>CM062819.1:1927920076-1928613677 GCA_031772625.1 Pinus tabuliformis
GGTTCCATAAGGAATTGTTCCATCTCGGCTTGGTTCCACACTTCTACTTTAGAACCTCATTGGCTATTGGAATGAAATGAAAGGTTTTTATATGGGTCCACCAAGTTACAAAGAAGGTCCCCCCATTCGGTAGTTGGTTAGCCAATCATGGTGGGAGTGTTGACTTGGCAGGGGTCATGGGTTCAACACTTGTGTGCTCCATATGATATATATAAAAGCCATTTTTTTTTTAACACTGACCCATTAGTTTGTTTCAAACCATAGGCTAACCGTTTCTAAATACATAACCATTATTAAAATTTTGTTTGTTGTTGAACCCCAATTTGAAATACAATATTGTTGATGTTTGAAACTTGGAGGTGTTAGTTCCTGTTTTAGAAAAATCCATTGTCCGTTTACAAAACCAAGCATGATTCCGCCAAATATGCATGTTGGCTCCACCATAACAACAAACCATTGTTGTTATCATTGAACCCATTAACTATTATGAACCATAGCCAAGTCAAGACCATCAATTCACCAAAATATCAAATGTCACCATAAAAATATATGTCATATTTGTTATATCAATCGACCGCTACATGAAATAAGATTTTGTTGGATTTGGGTTGGCGAGGCCACCAACTTGACGGTCCACCAACCACTAGTTGCAATATTAATCTCCTTTATTATTAGAACTTGGTCATTGTTACAACTTAGTGAATTGCCCACTGGGTATACGCCGTCTGACAACAAATGTAACATATATAATCCATCCATTCGTTGGTGGTTATAACCGCTAGTTGTATGTGTCACATGCTGAGACAACATGTGATTAAACACCAACTATTTGCAAGCTATAAATTCATCTCTATAAAGTTTGACCACCAACGACTGTTCACATGCAATTATAATGAATCACCGTGATTTTAATAACCATTGTCTTAGGAATTATATATTATAGAGCAATGGAACACATAAAATATTATAAAAACACAAAAACAGAAAATGCATAAAACAAGAGAGACACAGTTATACGTGGTTTACCAAATTTGGGCTCCGACAATGGAGAAACAACCAGTCCTTCCTTTTATATTATCCAACAAAATTAAGAGTGTTGTTGTTCTGTATTCTTGAGGTTGAGGTGGTGAACACATAGGACAACATCAAAACTGCTTTGGAAGCTAGGATCTAGCCCTGCCAGCTTCAGAGAGGGATCTCTCTATTTAATTTAACTTTGTTTTTAGTGTAATTTTTAGGCTAGCTATGATTGTACTTGTTTTTTTATTTGAAAGGTTTGGTTGATTTGAGTGTTATGATTCCATTGGGCTATGGAGTCTATAAACTAAACTGGAGTTTTGCACCAATTTTTAGAGGAGTTCTCACATGGCAAGCTAGGTTGCACTAATTGGATCTTTTAAAAAATTACATGAATTGTGGAATAGTAGAAGTGTAAGGTTTTAGTAGAAACCAAGGAGCAATTAAGAATTCCTTGGCTTGAGTTCAGTGGAAAACAATAAAATTAACAACAACCAAAATAGGGTGCTCTAAATAACGAATCCTATTTATCACTGTTTTTGTTGATTAATTTAGAAATTTAGAATAATAGAGAAAAGAGAAACAATGTTTAAACAATTAGACAGAAGAGACACATCACCATTTAGTACACCACATGAATACTGTGAAAGGTCCCTGTATTATTGATGCTCCAGTGCTTTGAAAATTACAATATGCAGAAGGGAATTACATTCGAAAATCAACCATTAATACTTCAATCAGCGAAGTATTTATAATGAAAATTTACAAAAATTCTTTACAAAATTGTTGTCAAACAAACAATGTATTAGTAGCCTAATTACAAACTATATCATCTAATCCTGGTAGAAGGATAGGCCACGTAGGATTCCGAAGAAAACGATGGCCTTGTTTTGATGGTTTCGGTTGCTGAGTCATCCCGAAATAGTGTTGAGACGCTGAAATGACCGTTGTGCTGGTAGCTGCACTGGCAAAGTCATTTTACTGCTCCTGAGTTATCCTTCAATCTAGTAAATCAACCAACTCCTCCCATCTCTTTTCATCTGGAACTGTCAACTTTTTTACCCTGCGGTAAATTTCATCTACCTTAGTGTATTTAGAAAAAGTTGGTTTTATGGTAAAAATGTGTTTTACCTCATTCTGCACATGGAAATCGTTTGACATGGTCTCCAAGAATGCCTTTGCTGTCATACTCCCTTTAATTCCACTGAACTTAACACTGCTTTTGGCCACTTCTTTCATCTTCAGGATATAGTCTTCTTGAGTGATCAACTTGTCATTTATGACATAGATACTAGGTAGTCCCTTTTGCATTAAGGCTTCAATCCTGTTTGTAAACCTGTTTACCTGCAACTCTAAGGTTTCACACCTTTCCTCCAACTGATCAATGAGATTTCTCTTGTCAAGACTTTCTTGGCTTCCAAAATGGTGGAAGTTCTGTCACTGACTCTTACTTCCTCCAACTCATATCTGGACTTTGAATTTAAGAATTTAATTATATTGACAGCTTCTGTTGGCATCTCTCCCAGTTTCTCCCTTCCTTGCACAATAGTTTCTGTTGCCTTATGTATTAACTCATTCTTCTCAAATATGATTTGGATAGAAGGCCAAATCTCATTCATAGAGTCTAATATGTTCATCCAAATAGTTTCCTTGGTTTGTGCCAAGGTCTAGCCAATTGAAGTGTCTCTCTCTACCTGGCGCAACTTTTCCAATAGTCTCTGAGATTTCTCCAGTTCAGTAGTCCGAGCAACTTCATCTTTGGCCTTCTGGAATTCCAAAGCTTTGAGTTGGCCCTGCAAAGTCTCAATTTCCTTTGACTGCAATGACATGTTTTGAAGTGTCTAAGTTAAAGGAGTAATTGTAGTGGTTTCTACCATTGATGGCAGTTGAGAAAGAGGTACAACATCCAAGGGGATAATGGCCATCTTTAGGCTGTCTTCCTTCTCCTTTATCAGCTTCTCCAACTCTACCTCCATTTGCATAATCTGTATATTTTGGTCTATGATCAATTTCATCCATTCTGATTTCTGTGCTTCACCCTCTTCAACGTACTTGGTCATTGGATATTTTGTGGCTGGCAGATTGAGCTGCTTCCTCAATGCTGTAATGTCCAAGTTCTTTTTTCTAACAATCTCCTCAATAACATTAACATCTTTAAGGTCATACCCTATCTTGATCACCAAGTCTTCCAAAGACTTGATCCTGTTATCTTTGTCCAAGTAGGAGACTTTCTCCATCTTCAACTGTGACTGAACATTTGCAAAAGAAACCTGTAATTTGGATAAGGACATGGCAATGTTAGTCAGAGTAGAGGATATCATCTCACCAGTTTGCTTATGCATCTCCATTTGATCAATGGGATATATGTCCTTAGTGCTAAATTCAAAGGTGGTGCTTTTGTAGTCTGTTGCTGATTTGGTCTGTTGAATTTGGGCCTCAAGAAAGGCCATCTACATTTTACCATGCTCTGTATCAAATATTGACAACAATCTACTTTATGAGATGGAAGTCTGCTTGTAGAATTGGTTATAAGTGTTGTTTTTGACATCCCTCATCGCATCTAGGAGTCGTTGGCACATTCAGCTCTGCTGATTTGGGGTAAGCCCGCCTTCCATGTCTTGTGTTGCATTTCTGGTGCTTTTTGTATTTCGCCTCCTATGAATGTTGTCTGCTTGATTTCAGTGAGTGCTTTTTGTCGTTTTGATACACACTAGCTTGTACTAGCACCATTTCAGTTTTCATTAACATCTCACTGCTGTCGCATGCATGAAACTGTCTTTCATGAATGGTCGTCGATTTGACAACTCGTCTCACCCACAGGCATGTTGTCTGATTTTCTGAATTTTTCATTCACCGTTTACATGAACGATCATTCAGTTATGCTTACACTCAGTATTGCCATGCATTCACATTTACATTCGCTTCCAGTTGCCCATCAGTGGGTCTGGGCAGCCTTCGCTCGGACTCTGCCTCACTAAGAAAACATTGCGCAATCCTAAAAGGGAAGGCTTTGTCTTCCTCTGAGGAAATGGACATTTCTACCCAGTTATTGTCCTCCAATCTTGCATTGCGTAATTCTGAGGGACAGTGACTTCTAGCCTAGAAAATTACGCAATGCAGTCACTGAGCCTACAAGCACTGCTAGTTGAGATTTCAAATTGCGCAATTCCAATAGTCAACAGTCAGTTTGGACTGTGCATTGCGTAGTTCCAGTAGCCATTTAGACTCCTAACAACCTGTACTATGCCTTGTGCAGCCTTGGCAGTCAGTCTCCCAACCTCCCGATGGAAATTGCGCAATCTCCATGATTAGTCACACATGTATGTTGCAAGTTAGTTCTCAAGTTCATTTTGGTTTTCGACTGACATATTTCTTTCCATGAGTGTTTCCATGTCTCTAGGCATCATAGGTGTTCATTTGCTTCTCAGCAACATAGGTACAATGGTTTCCAGGAGAGCAGAGTTGAAGACACCATTCAGAGCACACTTGGGCTATAGTCGATCAAGTGTTTATGAACTAGCCTACCCACGAAGACATCAAGTTGTTCATAGACAAGGACATCAAGATATGATGGCAACAACATCACAACAAGAAACACCATGAATAGTAGTTGAAGGCAGCATACCGGATGCAATGAGCACAAGAGGAAGGTTATTGACAACATAGAGGCAAAAATAAGTTGAAAGCTCAAGCAAATCCACTTGTGATGAAAGAAACTTTGGAGACTCAGGCTATGAGGTGACGAAGTGACATGAAGATCGTGTGAAGGCAAAGAACGGAACAAATAAGGAGTTTCATGTGCTGAAGCAACAACTCGAGGAAGAACAGGAGCTACATAGATGAGAGAATGAGTTGCAGCAGGAATAGGTACAACATGGGGCACAACATGCACTCACAGATGAAACTGCACTCGTACAAGTTATAGATCCATCCTAGCATCTTGCACAGAGTAGACATGGTGAGCAGTGTTGTTGATCGCATGCAAGGGAATTCAAAAGTATGCATGTCATTGTGCACACTCATGCGATCCCTCCCATTCAGTGCACTCACCAAGGCAAAGACAAGAAGTAAGTTTGATTGGAGCTGAACATGCAGTTGACAGTTGATGCACATGACCACCAGCACACACCAGAAGATCATCATAGACACTATGCATCAGTTTGTTGTTGGTTCAGCCACACCCAAGAAGACCATGCACATGTAAGTAGACGAGTTGGATGGACGATCCATACTAATGCACCCGGATGCAATGGAGGCAAGAGTTCACTTAAACAAGATGTCACCATGGAGTGCATGCACACCATCACGGACGAACAAGCTTGGCATTAGCTCACCACCTTCACCATCACAAGCATGTCAAACAGTTGGTCTCACCACAACGGACCAAGTGTTAGTGATGCCTTGCATTGCTTTCTCAGGCCATTTTGTCTCACATGGGCACATGCAAATTGTAATGTAACGTCTTGTCAAGTGGAAGTTCAAGTGTCGATAGTTAGATGTAACAATCATAGAGTAGATGAAGGGTCATGAGGGTAGATGAAATGTCATAAAGGGGAATGTCAAGGGTTTCCCCACCCTTTTCTATAAATAGAACCTCATAACTCATTGTAAATGATTTTTGTTAGCCAATCTTTCGATAATACTATCTTGGAGAGAGCTTGGATAGTATTGTAATGAGCCTTGGCTTCTCCACTGTGCAGAGCTAGTATATCTCTTTGGAGGATCAGGTGGTTGTGGGTGTAACGTTTTACTGTTGGAACTAGTGGTTAGACATGGATCTATTGTATGACTGGAACTTACACTTATTAATATAACTGAGCCAACATGTTTCATGCATATGTTGTATTGTATTCTATGCTATCTGGTTTACTCTAAATGATATATGTATTTGTTTTCTTATGCATGCATGTATGAACTTTTCTGTGTACGTATGTATGAATCTTTCTGAAACATGTTGTTGGTTTAGCCATCACTTTGTATTACTAGCTAAATTGCTTTCCATGTTGTGATGCATATTTTCTCGTGTGTTCCCTTCTTAACTTCGTGCTATCACAAGTTTCCAACGGGTGCACTCATGACAACCCCTATGTGTTTGAACCTCTCATACACCTTCCTTGGCTTGCTGCAGCTGTCACACCCTTGCTACCAATAGAGACATCTTACTTGCCTCTATACGAAATCACAGTCAAGGCATTACCGTATGACCCACTGTTGGGACTCCTACACCAAATGGTCTGAGGTCTAATTGGGACTTCTTACCAGGGAGATCCCCTTACATGTTGGCAGGTCTAGCACCGTCAACATTTTGGCACTAGAAGGAGGGCCAGATGACAAGCTGAGTCCTCACATATGTTTTGAATCTCTACGTATCTATCATGACTAACTTCAAAGTTTCCCTTCTAGAGTGTATGTCTTATGGAAACGACTTCATTATCTCAGAAAAGCTCTTGGATAACTTGTCACATAAAACATATGATGGTGGAGGCCACATAAGCCTTGGTTAGGCATGCGGTCGGCATTGTAGGCTCATGCAAAAGACATGGAATATTTGATGAATACATGACCTACGTGCTGTTCATATACACGCTTCGAGGGTACCCCATGCACTGGTATGCCACGCTTTCTGGAAAATCTATTCATTCTCTTGCTCATCTGGTTGCAGAGATAGACCATGCTTTCAATCACTTTAATCATAAAGCACTCAATCAAGAAATTCTGAAATTACAAAAAGAACCCGATGAATCTGTTGATTAGTTTTACACGCTTTTGTAATCTTGCATACCT
This sequence comes from Pinus tabuliformis, assembly GCA_031772625.1. NCBI lineage: Eukaryota > Viridiplantae > Streptophyta > Pinopsida > Pinales > Pinaceae > Pinus > Pinus tabuliformis. Next base: position 1,927,926,878 of record CM062819.1, read on the forward strand.
ATTTCCCAAAGATGAAATTGATTGGGAATTTCTTTATGGAAGATTTGAGTATCTGTTTCACATATCCAAACCCTTCTCAGTGCACTTCGGTGATGGAGCTACGCAATCACAGGTAGGCACAGTTGTTGTCATAAGTGAATATCCACCTTTACCTCCTCAAACAACTCCACCATCGCGGAGTGATGTGGGAGATCATGCACACACATATATTGAACTGTCATATCCTCCCACCCCACCTACTCTTGATATCTGAGCAGATTTGGCTTGAAATCCTGTTGGTTGTCATGTGGATTCATTCCCTCAACCTCCATCCCCATGATTTGTTGATTCTCTGGATTGTACTATCTTGTGTTTTCCCATTCCGAACTCCTCACCTATTGTGAACGAGGATCAAGTTTTCGACAGAGTTGGTTTTATGCAACCAACCTGCACCATCATTCATGATGAGTGTGTGTGGGAATCTAAAGAAGGACCTGCGGTGAAGGATGACTCCCTTCCAGCCACGCCTCATCCGCTTTATCCTAACATCCCTTGTGATTTTTCCGTTGCTGATTTCCCATGTGAAAACCCATTTCCAGATGTTTCTACTTCCGATCATTCACATGACACATCGAATGTCAGTCTATCATCACAGTGCAAAGAGGACGAATCTTCCTCCGAAAATCCATCCAATCTGTCATCTGTCATTGATAAAAACACAGAGGGTGAACATATTTTCTTCTCATCTACCCCTCTACCTGATTCATCAAATCATGAGGATACCGACAAACATCCTGAATTTTCTGATCTTGGTTGTCATGATCTCTCTACTTCTTCATCTGATCATGATCTTGATTCAATCATTGTTAATCTTTCTACGACATTGGTCTACGATGATCTATATGTCAATGAAGTCAAAATGGCGTAGACTATCAAGGCACTTTAGCCCAAGCTGATGGTTATGTCAGGCCCTCACTGTCCTGAGGTTGGTTTCACTTCCGGTCAGGAAATTGTTGAAACACTCAAGGCTCCTCATCACTCTTTGCTTTGCATTGAAGATCAACCCAACACTTGGATTTCTCTTCCTCCACTTGAGCTACACGATCCCATCACTCATGCATCGGAGGAATCTTACACAGCAAGCACACATGCACAACGTAAGTAGTCTACCTTTCTCACATTTTCTTGCATGTCACAGTCAAGAGAATCCATACACTCAACATCTTCACGTAGTGTAGCACAACACCATGACAGCTCCACAGAGTGCATGTCATGTGCTTTCACTCACCTTTGTTCTGTGGTCACTTGTAAGCTCAGAGTGTGTCTGTCTTCATCGTTATATCTTTCTTGCTTTTTGGTTTGTGTAACTCTGATGTTCACAAACCGTGCCTTCACCAACATGGCTCAACCAATGCGCAGTGGCTACATTGGAAGTATCACTTCACGTGAGATGACCCATGCACTGTTCGCTTAGGAGTAGGAGTAGTGTTTGCTTTTGAGCTGTTTGCTTGCATGTTTGTTTGATTTCTTTCTTTCTTTGCTTGTTTTATTACTCACTTTGCTTTTGCATTTACTTCTGCTTCTGCTTTGCTTTGTTGCTTGTTTGCTTGTTTTCGTTCGTAGGTTAGTTTCACATGTACTGTGTGAGACTCTTGAAACAAGCTGGGTAAAGTACAAGAGGACTAGTACAAGTATCAACATTTTGTTATCTGTTATCTACTCTCTTATGTAAGAACTTGTTGTCTTCAGTCCATGATACATCAATGGAAAATACGTACTATTCGAAGTGAACCTTGGTGAAAACACAACGCTTGTGTGCTAACTAATATCACCTACTCTAGTCGGTTGTTTTTGGATTAATCCTTGTCAGCTCAATCAAGTAGAGTAAGGTGAGGGGGGATACCTTAACAAGCATGTCAGAGGTATACATAAACTACTTCTATGAAGGAACAACATCTTCTACTCTCAATAAGTCGGGATCCCTCTTCTGCCTCTGAAATGAATAAGTGCTATGCACAGTTATGAAAATAAAAAATGAAAAAAATGAAAATGTGAAAAAATAAAAAAAAATGAAAAACGAATAAGGTGAAAGAAGAGAAAGACTTCCTGCATAGAGAGGTGATGCAAGTAACTCCACCGGGGTACTGACCAGGCTCACTGGTAGTAGAGCCATGCTTGTGTTCCTCCATGACTCTGCCGTGGTACTATCTAGGCCTACTGGTAGTGGAGCAACACCAGAGATGAAACTAAGACTTAGACGACTATAATGCTTGTGCATCATATACCCCTCAACCCCAATCGAAACAACTATGTTGGCTTGGAATGGAATGTGTGTCAATCGACCAAGAGCTTGGTAGATGCTACATCTTATAATCAAATAGTATAGAAACCAAGAATAACTGAGAATTAAACAATAATTCTGGTGGTGTTAGACTTGCTTTCCACGAACAAGGTCCGTTCAGAGAGTTGGAGTTCTACTAGTGTGTTTCCAAGTGTTGTAGTGGCTATAACCAACCTCCAAAATTTTTCCTTAGCTTTTTTTGGCTTGTTGGGGCTTGACCCAGGTTCGGATATGATTTAGCCAAACAAATCCCAGTACTACTAGCCCTTTCGGCAATAGTCCGCGGAGCGAGGATTGAGTTCTCACCCAAAGTAGTATGGGAGGGTTCTAGAACTAGGTTTCCGCACCCTGGGGATGTCTGATGGCTTCTAGAGGTTTGTGGTCTGACCTTGCATGCATGTCGCAATGCGCACTTATCAGTACCTCGTAGCCGGCGATGCTGCCTTCGCGCAGCCCTACTCGGGGCTCGAATAGTGTTATTACCCAAACCCTTACTAGAAACCCAATATTAGTGGATTAACTTAGCTTATATGTATGCTTTCATTTATGCTTAACAATATTTATCATTCATACAACAACATGCAGTAAATAAATAGTATAATTGTACTTGATATCAAACATGTAATAACATAAGAACAAATACACGAAATTCAGATAAAACTTCTCTTTATTATTCTTCTTGCTTGGTTACAGACTTGACTCCACCCTGCGCACTTAGCTGCAGGGGTTCGTGCACTCAACTGCGGACACTACTAGGCCTCTGCGCACTTAGCTACAGAGCCTCTTCCTACTACTACGACCCAAGATACTAGAATCTTGTTATATGCTCGCTATCTTTTAGACTCCATCTGTTGGTTTTCTTCACTACTTTTCAACTTAGAGCCTCGCTCTATTTATACAATCCCATGGTCCCCGAACCATGGATAGGTCGACACTACATTCAAAACTTAGGGCGGACATCCCTATGACTCTAACATACAATTCAAGCTCCGCGCCCGCAATTCGCGGAGTTCTTACAACAATATTACTTAAAACTTGGGCTTTGAGACCCAAACCATGCTGTGGGTGGATTCCATGCCCAACAGGCCCCTAACAAAAACATCATGACTCGCCCTCGAGTCACTCTATCGGCACATTGATCTTGGTGCGGAGTCCTTCCAACTGGTCCTGAATAGTCTTGATGTCTACATCGCACTGAGCTGCTGCTTGCTGTACCTGCTGCATTCTATCTTCTGAGCCCTCTATTTCTGGCATGCTGCACTGCATCTGTGCATGCATCCCCTAAATCTGAGCGAGCTTTCCTTCAATATCTACCATGATTGTGAAGGCTTCATTAATCCATGGCTGGACATGTGCTTTGAGAACTTCTTCCTTATGGTGCGCTACATCCAATACTCCTTTAGTGCCTTGGCTTGCTGCATTCTTGCAAGCCACTAAGTAAGGACTATTGTCTGTGCAGTCCCTCTAATGCTTTCATACTATTGTTGGAGTTTTTGTGCCTCTGTCTCCAGCCGCTGGATGTTGGGGTCCTCCTGCAACGTCGTGAGGACCTCAAGTGCCTGTTCTAACATGTTGGTACAGTCACGTAGGACACCTCCATTCTCTAACAACCCTACTGTAATAGCACTGGTGCATTGTTCTTTGATTTCCGGGGGAGTGGAAGGCTACACCTTCAACCGCAGCTCGGTGATTTGTTGATTTAGCTCCAACTACACCCTTGTTATTTCTTCTCTTGCATCACGGACTCCACTGGCCAAACTATGGATCCGCACTTCCATCGGTAGATCTGCTGTGATAGCCAGCTCTAGGATGCGTCGGCAAGCGCCATCTGCACCAACCTTTGGTTCTGCAACACCAACTCATCACTCTGTAAGCTGAGCTGCTCCATATTAATCTTCTGTTCTCTAAGAACTTGGATCGTGGTCTTTCCTAGTGTGCAGCTTTGCTATTATTCCATCCTATAGCTGGTAGAGTGTTTCCTAGGGAAGGGCAGCTAGATTAAGGCCCAGGCCTTTCATCATGCTAACTGTCATTTGGTCCATCACATTTGATGATACTAACACTCCCTCTAGCAACACTATTGTGTTCGCCATCCTTGTGCGCAACATCTGCTCTGTTGCTGAAGTCCCTGCTGCGACGTGGGTAGACAGGGTACCTTCCTGAGGGGCCTACACTTGTAACTCTTGCAGCTGCACCCTGAGGGCCCCCAACACACTCTAGTGCTTCGTCATAAACTCTTGGAGCGCTTCTTTGGTGACATCGTGGACTGTCTCACTGATTTCATGGAGATCACCTTCAATTAAGGTGATCGGGTCAATGGCTAGCTTTAAGGCCTTGACCTTCTTCCTTGGACCTTATCTCTCTGCGATGCGTGGCCGTTTGAGCTATGTGGACGTGGTCCTTGGGTCCGTGCTCCCTTTTACTATTTCTGTGTCCTCCACCTCCTGCCCTGAGGACGTTGCATGGCCCTCCTCTACCTACACCATTGTGGCCTTTGCTGTCTGCACTGCTGCTGCTGCTTCTGTAGCCTTCTTCTGCTTCATGGCTTCCTGTGCCACTTCACAGGATTCTCTTACCTTAGCTACAGCTTTTTTGCCTTCTTGCGACCAGTTGAATGACATGTAGCTTGGCATCATCCTTCCTTTTCTATGCTGCTGATTTCTCCAGTTCCGCCAAATATGGGGCACGCCACTCAGGAGGCCATGTCTCCAATACTGTAAATATCGTGTTGTCAGTGGCTAGAAATGGTAGCTCCATCCACTGCTTCACCGGATCCTTCCACGCCCTGATGTATATGTTGTGCATATTTGCCTTGAAATCTCCAAAACTCTGTAGAATATTGTGCACTGTAGGTGATAGGTGTGGCCTCCTATTGATCCACATTTAGATGCTTGCCTCCATGAGCACATAGAAAATTTTTATATCACGAATCCGTTTCATGTCGTTGGTGGCCCAGAGCGAACCGTACTTTGCGGCCTCTAGTAAGTCTCGGTCAATGTTTGGGAACTGACTATACTTTGGCAGTTCTCCTGCTACAAGCAAGATGGATAAGAGCAACCACGTGTAGTGTAAGGTCTTACCCTGCTCCTAGGCTTTGCGAGAGTTTAACAAAAACTCCTCGCAAAGGAACTCGGCCTAGTTGAACTGGACCCCCTCTACACATTGTTTGGCCAACGTGACCACCGACGCTGGTACCTCATCAGCACGACATTTTCTCATTACTTTACTGGCCAGGAGTTGGGTGGCTACGCATACCCCCTTATCCTTAATGCTGGAGATGGCGTAACCCCTCTTCTTTCTCTCCAACAACCAAATCGCTACTTTTCCCGGCTATCGTCGTGGGGTTCTTTCCCTTACAAGGAAGTCGAGAAATTTAGTGGATGAGGTATGCCATGATGAGAATAGGCTCCTCCAGCCATAGATACCCATCATGCACTAGGCAGAGCAGTTGCCTGATGACGAAAATGATGATGGGCGCGCGATGGAAATGTGGAATCCATAACAAGTGCAGTAACTCGGCCTTTTCCACACCGCGCAGCCAATTTTGTGGATCTAATGCTATCACTACCCCATCTGTTTTCTGCTTCATCAAATTTACTGTCTCTAAGTGCGGGAACTTCTCACTGTCCATGAAGTCTTCAAATTTCATGGTGGGCATGCAGCCTAGGTGCGAGCCCTCAAATACAATACCATCGGGGAGGAGCGGGGTCTAGAGTGAACTCTTCATTGCATCCAAATCCTTCAGTACTTTGGCTTTTCCTTTCTGCAGAGGGACATACGTGGGTAGTTTCACGGTAGAGCACAATGATTGGATGTCCTCCTCCATGTCTTCTTCTTCTTCTGCGGCGACAATCAAGGCCTACAAATCTTCTTCCTCCTCATTTGTTTCAATTGTGACTACCTTCCATTTCTCTTCCATGGATAACTTGCTGTGCCACGGATTCCTTGGGGACATGCATACTAGTCCCATTTCCTACTTATCCTTCTTCAGCCTCGGCGTCTGCAGTGATTTGGGGATTTATGTCACAACCCCAGCGCCTTCAGGAACATCCTATACCATGGGGGTCTACGCGACCTCGTCGACGGTTCCTTCCTCAATTCCCAACCCATCCTTAGTGGCCGTCATCATTTCTACATAGTATTTTGTCTCTCGCAAACTCAAGGGCTCTATTATCGCTCGGCTCTCAACACTCTGTGCTCTGTTCAACCGCTCAATACTCAAATGACCAAGTGTTGTCCACTGGCTATCCCTTTGAGTTTTATAGTGCCCTTTGAATTCTAATTCGACCGTTTCCCCCCATTTTGGTCCATCAATGCTTCCTTGGTGGCATATTTTCCCAAATATTGCCCATAACGTTCACCTTAAATGCCCAGAGCCTGCTCCTTTTGGCCTCAAATCAGACATCTTGTCATGAACAGTGACACCAATGGTGACTTCCCAGCCAACCCGTGTGGCAGCGTAGCCCTCCGTGCACGGTCGCGAACCCTGTGACATCCTCTTCTTGTGCGCATCCATCATATCGCGCAACCCCCAGGCAAAATATTTTATAGTCCTGCGCTCCCTTTCAACTGCCTAGAGTGCTAAGACTATCCTTCCTATGGCTAGTCAGGTGGGTGCACCACCCATGTAGGGCTTCATCTCATCCTCCATCATGGTTCACATAGAATCCCCATCGTCCCTTATAGTGATCGACATCATCCACTCTACTATTGGCACTGCGCTGCCCTGGTCACTTCGTTTGGCGAGATGTGATCTCAGCCATGGCAATAGACTAACCAATTCACAACGATAGCTTTCCAATTTGTCAGTATGACTATACGCACCTTGCCTTGCCATCCTTGGTTTCTCGACGAGAAATGCTTCCTTTATTTCATTTTCCAGCTTCTTGACCTCTGCGTCCATTAAAATGCTTTTCTCCCTTAGCTGTACTTGGTCTTTTTGAATTTTGCGAAGTCTAAAGTTTCCCCATCGAATTTCTTCCTCAAGTCTTATATGTTCTGTTTTGTGCCACTGTGTGATTTCCTCATTCTGGTCAGCGCGGACCATCATATCTACAAGTGCTATTATTCACAGACTCATCTTCGCATGCTCCATAGGGACTACAACCCCTGCTTCATACTTCAGCTTCGGAAGCGCTTGCATGGTCAGAGTTTTGCACATGGTCCTATAAGCCCATACAACCACTAGTATGTGCAGGTCCCAGTCGGTGCGTCTCACATGGTGGACCCTGTTCAGCACTTCGCACACCTTGTCAAAGGCTTCCCCATGTATGATGTTTGGCACACTAGGTTTTATCATGCTTTATTGTTCGTGCACTTGTCTTGCCTACTTATGCTTGTTGTCCCTATTTCCTATTGTGATAGCAGTGTGCATTCATGCGAGCTACATACCATACACCTATATCCATCTGGAAAGGTGGGCGCGCAAGCTGTTTCACCCCTCATAACTGGCTCTCATCTGTAGTTGAGGTTTTCCAAATTGTATAAGCATCCCCCTTTTGCATTTGTGCCAACTCTCAATACTTCTCTGATGTGTGTCCCACCACCTTGCGGGTGTCGCGCGCAGTTCCCATTTCAGAGAATCGAACCGCTGCTATTCTGGCACTGCTCTTTCAAATTCATTTAGGAATTCATCCATCGCTGTCAATCTGTCATACATAGGAAGATCCCTCACCTCTGTTGTCACATAGCGCAATTATCTAACCATCATGTTGCAATTGAGCATGGTTACCTCGTGTAACCGGTTCTGCAATCATTATGTTTCCTCATCTGAATCTTATGTGTAGGAGCTTTCATGCTCCCACGAAATTCGGCCATCTGCTGTAGGATTCACCTAATCCTATTCCCAAGTGGTAATCTTGTAGATACTGTCTAGCTCATCATCACTCTTGTCACCGTGCACTGGCTCTGTGTAGAATGCTCCTTCCTCAGGGTCTAAAGGCACCACTATGCGTAATGACTTTTTCTCAAAAATCATTTTGCGCTTCTTTAGATTTATTACTCTGTTCATATCGGTGGCCCAATCTATTCCTAGTAGGGTAGGATAGGGGTTGTTTTCATTGACAATCTTTATCACTTTGAAATCCTCCAGTGCGCTCACACCTTCAATATCCACCGTTACTCCTTGCAATCTTCCCATGGGTAAGATCTTTTGTTGGTTCTCCATTCGCAATTGAATAGGAGACCATTGTAGCGCAGGTCTGCCCATGCGTTCCCATGTTTTTTTTGGCAGTACATTCACATCCGATCCTAGATCCAGAATTACTTGATCCATTTCATACTCCCCAATTTGCGCAGTCAATCTCATTTCCCTTCCTGTTCGTGATGTGTGCTTTTCGAGTTTCCAGACTACGCGCGGTTCTCCTGACCCAGCGCACCTAGTGATAAGCTTCTACAACCCTTTCATAGCCTTGCTGTCATGCAGCAGTTTCATACATGTCTCCAAAAAGGTAGTGATCATTGAAGGATCCATCTCCAGCTCTAGTTGATCCTTACTACCTGAAGTGGACGCCTCCATGAAGCTCTTATTAGCTTCCATGAATGTCTCCTTTGCACGCTCTAGATCAAATTCAGGTTCCTTTGTAGTAGCCTTGCGAACCCACACACTTTCTTTGAGCTACTTACCTTTGTCCTCTCCTGTCGTGATACCGCTTCTAAGCACTATGTTTACATTCAAGTCCTCTTTGCACAGCTCAGACCTCATCATTTGCAAATTCTGAGTCGGGGGAGGCTGGAGTACCCCTTTTTCACGCAGCCTCATTATTAGTGTAGGGTAGTCCTCTGCCTCATGATCAAAATGAGTACATTATAAACATGATTTTCTTGTCGGATTAGTACAATAGCAAGCATGGTGCCTTGGCCCTCCGCAATTGTAACAAATTAGTTGTTCGCGACCCCTTCCTAGTCCCATTCCACCTCGACCTCGTCCGTGCCCCTAAAATCTAGCACACACCATTCCTGCATTTGGGTCGAGGGCTTGTGTTTTGGTATGTACCCTGTAGGCAGGAGTTTGATCCATCATTAGTTCATAGCTTCTATAGGTGCGCTCATCGTGGCCTACCAACCTGTAGAAATTACAGAATAATTGTTGGGACGTCCGCATATACTTCTGCAATAGATGATAATTATCTGCAGTGTGTTTTCCTCCTATCTGATAGATTGCGCACCATAATTCAGGTGCCACACTCGGTCCAGCTTGTTCCTCTAGTCTTAGTGGCATTGGCCCTCCTCCCGTCAAGTGATTCGTGAAGACTAGACAATGGTATTTGTCATGCCCCTGGCCCTTGAATTTTATGCACCATACCTCCTCACGTGCTTCTAGGCAAGTTGTCTTGTTCTGTTACAAACTCTGCATTTCCAGACACAAATTTTACAGTTGCACATGGATTTATTGGGCTCCCAGACCAGGATCTTATATTGGGGTCTCGTGCAGTCTCATTGCAATCTCCAAAGCTTCAGCCTAGGTGGATAACTTTTGTTGCGACAACGGAATTCTTAGATGTGGTGTTAGTGACGCTACAAACCATGCGAGGTGTTGCCCATCTGTCAAGGTCATGTTGGCTTCACGAATCATACTCTTCTGTCTCTGATCCAGATCCCACGGGGTCTCGCCTGGAAGCATTGCGATCTCCTTAAACCCGATAGTCAATTGTGTCTCCGAATTTGGCCTGCTAAATTCCCTGTTCAGCATGGCCTGGATATATGCGATCCCCGCATTCAGATGGTCATTAGAATGCTTAATGTACCATGTCAGTGTGCGATCCTGCAATGCACTCACCAACGTTGCCTTCTTTATATTGTCATCCACAACTCCTTGTGCTTCCCATACGGCCCTTACCACGAACCAAAATTGGTCTGGATCTTTGTTCCCTACTCCTCTGAATACTGGAAATTTTATCGTGCTTGCCATATTGAATTGTGGTGGTGGCGGAGGTGGTGTGGGTGGAGATGGAGGTGAAGATGGTGAGACTGGTGGCGGTGTAGGTGGAGGTGGTAGGCACGGAATTCGCTGCCTTATCAGACTGACCGTGCTTCTCGGAGAAACTTTCACGAGCTCTTCCTCGCTTTCTCACTGAGGCGAAATCAAGGGGCTATTCTCTATCTCTGTCTTACCTTCATTTCTATAGATCCTCCCACTTCGCGTAGCCCCAAACATCAATTTATTCACATAACCTGCTTTTCACACAATAACATCTAAATCCTAGTGTTCAGAGATTTAATGTGCTTACCTCGTGGTCCTTTGAGGAAGCGTTGTTCCGCCTATCTGTAGCTGACTGTTGTGTCTACTGCGAACTTGGTGCTAAACCCTCTATAATTCGATTGATCTAATGGTCCACAACGCGCACGATCTTATCTTCTGATGCTTCTAGTCTGTGCACTAATTCTGGAGTCCACACAATTGGTTTTTTGATCCTACACCTTCCTTTGCTATCTGCTAGCTTCGCAATCCACTCATACAACTCAGAGGGAAAGGATGCAAATAAAACTTCATGTATTTCCATATATAAGTAGCGCTCCAGCTACTGTTCCTTTGATACTCACAGATTTGTGTTTTCCTGCATTGTGAACTCGTGAATCTTTCTATCTAACCACCCTTCAATTTCTTTCTTCGTTGGATTCCAGTGACACGACATTGGACATCCCTTATGCAGATCCCGGTCCCAGCAATGGAACCATTTGTTGGCTTGTTGGGGCTTGACCTAGGTTCAGATATGATTTAGCCAAAAAAATCCTGGTACTATTGGTCTTTTCGGCAACAGTCCATGGAACACGGAATGAGGTCTTAGTATGGGAGGGTGCTAGAACTAGGTTTCCGCACCTTAGGGATGTCTGATGGGTTGTAGAGGTCTGCGGTTTGGCCCTACGCGCATGTCGCTACGTGCACTTATCAATACCTCGCAATCGGTGATGCTGCCTCCATACAGCCCTACTCGGGGCCCGAACAGTGTTATTACCCAAACCCTTACTAGAAACCCAATATTAGTGGATTAACTTAGCTTATTTATATGCTTTCATTTATACTTAACAATATTTATCATTCATGCAAAAGCACACGGTAAATAAACAGTATAATTGTACTTGATATCAAACATGTAATAACATAAGAAAGGATACACGAAATTTAGATAAAACTTCTCTTTATTATTCTTCTTCCTTGGTTATAGACTCAACTCCGCTCTGCACACTTAGCTGTAGAGCCTCTTCCTACTACTACGACCCAAGATACTAGACTCTTGTTCTCTCCCTACCAACCTTTCACAGCAGCATGTATTTCCTTGTCAACTACACAAGCTTCAGAGATTTTATTCCAGAAAGACAGCTTGTCTATCAAAGCTTGATGCATTCCCCTCACAAGATGTTCCTCCAGACTTGGTCCAGCAGTAGGCTGAGCAACTCCCTAAAGAAATTGCACAATTCTGGAGGGAAACCAGCTTTCCCTCCATAAATTGCGCAATTCTATCTAGCAGCTTGTTGGGCTCCAAAATTGCACAAATCTGCCAGTCAGGCTTCATCTAGAAAATTGAACAATTCCTCCAAGCAGGGCTGCTCAGCCCAAGAATTGAGCAATTTTGGGTAGCAGTTAGTTGCTTTGCCTAGAGATTGTGCAAATCTCTTGGGTAGCCATCCCAACCCCTTCTAGAAATGTGCATTTTCTCCCAACAGTTGAGTAGCCTATTGCATGTGCAGTTAAGTTTACTAATTCCCTCCGGGACCGAGAAAAACTGATTTGCATGCATGGACTGCTTCTCCCAAGGCAACATGCAAAGGCACTCCTTGATTCAGGGATCTACTTTTAGCAGCTAAAGGTTTCATGCAAAGATCATTTCAGAAACCTCCCACCAAGTGTTGCTCTTCCTAGATTTTTGGCATGCATGTCACATCTTCTATTTTATAAAAACTCATGAACCAGACACTGCAGAGCTCATTTCTCACATCAACCTTGTAGCTCTGACATCCCAAATCACATCTAGGAGTTGTCGGCACATTCAATTCAACTGATTTGGGGTAAGCCCGCGTTCCATGTCATGTGTTGCATATCTGGCGCTTTTTATATTTTGCCTCCTATGAATGCTGTCTTCTTGATTTCAGTGAGTGCTTGCCGTCATTTTGATACATACTAGCTTGTGCTAGCACCATTACAATTTTCGTTAACATCTCACTGATGTCACATGCATGAAATTGTTTTTCACGAATGGTCACCTATTCGGCAACTCACCTCACCCATAGGCATGTTGTTCCATTTTCTAAATCATTCACCATTTGCATGCACGATCATTCACTTATGCTTACACTTAGTATCGCCATGCATTCACATTTACATTCACTTTTAGTTGCCTGTGGGCGGGTCTGGGTAGCCTTGGCCCGGACTCTGCCTCACCAAGACATCATTGCACAATCTTAAAAGGGAAGGCTCTATCTTCCTCTCAGGAAATGTGCATTTCTACCCAGTGACCATCCTCCAGTCTTGCATTACGAAATTATGAGGGACAGTGAGTGCTGGCCCAAAAAAATGTGTAATGCAGTCACTGAGCCTGCAACCATTGCTAGCTAAGATTGCACATTGTGCAATTCCAGTTGTCAATAGCCTAGTTGGACTGTGCATTGTGCATTTCCAGTATCCATTTAGCCTCCTAACAGCCTAGACTATGCCTTACACAATCTTGGTAGTCAATCTCCCGACCTCGCGACAGAAATTGCGTAACCTTCATGATCAGTCACACAGGTATGTTGCAAGTCAGTTCTCAAGTTCATTTTGGTTTTCGACTGACAAATTTCTTTCCATGAATTTTTCCATATCTCCAGGTATCACAGGTGTTCATTTTCCTCTCAAATGTGCAGGTTCAATGGTTTCCAAGAGAGCAGAGTTGAAGACACCATTCAGAGCACACTTGGGGATGCAGTCGATCAAGTGTCTATGAACTAGCCTACCGACGAAGACATCAAGTTCTTCGTAGACAAGGAAATCAAGATATTATGGCAGCAACATCACAACAAGCAACACCATGAATAAGAGCTGAAGGTAACACACCGGATGCAATAAGCGCAAGAGGAAGGTTGTTGACAATGCAGAGGTGGAAGAAAGTTGCAAGCTCAAGCACATCCACTTGTGATGAAAGCAACTTTGGAGACTTAGGCTATGAGGTGACGGTGCGACATGAAGATCATGTGAAGTCAGAGAATGGAACAAATAAGGAGTTGTATGTGCTGAAGCAAAAACTCAATGAAGAACAAGAGATACATAGAAGAGAGAATGAGTTACAGTAGGAATAGGTACAAAAGGGGGTGCAACATGCACTCATGGATGAAATTGCGCCCGTACAAGTTATAGATCCATCTTAGCAACTGGCATGGAGAAGACATGATGAGTAGTTTTGTTGATCACATGCAAGGGAATTCATTAGTATGCATGTCATTGTGCGCACTCATGCAATCCCACCCATTCAGCACATTCACCGAGGCAAAGACAGGAAGCAAGTCTGACTGGAGCTAAACATGCAGTTGACAGTTGATGCGCATGACCACCAACACACACTAGAAGATCAGCACGGACACTATGCATCAGTGTGTTTTTGGTTCGACTGCACCCAAGAAGACCATGTGCATGCTAGCAAACGAGTTGGATGAAGGAGCCATACCAATGCACCCGAATGCAATCGAGGAAAGAGTTCGCTTGAGCAAGATGTCACCATTGAGTGCATGCACACCATCATAGACGACCAAGATTGACATCAGCTCACCACCTTCACCATCACAAGCATGTCAAAGAGTTTGTCTCACCACAACGGACCAAGTGTTAGTGATGTCTTGCATGGATTTCTCAAGCCATTTTGACTCACATGGGCACATGTGCATTGTAATGTAATGTCTTGTCAAGTGGAAGTTCAAGTGTCAATAGTTGGATGTAACAATCATAGAGTAGATGAAGAGTCATGAGGGTAGATGAACAGTAACAAAGGGGAATGTCAAGGATCACCCCACCCTTTTCTATAAATAGAACCTCATAACTCATTGTAAAGGATTTTGGTTACCCAAGCTTTCGATAAGACTATCTTGGAGAGAGCTTGGATAGTATTGTAACAAGCCTTGGCTTCTCCACTATGTAGAGCTAGTATATCTCTTTGGAGGAGCATGTGGTTGTGGCTGTAATGTTCCGCTATCGGAACTAGTGGTTAGACATGGATGTATTGTATGACTGGAACTTACACTTATTAATATAACGGATCCAACATGTTTTATGCATATGTTGTATTGTATTCTATGCTATCTGGTTTACTCTAAATGATATATGCATTTGTTTGCTTACACATGCATGTATGGAATTTTCTGTGTATTTATGTATGAATATTTCTGAAATGTGTTGTTGGTTTAACCATCATTTTTGATTTCTAGCTAACTTGCCTTCCATGTTGTGATGCATCTTTGCTCATGTGTTCCCTTCTTAACTCTATGCTATCATAGGTTTCCAAGGGGCGCACTCATCTCAACCTCGAGTGTTTGAACCTCGCATGCACCTTCCTTGGCTTGTTGCAATTGTCACACCCTTGCTACCAACAGAGACATATTACTTGCCTATGTCCAAAATTGGGGTCAAGGCATTACCGTATGACCCACCGCTGGGACTCCTACACCAAACTATTTGAGGTCTAATTGGGACTTCTTAATGGGGAGATCCCCTTACATGTTGGCGGGTCCAGTATGGTCACCACTATGTTTTCATTCTGTATTTTTTAGGTTGAGGGAGTAAAGACATAGGACAACATCAAAACCACTTTGGAAGCTGGGATCTAGCCCTGCCAACTTTAGAGAGGGATCTCTCTATTTAATTTAGCTTTGTTTTTAGTGTAAGTTTTAGGCTAGCTATGATTGTACTTGTTTGTTTTGTTTAAAAGGTTTGGTTGATTTGAGTGTTATAATTCCATTGGGCTATGGAGTCTATAAACTAAACTGGAGTTTTGCACCATTTTTTAGAGGAGTTCTCACAGGGCAAGCTAGGTTGCACTAAATGGATCTTTTCAGAAATTAAATGAATTTTGGAATAGCAGAAGTGTAAGTTTCCAGTAGAAACCAAGGAGCAATTAAGAATTACTTAGCTTGACTTTAGTGAAAAACATTAAAATTAACAGTAGCCAAAATAGGGCGCTCTAAATAACGAATTCTATTTATCACAGTTTTTGTTGATTAATTCAGAAATTTAGAATAACAAAGAAAATAGAAACAATGTTTAAACAATTAGACAGAAGAGACACATCACCATTTAGTACACCACATGAATCCTATGAAAGGTCCTTGAATTATTGATGATCTAGTGCTTTGAAAATCACAATATGCAAAAAGAAATGACATTCGGAAATCAACCCCTAATACTTCAAACAATGAAGTATTTATAATGAAAATTTACAATTTTTTTTTACAAAATTGCAATCAAACCGACACTTTATTATTAGCCTAATTACAAACTATATCATCTAATCCCGATAGA
This sequence comes from Pinus tabuliformis, assembly GCA_031772625.1. NCBI lineage: Eukaryota > Viridiplantae > Streptophyta > Pinopsida > Pinales > Pinaceae > Pinus > Pinus tabuliformis. Next base: position 1,927,942,678 of record CM062819.1, read on the forward strand.
AGGATAGGCCATGTAGGCTGCTAAAGAGAACGATGGCCTTGTTTTGATAGTTTCGGTTGCTGAGTCATTCTGAAATAGTGTTGAGACGCTGAACTAACCGTTGTGCTAGCGGTTGCGCAGGAAAATTCATTTTACTCCTCCTAAGTTATGCTTCAATCTAATAAATCAATCAATTCCTCCCATCTCTTTTCATCTGGCACTGTCAACTTTGTTACCTTGCGATAAATTTCATCTACCTCAGTGTATTTAGAAAAAGCTAGTTTTACGGTAAAAATGTGTTTTACCTAATTCTGCACATGGAAATCGTTTGACATGGTCTCCAAGATTGCCTTTACTGTCATACTCCCTTTAGTTCCACTGAACTTAACATTTCTTTTGGCCACTTCTTTCATCTTGAGGATATAGTCTTCCTGAGCGATCAACTTGTCATTTATGACATAGATACTGGGCATTCCCTTTCGCATTAAGGCTTCAATCCTGTTTTTAAACCTATTTACCTGCAACTCTAAGGTTTCACACCTTTCCTCAAACTGATCAATGAGATTTATCTTTGTCAAGACTTTCTTGACTTCGAGAATGGTGGCAACTCTATCACTGTCTCCTACCTCCTCAAGCTCATATTTGGAGTTTGAATATAAGAATTTAATTATATTGGCAGCTTCTATTGGCATCTCTCCCAGTTTCTCCCTTCCTTGCACAATAGTTTCTGTTGCCTTCTCTATTAGCTCTTTCTACTCAAATATGATTTGGATAGAAGGCCAAATCTCATTCATGGAGTCTAATATGTTGATCCAAATATTTCCCTTGGCTTGGGCCAAGGTTTGGCCAATTGAAGTGTCTCTCTCTACCTGACACAAATCTTCTAATAGTCTCTGGGATTTCAACAGTTCAATAGTCTGAGCAGCTTCAACTTTGGCCTTTTGGACTTCCAAAGCTTTGATTTGGCCATGCAAAGTCTTAATTTCCTTTGACTGCAATGACATGTTTTGAAGTGTCTGTGTAACCTGTTCAACATTGAGAGTTTGAGTTGAAGGAGTAACTGTAGTGGTTGCTCCTATTGATGGCAGTTGAGAAAGAGGTACAACATCCAAGGGGATAATGGCCATCTTCAGGCTATCTTCCTTCTCCTTTATCAGTTTCTCTAACTCTGCCTCCATCTACCTAATCTGTATATTTTGGTCTATGATCAATTTCATCATATCTGCTTTCTATGCTTCACCCTCTTTAATGTCCTTGGTCATTGGATCTTCTATGGTTGGCAGTTTGAGTTGCTTCCTCAATGCTGCAATGTCCAAGTTCTTTTTTCTAAAAATATCCTCAGCAACATTAACATCTTTAGGGTCATACCCTATCTTGATCACCAAGTCTTCCAAAGAATTGATCCTGTTATCTTTGGCCAAGGAGGAGACTTTCTCCATCTTCAATTGTGACTGAACATTTGCAAAAGAAACCTGTAATTTGGATAAGGACATGGAAGTGTTAATTAGAGTAGAGGATATCATCTCACTAGTTTTCTTATGCATCTCCATTTGATCAATGGGATGTATGTCCTTAGTGATGAATTCAAAGGTGGTGCTCTTGTAGTCTGCTGTTGATTTGGTCTATGGAATTTGGGCCTCAAGAAAGGCCATCTACATTTGAACATGATCTGCATCAAATATTGACATCAATCTAGTTTGTAAGCTAGAATTCTGCTTCCAGAATTGGTTATAAGTGTTGTTTTTGATAATTTCATTCCTGAGATTTATCTCCCTGTACGTGTCAAAAAATATCTTCTCTTTATCTATTTGGATAGTTTGTGATTCTAGCTCAGTCTCCTTATGACGTTGTGAAGATGAATGTTTAGAAGGAGATGTAGTGAATTTGGTGGTTGCAGGTGGTGAATCTGTGATGATGTTGGCTACTTGTTCTTCAACTTCTTTCTCTACTTCTAATCTGTGAGTTACCTTGGGTCTTTTTTGTAACTGATTATTAATTCTCTGGCTTCACTTCCAGTAGTAGATGATGATCCTTCCTCCCTCTACCTTTTTCTTGATTTTTCCTCGGGAATAGGGTTCTTCAAACTGGAAGTAGAAACAATATGCTATTCAGCTTCTTGTAAGGTATTTTCTACCCACTCCAACTGATTGGCATACTGCTCTATGTTTGGCCTTGAAGTGTGAATGTAAGGAGTGTTCTTATTTTCCACTCTGAGCTTTGAGATGAAGCCATAGGGGTCATAAGACCATGTGAAACTCAATTTGAACTTCATCTATTTCAGTATTTTATCTGCCTCCTCACTTGCTGTCCTTGTGTTGCACACAAATGGGCCCACCTGTGTTTTTATTCTGAATTGTGCCTTCTTCTTGGCCACTACAAAGTGAATGTCATTTGAGTTCAACATCTGCCTGATATACTCTAGAGCAAAGATCCTCATTGGGAGGTACTTTTGGAGTTTATAGGGGGCTAGTTCATATCCATAGACTCTAATCTCTATGTAGTTTTGATATAGATGCCAATCATCAGTCTTTGCTTGGTCTGAGAGATGCATAATTCTCTTGATTTCCTCACTAATTCTGGGTTGTACTACACTATTGAGAATGTTCATGGCTGGATGAACAAAGTCTTCAATGAATTTCTTGTATGTGAATTCCTACTATTCTTTCATGACCAATGAGGTCCAAAATATCATTGGTTGCTGGTTCCCTGCATCATCCAACTTCTACAATGCAAAACTAAACTTTTCTGCTTGATAATAGATGAACATGTAAATAAAAACATAGGTGTAATTGAACACCTGCTCTGTAGAAAATTTAATAAATTGCTCATGGATATTGTCAGCTAAGAATTGATTGAAATTGAAAATCATAGAGGGCTTGTTGTCTGTGGAAAATGTGGAGAGGAATCCTAAGATGGGCTCATCTACCCACTGATCAGAATGATAGCCTAAAATGTAAGAAATGATGGAAATAATTTTCTTGGCTTGATCAGGGAAAATGGAAGAAGGATATGGAGGATTCTTCTTGGTAAATTGGGCATTCTATGGCAAGAAAATCTCAAAAATTCTGGCTCTGGTGGAAAAGTCTAGCTTCTCATAAAGCTGGGTGAGGGCTTCTAGAAAGAAAGGGGCAACATTTTCTGTAGTGGGGGCTGACATCATTTGGTCAATGGATTTGGCTATAATGGTGAAAATAATGTCACTTGTAGGGGTAATTATGGCTCTTTGGGTAGGAACATAACAAGATTGGCATATTTTGGTAAATTCTGGGTCTTGGAATGTCAAGGGGAAAATATAATGGGGGAGTTTAGACTCCTAGAGTCCTATCTCACCAGTGTTGTCTGTGTGCTTATCCTCTAACCAGTAATACTACTATAGAGTTTTACTTATCCTGTAATCCCTGTTTGCTAATGGTGTATGATCTAAATATATGGAAGGAGGAATTAAAGGATTAATGGTCTTGTCTTAGGTCGTAGTCATAGGAGGCATGACTATAAAATATTTATGAATAGTATGAATATGCGTAGGAGGCTTACCGAGCTCATAAACGATAACAATGTATTAGGCAAAAAGGAAAAAGGAATGTTAGTGTATATGACAATCCTGGTGGCGGAGAGGCTTTGATGGAGATCCTTGTGGGAAATTATGAATAGTAGAAACAATAAGGAGTGAAAGGTTGAGAATGACACACTCAGATTTATTTAAACATTGAGGCAAATTCTAGTTGGAAAATGCGCGGGACCGTTAGGCTAAATGGTTACCCAGGAAAAAAGAAATAAGTGAAGAATGAGTATTTAGTTGGGAATGCATTAAATTGGCTCGACAGTTATGCCATGTGGTGTGCGGTGAGTGGTGAAGGAAAAGTGGTGGGGCGCGGCAGAACAGATAAGGGATAGGCGGTTTCCGGAGGGGGTGGAGGTTAGTAAGTGGTATCGGTCGGCGGGTGGGGGGGATGCGAAATCACCACAATGCGCCACGTAAGGAGTAGGGCCTGATGGGAGAAACCACCTTCTAGACACCCCCTGATGATAAAAGAAGAATGCAAAGGGGGGGCTAGGAAAATATGAGGTCTGTGGATGAAGTGGGGGATCAGATCCCAAGGTGTTGAACGCGACTGAAATTTAATTGCAAGTGACAAAGAATATTTGTCCTTGTGCGCTTTTATCATTAGCCTTTTGAATATAGGATAAGGATGGATTATGAAAAGTATGAAATAATTTACCCATAGCACACACATTCAACTTTTCAAACTTAGGATAAGGGATATATAATGAAATATTTTGAAAGACATTATCCATAGCATGCACATTTTCCTCTTTTTCCATATCCTCAAACCTAAGATAAAATTTTCATATTGAGATATTTAGAAAACCAACTAATCTACCTACTCTTAGCTAGACTAATATTTTTTATTTCTGTCTCTAGGGTGCACTTAGACTAGCAAGCCCATTTTATTTACTTTTATGCATAATGAAAAACTAACTAACATATCCCTTATTTCTCCTATTGACCCAGATTAAATAGTTGGATCAATGTCATTTTCTACCTAACTAATGATTTACCTAGATTAAACTATTGGGTAAATCTTTATTCCTCTATCTAATTTACAGAAATTTAAAAGAATTCAATCATGATTAAATTGTATGATTAAACTAAAACTAGTGATTATGGCATATTGAGCAAGCTGCACACAACTTTTATTTTACAGAAATGAAACAAAATCTAAGTATGAGTAGTGGCATTTAGACTTGCAACACTTTCAGTATTATTCTTTTTTGATTTTCTTTCTTTTGGTGGGGTTCAATTTTTCTTCTTTTTCAATATTTTTGTTTTTCTCTTTATTTTTCTTCTTTATACCCTCTTTTCATTTTTTATTCTATTTTTTCTTTTATTTGGAAATCATTGGCAGATTGACAAGTATTTACAAAATAGGATTCCTGAGATATAACACTCAATTACCTTGAGATCCTATAAATTATAGGACCCTAACAATGGCTCCAACTGGGGATGGCACTCTCCTTGTGAGGTTCCAAGAACATTTGATCAATAGCCTTGAGTTTTTATTTCAACAACATCCACCTCTGATTTCTTTGTTGTAATATTTATGGTAACTCATCAATAGAAGCTCAGGGCCTTCTCTGCGGGCTTCAACTTCTGTTAATAGGTCACCCAATCCAAACAATAAGGACAATGATATTTACAATGAGAAATGTTAAGAAAATATCTATTGATCAAAGAAATAGTGTTTGAGCATCCTGCCATTGACAGGTCCACTAGGTAATTCTGTCCCATCCAAATTTCTAATAAAAAATGCATTATTCCCTCTGAAAGCATAAATGACATAAGGCCCCATCCATAAGTTGTCAAATTTTCCATGCTTCCCTTTATCCTCTCTTCTTGAATCCCACTTTAAGACTTTATCACCAATGGTGAAATCATCTGGCTTTGTCCTTCTATCAAAAACTTTCTTAATATTCTCGTGAATGACTTGAGCCTTGTTATAAACTTCTTCCTAACCGGATTGTCTAATCAATCCTCCTTTGAATATGATTTGGATCAGCCTTCAATTCCTGAATTAACTTCATGACTGGAATGCTAAAAGAGGATGGAAAAGTAACATTGATTCCATAAACCAATTGGTATGGTGACATGCCAATTGATTTCTTTGTGGTGAGCATATCAGCCCAAAGTGCATTTATGAGTTTTTTATGCCATGAATTTTTGTTGTCTGCTAACAACTTCTTGATAATATTTACCAGACTTTTGTTTGAAGGTTCATCTAGCCCATTACCTTGTGGGTAATAAGCAGTTGAGTGACCCAAAGCAATATGGCATTTATTGCAGAAATCTATGATTTTCTTAGACCTAAAGGCTACTGCGTTGTCTGTAATAAGCTTGTTTGGGCAGCCAAATCTGGAAAGGATATTGGTTTCTAAGAATTTTATGATCACAACATCTATGTCTAGTCTAGAAGGAGGGGCCTCAATCCATTTGGTGAAGTAGTCAATAGCAGTAAGGATCCATTTATGTTGAGTAGAGGATGGAGGATGAATTTCTCCAATGAAATCCAATCCCCACTGTTGGAAAGGGCTTTCAACAGATATGGGCTTCAAAGGTAAAGGAAAAAGTTTTATTTTTCCCTCAAATATTTGACACTTGTGGCAAGAGGTTACCTTCTTATGAACATTTGGAAAAAGTGTAGGCCAATAAAAAATAGCTCTAAGGATCTTATTGGCAGTGGTTTTCCAATACAGATGGCCACCACAATCACCTTCATGGAATTCCTGCATTGTTCTTTCTGCATCATCACTCAATAGACACTTTAGTAGAAGACCACTAACATCTTTCCAATATAAAACATTTTCTATGATGCAAAATTTAACTGCCTTTAGCTTTAGAAATCTAGCCTTTGTTTTTGTTAGACCAGGAGGAGCATTTAAATTAAATAAAACATAAATAAGGTCTGCATACCAGGGTGAGGTCATGAAAGCCTCATATAGTTGTGGAGTTGCCTATTCCTCTTGATCATCCAATTCAGCTACAAAGTTGATATCCAAAGCATTAAAATTAGATTAAGCCATTAATTTGGCTAATCCCCATCCTTTGATGAGCTTGGTTGGCTTGATTTCCATGTCATATTCCAGAATGATGGCAATCCATTTTCCTCTCTTTCCATCTGGTCCATTCTATGTCAAGATGTCTTTAACTACAGTATTTGGTACATAAGAAATTATATGAGAATGAAGGATATATACCCTAAAATATTTAATTGCTTTTATCAGTGCAAAAGCCTATTTTTCCATTATGTTGTACTTGAGTGTTGCATCCCTTAAATCCTTGCTAAATAAAGCAATGGGTTGTTCATATCCATCAACATTTTTTTGCAAAAGGACGGCTGCAATAGTATGTTCAGAAGCAAATGAGAAAATTATAAAATCTTTAGTAAAATCTGGACTAATAAGGACTAGTGCCTTTGTTAATTCTTGTTTAACTTGGTCAAATGATTGCCTAGATTCAAGGTTCCACCTAATTTCAACATCTTGTTTTAGCATGTTTGTGATGTTTCTAAGAAGTTATGCAAGGTTAGGGATGAATCTCCTTAGGAAGTTTATTCTCCCAATGGATGATTGAAGTTATTTATTATTTCTTAGATGATTTATTTTCATAATAGCTTCAATCCTTTTAGGATCAATTCTAATACCTTCCTTAGATATAATGTGACCAAGAATTTTTCCTTCTTCAAGTCCAAACACTGTTTTCTTAGGATTTAATGAGATCCCAAACTTTCTACACTTTTCAAAAACTCTTCTTAGGTGCATGAGATTTTCTTCATCAAATTTAGAATATACATTTATGTCATCTAGATATATCATAATAAACCTTCCAATTTGATCAGTGAAAGCAATATCCATTGCTCTTTGAAATGTGGCCCCGACATTCATTAATCCAAAATGCATCTTCACATACATGAAGGTACCCCATGGAGTGTTAAAGGTTGTTTTTTCCTGATCCCCTGGATGAAATAAGACCTGATTATACCCTGAGAATCCATCTAATAAGGAAATCCTAGAAGATCCAACTACCTTTTGCAGAATATGATCCATTTTAGGCAAGGGATAGTTGCCTCTTAGGGAAACTTTGTTTAGGTTTTTGAAATATATACACAATCTGATTTCACCTATTTTCTTCCTAGTTGCCACAATGTTGGAAACCCATTTTGAGTACCTAAGAGGAACTATGATTTTGGAATCATACATTATTTTGATTTCTTTCTCAATTAAAGGCATCAAAACCAAATTTATTCTGTGAAGTTTTTGTTTAAAGGGTTTTTGATCTTCCTTAATTGGAATTTTGTGTTGTATAATTTCAGTGTCATATGTTTTAAAATCTTCATAGCTCCAGGGAAAAACATCACTAAATTCCTTGAATAAAGAGATATATTTTGTTTTTCAGTTGTTGGGATTGATTTAGACAGTTTTATGATTTTGGGATCTTTTTCAGTACCTAAATTACAATCTTCAATTGGTGTTCCTAAGGGCTCAATCTTAGGCTTTTTAGCCACATCATTGAAATCAAATAAATCTTCTAGTGGAGCTAGACCGTTAGGTAGAACATTTCCCTTAAGTTGGAGTGTTTCAAACTCTTCTTTTTGTGGGTCTATTTCAAGCAATTCTAATTTATTTACAACTTTATCTAAGGGTGTATTTACATCTAAATTATCTAGTTTCCTTTTTGGACCATGTTCAAAAATTTGACTATCTACTTCAGATTCCAAATCAATATTGTCATCTTGAAATTCATCTTTTGATTGCAGGAAACTTTTAATATGTTTATCATTTCCAAAAACCTGCCAATATCTAATATTATCAGGTACAACTAGTTGATGTTTTACCTCAAGTACATATTCTTGATTAGGATAAGGAATTTTGCAATAGCTAGATGAAAAAGCTAGATTGTTTGGAATGATGTTTTTTTTTTATAGGAATTGTAGAAAGATCATATTCAAGAAAACTCTCTAGGAAGTCAAGCACAACATTTCTGTATGCTCTCATCCTAGGATGTTTGGCTGAATATTCTCCTTTAATTTGTTTAATAATTAATTCAACATCCCCTTGAATGGAGATTCTTTTAGCACCTAACTTTTTTAAAAATTGCAATCCTAAAATGAGGGCTTCATACTCTGATATGTTATTAATATATTGAAAATTAAGCTTGTATGAGTGACCTTCAACATGATTATTTCCTGAGTTCACTTACCAAATTCCTGCCCCAAAGCCATCTTTGCTACAGGAGCCATAAAAACTCATGTTCCAAAGAGGTTCAGGGGGAGTATTTAGTTCTGTTATTTGTGTTTTAGTTGGGTCTGTTTTAGAAATTTTGGTTTCAACATTGATTACTTGATTGTTGATATCCCCATCATTGTAAAGAATAAAAGAATCCAAATCTGAATGAACAGAATAAAGTGGATAGTTTTGAGGTCTGTCTTGACTACTCACCATGAATTTCATTAAGGTCTCCCTATACAGTCTTCTTTGCTGCCTAAAAACTGGTATGGTAGCAAAGGTCATGTCCATTTGTAGGGTACCTTGTAATTTTTCTCCCCATGATCATGAGAACAAAATGCCATACTTTGGGGGAATGTCTGCAATCACTATGTCCGTCATTAGACTTTTAGCAGGGATTTGGGCTAAAGTAACACTTAGGTCTTTGATAAGACCTAAGCATCTAACTTTGCTAGACTCAAAGGAGTAAAAGTATTTGTAGGGTCTAGTAATGTCAAGTCCTAATTTCTCCATCACAACTTTAGGAATTAAATTGTGGGATGCACCTAAATCTAACATAGCATTATGGAGAATCTTGTCATGAATATTCAGGCTAACATAGAATGGAGGAACTCCTCCTTCTTGTGGTTTACCCTCAACTTCTGGTCCAAATAAGAGTTCAGGTTGGTCATCATTCAAATTTACAGAGTCAATGTTTTCCCCAATGTTTAAGGCTTTCATTACTTGGGGTCTATACATATTTTTACTCATTAACTCTGTGAGAGGAATGGGAATTTTCAATTTTTCCAGTTCATTCTCAATGTTGAATGATGTTTGAATCTAAATTGAATTAGGAGGTTCAAATTATTATGTGATTTGTTTTTTCATAGGATCTTTTTGTTGACTGGTTGTTAGGGTATCTATTTGAGTAGTTTTAGAAAGATTTTCAACAACCTTTTTGACATGGATTTCTACCTTTTTCTTACCAGAATTATCCACAGTTTTCTTAGGAAGACTATCTGTAGTTTTCCTAAATTCATTTTCAGATGAATTTTTAGCAGGATTATCTGAGTTTTTGGCATTGAGAGTATCTGAATTATTTTTTCTCCTAAGGTTGTACTGCCTATGGACTTCCATTATAGCATTTTCAAACCCTTGTTTATATTCATCTGACTCTTCGGAATCCAATTCAGTTTGGGCTAGGAGAAAAAGTTCCTGCTCCTCTTGGGTGAGAAAAACTGCTTCATCATCGCTTATTCCCATCAAATTTATTTGATTATCATCTAAATCTTCCATAATATTCCCCTCATCATCAGTGTAATTTTCCTGAAAAGGAGGCTGAACCTGCTGGTCTAGACCCTTTTGTTCTCTTTGTTTAATTTGGGGAACATTCCTTCTAAAGTTTTGGTTTCTAGTTTGAGGGGCATTTTGGTTCTCTCTTACTTGAGTTTGGTCATTAATGTTTACTCTTTGCATCATCTAATTCACTACTCCCATTAAGTTATCAATCTTATGATCAACAGGAAAAGTAGAAGGTTCTTATTTTATGGTAACTCTGCATTCAGACTTTAGTTTGGGTTTCTTGGCCAAGATATTATCTTCAACTTTAATTGCATTTGCTTGCATTTCTTCCAAAGTTGCTGGGTCTCTCTCTCTAAGTTGATATTCCATATCTACATCAAAACCATCTAGAAAATCAATTAGAGCTAGGCCAGGGGAGGGCTTGATGTCTTGTGGAATGGCATTGTAAACAATATTGAACTGTTCACAATATTCTTCCATGCTTTCATTGGGTTTTCTTGTCAACCTTTTATATTCATTTAGGAGTTGAAGTGGATTTTTCTTGATCTCCCATCTAGCTAAAAAGGTTTGATGGAAAGCATCAAGGTTGGCTATACTTCATGTAGGTAAACCCCTAAACCATTTCTTGACATCACCTCCTAAACTTTGGGCAAACAATCTCATTTTAACATCAACTTCATCTATTTCTTGAAGGTCAAAAACATTGTTCATCCTATCCACATTCTGCTGAGCAGTATAAGCACCAGTGTTATCAAAGGTCAAAATTTTAGATTGATAATCTCTAGGCCTAGCATTCAATTGGCTTAGCAACACCAAAGGTGCATACCTACCTGCCATAATTGTTATGGAAGTTTGACTTCAAGATGGGCCTAATGGAGGTGTAGTTTTGATAACTACAGGGATAATAGGAATAATAGTTTGAGAGATCACAGGTGAGGAAGTTGAAACTATGGAATGAGTAGGACTGGGAGGCTGTAGATGAACATACTGGGAAGATTGACTAGATAAAGAAGCTGTTGCAACTGTCAAAGCAAAAAATTCAACAGATTGCTGAATAAAAGTTTCTTCAATAGCTTGATCCAACACTGAAACTAGACCTTGTAATTTGTCAAATTGTTGTAAGGATTCTAGGTTAGGATCAACTTCAAGATGCTGGGTCTGGAGTATGGATGGTTGCAGTGTGGATTTATCAATGACAATTTGATCTACGAAAGCCTTAGACTTTGATCTAAACAAACTATGTTGGAAAGGCAAATCAAACTCTATATCTTGTATAGTTTCAAATTTCTCTGGGAGTGAATTAGACCTTGACAAAGGAATATCTTTAGGAAGAGAATTGAATCTAGACAATGGACTATTGCTACCTTGACTCTCTGTAAAAATCTTCTTTCTCACCAACTTCTCAGGGTTATCTATGAATTTAGCAGGATTAGGGTCAGGGTGAGATCTAGTGAAAATCCTTCTAGGAGCTAGGTCTATTAAAAATCATCACACAAATAAAATAAAATCAATGACACAGTAGAATATCTACAAAATAACAACCTCTGATCATGTATTTCATAATGATATAATAGTTGTTTAATGAAACACTGATTAAAACCAGGGAATAATACTGTTTTGAATTAAAATGTATTCGTCCGCAGTATGGTTGCCACTATGTTGTCATTTTGTATTTTTGAGGTTGAGGGAGTAAACACATAGGACAACATCAAAACTGCTTTGGGAGCTAGGATCTAGCCCTGTCAGCTTCAAAGAGGGATCTCTCTGTTTAATTTAGCTTTGCTTTTAGTGTAAGTTTTAGGCTAACTATTATTGTACTTGTTTGTTTTGTTTGAAATTTTTGGTTGATTTGAGTGTTATAATTCCATTGGGCTATGGAGTCTATAAACTAAACTAGAGTTTTACACCAATTTTTAGAGGAGTTCTCACATGGAAAGCTAGGTTTCACTAACTGGATCTTTTCAGAAACTAAATGAATTGTGGAATAGCAGAAGTGTAAGGTTTCAATAGAAACCAAGGAGAAATTAAGAATTCCTTGGCTTGACTTCAGTGGAAAACATTAAAATTAACAATAGCCAAAATAGGGCGCTCTAAATAATGAATCCTATTTATCATAGTTTCTGCTGATTAATTCAGAAATTTAGAATAACAGATAGAAGAGAAACAATGTTTTAACAATTAGACAGAAGAGGCACATCACCATTTAGTACACCACATGAATCATGTGAAAGGTCCCTATATTATTGATGCTCAAGTGCTTTGAAAATTACAATATGTAGAAGGAAATTACATTCAGAAATCAACCCTTAATACTTTAAACAATGAAGTATTTATAATGAAAATTTACAAAAATTATTTACAAAATCGCTGTCAAATTGACAGTGTATTATTAGCCTAATTACAAACTATATCATCTAATCCTGGCAGAAGGATAGGCCACATAGTTTGCTGAAGAGAACGATGGCCCTGTTTTGATGGTTTTGGTTGCTGAGTCATCTCAAAACAGTGTTGAGACACTAAACTGACCGTTGTGCTGGCGGCTGCACTGGCAAAGTCGTTTTACTGATTTTGAGTTATCCTTCAATCTAGTAAATCAACCAACACCTCCCATCTCTTTTCATCTGGCACTGTCAACTTTGTTACCTTGCAATAAATTTCATCTACCTCAGTGTATTTAGCAAAAGTTGTTTTTACGGTAAAAATGTGTTTTACCTCATTTTGCACATGGAAATCATTTGACATGGTCTCCAAGAATGCCTTTGCTGTCATACTCCCTTTAATTCCACTAAACTTAACACTGCTTTTAGCCACTTCTTTCATCTTGAGGATATAGACTTCCTACGTGATCAACTTGTCATTTATGACATAGATATTGGGCAGTCCCTTTTTCATTAAGGCTTCAATCCTGTTTGTAAACCTATTCACCTGCAACTCTAAGGTTTCACACCTTTCCTCCAACTGATCAATGAGATTTCTCTTTGTCAAGACTTTCTTGACTTCCAGAATGGTGGAAATTCTTTCACTAACTCCTACTTCCTCCAGCTCATATCTGGACTTTGAACATAAGAATTTAATTATATTGGTAGCTTCTGTTGGCATCTCTCCTAGTTTCTCCCTTCCTTGCACAATAGTTTATGTTTCCGTCTCTATTATTTGTTTCTGCTCAAATATGATTTGGATAGAAGGACAAGTCTCATTCATAGAGTCTAGTATGCTCATCCAAATAGTTTCCTTGGCTTGGGCCAAGTTCTGGCCAATTGAAGTGTCTCCCTCTACCTAGCGCAAATTTTCCAATAGTCTCTGGGATTTCTCCAGTTCAACAGTTTGAGCAGCTTCAGCTTTGGCCTTTTGGAATTCCAAAGTTTTGAGTTGGCCCTGCAAAGTCTCAATTTCCTTTGACTGCAATGACATGTTTTGAAGTGTCTGTGTAACCTGTTCAACACTGGGAGTCTGAGTTGAAGGAGTAACTGCAGTGGTTTCTCCTATTGATGGTAGTTGAGAAAGAGGTACAACATCCAAGGGGATAATGGACATATTTAGTCTGTATTCCTTCTCCTTTATCAGTTTCTCCAACTCTGCCTCCATCTTCCTAATATGTATATTTTGGTCTATGATCAATTTCATCAATTATGCTTTATGTGCTTCACCCTCTTCAATGTCCTTGGTCATTGGATCTTCTGTGGCTGGTAGCTTGAGCTGCTTCCACAATTCTGCAATGTCCAAGTTCCTTTTTCTAACAATCTCCTCAGCAACATTAACATCTTTAGGGTCATACCCTATCTTGATCACGAAGTCTTCCAAAGACTCGATCATGTTATCTTTGGCCAAGGAGGATTCTTTCTCCATCTTTAAATGTGACTGAACATTTGCAAAAGAAACCTGTAATTTGGATAAGGAAATGGCAGTGTTAGTCAGAGTAGAGGATATCATCTCACCAGTTTTCTTATGCATCTCCATTTGATCAATGGGGTGTATTTCCTTAGTGATGAATTAAAAGGTGGTGCTCTTATAGTCTGCTACTGATTTGGGTTGTGGAATCTGGGCCTCAAGAAAGGCCATCTGGATTTTACCATGTTCTGTATCAAATAGTGACAAAAATCTTCTTTGTGAGATGGAATTTTGCTTCAAGAATTGGTTATAAGTGTTGTTTTTGAGAATTTCATTCTTGAGCTTTATCTCCCTGTACCTATCAAAAAATGTCTTCTCTTTATCTGTTTGGAAAGTTTGTGATCCCAGATCAGTCTCCTTATGACCTTCTGAAGATGAAGGTTCAAAAGGAGACGTAGTGAACTTGGTGGTTGCAGGTGGTGAATATGTGATGATGATGACTGCCTGTTCTTCAACTTCTTTCTCTACTTCTGATATGTGAGTTACCTTGGGTTTTTTTGTATAATTGATTCTGAATTCTCTAGCTTCACTTCCAGTAGTAGATAATGATCCTTCCTCCCTTTGCCTTTTTCTTTATTTTTCCTCAGGAACAGGGGTCTACAAATTGGAAGTAGAAACAAGCTTCTCTTCAGCTTCCTGCAAGTTATTTTCTGCCCACTGCAACTGATTGGAATACTGCTCTATGTGTGGCCTTGAAGTTTGAATGTAAGGAGTGTTCTTGTTTTCCACTCTAAGATTTGAGATGATGCCATAGGGGTCACAAGACCATGTGAAGCTCAAGCTGAACTTCATCTCTTTCAGTATTTGATTTGCCTCCTCACTTATTGTAGTTGTGTTGTACACAAATGGGTCCACCTATGTTTCTATTCTGAATTGTGCCTTCTTCTTGGCCACTACAAAGTGGATGTCATCTGAGTTCAACATCTACCTAATATAGTCCAAAGCAAAGATCCTCATTGGGAGGTACTTTGGGAGTTTATAGGGGGCTAGTTCACATCCATAGACTCTAATCTCTGTGTAGTTTTGATATAGATACCAATCACCGGTCTTTGCTTGGTCTAAGAGATGCAGAATTCTCTTGATTTCCTCACTAATTTTGGGTTGTACTGCACTATTGAGAATGTTCATGGCTGGATGAACAAAGTCTTCAATGAATTGCTCATATGTGAATTCTTGATGTTCTTTCATGACCAATGAGGTCCAAAAGATCATTGGTTGCTGGTTCCCTGCATCATCCAACTTTTGCAATGCAAAACTGAACTTTTCTGCTTGATAATAAATGAATATGTAAATCAAAACAGAGGTGTAATTGAACACCTTCTCTGTAGGAAATTTAATAAATTTCTCATGGATATTTTCAGCCAAGAATTGACTAAAATTGAAAATCATAGAGGGCTTGCTGTCTGTAGAAAATGTGGAGAGAAATCCTAAGATGGGCTCATCTATCCACTGATCAAAATGATAGCCTAAAATGTAAGAAATTATGGAAATATCTGCTTGGCCTAATCAGGGAAAATGGAAGAAGGATATGGAGGATTCTTCCCTGGAAATTGGGCATTCTCTGGCAAGAAGATCTCAAAAATTCTGGCTTTGGTGGAAAATTCTAGCTTCTGATAAAGCTGGGTGAGGGCTTCTAGAGAGAAAGGGATAACATTTCCACAGTGGGGGCCAACATCATTTGGTCAATGGATTTGGCTATAATGGTGAAAATAATGTCACCTGTAGGGGAAATTATGGCTCTTTGGGCAGGGAAATAACAAGCTTGACATCTTCTGGTGAATTATGGGGCTTGGAATGTCAAGGGGAAACTATAATGGGGGAGGTTAGTCTACCAGAGTCCCATCTCATTAGTCTTATATGTGTTCTTATCCTCTAACCAGCAATACAACTCCAGAAAATCACAATCACACAGAGTTTCATTTATCCTGTAATCCCCTTTTGCTAATGGTGTATGATCTAAATCTATGGAAGGAGGAATTAAAGGATTAATGGTCTTGTCTTGGGTCTTAGTCTTAGGAGGCATGACTGTAAAAGATTTATTAACAGTATGAATATGAAGAGGAAGTTTACCGAGCTCAGAAATGATAACAGTGTGTTAGGAAAAAAGGAAAAAGGAATGTTAGTGTATGTTGCAATCCTGGTGGCAAAGAAGCTTTGATTGAGATCGTTGAGGAAAATTATGAATAGAAGAAACAATCAGGAGTGAAAGGTTGAGAATGATAGGCTCAAATTTATTTAAACATTGAGACAAATTCCCATTGGAAAAGGCGTGGGACCATTAGGCTGAACGGTTATCCGGGAAAAACGAAAAAAATGAAGAATGGGTATCTAGCTGGGAGTGCATTCAATTGACCCAACGGTCATGCCATGTGGTGGGTGGTGAGTGGTGGAGGAAAAGTGGTGGGGCGTGGAAGAATGGATAAGGGATAGGTGGTTTCCGGACGGGGTGGTGTGCATTAAGTGGTATCAGTCGGGGTGGGGGGGGGTGCGAAATCACCACAACGGGCCACATAAGGAGTAGGGCTCGATGGGAGAAACTACCTTCTGGACCCCCCCTCCCCCCCGACGGTAAAGGAAGAATGGAAAGGGGGGGCGGAGAAAAGACGAGGTCCATGGATGAAGCGAGGGATCGAATCCCAAGGCACTGAACATGATTGAACTTTAATCGCAAGTGACAAAGAATATTTGTCCTTGTGCACTTTTATCATTAGCCTTTTGAATCTAGGATAAGGATGGATTATGAAAAGTATGAAATAATTTACCCATAGTGCGCACATTCAAATTTTCAAACTTAGGATAAGGGATATATAATGAAATATTTTGAAAGACATTATCCATAGCATGCACATTTGCCTCTTTTGCCACATCCTCAAACTTAGAATAAAATTTGTATATGCAGATATTTAGCAAAACACCTAATTTACCTACCCTTAGCTAGAATAACATTTTTTATTTATGTCTCTAGGGTGCACTTAGACTAGCAAACCCATTTTATTTTCTTTTATGCATAATGAAAAACTAACTAACCTATCCCTTATTTCTCCTATTGACCCAGATTAAACAGTTGGATCAATGTTATTTTCTACCTAACTAATGATTTACCCAGATTAAATTGTTGGGTAAATCTTTATTCCTCTATCTAATTTATAGAAATTTAAAAGAGTTCAATCATGATTAAATTGTATGATTAAAATAAAACTAGTGATTGTGGCATTTTGAAGAAGTTGCACACAACTTTTATTTTACAGAAATGAAACAAAAACTAAGTATGAGTAATGGCATTTAGACTTGCAACACTTTTAGTATTATTCTTTTTTGATTTTCTTTCTTTTGGCGGGGTTCAATTTTTCTTCTTTTTCAATATTTTTTTTTCTCTTTATTTTTCTTCTTTATACCCTCTTTTCATTTTTTTATTCTATTTTTTCTTTTATTTGTAAATCATTGGCCGATTGAAAAGTATTTACAAAATAGGATTCTTGAGATATAACACTCAATTACCTTGAGATCCTATAAACTATAGGACCCTAACAAAGAGATAAAATCTACATCATATCCACTATAATTTCCTCTTCTCTCTCACACATTCTCCTCTATATTTCTCACTAAGAATACACATCTACATAAGCTCAATACAATTCCCTCATATATAGAAAGGGGTTTCCTTCTAGGGAAAAAAATCCTAAATTAAATATAACTTCTACTGTCAGATCTCCGCCTAATGAATGACCCAGATTGACTACAAAATTATAATATTTTACAAGGAAATTTTACATCTATTTGTTGCCCCCCCCTGGACCCCCATGACAATGATTAGATGACGGGTGATGTTGCTGCCCTGTTATGAATTGGGGTCCAACGCGGCGACAACTCTGAATAAGGAAGATAATTAGGCTTCACACCCAACAATCTCCCCATTGGAGACTGATGATAGCAACTCCACCGTTGCTTCATTTGTAGGACAATGGCTCCACTTTGGACCTAACTATTTCTCATCGTTATCATCATAGTTGAAGACTAATTGAAACCAATAAAAATCTCATTTTCTCCTTGGTTACAACTTTTGTTAACATATCTACAGGATTCTGGCTAGTGTGTATCTTTTCTAGCTTCAACTGTCCATCTTCCAACACTAGCTATATGAAATGGTACTTGAGATATATATGTTTAGTCTTGGAATTAAATGTTGAATTCTTTGCAAGATGAATGGCACTTTGACTATCACTGTATAACTTGCCTAACTCCTTCTTACCCAATTCATCCAGGAACCTTTGTAACCAAATCATTTCTTTACTAGCTTCTGTAGTAACAACATACTCTGCTATCATCATTGAGAGTGCAACAACACTCTAAAATTTTGAAACCCAACTGACAATTGTTCCACCTATAGTAAACACATACCCTGTGGTGTGCCTCCTGTTATCTCTATCACCTGCCAGATCTGCATCAACATATCCCTGTAGAGAAATGTTTGAACCACCAAAGCATAATGTTTGATTTGTGTTACCTCTCAAATACCTGAGAATCCAATTCACTACCATCCAATGTTCTTTTCCTCGATTGTTCATGTGCCTGCTTACAACTCCCACTGCATGTGTAATATCATGCCTTGTGCAGACCATTACATACATTAAGCTTCCAATTGTTGATGCATATGGAGCTTTAGACATATAATCCATCTCTTCTTGAGTGTTGGGACACATCTCCTTACTTATTTTGAAATGGCTAGCCAAAGGTGTACTAACTAGTTTTGCATTCTGCATATTAAATATTTTCAACACATTTTGTATGTACTCACTTTGAGATAATGTTAATTTGCGATTTTTCTTGTTTTTAGTTATTCCCATACTAAGGATTTGTTTTGTAGCACCCAAATCTTTCATTGCAAATGTATTTGCCAATTTTCCTTTGAGCACATTTATTTCCTACATGTTAGACCCTACAAAAAGCATGTCATTTGCATACAATAACAATATAATATAGTTGCCATCATTTTTCCATTTGAGATAAACACAATGATCAGAGTGACATCTAGTATAACCTTGTTCAGACATCAACCTGTCAAATTTTAGATACCAATTCCTTGGAGCCCGTTTTAAGCCATACAAGCTCTTCTTCAACTTGCACACTAGTTTCTCCTTCCCTTTGACCTCATATCATTGTGGTTTCTGCATATAGATCTCTTCCTCCAAATCCTTATGGAGAAACTCTGTCTTTACATCTAATTACTCAAGATGCAAATCTTCTGCTGCTACTAGACTTAAAATAGTTCTGATTGAAGTCATTTTAACAACAGGAGAAAATATTTCGTCAAAGTCTATACATTTTTTTTTATGTGCAAACCCCTTCACCACAAGTCTAGCTTTATACCTTTTTCTACCTCCATATTATTCCTTGAACATGTAAACCCATTTATTTTGCAATGTTGTTTTACCTGCAGGAAACTTGACTAAGTACCAAGTCTGGTTATGTACCAAGGAGTCCATCTCTTCTTTCATGGCTAGCTTCCACTTCTTCTTGGTTTCTACCTCCATTGCTTTTTCATAACATTTTGGTTCACCAGAATCAATAAAAAATGTTGAGTCCCAAACTTGCATCTTCCCTATATACCTTTTCAGCCTTCTTTTCCATTTACTTGACCCACCAAGCTGTCAAATCATTGCATATTAGTTTAAAAAGAGCTTATAAAATGGTTTCCTAACTATGTCTTGTGACTGCTGTTTGATTTAGATTTTTGTTCAATCAGCTGCGGAAACTTGTCACTTTTCACAGCCAGCTCAAGTTTCCACAGCCATTTTGTTGAAGACTATGTTAAAAGTGTCTACTGGAGAATCCGGCCACATGGGCAAGCTGCAAATGACATGTACATGGAGCGTGTCCCCTTGGTTCAACCGAATCACTCACAAACAGCCATGGTCAAGGACGGTCAAAGGAGTGGTCAAACCAAGAGTTTTGCGGTGGCACGACTCTGTTTTTACCACGTGAAGTTTTGCGTGGCAAGTTCCTCAATCTCTGAAGGTATGCTAACACCTGTGGATCAATCCGTGAACCAAATCGAACAGCCACCACTCCATAGATTTATTTGTCACGGCTACCATACTGCTAGATCTCAGGACGTGGATATTTACGTGTCTGTTTGGCAGCGCAGAATTTAGGAATCAGTTATAGCATCTTCAGTTATAAATAACGCGTTATCATACGCTTGATAGTTAGCTTTTCATATGTAATCTCGACTGTTTTTATAAGCCCACTGTGCCATGCTATATCTTTATCTTATAATAGCATTTTAATATATGAGAAGACAGCGTTCTTAAGTTCAATTTGTGACTGAGTATTGATTGGCTGAGGTTGCAGAGGGCCCCTGTACACCAAGGCTCTGTATCTACTGTATAGTTTCTTGCTTGCTTTCATTATGTTACTGCTTTTATAATCATTTGCTTGTATATATTACACTATTTTGATATTCATGTTAACTGCTGTCCATCTTTTCTTTTATGCTTTCTCATGATTGTTAACTGATCAGTATTTTTCTTTCAGGTTCTTGTAGGCAGCCCAGGCAATTTACATAGTTTTAATGACTAATGACATGAAATCATCTTGTCCTTTCTGCTGATTTATTTTCTGAGTTTTAATTCCAGCATTGTCATTTCTTTCAGTTATGCTTTGCTCATTTACCTTTATGCAATTTAGATACCATATTACTCCATTTGTTTATGATTACCTTCCTATAGCCAAGCGACTCAAATAGTGAGGAATCAGAATATTATTTGATGTAGTATGATTTAGTTTACTTTCCTGCAAGTTAGTGATTGAATTACTTATGTCATTTTCAGGGATTGAAGTATGAATGAGTAGTTTAATCTTAGTTTCATTTTATGCAATTTCATTTCCTGCAATTTAGATATCAAATTACTCAATTTTTTTATGATTACCTCCTATAGCCAGAGTGAGTCGAAAGGTGAGGGATCAAAATATGAGTTGAAGTAGTGTGATTTAGTTTGCTTTGCTTACAGTCTTTGATGTGCTCTGAGTTCAGTTTTTATTTTCTTTTTATACAGCAGTAAGGATACTAGGCTTCATTGTCACTAGTTGACTGTTTTGGTACATTTTTATTTTCTTTTGGGAATTGATTTCATCACAGCAAGTTTTGCAGCCTTTTTGAGAACTTTAAAGTTTGGAAAATCATTGTAGAAATCACCATTGCCATCCATACTTGACTTTCAATTCTGCTATCTCACATTAGGGAATCAACAGAAGATAAACCCAAAAACAAACCAAAAACTCAAAAACGACAAAGAACTAAGAAATCGGTTATCTTGCATATATAGTGCACTTCACTTCATCAGTTTACGACTCTCGGGTTGACATTTTAAATAGCAATTTAGGACACACTAAATTGACCAAAAATTTTGGCGCCGTTGTCGGCGAAGTGAAACTAGGTAGCCAATTTCTTAAAAAAAAAAAACAAGAAAATTTCAAGGAAGGAAAAATTGATAACTTCTCAAAGTATGCTCTCCTCTTGCACCTAGTGTGATCTGGAGGATCAGAAAAGAGAGTTATTGCTTTAATAATTTCTTGAGTATGCTCTCTTCTTACACCTAGAGTGACCTGGAAGATCAGAAAGAGAATTATTAGCCCGACTTGAAGAAAAATAAAAAAATTACATGCATAGAGCAAGAGATTCTAGGGGAAGGTTTTTAGCTAGGGCCAAGAGTTCGATTTTTACAACTCCATATACTTCAAGGAATAGACAAGAAACCCCTCCATCATCTCCAACTCACACTCCTAGCCTTAGGATTCCTGGAATTCAAGAGGCAGTAGTTGAATTGGAGACTCTCCCACACTATCCACCGAATCTGACTTAGGAAGAGACCCTTTCTCTACTTCTACAGGAAAACACATTGTAATTGAGGAAGTAGAATCATCTGAAGAAGAAGAGGGAGAAATTCCTCCTCGCTCGCCATTAGTAGAGGAACTAGAGGACTCTGAAGTCTCTGAGGAAACTATCATGGCAGAGGAAGTAGTAAATGGATTTGGTAGAGGTAGAGGTAGAGGAGGAGGAGGAAATAATGGAGGAGGTAGAGGTAACAATGGGGGAAATAGGGATGGAGATAACTCATTCGGATTTCCTATAGTTGATGAGGATTCTCGAGCAACAATGAAAAACATCTCACCATCTGTCCTCCCAAATTTTCATGGGTTACGAAATGAGGATCCTGAAACATTTCTATTTGAGTTTGAAGTCGTGTGTTGAACTTATGATTATCTGGAAGACTCTCAAAAACTCAAATTGTTTCCGTCAACATTGAAGGGAGCTGCCTTGAAATGGTTCATGGGATTAGTCACTCAATCCATTAGGACTTGGAATGATATGAAACAAACATTTTTGGATAGATACCTGGACTATTGTATGCCCACCAATCACAAGGATGAGGTATTCAAAATGGTGCAAAGAGAAGATGAAAACTTGGAGGATTTACTTGAAAGATTTCAATACAACCTAAAAAGAGCAAAAATGAATAACTTAGATGAGGAAACCTTGAAAGCCCTTCTATTAAAAGCCATTACAGATAAATGGATAGATAATTTGAACATGATGGGAAAAGGAGATATATCTCAACTTCCACTTCATGATATAGCAGAGCTATGTGTCCATCTCTCAAGGGGAAAATCTAAAACTGGAAAAGGGCCTAGAGATCCTTCTCTCATTAGAGCAAACAAATCTGCAACTGGATCAGTAAGTAGGGCTGAGATTGGCAACATGCTTGATGAATTCAAAACTGATATTTTAGGGAGTCTTAGTGAGCAACTAGACACCCTTAAGATACAAAACAAGCAGAAAGCAGAAGCTGAAGCTTTGGCCATCTTTTGTCCAAAATGTAGGAAGAAACATGCTCTAAGGGAATGTCCCTTGGATGCAAAAGTTGTAGAAACATGTGTGATTTGTTCAGAAAACCATGAGACCAAGGATTGTCCTTCAATTCCTGGGCTCAAAGTTGTCTTTCAAGAAGATCCAAATTCAATTGAGTCTCTCTGTTTTGTTGCAAGGAGACCTTGGCAGGGGCAACAAAATCAAGGGTTTAACAACTCTATGAACTTTCAACCCCCACCAAATTGGAATCCTTGGCAACAACCTTGGTCCCAACCTCAAAATCCTTTTCAATCATGGGTACAAGGTATGCAAAATCCTTATGGGAGATTTGCTCAATTTTATCAATATCCTCCATCTTTTCAAAATCAACAAGCTCCATAACTTCCAAATCAAAACCCACAACTATCATTGCCATTTCCACAACAACAACAACCTTCTCAACAGAATCCAAATTCTCAACTCTTGCTTCCATTCCAACAGAAGACAAATCAACTACCTTCCCAGCCATTGCCGAACCCCAACAATAAAAAACCTCAAAATTCTTACATGGTAGAAGGACAACAATTTCCTACCTATATGATTTTTCCTCTTAATGATGTACAACTCAAATCTGGCAGAGTTTTAGACAAGCCTTCTATAGATGCTCAAAAGCAAAGCATTTTTGAGGAAGACTCTCTTGAAGCCAATAAAGGTTCTGAAGCACCTCTTCAAAACCCAAGCACTCAAAAAGAAAAAGAAAAAGAGTCAACCTCCACAACTCCTATAGTTGAGAAACCTGCATCTTCATCTACACCTCCTTTTCCTGAAAGATTACAAATTAACAAAGGGGTGGAAAAACAAATCTTATTGCCTGACTATGATTTTCTAGATGAACTAAAGAATGTCTATATCAAGATTCCCTTGTTACAAGCCATCAGAGAGATTCCTATTCTAGCAAAAACAATAAAGGAGTTGAGTCTTAAAAGACCAGGAAGGAAACCAAGAGATACAAGAAGAATCCACCTGGTAGGAAAAACTGCAGATATCATGATGGGAAAAATTACTATGCAGAAGTATGTAGATCCCGGTAGTCCAATTGTCAAAACACATGTCAATGGGGTAGAAATTCCAAATACTTTGATTGATTTAGGGGCTGCTATCAACATTATGAGTAGACAGACTATGGAATAGCTAAAACTTCCTAATATTATTTTTACACCTACTTTACTGTAACTTGCAGATCGATCAATTTTCAAACTAGATGGTGTATTAGAAGACATTTTGATCTCCTTAGATTCTTGGGAATATCCAGTAGATTTCATGATTTTAACTCCCAAGAGTAATCTAGGAGGACACCCTCTCATTTTAGGAAGACCTTGGCTAGCCACAGCTGATGCTTTTATCAGTTGTAGATCTGGGGATATGTATATTTCTGATGGTAATTCGACAAAGAAATTCAATCTGTATCCTCCAGCAAAAGCAATTACAGAAGTAGGAGATAATGAACGGGTTGATGACGAGGATACTATACAACCTGCCTTTACCATTTCTGAAATCAGTGAAGATAGTCAAATTCTGAACACATTAGAAAACTTTGAAACATCTTCAGAATATGACCACACACAATTTCAGTTAGATTCTGACATTGAGTATCTATCATCTAGACAAATGTCTCTTTACTCTATGGAAGAGTTTGGTAGTTCCACCATTGAGATCTTTCCAGGTAAAACATTGAATATCAACAAAAACTTGGAAATATCACAACAGGGAGAGCTAACCAAAATCTTGCAAAAACATTCTACTGCATTTGCATGGGAGTATACTAATATGAAAGGTATTGACCCTAAGACTTGCATTCATCACATCTACATTGAGGAAAACAGTAGACCAATCAGACAACCTCAGAGAAGGATGAATCCAAACCTTAGGGAGATAGTGAAAGAAGAGCTCCAAAAGCCACTCAATGTAAACTTCATTTATCCAATTTCAGATAGCCGATGGGTTTCTCCTTTGGTTATAGTACCTAAAAGGAATGGAAAATGGAGGGTATGCATTGATTACAGGGAATTAAACAAAGCAACTTTGAAGGATCACTTTCCTTTACCCTTTATCGATCAGGTATTAGATACTTTAGCAGGCAAAAAGTACTTTTCATTCTTGGATGGTTTTAGTGGCTATAACCAGATTCAGGTAGCACCTGAAGATCAAGATAAGACCACATTTACCTGTCCATGGGGAACTTTTGCTTACCGAGTACTTCCTTTTGGATTATGTAATGCACCCGCAACATTTCAAAGGGCAGTACTAGGAATCTTTTCTGATCTAATCCATGATTGTGTAGAGGTTTATATGGATGATTTTACAGTTTATGGTGATTCATTTGAAGAGGCATTAGAGAATTTGGAAAAAGTCCTTATAAGGTGTAAAGAAACAAACCTTTCATTGAGTCATGAAAAATGCTTTATGATGTTTACTGAAGGTATTGTTTTGGGACATCATATTTCAGGGGATGGGATTAAAGTTGATAGATCAAAAGTTGAAGTCATCTCCAAGTTGCCTATTCCAAATTGTCAAAAAGATGTTAGAAGTTTTCTGGGATTTACTGGATACTATAGAATATTTATAGAAAACTTCACCAAAATAGCATCTCCACTCTTCAAATTACTTACAAAAGACTGTGAATTCAAATGGGATCCTGATTGTCAATCTGCATTTGAAACTTTGAAAACAAGAATATCTGAAGCACCCATTTTGAGAGGGCCAAATTGAAAACTTCCTTTCCATATTTCTACAGATGCTTCAAATACAGCTCTAGGAGCTGTGTTGGGTCAAAAGGATTTAGTCCCTTATTCCATTTACTACACCAGTAAAAATTTGACTCCCACTGAGTTGAACTATACTGTGACTGAAAAAGAATTCTTAGCTATTGTTCATGCAATCAATAAGTTTAGACATTATATAACAGGCTATGAAACTTTTGTCCATATTGATCATTCTGCTTTTAGATATCTAATGAACAAACTTGTTACTAATGGCAGAGTTACAAGATGGCTCTTACTTTTACAAGAATTCAATATTATTGTATTGGATAGACCAGGGAAACATAATACAGTAGCTGATTTCTTGTCTAGGATCCAAAATACTAATGAAGATTCTCCTGTAGAGGATAAGTTTCTAGATGAATATTTATTTGCAGTAACTAGTAAGACTCCTTGGTATGCAGATATTGCTAACTATTTGGTTATAGGGAAGCTACCTCCACATTTATTTCCTACTGAAAAAAGAAGAATTATTCAGGAGAGTTCAAATTATTCACGGATTTCTAACGAATTGTTTAAAACAGGGCTAGATTGTGTGATCAGAAGATGTGTTCAGGAAGATGAAATGCCTGACATCCTCAAGGCATGTCATGATGAACCATGCAGTGGACACTTTGCTGACAAAAGGACGACCTATAAAATCCTTTCTTTAGGATATTATTGGCCTTCCCTCTTCAAAGATACAAAACAATATGTCAGAAGGTGTGACAGCTGCCAAAGAGTAGGGAAACCAACTCTTTCAAATGAAATGCCATTACAACCACAGGTACTCATCGAACCCTTTGAAAAATGGGCTTTAGACTTCATTGGACCCATTAATCCACCATCTAAACAGAAGAAGTATATATTGGTATGCACTGATTATGTCACTAAATGGGTAGAAGCCAAAGCATTACTTTCTGCTATTGAAAATTCAATTGTTAATTTTCTTTATGAGGATAGTTTTACTCGTTTTGGTGTCCCAAGAGAAATTATGACAGATCAGGGAAGTCAATTTACATCTAACTTGATGGAGAAGCTGATGGAAGAATACAAAATCAAGCACAGAAAATCTACTCCTTACCATCTACAAGCAAATGGCCAAGTGGAGTCTACAAACAAAGTTATTGAGAACATCATCACCAAAACTGTTCATCTACATAGAAGAGATTGGGCAGAAAGGCTTCCTGAAGCCTTGTGGGCCTACAGAACTACATGGAGGAATACAACAGGACATTCTCCCTATGAACTCGTTTATGGGAAAGAAGTCCTGCTCCCCATTGAGTTTCAAGTCAAGACTTTCAAGATGGCAGTTCAGTTGGGGATGAATCTATCAGAAGCCCAAAAGCACAGAATGGAGCAGCTGAATGAGCTAGATGAGATCAGACAAGAAGCAATTTTAAGAACTGATCTAGTTCAACATCAAAGAGCTAAGTGGCATGACATATACATCAAAGAGAAAAAGTTTCAAGAGGGAGATTGGGCACTACTGTTTGATTCCAAGTTTAAAGACCTCAAAGGTAAATTTTAGACCCATTGGCTTGGGCCATATGAGATTGACAAAGTCTTTAGCAATGGAGTGGTAAGAATCAAGACCATTGATGAATTTCAAACTCCTCTTATTGTGAATGGCCACAGATTGAAAATTTATCATAAGCCATTCTCAAAAGAATAATTTGTCAAAATGTTTCAAGAGAATTCTGCAATAAGGCTGGTGAAGAAGAATCCTTCTTCCCCACCAGCCTAGCCTTTGTTTCTTTCAGTTAAAAAAAAAAAAAATAAAAAAAAAATTGTATAAGCCTGAAAACCAATCACTGATTGGCGGTCTTATACAGAAAATGTAGAGTGAAAATCAGGGACACCTGACACTCTATATTTTCCAAAAAAATCTCTCCTTTTTCCATCTTCACTCCACTTCATTTGCCATTCCACTCCATCTCCATCTCATTTTCATTTCACTTCACTCCATTTCATCTCACTTCATTTCATTCCATTTCATCAATAAATGTCTCTTTCAGGACCATTTTCACTCAGTTAGTTATTATCTAACTATCTTTGTTCAGCCAAGTGGGTGTTGTGTTAGTTTCCGCAGCCGGAGGAAGTTTCCGCAGCCAGAAGCAGTTTCCGCAGCCACCACTCTGTTTTTCAAATTTACAGTCAAAATGTTAGTGCAATAATCATGAAAATGCAGGTGTGACTAAGCATATGCTATGAAGACATGGAGCATCTCCAGACATCAATAAAGAGCAGTTGGTTAAAGGCTAATGGACAACAAATGACAAGGTTTCCAAAGGTATGAGCAAAAATTTCTTTCAAATAGCAATTGAAGGCACAATTTTGCAAAGTTGTCAAACCATAAAAGCTCTACTATGTGCAATGATTATCACTGTTGTGGAGGTAAATCCCCTCTGCGGACAGAGGCGATCCCTACTAGCCCAGACCGGGTCTAGCAACAATCAAACAAAGCTATCACCCAAGTTCCTAACTGCAAATTAAAGGTGGATGATGAGAACCTACTTGGATTCCAACGCTAATATTCGTAGAAGAGACGTCGCTCTCGTTCCTTTGCTTCGGCCGGTCACGATCTCCATGATTGGACACCTGCACATGCAAAGAACAACGCAAATACAAGCATAAAATCCAATAGATGCAATTATATATCAGTCATAAAATATATAACTCAACATCAATCATTACAAAGGACAATGAGAGTGGAACCATAATGATAGTCATCTATTATTGATAAACAACAAAGAAGAATACAACCATAGTTCTGACGTCAAATCCTCCTTTGGCTGGGTGATTAGCTACACAAGTCTTGCAAAGCTTGTTGGGATGGGAAACAAGCCTCTCTCCTTGGTGACAAGAATCTCCTCACTTAGATTTGGCCTTATGGATGCAAAGAAGGCTCTTGCAACTTCAATCTCTTGAACTCCTGGAATTCTCACTATTACTAGCACTCTGCTGGAACTAGCTTGCTCAAGGCAAAAGAACAAGCTTTTATAGATAGAGGGGAAGGAGATGGGATCAACCACAATATTCATGGGATTGGCTTTATCACTAAGAAGCTTCCATGAAAGGTGGCAAACCACTTCCCTTCTATGGAGATTCGAAGCAAAACCATCCTAGCTCAACATAGATTCAGTTGATGAATGGGTTAGGGAGAACCTTCGGAAGTTTGTTCGTTAAAACTTTACCCAACTGGGTTGGCGCGAGTGCGACTCTGAGACAGAGCGCCAACTGGCGCTCCCTCTTTAGAGGATTTCCCCCATTGGCATGGGAAGTACACTGCGGAACCGCGCCAATGGAAAAAGGGCTATTTTTATGGGTATTTTGCAGAAGGTGTCTTCAGGGCATATGAAGTACATACTCAAGGGGATACAATGCAAGTGTTTTTAGGATATGTCACTTCTCACAGGTCCTGGAATAAGTCCTCCAATGTACGGGAGAAGGGGTAACAGGGACAGTGACAAATTACTGTGTAACAGATGCCCCCTAAAGCATGAGGCCCGAGAGAGAGAGAGGGGTGAAATGCTTTACAAGAACATGGCCAACTGAAAACACTACCGCCGGAGAACCTGCATGAAGAAGTACAATTGATATCTCAAGTGCATGACGTATGTGGTATGGGCGCAGCCATCCATAGCAGAGTACATAAAAATCCAGATCCAAGGTATGGGCGCAGCCATCCAGTAAGGATCGATAAGTAGACTCAGGCATGGTCGCAGCCATCCATTAATGAGTCATGTAATGATCATAATAAGCCACAAATCGCAGCCTGGATTCCAACAAACAAAATCCAGGGTCTTGCGCTCCATCTCGACCCGAACAGAGTACAAGTTCAGGCATGCGAATACATGAGTTGGAGTTGAACATGCATGAACATCATCTGATTACCAGCCAATAGTGAAAACTGTTAACAGACGTGAGAGGGACCACCAATAATGACAATGGCCCTCAAGGTACTATAGGTACAATCTACGGCGTGCGAATGAGTGAGCTGGCATCGAACACCCGTAGAATCATTCGATCGGAGGCCAATGATGAAAACCTCTCGTCGAACATGAAGAACCTGCTATTGAGGCATGCAGGCTCCAAGGCACCGGAAGGGAGTCTCTAGATCAGCTTCCTGGATAATGAGTTGAAGTCGATAGGAAGTGACCTTGATCAAACGTGGGCCATAATGTTTCCCACATCATTGACACGAGACAGAGGAAGAATGTTGTGGTGAATCAGAATTATGTGAGGTATCAGAGGGAGGTTGGGTTGTAATTCTGCAGAGGTCAACTTCTCTTGAACATACCGGCGGCACGACAGTGGACTTGGCAGTATTTGACATCAATGGATCAAAGGTCATGGTGACGAGGCAATGAGTAGATGAGAGGTCAAACAGGATGACCCAAAACCCACGGAGGCAAGTGAAAAGCGAGATGAGATGTCCCCACCTAGACACGAAAGCAGACAAGTGCCATGTTCAAGAGCGACATACTGCCGAAACGACAATAATTATGGGTCCATTTTCCCCACCATTTCTGGCGAGTACCCCAGTTATTTTTTAACAAGCTTGACGGGGATAGCATATGCTTGTGAGGCGTCATTCCGACGGGATCCGATGTCATCAAGTTTTAACGAGCCTGACAAAGGAAGAACTCGGCGTCTTTTCATGTTTAGAGAGTTTGAAAAGACAGCAAAAAAGAAAACTCCAAGGGTGTCCTTTTTCGTAAAGTTGTGTCTCTCGAGCCCAAAAAAGTATAAAACAATGCTCGAAAGAACCGCCCGACCATTACGATCGAGGAATACTTTTCATGAGTAGTGATTTCGACCTGAAAAAGTAAAAAAGCGATCGAAACCACGTCGCTTCGTGACCGTTAACAAACCTGAAATGACAAGGGTCCGACGATCTTTTCGTTTTTACACAGTCGGAAAAGAGTTTAAAGACGACCGCCTCTTATTTACGTTTAACGAGTTAAGAGGGATAACTCGGCGATCTTTTCATCTTTAAACGATCGGAAAAGAGCTGAAAGCAGACCTCCATTTTTATTCTCTTTAACGAGTCAAAAAAGGAAAAATACTCGGCAATCTTTTCATTTTTTATGTCAGGCCAGGGTAACTCCACAATGAACAGAAGAAAACTGAGATGATATTTCATTAAGAGAACTATTGTTTATATACAAGAAGGAGACGGAACAGTTCATCTTCTTGATGACTGTTCACGTTCCAGTTCACCCATTCGTTGAGGATTAGGTGTCAACATTCCCCCCTTAATCTGAAGGGATGTTGGTGAGTCCAAGCATCGTTCTGAATCTTTCAAGCTTTTCTCTTCCAAGCGCTTTGGTGAAGATGTCTGCAATTTGCTCGTTTGTGGAACAATGACGGAGATGGATTGTTTTGGCCTCAACATGATGTCGGATCAGATGATATTTAGTATTGATGTGCTTAGTACGATCATGGAACTTTGGGTTCTTGGCCAACTTTATTGCAGAGGTGTTATCAATCATGAGTGGAGTTGATTGTATTTGTTTTACCTGCAAATCTTCAAGAATTTTCCTGAGCCACACAATTTCTTTCATTGCTTCAGCTACTGCCACGTATTCTGCTTCTGTTGTGGAATCTTCTGGTACTAATTGTTTGCGTGATCTCCAGGAGACAACTCCTGATCCAAGACTCATAGCATATCCTGAAGTAGATACCCCAGTTTCTTTGTCTCCATCGAAGTCTGAATCAGAGTATCCAATCAAGTTGAAGTCGTCCACCTGTGTATACTTGATTCCAAGGTCTTGAGTTCCCTTCAAGTACCTTAGAACTCTTTTTGCAGCAGACCAATGTCCCTCACAAGGCTTTTGCATAAACCTGGAAAGGATTCCAATAGCAAATGAAATGTCTGGTCTGGTAGTAGTGAGGTAGATGAGACTTCCTACAAGCTGTCTATACTTTGTTGCATCCTCAAATTCCTTTCCTTCAATAGATGTGAGCTTCAAGTTTTGTTCCATTGGAGTAGAAAGAGGATTGCACTCTGTCATGCCAAATCTGTTTAACAAATCTCCAATGTATTTCTTTTGAGAAAGAAATATGGACTTTGGATGTTGGGTTACTTCAATGCCAAGATAGTAATGAACATAGCCCAAATCAGTCATTTCAAAAAATTTTCCTAATTCTTTCTTTATGGATGCAATATAGCTTTCATTGTTCCCTGTCATTAAAAGATCATCTACATATACCACAAGATATACAACTATTTTGCCAACTTTCTTGACAAATAAAGTTGCATCATCAAGATCAAAATGATTGAAGTTGAGTTTCAGAAGATGCTCAGTTAGTTTTTCATACTAGGCTCGTGGTGCTTGTTTGAGGCCATACAAGGACTTCACAAGTTTGCATACTTTATGTTCATGTCCTTTCACAGCAAATCCTTCAGGCTGGGACATAAAAACATTCTCTTTTAGATCTCCATTCAAGAATGCAGTTTTTACATCCATTTGATGGACTTTCCAACCGTTCTGAGCAGCTAGTGCAAAGAGTGTCCGGATGATTGCCCATTTTGCTGTGGGGGCAAAATTTTCCTCATAATCGACCCCTTCCTTCTGTGCAAAACCTTTTGCCACAAGCCTAGCTTTGTGCTTGTCAAGTGAGCCATCAGCTTTGTACTTGTTCTTGTAGACCCACTTGCAGCCAATTGGTTTGGTTCCAAATGGAGGATCAACCAGCTTCCAAGTGCCATTCTTTATGAGGGCATCATTCTCTTTCTGCATCGCTTCTTTCCATTCATCATGAGAAGCAGCTTCTTTGAAGGAAGTTGGTTCAAAATCTGTAGACAAGTTCAATTCACAATCATAAGTAACATCCATATCAACAGGTGAATTAGAGTTATCTACATCACCTCCATCTTGTCGGTTTGTATTTCTGGTTCCTGTTTTTCCAATTTCATCAGGATGAACACTTTCAAGTGTCTTTGTCAGCCACTTTGGGGGACCTTTCTAAGATGGTCCAGGCTGCTCTGTTGATTGGGTTGGGTCTGAATCAAGATTGAGTCTCCCAATTCTATCAAATCACTTAAAGCATCATCCGTTGTTGGAGTGTCATGCAGGGGAGATTGTTCTTCAGAAGAAGATTCCACATGTTGATCTAGTATAGGAATCCCCCCTTCAAGATGTGGAATCTGATTATCAAACTCTTGAAATGATTTCGGTTTTGTGAATCTATCCAAGCGATCAAGTTGCCGCTCAACAACACTGTCAGATTTGGATGATTCAAGAAAAATGACATCTCTAGATAAAACAAACTTTTTATTTACTTCATCATAGAGGCGGTATAGTTTAGATGTGTTTGAATACCCCAGGAAGATACACTTACGACTTCTAGCACCAAGTTTGTTTCTATGTACCTTTGGTATTAAAGCATAACAGGTGGAACCAAAGATCCTGAGATGTTTTACCGAAGGAACATGTCCATACCACAATTCATAAGGAGTCTTGTTTCTTATAGCACTAGATGGACATCTATTCTTTATATATGCAGCACATAGAACAGCATTAGCCCAAAACATTGTCTTTACATTTTTTGAAGAAAAGCATGGATCGTACCATATTCAAGATTGTTCTATTCATTCTTTCTGCTACACCATTCTGTTGGGGATGATAAGGTACAGTTGTTTGATGTTTAATCCCATGTTGGCGAAGATAGTGTTCAAATTCATTTAATGTATATTCTTTTCCATTATCAGTGCGAATAGACCCAATATGAGATTGTGCATCATTTTCAATCCACTTATGAAAATTCTTGAATGTTTGAAAAGCATCAGATTTGTTCTTCAATAAATAAACCCAACACATTCTAGTGTAATCATCAATAAATGTCATGATATATTTATTTCCATTTGCAGAAGGAATAGGCAATGGACCACATAAATCTGAATGAATGAGTTCAAGCTTCCTATGTGCTCTTGAATGTGAATCATGAAAAGACTGTTTGCTATGCTTTCCTAGAATGCAAGCATCACATTGCTTATGTTTTCTAGGAATTGTAGGCAAACCAGCAACACCATTTTTCTTCAACAAGCGGAGACTATCATAGTTTAAATGTCCAAATCTAGCATGCCATAATAAACTTGACGGAAGTGTACCTTCTTCATGATGAGAAATATATGAGAAATGTTGTGCATGAGCAGAAGTTCCTTGCAGTTTAAGAAGTCTTTCTTCTTCTATACCCCTCATAACAAGTGAGTGGTCAGATGCCTTTCTTACCTCAAGCTTGCCATCAAACATGTGAATGGAGTGACCTTGCTGCTGGATGTGGACCAGGGACAGCAAGTTTCTCTTGAGCTGTGGGAGATATAGAACATGATCCAGAAGAAAGTCTGGAAGACCAGGAAGTTTAAGCCTGATTGTGCCAAGCCCTGATGGCTTGATTTTTGACTGATCTGCAAAGTATACTGCTCCATCAACATTATCAGTGAAATCTTCAAAAAAATCTTTCCTATGAGTCATATGACAGGTTGCTCCTGAATCAAGCAACCAGTCATTTTTCGAAGAAGCAAGTGAAGCATTAAACAAATCTTCATTTACTCCAATGTTACATTGTGCCTCAATATAGTGAGCAGATTCAGGTGCTTTACCTTTGTCTGTGTCATCAGTTTTACCTTTCTGCTTATTTCTTCTCTGCTCAATTTTGTCCCATGGTAGCTTGCATGTAGAAGCATCATGTGATCCATTTCGTTTGCAGTGAATGCAATGCAGATCTACTTTTTCACCTTGAGAATGTCTGCCCCCCCTGCCTCTGAAATATCTTCCTCTTTCTCTTGAATGCATACTGTAACAAAAATTATTTCTACTGATAGAAAAATAATTTTGCTGATAAAAAGAACTTCTGATGAAAAGAAAAACTTTTGCTGATAAAAGGAACTTCTGATGACAAAAAACTAAAAGTTTTGTTGCAAGCTTTCCTAGCCTATTCCTTCTGCCACAGATTCCAAAAAAAGAATTATCAATCTTTAAATGTTTAAGACACTCGTTCCTTTATAGCCAAAAACTGTTTCCGGGGAAGCAACACATGCTACAGAGTAATTCTATACATTTTTACTTGTTCTCGGCACATTGCAGTGGTACATTGGTACATTATTCTATGTATCTATCGTGGTAGCACACCTTTCTCTATGATTAGCATTTCGGTTTTGGCTCTGCGAAATTTGTATGGCATCGGTCTCAATACATTTTATACAATGCCTCTCCAACCATTCGCTGATTGCCTTGAAGCAATCTCGTCATCATCCTACAAACATTAAAAAAGATCAAGGGATAAGCATTAAGCATTAAGCGTGAGCCTCGATAATGCTGTCGCCATCGTATGCCCAAAACGCGGCGTTACTGTTTTACGAAACGCAATGATATAATCCAGTGAGACCGAACAATTCAGTGGTACTAAACTCCAGAGGCAGAGTTCTATCCGCGGCCCAACAAAATAAGGAAAACCTCGCCCGGGAACTTTTCTGCTGAAGCGAACGAAGTGAGCAAAATAACGTTCACAGAAAAAGGATCTAGAAATGGCAAGAAGCAATCTCTCCACGTCTTTTGAGAGACCTGTGCGGCGAAACTCCCGCAATTGTTAGCCGACAGGTAATGCGGAGATGCATTAGCGTCTACAATATAATATTTATGCTTCTTTTTACACCATTGCTTAGCATTTTTTAATGTCAGACATCAATATTGATATGAAAATACAATGACATCAATAGAAAGTTCGAGTTCTGCTTAGAAAAACAATGATATTCTTAAAACACGTGAAGCATATACAGCCAACCTCATGTAGCTTCTTTCCGCGCCCTTTAAACTCAATTGGAAACCGCCTCAGTATTAAAAATATCCTTCCTCCATATAGCAGGAAACCCAACGCTGCAAAAAATGATATAACTGCAACATTGCTGTCATCAATCCAAAGTTATATCCACATGCAAATCTGAATAAATTACACCATTTATAATATAATAGGGAATGGCGCCAGGAAAGTTTTAGCAGAGGGAGTGAGCGACACGGGTTCGTTTCTTTCTTTGAGAATCGCAGTAGACTCCAGAAAAGAGCGAGGGACAGAGTGTAAAGGTTCGGCGTCAGGGCAGATTATCAAGGGTATATCAACGCTTATGCTTCTCAGATGCATTCAATATCAAAAACGCATCAACGCTCAGGTGCATTCAATATCAAAAACGCATATTCAGCAGCGTAGAGGCACGCAGTCTCAGGTGTAACCGAAACGCACATTCAACAGGGCAGAGGGCGCAGTGTCAGGACAGAGGGCACAGTCTCAGGACAGAGG
This sequence comes from Pinus tabuliformis, assembly GCA_031772625.1. Taxonomy (NCBI): domain Eukaryota; kingdom Viridiplantae; phylum Streptophyta; class Pinopsida; order Pinales; family Pinaceae; genus Pinus; species Pinus tabuliformis. Next base: position 1,927,978,555 of record CM062819.1, read on the forward strand.
CAGGAGTTACAACTATTTTAGGGACTGGAACCTGTGCTCTGATACCATGTCAGGCCAGGGTAACTCCACAATGAACAGAAGAAAACTGAGATGATATTTCATTAAGAGAACTATTGTTTATATACAAGAAGGAGACGGAACAGTTCATCTTCTTGATGACTGTTCACGTTCCAGTTCACCCATCCGTTGAGGATTAGGTGTCAACATTTTACGAGTCAGAAAAGAGCTTAAAAGGAGACTTGTCCTAGAGGAACGAGTGGTATAAAGGGTAGCAACTGGTTCCGGCAATGGTGGAACTGCTCAAAACATGTAATGGTCAAGAGGCTGGCTAATAAAACCACTCATCGCTGCGGTTCCTCAGGAAAGGAAAAACAACCAAGTGAAAGCATATGATCGGCCAAAGAGATGGTGGCAATGGAATGAAACAACCAAGGCTCATCTAGCAGAATTCAGCAGATAAAAATGGCAATCACGAGATGTAAATCGGGTATGGGTTCATTTTTACACAAGCTTGAACCATGGAGAACTTTGCTTGGATTCTGTTTCATGTTTACACAAGCTTGAAACGAAAAACTATGCTTGTTATAAGTTTGCATGCCCCCAGCATAATGACGCAAAACAAGGTACATGCCCCCCAAGCTTCATTGCATTCAACACAGTGGATGGAATGAAGGTTCACTTTCAAGATCTTGGAAAGACTCGACTTGGATTTTACGAGATCTTAATCAAAGACTCGATTGGGAAAAGGGGTTGTTTCATTTTTTAATGAGGTTGACACAGTAAAAGAACTATCCTCATAACCCTTGTTTCATTTTTTAATGAGCTTGACACAAGATCAGGAACTATGCTCGACTCCTTGTTTCGTTTTTTAACGAGGTCGACACAAGATCAGAACTATCCTCGGGACACATTGTTTCGTTTTTTAACGAGGTCGCCACAAGATCAAAACTATCCTCGAGACACGTTTCATTTTTTAACGAGGTCGCCACAAGATCAAAACTATCCTCAGGACTCTTTGTTTCATTTTTTAACGAGCTTGACACAAGACAAGGAACTGTGCTCCGACCAAACCTAGTTTCATTTTTTAAGGAGCTTGACACCGGAAAGGAACTATGCTCCACCCAAACTTCATCATAATGAATAGAAAGTCGGGGCTTCCAAGATTGCCACTCCCGGTGGAAGGGAAACATCTTGGAAGTCAGGGCCCAATGCCCCCAGGACACTATGCACGATGGCGCATCACTGGATCCAGGCATGGGATAGGTGGCCACGTAGTTGATCTGTGGTGGGGTAGATGCAACTGGTGGATGAAAACTAGGAGGGGACAACAACGGCGCAGGAGGCATCGGGGGACTAACGAATGACACTTGATCGATAGTCACAATTCTTCCATCGTGCGGAAAGAAAACCACACAGAAAAGTGAAGAAACGAGGGCCCCCATGGCGTAAACATAGTCGCGACCAAGGAGAAGACTAAAGTCTAAAACACCTTGGGTAACCAAGACGTCTATATAGATGGTTTTGCCTCCCAAAGTAATAGGGAACTTTGGGAGAACTCCTAGAGATGGACAGGCTCCTCAGTCGAAGGCCAACAGATTCTAAGTGACTAGCCCAAGCTGCGGGGGACCTAAAGCTTGCCAAGTAGTGTACGGCATAAGACTGACAGACGCCCCTTCATCCAAAATAGTGCCAGGTACTGCCTTAGCATAGGCATGTACTGTGATCTAGAAAGGCATATGGGATGGAAGGCGACCGGCGATCAGGCGATTCCAATCAAAGGAAGCGACCAGACTACCTGGTGGGGGAATCGTATGATTTCCCCCATGTGCTAAAGGAACCGAAGGAGAACCTTCGGGAGCAGCTGGGTTAGGAGAGTCATTTCGGGACTCACGAGAATCTGAAGAGACGAGAAGAACATGGGCGTGATTCTCTTCTGAAACAGAGTGAGCGAGCGGCGGACTCGAGTCGACACTCTTTTCGACCAATGGTTGGTCTAGAACAAGCTGGGGGCAGCCGGTTTCGGGAAGAGGGGCTTGGACAAGAGAAGAATTTGAAGCAATCTCTTTGTCAGCAGGGGGACGATCTGCAGCTGCAGAGAGACGTTGATAACCAATGGGAAGTTGGGGTGAAGGAGCTGTAAGACTTTCCAAGACAACGGAGGCTTTATCCATGAGTGGAAAAAGGTGAAGGGGATGATTGCCTTCACAAAGTCTACAGGGGATTCGAATCTTCCCTTTCTCCTTACCTTCATGAATCGATAGGGGAACATCGCCGTGAGCCTCAGTGAACGATGAGGGGCGGGACGGATCACGAGACCATACTTCTAAGACCCTAGGGATGCCAGGACAATCGTGAAGAAGATGGTCCTCCTTGCATAATCGACAAGGAAACTTGACCTTCCGCGGAGGAGCGGAAGGGAGCCCGACTTCAGGTGTACTCGAGGGGGTAGTTGCACTTGTAACCTCTCCCTTAGGAGCCGTCTTCTTCTTCGTCTTCTTCTTCTTCTTCTTAGCCACCTGGTTACTCGAATCTAGACTTTCACCAGGTGAAGTAGAAGATGAGGACGTAGAAGTGGGCGTAGAAGGGGAGAGATCCACCTTAGAATCAACATGATGTTGTTCAGGTGGAGGGACGGATTGACTAGACAGTGAGACGGTAGGGACCAAAGAGGTTGAGAACAACCAAACCGACAACCCAACAGTTAACCCTGGGAGGGACAACGTTGCCATATAAGGAGCACCAACATTTCCAAAAGGAGCGAAATGACCAGGGTTCCCATCAGAGGGGGTCCCTGGGTTGGTGAACCCCGGAAAAGTTGCCATCGAGAACGAAAAAAAGCCTACTCAAGCTAACGAAAACAAGATCTAATCGGGTAAATGTGAACGTGGCCAAATAAATTTTAAGACAAAGGAACTGAACTTGACCTTTTCATGTTTTAAGAGTCGAGAAAAGGACAAAAAGGTGACTCTAGTCGCCTTCGAATGTTTTGTGAGCCCGAAGTGACAAGTGCTCAAGTGAGCCTTTTCTTTTAAGGAGTCTGAAAAGGATCAAAAGTGACTACTCTGGAGAAACTAGGCAAAGGGTTTACCAGACAACCCGTAAAACTGCATATACACCTTGGCAATCATATGAAAACCAAGGACTTTCCGTACGGCAGTCAATCTTCCCGAATGCTGTGTTCGGTGCGTTACGGCTTGTAAGGCGGCAGACACGGCTTCCTGTGGATCAAGGATGATAACCTAGTGGGGTCTCCCCATATACTCGACGGTACATGGGAGCTCAAGTCCGTGCTAGACCACTTGTTGCATCACGGAAGGAGGAATCACCCAACCTTAAGTGAAACAAAAGTGACTAGGTTTAATGACGCCGGAGCACGTCTCTAGCCTAGACCTCTAAACAGTGAGCGTTATGTTCCAATGCATTTTTAAGTTTATTCAGTTCATTTTACGATTGATATTTGATTAGGTTTCGATTTCCAGGTCCTACCGTATGTAATCTCTCACAATTCCCTGAATGCAAGCTATATGCCAAAAAGTATCATTTCGTTCGATGAACACTAACTACGAGAGAGTTGAGAACTTTCAATCAAACAAAATGACCAGAAAACAATCAACAACAACCCTAATGCAGCTAATGGCAATTAACGAAAATTTTCTTTAAAGTCACTAATCGCTAACAACAACGAAAAGCCCTAATTTCCATTAACTAATTCAAAGCAAAAGAGATTGTTTGTTTTCTTTTCAATGGCAAAGTGCACTAAAAAAATTTTGAGAGATAATAACGACGAGTAAAAGAGACAAACTTCACTCAATGAGAACACAATCAAGTCCCCGAAATACCAAGGCAGTCCTTCAAAACGAAGAAAAACACCAAAGACTTCAATGAGCCATGTGATCTAGGCCCAAAACGAAGCTGAGCGGAATCCAAGTGAAAAAGAAGTAAATCACTCGAATAACACAATAAAATACTTAACAACCACTGAACAAGTGCAAGAGAGTAACCAAAAAGTCGACTGGAATGATAGAAGACCAAAAATTCGACACGCAAAGCCACTAGATGTCCTAGGGCTAAAACGTGAAATCGATAAAAAATGGCAAACACCCAAAGTATGCAAATGTAATCTATGCACACTTTTCATTCATATCCTGAAAATGAGAATTCTAATTGTGCAAGTGTGATCTATGCAAGAAAATTCTCAAACACAAGATGATTGTAATCTAAGAATCAATCAAGTGCAAATCAAATTAAGTATTTCTTAAAAAAGAGACTCAAAACCTGTCAAAAAAGACTCTGACACACTCCAGTAATTGAAAAAGATGTGACAAGATACAAATCCAAGCTCAGAAGGCTTGCAAACAAGCAAACTGGAAAAGTTGACAGGCCTGGCGCGACTGTCAGGCTGTAACTCGCGCTTTTAAGGGATTGGCGCGGGTTTTCTTTGAGCAACATGTGCCAACTGGCGCGACTGTCAGGCAAAAAAGCGCGCTAATCAAGCTTGCTAGGTCAAAAATAAAAACAAGCAGTCCAAGGCTTGGTTAACAGTATCCAGGCAGACCAGGAAGCAAGAGACAGCAAGAAATCCAACCCAGAAAGCTATCTAAGCAATCCAAACAAGAGAAAACCAAAGAGACAAGACAAACTCCAAGTTGTTTAGTCCGCAAACCAAACCGGAGATTGACTGAAGTGGCTTTGATCTACTTCGCTAATGCAAAGCAATAGTGTTTCGAAGGCTATCTGGCCGTACTTCAGGCTCCATCTAAAGTTTACAAATCAAACAACAAGCTAACTCCCCAGTGGAGTCGCCAAATTGTTGTGGAGGTAAATCCCCTCTGTGGACAGAGGTGATCCCTACTAGCCCAGACCGGGTCTAGCAACAATCAAACAATGCTATCACGCAAGTTCCTAATTGCAAATTAAAGGTGGATGATGAGAACCTACTTGGATTCCAACGCTAATATTCGTAGAAGAGACGTTGCTCTCGTTCCTTTGCTTCGGCCAGTCACGATCCCCACGATCTCCATGATTGGACACCTGCACATGCAAAGAACAACGCAAATACAAGCATAAAATCCAATAGATGCAATTATATATCAGTCAAAAAAGATATAACTCAACATCAATCATTAGAAAGGACAATGAGAGTGGAACCATAATGATATTCATCTATTATTGATAAACAACAAAGAAGAATACAACCATAGTTCTGACGTCAAATCCTCCTTTGGCTGGGTGATCAGCTACACAAGTCTTGCAAAGCTTGTTGGGATGGGAAACAGGCCTCTCTCCTTGGTGACAAGAATCTCCTCACTTAGATTTGGCCTTATGGATGCAAAGAAGGCTCTTGCAACTTCAATCTCTTGAACTCCTGGAATTCTCACTATTACTAGCACTCTGCTGGAACTAGCTTGCTCAAGGCAAAAGAACAAGCTTTTATAGATAGAGGGGAAGGAGATAGGATCAACCACAATATTCATGGGATTGGCTTTATCACTAAGAAGCTTCCATGAAAGGTGGCAAACCAATTCCCTTCTATGGAGATTCGAAGCAAAATCATCCGAGCTCAACATAGATTCAGTTGATGAATGGGTTAGGGAGAACCTTTGGAAGTTTGTTCGTTAAAACTTTACCCAACTGGATTGGCGCGAGTGCGACTCTGAGACACAGCGCCGACTGGCGCGCCCTCTTTAGAGGATTTCCCCCATTGGCGCGGGAAGTACACTGCAGAACCGCGCCAATGGAAAAAGGGCTATTTTTATGGGTATTTTGTAGAAGGTGTCTTCAGGGCATATGAAGTACATACTCAAGGGGATACAATGCAAGTGTTTTCAGGATATGTCACTTCTCACAGGTCCCGGAATAAGTCCTCCATTGTGCGGGAGAAGGGGTAACAGGGACGGTGACAAATTACTGTGTAACAATCACGATAGCTCCATTACCCATTACCATCCCACGACATTATTCCGCACACCATGCATTTATTCCTTAACGGTTTTGTGATTTATTTTCGGGTTTAAACTCATAGTCGACTACACTTTCATACACCACTTGTAATCATGAGATGTGACCTATTTCACTATGGCTCCTCTCCACCGCATTTTCCGCAGCCATTCATTAAACGTGTAACATTTCGTACGCAGCCGTTCAATTCAAAATCTCAACTCCACTCCATCTCCTTACCATTTTGTTAAGACCATCTTCTTCACATACGTCTGCACTTCATTTTGTGAGCTCACCTTGGCTGCTCATCCTCTGTTTCTGCTTGCAGTTCCGGAACACTCCCGTTACCCGTTATCCTCCAATTGCAGCCACTGTATTTTTTCCATAAACCCTGCAACCGAGCCCCCTTACCTCTGCTAAACCCTCACACGCAATTGAATTTTCAGCTGAATTTCAAAACAGAGGAAAGGATGGGATGATTACTAAGGGCAGAACCGAAAGGACCAAAATATTTATAAGGTTACCCTCAAGCAAAAGATTTGCTGAAGAAAGCAAAATGGTTACACTTCATCCAAAAATTTAAGGGCCATAACAAGGAGGTAACGAAAGCCTTTGCACGGTCTTTCGATGGCCAGATGGTGGAAATTGGAGATTTAAAGCTCACGGTCACTGAAGCCTCAGTAGCAGCTGCCACAGATTTTCCCCAGGAAGGTGAGCGATGGTTTAAAAACAAAAGTGTGGACGAGCAGGCATGGAGAATTATGCTACGTAACCCAGGTATGGACGTTACTGTGTTTACAAAAGGAATTCCTGTTCATGCATTGAAGGAAGAATGGGCCAGCCTACTGTTAATTATCCAAAAGTTTATCACTTGCGAAGGACGCTTTGGTTCAATGTATATGTACCATGCTAGGTTATTGATGAACTTCTTAGAGAGTCAAACTCTTAATTTGCCTTATTTCTTATTGCTGAGTTTGAAAAAGATGAGTACCACAGTCCAAAAGCACATAGGAAATATAGAACCACATCTATATCATCATGGACTTGTAAGGATTCTCATTGAGGACCAACTGAAGAAAAACAAAGATACCTGGGAACAATTCTTAGTAAGAAATTACTTTCAAAAGCCATCTGAGGCACCTGAAAGTAGTACACCAAAGACACCGAGAAGGAGTAGGAGAAAAGAAAAGAGTGTCATAGTCCAAGACCCTCCTATTACCAAAACTCAAGAAGTTGGTCAAAAAGAAAAGGAGAAAAGAACCAAGGACAGAAAACAGAGAAAATTGAAAGGCAAAAGAAACATAGAAGAAGTCTACCAATCACCTGAGCCATCTATAGAGGAGGACTATCAAACATTATCTGAGAGAATAGTGCATCTTCAAAAACAAACTGCTACAACAAAGAACAAGGAAAAAGGGAAACGGAGCATAGAAGAATGGAATACTAGTCCACCGTATTTAAGAAGAAGCAACAGGCTTAGAGGAAGGGGGAGTAAAACACAAGTAAAACGGCCCCACTTCATTGACTTGGGTGGGGAAACACCCGAGAAACCTCCAGCTGGCCGTAGTCCACCTCGTCCTCAGCCAAGTATTGAAACTAGTCCTCCACATGTTGATGAAAGCCCTTCTTGGCCAAAGTTAGAAAGTAGTCCTCCTCCTCCACAAGATTTTGAAGTCAGTCCAAGAAAAACACCCGAAATAGATCCAAGTCAATAGGAGGTGTATGATTACCTCGAATCTTTAGAAAAGACAGTTGCAGGCCCGAGTACATCAACTACTCTACCCCACATGACACAAGATGGACAAGTCCAATCCTTAAAGCAAGAAGTGTTTGAATTAGAGGTTCTAAACAGGCATATTAAGCAGGAAAATGAAGCACTTAAGGAGCAGAGCAAAGTGGATAAAATTATTCATGATAATACTATGATTCATTTGGGACTATGGCAAAAGAAGAACAAGAAACTAAAGAAAAAGTGCAGAAAGTTGAGCAGAGAATTAATCAATCTCAAATTCAGATGTCTGATAAGGAAACCCAAGATGGTGGTAGCACCAAGAAAGAAGAAAAGAGGACTGGATGTCCTAGCAGAGGCATCAGAACATATAGATTAAAGGGGAATGACTAAAATTTTGGTTGCATGAGGACATGCAACACCTTCACAGTGGGGGTATGTTGAGTCCCAAACTTGCATCTTCCCTATATACCTTTTCAGCCTTCTTTTCCATTTACTTGACCCACCAAGCTGTCAAATCATTGCATCTTAGTTTAAAAAGAGCTTATAAAATGGTTTCCTAACTATGTCTTGTGACTGCTGTTTGATTTAGATTTTTGTTCAATCAGCTGCGGAAACTTGTCACTTTCTGCAGCCAGCTCAAGTTTCCGCAACCATTTTGTTGAATACTATGTTACAGGTGTCCACTGGAGAATCCGGCCACATGGGCAAGCTGCAAATGACATGTACATGGAGCGTGTCCCCTTGGTTCAACCGAATCACTCACAAACAGCCATGGTCAAGGACGGTCAAAGGAGTGGTCAAACCAAGAGTTTTGCGGTGGCATGACTATGTTTTTACCACGTGAAGTTTTGCGTGGCAAGTTCCTCAATCTTCGGAGGTATGCTAATACCTGTGGATCGATCCGTGAACCAAATCGAACAGCCTCCACTCCATAGATTTATTTTTCGTGGCTACCATACTGCTAGATCTTAGGACGTGGATATTTACGTGTCTGTTTGGCAGTGCAGAATTTAGGAATCAGTTTTAGCATCTTCAGTTATAAATAGCGCGTTATCATACGCTTGATAGTTAGCTTTTCATATGTAATCTCGACTGTTTTTATAAGCCCACTGTGCCATGCTATATCTTTATCTTATAACAGCATTTTAATATATGAGAAGACAGCGTTCTTAAGTTCAATTCGTGACTGAGTATATATTGGCCGAGGTTGCAGAGGGCCCCTGTACACCAAGGCTTTGTATCTACTGTATAGTTTCTTGCTTGCTTTCATTATGTTACTACTTTTATAATGATTTGCTTGTATATATTACACTGTTCTGATATTCATGTTAACTACTGTCCATCTTTTCTTTTATGCTTTCTCATGATTGTTAATTGATCAGTGTTTTTCTTTCAGGTTCTTGTAGGCAGCCCGGGCAGTTTACATAGTTTTAATGACTAATGACAAGAAATCATCTTGTCCTTTCTGCTGATTTATTTTCTGAGTTTTAATTCCAACATTGTCATTTCTTTCAGTTCTGCTTTGCTCATTTACCTTTATGCAATTTAGATATCATATTACTCCATTTGTTTATGATTACCTTCCTATAGCCAAGTGACTCAAATAGTGAGGAATCAGAATATTATTTGATGTAGTATGATTTAGTTTACTTTCCTGCAAGTTAGTGATTGAATTACTTATGTCATTTTCAGGGATTGAAGTATGAATGAGTAGTTTAATCTTAGTTTCATTTTATGCAATTTCATTTCCTGCAATTTAGATATCAAATTACTCAATTTTTTTATGATTACCTCCTATAGCCAGAGCGAGTCGAAAGGTGAGGGGTCAAAATATGAGTTGAAGTAGTGTGATTTAGTTTGCTTTGCTTACAGTCTTTGAATTGCTCTGAGTTCAGTTTTTATTTTCTTTTTATACAGCAGTAAGGATACTGGGCTTCATTGTCACTAGTTCACTGTTTTGGTACATTTTTATTTTCTTTTGGGAATTGATTTCATCACAGCAAGTTTTGCAGCCTTTTTGAGAACTTTAAAGTTTGGAAAATCATTGTAGAAATCACCATTGCCATCCATACTTGACTTTCAATTCTGCCATCTCACATTAGGGAATCAACAGAAGATAAACCCAAAAACAAACCAAAAACTCAAAAATGACAAAGAACTAAGAAATCAGTTATCTTGCATATACAGTGCACTTCACTTTAGCAGTTTATGACTCTCGGGTTGACATTTTAAATAGCAATTTAGGACACACTAAATTGACCAAACAAAAAATACATAGTATAATGAAGGAGAGTATCATTAAAGGGGTCTACTTATCCTGGTAGATCTTCTAACACCACTTTTAGGTGTTTGAGGTGCCTTTTGTTGTTGTGGTTGCTATTGTTGTTGTGGTTGTTGATCATTATGATTTTCAGGCACCTTTACTTTTTCTGTGATTTCATCAAGCACTATGTATTCTTTGTTTTCTTTTTCCTGTTTCTTTTCCTGTATCTAATCCTTATACAAAACATTTTCATTGAATATGCCATCTCTGCTCCTAATGATTTTGTGATTTTCATAATCATAAAAGCGATAACCAAAATCATTAACCTCATATCCAATAAATGTACATTTCTTTGATTTTTCCTCAGGCTTTATTTTATTTTATTTATTAATGTGGACAAAGGATTCACAACCGAAAGTATTTAAAAATGTGTAGTTTAACTTTTTACCTTTCCATGCCTCCTCTGGAATACCACCATCTAAGGAACTTGAAGGCCCTTTATTTATTAGATAAACAACAATATCTACAACATTTTCCCAAAATTGTAAAGACAATCCTGCATGTAATGTCATGGACCTTGCATGCTCCATGATTGTCCATTTCATCCTTTCTAACACACCATTTTCTTGTGGTGTTCCTAGAACTTTCTTCTCTTTGTGAATTCCATGCTCTGAACAATACTTATCAAATTCTTTGCTGCAATATTCACCTCCATTGTCTGATCTGAGACACTTCAACCTTTTTCTTGTCTCATTCTCAACCAAATATTTCCATTTCTGGAAAGTATCAAATACATTAGATTTATTTCGAATATAATAAATTCAGGTTTTCCTGGTTTCATCATCAATAAATCTAACATAATAGTGAGAGCCACTGAGATATGGTACCTGAGTAGGTCCCCATACATCTATATGCAAAATCTCTAATTTTTCGCTCTTCTTTTCTTTCCCAACTCTCATTCTATTTTCCATAAACACAATTCTCATAAAATTCCAAATCAACATGCTTGAAACCTGGCAACAAATTTCTTGAGTGAAGAATATGCATCCTCTTCTCACTCATATGCCAGAGTCTATGATTCCACAATGTTGTATCTGCTCTTGTATTGGTTAAAGAATTAACAGAATTAGAAATGCCATTTCATAAATACAATGTACCAACATTTTCTCCCTTTTCTATTACCATGGCTCCTTTAGTGACCTTCTAGGTTTTATATGTAAAAGTAGTTACACAACCTTTGCCTCCCAATTTCCCTGTTGAAATTATATTTTTCTTCAGATCTAGAACATGCCTTACCTCCTTCAATAGCCATTGGTTTCCATTTTTCTATTTTATGAAAAATTTACCCATTCCAATGATTTTACAAGGTTTATCATCACCCAAATGAACCTGTCCAAAATATCTTTTAACATAATCATGAAAATGTTTCCTATCAGGTGTGGCATGGAATGAGGCCCCTGAATCCACCACCCATGAATCAAAAATATTTCATAATGAAAGAATCAAAGCATCTTGCAACACATCATTTGTCACATTTGTTTCATGATTATTTTCTTGCTGTGTGTCTCCTTCTTTTCGCTTTCGAGACTTACAGTCTTTCTTCAGGTGCCATTTATTCCCGCATTTCTAGCACGCTATCCCCAATCTGGACTTGGATTTTCCTTTCCTTGACTTACTGTGATATCCTTGGCTTTTTCCTCTTTCCATTTTTCTTCCCCTAGTCTCTGTAGTCAAAGCATTACCTGATGTCTCATCGAAGCTCTTCCATCTCATTTCCTCACTAAGGATTTCACCGACAGCATCATCAAAATCTAAAGTACTAGATCCAGAGACAGAGTTACTAATAGCCATAACTAAACCATTCCATCTTTCTGGCAATGAGCACATAAATAAAAAAGCCCTAAATTCATCATCAAAATTTTCCCCTACAGAACATAACTGACTAGTAACCGTATTAAATTCATTTGAATGATCAACAACAGATCCACCTTCTGACATATTTATATTAAATAAATGCATCATAAGAAATACCTTATTTTAGGTTGAGGGTTTTTCGTATAGTTTGGCCAATTCCGATATTAAAACCTCTATTGTTGTTTCCTTTGAAATATTAAAGGATATAGGCACTTTCCTTGACTTACTGCGATATCCTGGCCTCTTTCCTCTTTCCATTTTTCTTCCCCTAGTCTCTGCATCAAAGCATTACCTAATGTATCATCAAATCTCTTCTATCTCATTTCCTCGCTAAGGATTTCACTGACAACATCATCAAAATTTAAAGAACTAGATCCAGAGATAGAGTTACTAATAGCCATAACTAAACCATTCCATCTTTTTGGCAATTAGCACATAAATAACAAAGCCCTAACTTCATCATCAAAATTTTCCCCTACAAAACATAACTGACTAGTAACCGTATTAAATTCAATTAAATAATCAACAACAGATCCACCTTCTAACATATTTATATTAAATAAACACTTCATAAGAAATACCTTATTTTAGGTCGAGGGTTTTTCGTATAGTTTGGCCAATGCCAACATTAAAACCTCTGTTGTTGTTTCCTTTGAAATATTAAAGGATACAGACACTGCCAGGCACATTCATATTGTTCCAAGTGCCTTTCTATCGAGAATATCCCATTATGTGTTTGTCATACTCATCGGCTTCTTTGTCTTTCCACTCAATGGTAGGTACACATATTTATGATACAAATAATCTTCCATCTGCATCTTCCACAACTGGTAGTTTTGGCCATTAAATTTTTCAACCCTAAACCTACCATCTTCTGCCATTGCTCCCACTCGAACCAAGAACCCTTCTCTCCTACGAGTTTATCAGCCAGATAGATCTTTGACTCTTATACCAGTGGTTAGAAAATTATATATTATAGAGGAATGGAACACATAAAATATTGCAGAAACACAAATACAAAAAATGCATAAAACAAAAGAGACACAGATATACATGGTTCACCCAATTTGGGCTATGCCCATGGAGAAACAACTAGTCCTTCCTTTTATATTATCCAGTAAAATGAAGAGATACAACCTATAACAGATCCACTGTAATTTCTTCTTCGCTCTCACATTGTCTCCTCTCTCTTTCTTGCTAAGAATACACATCTACATAGCCGCAATACAATTCCCTCATATATAGCGAGGGGTTTTGTTGGGCTTGGGATCCCCTGCAGCAGCTTTTGGGGCTCAAAGCTCAAGTTTTGGTCAAAGATGTTGTAAAAATCTGTGAATTGTGGGTGGAAAGTCTAGGATAAGTCATACGGCTGTCTGCCCTAAAATATTGTAATTTAATGTAAAGTTGTGTCGGCCTACCCCTGGTCCACGGACCATGGGAGTGTGTAAATAGAGTGAGGCTCTAAGTTGTAAAGGTAGTGAATGATATATAAAATAGCGAAGGCATGGTTCGAGGTTAAGGTTGAATCTGAAGTGTACTGGGTCATAGTAGTGGGAAGAGGCTCTGCAGCTGAGTGCGTAGAGGCCTAGTAGAGTCCGCAGTTGAGTGCGCGGACCGTTACAGCTAAGTGTGCAGGGTGGAGTCAGGTCTGTACTTGGGATTGAAAGTTAATAAAGATAATTTTACTCTATGCATCTATTCTTGAATCCATATTTTGATGTTATACATTACTTTTACTCTGTTTATTTACTATGCACAATTGATGAACACTTGTATGATTGCTTATATATGAAAATAATCTAAGTAATCAGCTAATAGAGCCTAAATAAAGAAGACTTGGGTAAATAACCCGGGTTGCCCTACGGCTAGAATTGTGGTTAGACAGTATCGCAGGGCATGGGGTATCCGCTGGTGTGCGTAGCGTAGTAAGTGGGAAGGTTGGACCGTGTACCAATCACCTCATATTAGACATCCCCAGGGTTCAGAAACCTGGTTCTAGCACCCTCCCATACTACTTCGGGGTGAGACCTCAGTCTGCACTCTACGAACTATTGCCGAAAGGGCCAATAGTACCAGTATTTGCTTGGCTAAATCACTTTTGAACCTAGGTCAGGCTCCACTAAGCCAACAAATGGTTCTGTTGCCAGGACCAAGATCTGCATAAGGGATGTCTGATGTTGTGCCACTGGAACCCAAAAAAGAAGGAAATTGAAGAGTGGTTGGACAAGAAGATTCACGAGTTCGCGACATAGGAAAATAGCACTCTACAAGTATCTAAGGAAAAGTGGTTGGAGTGCTACATGTATATGGAAATCCATGAAATTTTCTTTGCATCCTTTCCTTCTAAAATGTATCAGTGGATCGCGAAATTAGCCGATAGCCAGGGAAGGTGTAGGCTCGACAAACCAATAATGTGGACTCTAGAATTAGTGCGCAGACTAGAGGCATTAGAAGATAAGGTCGTGCGAGCTGTGGACCATTGGCTTGATCAGATAATAAGGGGATTTATCACTGAGTTTGCAGTAGACATGACTGTGAGCTACAACTAGGCAGAATGACGCTTTCTCAAAGGACCGCGAGGTAAGTATATTAAATCTTTGAATACCTTGATTAAGATGCTACTGTGTGAAAAAAGGGTCATGCGAATACATTAATGTTTGGGACTACGCAGAGCAGAAAGATCTACAAGAGTAGTGAAGAATTAGAAAAAAACTCCTTAATCTCACCCTCGCGAGAGAGTGGGGAAGAGTTCGCTAAGGTTTCTCCGAGAAGCGTGTTCAGTTTGATAAGGCAACACAATCCGCGGTTACCACCTCCACCCACACTACCACTCGCTTCACCTCCCTCACCTCCATCTCCACCCACTCCACCTCCACCACCTCCACAGTTCAATATGGCGAGCGCGATCAAACTACCAATATTCATAGGGGTAGGGAATGAAGATCCAGACCAATTCTGGTTTGTGGTAAGTGTAGGTTTTAACCTCGTACAGAAATTACCTACATACGAATTCTAAAACGCAGAAAATAAAAAATGCAAGAGCATAACACATAAAACACATATACACAGAGATTTTCCCCTGGATCCCAAAACCGGGACTACTAGCTTGATTTTTCATTATGTTCCCTTCAATGTTATAATACATATTTATACATGTCGAAGCATCCAATACCGTGGACCGAAAACCATCGCATCCAAAACCATGGACCAAAAACCATCGCTTCCAAAAACATGTGCGAAAATCATGCATAAAACCATAGGTGGGTCCCCCCAACGTAACATAGGTTCCAAAACCAAAATTTTCTGGGGCACTGCCCCAAACCCCATAGAGTGGGGTTGCCGGCACCCCTCAAACCCCCTATGACTCCCCCCCACTATGCAATCGGCGTAATGAAGGGGGGGCTTCGGTCCCCTCCTAACCCCTCGATTAACTACGTGGGATAGTCGTGGAAAGAATATAACACAACCCAACATTCTCCCACTTGTTGTTTTCTTTCCACAAGGGGCCACAAGAGAGCTTAGTCATTTATCTAGCCCTACCTTCCCCATTGTTTCTCTTCACCAAGAGAAATTCTTAAAGCTCACAGATTTTGTCAATGCATCTGCAGTATTCTTCAAAGTGTCCACCTTTACCAACAACACCTTTTTGTCTTCTATCATATCCCTCACAAAGTGATACTGAACATCAATGTGCTTTGTCTTTAAATAATAAGCAAGGTTCTTTGCCAAGAAAATTATACTTTGGATGTCACAGTCTATTCTTATAGCTCCCTGTACTAACCCCATACTTGAACACAATCTCTGCAACCAAACTGCTTCCTTGATTGCATGAGTGGCTGCCATGTATTCTGCCTTTGTAGTTGATAGTGCCACTACGGATTGTTTTTTACTCATCCAATTGACTGCACCTCCAAATAGGTTAAACACATACCCACTTGTAGATCCTCTCTAATCCAAATCTCTAGCCCAGTCTGCATCAATAAAGCCATGGACATCCAAAACTCTGTCCAATCCTGGTCTTCCTTGGTAGCACAAACCATAATCACTAGTGCCACGCAAATACCTAAAAACCCGCTTCACTGTTGTCCAATGCTCCTTCCCTGGTTTTGACATAAACCTGCTCAATACTCCCACTACATGTGCAATGTCTGGTCTAGTACAGACCATTGCATACATCAGGCTACTGAATGCACTTGCATATGGAACATAGGACATATCCTCTTCCTCTTCTTGTGTCTTGGGACACTGTTCAGCAGATAACTTTACACCTACAGAAATAGGAACCTTCACCAGTTTACTATCCTGCATATTAAACCTCTGCAGTATTGTCTCAACATACTTCCTCTGGTTTAACCAGAGCTTCCTCTTTGCCTGATCTCTTTTAATTTCCATGTCCAAAATATATTTTGTAGCACCAAGATCTTTCACGTCGAATTTGGAGGACAATTGGGTCTTCAAATCCTGCATAATTTCTTTGTCGTTTCCAACCAGCAACATATCATCCACATACAAGACTAGATAAACAACACGGTCACCAATTAATTTAAAATAAACACAGTGATATGCTTTGCTTCTGGTGAAGCCAAGTCCCTGTATAAATGTATCAAATTTCTGATACCACATCCTTGGTGACTGTTTTAACACATACATAGACTTCTTTAACTTGCGTACCAGTTCTTTCTTACCCTTCACCGCAAAACCTTCAGGTTTCTTCATGTAGATCTCCTCTTCCAGATCCCCATGAAGAAATGTTGTCTTCACATCCATCTGTTCTACCTCAAAATCAAAAGCGGGAGCAACAAATAAAAGTAATCTAATAGAAGTTACCTTGGCAACAGGAGAAAAAATATCACCAAAATCAATTCTCGGCACCTGGGAATAACCTTTTGCTACCAACCAAGCTTTGTCTTTCTCCACCTTTCCTTCTGTATTTGTCTTCTTCTTGAACACCCATTTGTTGCCAATGGGTTTCCTTCTAGCCGACAACTCCACCAGATCCCAAGCCTCATTTTTGTGCAAAGATGCCATTTCATCAACCATGGCCTCTTTCCAGAGTTTTCCATCCTTTGAATCTACTCCTTCCTTCACAGTTCTGGGATCATCATCAGTAATAGATAAAGAAAAATGTGAACAAAAAGTAGATGGACTATACCTTTCTGGCTGCCTTCTTTCTCGAACTGATCTTCTTACACCCGGAGTTTGTGGCTCTTCATCTTTTGATTCCTCCTCTGCTGTAGAGTCTGATTCTTCCTCCTTTAGCTCAAACTCTATCTTTTTAGGTTCCTTTGGTTGGACTTCATGTTTAATAACATCTTTCACCTCTTTGAACACCACATCTTGGTTGTACACAATCTTCCTTGTTTCTGGGTTCCAAAGCTTATAACCCTTTAAACCATCCTTATACCCAATAAATTGCACTTTTTAGATTTACTATCCAACTTGGTTCGTTTCTCCTTTGGAACATGTACATATGCATCACATCCAAATACCCTTAGATGTGAAAGAGAGGGTTTCTTACTAGTCCATACCTCTTGTGGAGTCTTATCCTCCAATGCTGATGAAGGTGACTCGTTGACTAGGTAACATGCAATCTCCACCGCATCTTCCCAGAATTCATGTCCTAACCTGACACCACTGAGCATGCTTCTTGCCCTTTCCATCAACGTCTTGTTCATTCTTTCTCCAACTCCATTTTGCTGAGGTGTATATGGAGTAGTCTTCTGTCATGCTATACCACACTTCTTATAGAATTCTTCAAATTCCTTACTGCAAAACTCTCCATCGTTATCTGTTCTTGGCACCTTTATCTTCTTCTCTATTTGGTTTTCCACCAAAGCCTTAAATTCTTTGAACTTGTCAAAGACTTCAGATTCCTTCTTAAGGAAATAAATCCATGTATTCCTTGAGAAGTCATCTATAAATGATACATAGTACACAGACTTACCCAGTGATGGAACCTTCACAGGTCCAAACACATCACTGTGCACAAGCTCTAATATCTATTTCGCCCTCTTACCACTAGAGGGGAAACTCACTTGACTCTACTTCTCATATACACAATTTTCACAGAAATCAAAATCTAGACAACTATTACTCATACCTTCTACCATACCTTTACCATGAAGTATTCAAAGGCCCTTCACTCCAATATGTCCAAACCTTTGATGCCACAACATGGTCTTCTCTCCAAAGACCACTAGATTTTCTACTCCACTTCCAGGAACCACAAAACTGTTGCACCCATCAACAACTGTGCTACTTTGCAGCTTGTACAGAGTTCCAATCTGAATTCCCCACATCAATAGTAGTGCTCCCGAACCATCTTGTAGGTATCCTTCTTGAACACTGTTTTTACGCCTGCATCATCCAACTTGCTTACAAAAATCAGATTTCTGGCCAATGCAAGAATATGTAGAAAACCCAGAATTGTTCTAACCCTTCAACCTTGCAACTTCAAGTTTACTTTTCCACGACCAATGATTCTAGCCTTCCTATCATCCCCTAAGAAGACATCACCACCATCGTATTTCTCATACTTGAAGAACCACTCTCTATGAGGAGTGAAGTGAAAGGATGCACCTGAGTCAAACAACCATGCCTCATGATCTGCATGTGTACTTGAAGAGGCCAAGTACACATCCCCACCTTCAGCTAAGGTGGTTTTTGCCTCTGCAGAAGAAGCATCATCAGATCCATTTCCTTTGTCAGGAGATTTAGATTTACAGTCCCTTTTGTAGTGCCCTTCTTTTTCGCATTTCCAGCACACCACCTTTACAAGTTTTCCTGGAGATTTAGATCTCCCTCTAGACTTAGATCTCCCACTCGATGACTTATTTTTGTTTCTATTCTCGGACCGTCCTCATACAGAAAAGGCATCACTATTCTGGCTCTCCATATTTTTACGTCTCATCTCCTCCGTCAGCAAGGATGAGACTATTTCATCAAACTACAAGGCAATTGTATTGCTGCCTATTGCAATAACCAAACTATCCCACGAATCTAGTAGAGAACACAACAAACTGATGCACTTATCTTCATCTAAAATTTTAATATCGACAGATGTTAACTGACTAACCACAGTATTAAATGCATTCATATGCTCTGTCACCCAGTCTCCATCTTTCATCCTTAGGTTATACAGCGTTTTCTGCAGGAACAGTTTATTCACTAGAGACTTAGATTGGTATAAAGTCCCTAACTTGTACCACAAATCCTTCGTCGTAGCTTCCCTTGATACATTCAGCAATACTGAATCTGAGAGACATAATCATATTGTGCTCTTTGCCTTCTGATCCAACTTCTTCCATTCTTCATTGGACACTCCTGTTGGTTTAGCACCTATATCTACCATGATCCATTGATCTTTATCCACCAATAGATCCTCCATCTTGAGTTTCCACAACTCAAAACTCTGACCATTAAATTTCTCGATCTCTATCTTTCCACTGCTCACCATCTTCTTTCACCACTAAAATCGATCTCACAGATCTCCCACTGAATAGGGTCTACCACAGGCCCGAGTGTAACCCCTCAGCAACAAAGGCATCCCCTTGAAGCCAAAACAGATCTGATACCAAATGTAGGTTTTAACCCCATACAAAAATTACCTGCATACGAATTCTAAAACACAGAAAATAAGCAATGCGAGATCATAACACATAAAACACATATACACGGAGATTTTCCCCTAGATCCCAAAACTGGGACTACCAGCTTGATTTTTCATTATGTTATTTTCAATGTTATAATACATATTTATACATGCCGAAGCATCCAATACCATGGACCGAAAATCATCATGTCCAAAACCATGGACCGAAAATCATCGCGTCCAAAAACATGTGTGAAAATCATGCATAAAACCATAGGTGGGTCCGTCCAACCTAACATAGGTTCCAAAACCAAAATTTTCGGGGGTGCTGCCTTGGACCCCATAGAGTGGGGCTACTTGCACCTCTCAAACCCCATGGGACTCCCCCCTACTACATAATCGGCGCAACGGAGGGGGGGCTCTGCCCCCCTCCTAACCCCCCGGTTAACTACGTGGGATAGTCATGGAAAGAATATAACACAACCCAATAGTAAGAGCATTATGGGAAGCATAAGGTATCACAGAAAAAAATATTAAGAAGGCTACAATGGTAAGTGTGCTACAAGATCACGCATTGACATGGTATATCAAGCACTCTAACAACCACCCAAACGCAAAGATAACAGATATCAAGAATGCGTTGAATAGGGAATTTAGCAAGCCAAAATCAGAAACACAATCAATCATCAGGTTTAATTAAATCGCGATGCTCCCGGGCGAGACTCCCTGGGATCTGGATCAATGACTGAAGAGTATGATCTGTGAAGCCAATATGATGTTGACATATGGACAACATCACGCATGGTTTGTAGTGTCTCTGGCACTGCACTTGAGGACGACACTGTCACAACAGAAACTTTCCACCCAAGCCAAAGTGTTGGAAATGGAAATGAGATTACATGAGACACTAATACGAGACCCTGGGTTGGGAATTCAACAAATCCACGTGTAGCTATAGAATCTATGTTTGGAAATGAAAATTTTGAAGCAAGGTAGGGCACCGTGGCTAGAGGTGTGTGAGGAAGTATGGTGCATAAAATGCAAAGGCTAGGGCCATGACAAGGATCACTGTCCAGTGTTCGAGAACTACATGGCAGGAGGAGGGCCTATGCCATTAAGAGTAGAGGCACAGGAAGGGCTGAGTGCGGCACTCGCTTTATGGTGCATGATTTGTCAGATAGGAGGGAAAAACATGACGGATAATTGTCATTTGTTGCAGAAGTATACACAGACACCCCAACAATTATTTTGTAATTTCTACAGGTCAGTAGGCCACGATGAGTGCACTTACTGCGGTTATGAGTTAATGATGGATCAGACTCTTGCCTATAGGATGCAGACTGAAATTCGAGCCCTTGACCCAGATGTGGAGATGGTGCGCACTGGATTTTAGGGGCGAGGTCGAGGACGAGGTGGAATGGGACCAGGAAGGGGCCGCGAATAATTAATTTGTTACAATTGTGGAGGACCAGGGTACTATGCCCACGATTGTACCAACCCGACAAGGATATTCTATTCGTATTGTGCTCAGTTTGATGATGAAACAATAGACTATCCTACATTGATCACAAGGATGCACGAAAAAGGGGTATTCCAGCCTCCCCTGACTCAGAATATACAAATGATGAGGTCTGAGCTGTGCGAGGAGGACCCGAATGTCAACATGATGCTCAGAAGCGGCGGTCACTGGAGAGGATATGGTGAAGCAGCCAGAGGAAAGTATGTGGGTTTGCAAGGCTCCTACAAAGGAACTTGATTTTGACTTAGAACGCATAAAGGAGACATTCATGGAAGCTAAGAAGAGCTTCGTGGAGGCCTCCACTTCAGGTAGTAAGGATCAACCAAAGCCGAGAATGGACCCTTCAATGCTCACTACCTTTCTGGAGACATGCATGAAACTGCTGTGTGGCAGCAAGGCAGTTAAAGGACTACATGAATTGATCACTAGGTGCACGGGGTCAGAAGAACCACGTGTAATCCGGAAATTGGGGAAGCATGCATTATGCACTGGAAGGGAAATGAGGTTGACTACACAGATTGGTGAGTATGAAATGGATTAGGTAATCCTAGATCTGGGTTCGAACATGAATTTATTACCGAAGCAAACATGGGAACGTATGGGCAAGCCCATGTTACAATGGTCCCCTATTCAATTATGAATGACAAACCAACATAAGATTTTTCCCATGGGGAGGTTGCGAGGGGTAACAGTTGATATTAAAGGCGCGAGCGCGCAAGCGGATTTTGAAGTAATACAGATTGTCGATGACAGTAATCCCTATCCTGTGCTGTTAGGAATAGACTGGGCCACCAATATGAATGGAGTCATCAACCTGAAGAAGCGCAAAATGATCTTCAAAAAAAAGTCACTACGGAATAGACCCAGCCGAAGGAGCATGCTACACTGAACTAGTGTGAGAGGATGATAGCGACGATGATCTCGATTGTATTTAAAAGATAAATACGTGAGACCAGGATTGGGTGAATCCAACTACAGATGGGAGGATCTCGTGGGAGTGCGAAAGCTCCTACACTTCGGATTCAGACGAAGAAGTAGAACGACGGCAGAATCGGTTGCACTAAGTAACGACATTGAATTGCAACATGATGGTTAGATTACTGCGTTGCATGACAACAGAGGCAAGAGAGCTGTCAGCATATGATGGATTGACAGCGGTGGATGAATTCCTGAGAAAATTTGAAAGCGCAGTACTAGAACAACAACAGTTCGATGTGTTGAAGTGGGCACTGCCCGCAACACCCGCACGATGGTGGGGTACACATCAAGGAAATTTTGAGGACTGGCGTGGATGCAAAAGGATGATGCACCTATGATTTGGGAAACCAAAACTATGGTTAGAAGACAAATACAATGGACGAGATGACACACGCATGCACCTTGCGAAATGGACCAAGGTCTACGGGGAAGAAATACAGCCTGAATGGGTACACTTATTCTACCATACCCTGGATGTCACACCCATGAATTGGTATACGAAGACAGAGCTACGCCATGGTATGGGCAAATGGGATGTCATGCGTGAGAGATTCTTGTTAACATTCACATTTGAAGATCATTGGTTAGCTAGTGTGGACGATGCACTACAAGCAATGAAAGCTGTTATCTTTAAAATACCACAGGAGCCAATGGAAGTACTTCAACCAGAATGGATGGTACAGTTAAGCAACGCCCTAGAATGTTATAACGTTCAGGTAGAGGAGGATGATGACGACCCCCGAAATATTAATGTTCTAGAAACTGAAGGCTGTCATGAGGTTCGAGGACCATCAATTAAGGATCCCGACATCACCGAACCGCTAAAAATAAAGTAGGTAAACATTGGCACAAAAGCGGAGCCAAAGTATGCGACCCTTGGGGACTATTAGGACGATGCTACAGTAGATAAGGTTGCTGAATTACTCCACGAATACCAAGACTTGTTCCCGACCAAAATCATGGACTTAAAAGGGATCATTGGTGACTTAGGGATGATGAAGATTGCTCTGAAATCAGACACAAAGACAGTTAAGTAGCGGCCTTACCGTTTGAACCCAAAATATAAAGAAAAGGTCCATGACGAATTAAACAAAATGCTTGTAGCCAGAATTATTGAACTAGTGGAAGAATCTGATTGGGTGAGTCCCATGGTAGTGTAGGAGAAAAAACATAAAGGTGAAATAAGAATATGCGTGGACCTTAGGAAGCTTAATGACGCCTATGTTCATGATCCATTCCCAACACCATTCACAGATGAAGTATTAGAGAATGTTGGCGGTGAGGAAGCTTACTCATTTATGGATGGCTTCTCAGGGTACCATCAGATCAAGATCGTGCCGGAAGATAGGAGAAAAACAACCTTCGCAACAGAATAGGGCTGCTTTTAGTACACCGTTATGCTCTTTGGACTGAAGAACGCGCCAGCAATATTTTCGCGCATAGTGGTGGCGACGTTCAAAGAATACATCCACTAGTTCTTGGAGGTCTATTTGGACGATTAAACTGTCTTTGGATTAGTTAAGCACCATGTATCGAGCTTACGTTTGATGCTGGATACTTTCCGCCGACACCAGATTGTGCTAAACCTTAAAAAGTGCACCTTCCTCATTCCCTTTGGAAACCTGCTAGGCCATGTGGTCTGCAAACAAGGCCTGATGGTGGACCTTGTGAAGATTGTTGTTATTTTGAATCTGGAAGTGCCACGCAGTGTCAAACAATTACGCACTACTTTGGGGCACACTGGCTACTATAGGAAGTTTATCAAGAGTTATGCCCAAATAACCACACTGTTGGAAAAGCTATTGAAAAAATATGTGACATGTTGCTGGAATGATGATTGCATGAAGAGTTTGGATGTCCGAAAGGGGAAACTGGCCTCTGCGCCAAGTTTGGTCTTCCCGAAATGGGACGTGGAATTTCATGTACATGTTGATTCGTCATGTATCGCATTGGGAGCCGTACTCACACAGGAGGGCGCGTAGGGTGTGGATCACCCGATCGCATTCGTGAGTTGAAGATTGTCCAAAGCAAAAAAGAACTACTCCACCACCAAACATGAGGGGTTGGCAATGGTGTACATAATCCAGAAATACGACACTATTTACTTGGTGGACATTTCAAGATGTATACCGGCCATTCCACGTTGAAATACTTGGTGAACAAGCCTTTGTTGGGGGGGCGCATATGTAGATGGCCTTTACTGTTTCAAGAATATTATTTTGAGGTCATAGTCAAGCCGGGACGCTTAAACGCAGGACCAAACCACTTGTCACGAATTGAGATGGGTGAGGAACCAACAAATTTGGAGGAGGGACTACTTGATGCACAACTCTTTGCAGTACGCATCATGGACAGACACTTCGAAGATATAATCCATTTTCTAACAACAGGGACTATGCCGAAGGAGTACTCAATCCAACAGAAGAAGGAATTGGTGGTGTGCACGGCGGACTTTTCTGTCATCGTGGGGCACCTCTACAAGATGGGCAACGATGAGATATTGCGAAGATATGTACCTGAATTTGAACGAGGTCAGATCCTTGTGGAAGCACATGGGGGTGCTACAGGAGGACACTATGCAAGATGCGCGGCCACCCAAAAGATTCTTCGAGCAGGGTTATGGTGGCCAAACCTGCACCAAGATTCAAAAGCAAATTATAAGGCCTACGATATATGTCAAAGGATGGGAAAACCATCACGAAGGGATGAGATGCCACTAAATCCCCAAATGACACTGTAGCCATTTGAGAAATGGGAAATCAACTTTGTGGGCCTAATCAAACCTCAGGGAAAGATGGGTGTGCGCTACATCATCATTGCGACAGAGTACCTGACATAATGGGTGGAAGCACAACCGATCAAGGACTGCACGACTGCCACGATTGCAAAGTTTTTGTTCAAAAATGTGTTGACACAATTTGGCTGCCCAAAAATCTTAATGAGTGATCACTGAACACATTTCTTGAAAGAAACCATCAGTGCACTCACATAAGAGTTCCAGGTTTATCACCAAAAAAGTACACCATACCACCCATAGGCTAATGGAACAGTAGAAGCATTCAATAAAATATTGGAGACTGTGCTAACCAAAGTATGTAACACACAACAGGACAACTAGGACCTACGCGTACCCTCTATGTTATGGGCATACAGGACAACATGCAAGAAATTGACAGGATAGACACCATTCCGATTGGTCTATGGTATGGAAGCAGTCATGTCGATGGAATACATCATACCTAGTCTGCGAATAGCAGCACTCACAGGCATGTCAGACCGCGAAGCCTTGGAAGCGAGGCTTGTGCAATTAGAGGAGCTTGAGGAAGAATAATTTCTGGCCAGATTTCACCATCAAGTAAAGCATGAAAAAGCCTAGCATGACTGCCATATCAATTTGCGCACCTTCAAGGTAAACGACTTAGTGCAATTGTGTGATAACAAGTTTGAAAATTTTCCGGGAAAGTTCAGAATGCACTAGTTGGGACCATATGTGGTAAAAGAGGTCACAGACGGAGGTGCGGTCTAGTTAGTCAAACTTAATGGAGAACCCTTCCCAGGAAAAGTAAACAGTAGTCTCCTAAAGCCCTACACAGGTGGGCTGGCTATTTGACTAACCGACCGAAGCACGGTCTTCGCGACCCGAGGAGTCGAACTAGGGCATGAGACTATAAACACAAGCATTAGAAGTTGGTACCAAAGAAGAGACATGAGTTAGACGCAGATGATCCAGAAGCAGGAATGGAGCATATCAAACAGATTGCAGATCAGTGTGTTGCGAACCTCGGGGAAGTGAAGGACCAGTTGGAGGGGCTCCATGCCAAGATCGTCACACCAGCAGAGTGACTCGGGACGAGTCACGATGATTGTGTTGGGGGCCTGTTGGGCATGGGATCCCCCATAGCTGGTTTTGGGGCTCAAAGCCCAAGTTTTGGTCAAAGATATTGTAAAACTCCGTGAATTGCGGGCGCAGAGCACGAAGTCTAGGATAAGTCATAGGGTTGTTCGCCCTAAAATATTGTAATTTAATGTAAAGTTGTGTCAGCCTACCCATGGTTCATGGACCATGGGAGTGTATAAATAGAGCAAGGCTCTAAGTTCTAAAGGTAGCGAATGATAGATAAAATAGTGAAGGTATGGTTCGAGGTTAAGGTTGAATCTGAAGTGTACTGGGTCATAGTAGTAGGAAGAGGCTCTGCAACTGAGTGCGCAGAGGCCTAGTAGAGTCCACAGCTGAGTGCGCAGGGCGGAGTGGGGTCTGTACTTGGGATTTAAAGTTAATAAAAAGAAGTTTACTCTGTGCATTTGTTCTTGAATCCGTATTTTGATTTTATACATTACTTTTACTCTATTTATTTACTGCGCGCAATTGATGAACACTTGTATGAATGCTTATATATAAAAATAATTTAAGTAATCAGCTAACATAGCCTAAATAAGGAAGACTTAGATAAATAACCTGGGTCGTGTTGCGGCCAAAACTGTGCAAAGATAGTATCACAGGGCGCGAGGTGCCCACTGGTGCGCGTAGCGCAGTAAGTGCGAAGGTTGGACCGTGTACCAATCACCTCATATCAGACATCCCCAGGGTGTGGAAAACTGGTTCAAGCACCCTCCCATACTACTTCAGTGAGACCTCAGTCCACGCTCCATGGACTATTGTTGAAAGGGCCAGTAGTACCGGGATTTGCTTGGCTAAATCACTTTTGAACCTGGGTCAGGCCCCACTAAGCCAATAGGTTTCCTTCTAGGGAAAAAAATCCTAAATTAAACATAAATTCTATTGTGTTAGCTTAGGGGGGTCCCGACCCAGGTTCAGTGTTAGTTGCACCGACCAACAAATCCCTACACTACTGGCCCTTTCAGAAACAACCCTTGTAGCGCAGGCTGTAGTCTCACCCGAAGCAGTATGGGGGGATGCAAGAACCAAGTTTATGCATCCAAAGACTAGTGTGATGTCTTCCAGCACTTTAGATCTGCCTTTGTGTAGATCAATACACTCTTAGGGCTCACTGCTGCAACTCCGTTAAAAACCCTTCAAACCTTCACGAAGGTCTACGATCCGTCCTTGCGGACCTTTAAAAATTAATTATCCTACTTACGTGCATCAGAGAGTAGTCCTAAATTAGGGTTCACAAAGGTTTACTTAAGTTATTAATAAACATCAGAGAATTCATTAGGATTTGTGTGAAAGTACTTAAACATGCATTGCATACATCATTAACACATTTTCATGAGAATCACGTAATATTCAATCAATATTCCACAAAACATATCATTAATTGACAACATATAGCATTAACAGAAATAAACAAAAATACACAAGAATTCTTCAGAAATAGTCTTTATTGATCTTCAATTCAGGATTACAGACTCAAAACTACCGTACGCACACAACTGCAAGGGTCCATGCACTTATTTGCGAAATCTACCTAGGCCTCTGCGCACTCAACTGCAGAGCCTTTCCTCCTCTATCTAACCCACTTCTTCTCACTGTCACTTCTCGTCCATCATCAATTTGTTGGCATTTTGGCACAGGTGTGGCGCTACGATCCAGGTGTTGTCCTTGATGGCACTCTCTTTGATGATAGATCTCAGTCCAGACTACAAGTATGAAGAGAATTTTCATATACGCAGGTTCATTAAGCAAAAGTTGCGTATACACGCAGGTACGCTATAGACTAAGTCGCGGATACGCAGGTTCGATATATATAAAGTCGCGTATACACACAGATTCATGAACAGAAAAGGGTGTGCATGTCGAGAAGCTTCCCTTTGGTCCGTGGTAGTTAGTCCTCGGTACTTGAGCCTATGTCTTTGGACCAAAGTATCTCGACAGATGTGTTGATCTCTAGTTTTGAAGCTGATGGTATTGGATTTCTATGGTTTGGTCCTTGGTATTGAGCAAGGCCTAAGGCTATATAAGGAGAAGAAGATCATTAGGCATAGACACTGAAAAAGTCTTGAATATCTGATAAAGAAAGAGATCTCGTATGCAGGTTCTGGGTTGCTTGATTTAAGCTAAGGAGAGATCACATCGGTTGATGGAAGACTAGATCTAAGGACAGATCGGGATCTAATGGTTTGAAATGCTCTATTATGATATGGTTGATTATGCGTATCTCTAGATCTGCATACTGACGCAATGTTATGTTCTGGATCTAACTGATGTCTGGTACAGCTGCAAGTTGAGAGAATTTATTTTTAGATCTGTACGCAGGTTGTCTTCGATAAAAGAGCGTGTATACGTGGGTTTCTCTCATTGAAGTAGCGTATATCTTTTGAAGCTTGATTTTTGGGTTTGCAGTTGGGTCTGACTGTTATTGCAGTGTTCTATAGTCTGCTCTGTGTTCTGGTGACTGGGTTTGACAGAGTATCAGTGGTTCAGTGATTCAGAGATTGTTGATGCAAGTATTGGTTGTTTTGTAATCTGCTATGAAAGTTGAATGAATTGTGGTCTTCAGATTGTAATGTTGTGCTTCAGGAATATCCAGTCTGAAAATGTATGAAAAGTGGTACCTGAAGGAAAGAAGATTGTAGGCCTGCACCTACGTACTAGTATCTTAGCTAGTACAAGAGCAAAGGGGGTTGGAGCTCCCTTCCAAGGAAGTTTGGAGAACGAGAGAGGGTTGTAGCCCTCTGCAGGTTGTAGCCTTCGTACTGGTATAAGGCTACACCAGTACAAAATATTGTAATCTGAAGTTCTTATTAAAGAAAGATAGAGACAACTTGCAGCAGGTGGTTTTCACCCACTTTGGGTTTCCACCTTATATCATGGTGTTCATGTGTGTGGCTTTTGTGTGATGATCTGTTATACTACATCTGTTTACTTTTAATATGGCTAATAATGTGCTGATGCATTTACTGAAGATAAACTAACTGAACCATAAGTTTTCTGGTTATACGCTGGTTTCTTTAGACACAGTAGCGTGTACACGCTGGTTCACTTAACTGAAGTCGCGTATATGTTTCAGAGTATTTGAAAAGTTTTATTGATCTGATAATACTGATTCACCCCCCCTCTCAGTATTATTTCCAACAATTGGTATCAGAGTAGGTCCTTCAGAGAAGCTTGATCGCTTGAAGGTAGATCATTCATCATGAGCAACTACGAGAAAGAAGCATCAATCAGGCCACCGGTTTTTGATGGGACAAACTTCAATTATTGGAAGGTAAGAGTTACTGCCTATCTTCAATCTCTTGGTACAGAAGTTTGGGACATCGTAGAGTCAGGCTACACTTTTCCTTCAGCTACTCCTACAGATCCAACGGAGAAAAAGAAGTATGAAACAAATGCGAAAGCAGTCAGTACTCTATTAGGATGTATATCCTAATCAGAATTCATGAAGGTAATGCACTATAAATCCGTAAAAGAAATATGGGACAAAATTGTCACGAGCTATGAAGGAGACGAACAGGTAAAGCGTGCTAAACTTCAAACTCTCAGGATTAAGTATGAGACTCTCAGAATGTATAATGATGAAAGTGTGGCTAACTATTTCCTTAGGGTAGATGAGATTGTTAATTGCATGAAAAACTTGGGTGAAGAAATAAGAGAGACTATTGTGGTTGAAAAGGTTCTAAGATCATTGTCCCCCAAATTTGAATCTAAAGTGTCTGCAATAGAAGAAAAGGAAAATCTACGAATTCTTACTATGTCTCAGCTTCACGGAATTCTAACTGCTTATGAAATGAGAAAAGGAGGTCCATCAGACAGAAGAGAGGCTGCTTTCAAGGCTTCAGGCAAAGAAGATTATTATGAGACAAGTCACATGCCAGAAGATGAAGAAGAAGAATCAAATTTCGTCAGAAATATTCAAAGGGGTTCTGGAAGGTTCAGAGGTAAGTTACCTTTTAAATGTTTTGCTTGTGGAAGAGTAGGTCATTATGCTGCCAAATGTCCTCACAAAGATAAGAATGACAAGGGAAAGGAACCTGCTAGATGGAACAAGAAACAGAGTGCAAATAAGAAAAGCTACTACACTCATGAAGATAGTGATGGTTTATCAAACAGTGATGAAGATGAACGAGGTAATGAATATAAGTTGTTAATGGCATTTGAAGATGATGATTATATGGATGCTGTAGATATGGATAAACTTTATGATGAAATTACTGGACTCAAGAGACGTATAGAAGAAAAGAATATGATCATTGATACTCTACAATTTCAAATTGATGAAAAGGAAAAACATCTTGAAAAATTGGAATGTGAGATTGTTTGTCTTAGAAAGGAGATTGAGAAAACAAAAGCGATTAATCTTAAATTTGTTAAAGGATCTAAAACCTTGGATGAGATTATCAATGTGCAGCGATCTCCTCTGATCAAGACAGGTCTTGGATATAATGGAGAAACATCTCAAGCATCCACCTCTAAAAGCTATCTTGATGCAGCAAGGAGAAGCGAGCAAAGGCCAAATAAAAGTCATCAGGTGAATCAGGGACAGTTTACCTCAAGAACAAATAAAGACCATCAAGAAACTCGGGGACAAACTGCCTTAAGGACAAACAAAAGCTACAATCAGCCTCAGGTAAAATCTTCCCAATTTGCTCCAAGAATGAATGTGAATAGAAGCTACAATCGATTGGATGATAGATCTGATTATCGCAGAAGTTTCTTTAATGGCCAATGCTTTTCTTGCCATAACTTCGGTCACAAAGCAGCTCAATGTGTTGCCTACAAGACAATCATGACTAGAGAAGCTCAAAAGCAAGGGAGAATGACTGGAACCATGAAAAGGACTTATAACAACTTTTCAGTTCTTGAAAAAGAAGTTGAATGCTCTATTTGTAATAACTTTGGTCATGAAGACTCTGAATGCAGGAGCAGGTTCTGGAAGACAACTCAGAAGGAACAAACCTCAAATTTCAGAACATGGAGAATAAAGGAACCGCAACCAGAAAGATGTGGGATAGCCTTTTATGCAGAAGGTCAAGAAAGTCTATGGTACATTGACAGCGGATGTTCGAAGCATATGACAGGGGACAAAGAAAAACTTGAGTCATATACCGCATTAGAAAAGGGGAAGAAAGTCTCTTTTGGAAACGACATCTCTGCAGCCATAAAAGGAAAAGGTGTTGCTCCATTGAAAGAGAAGGTCAAAGCTGGAAATGTTTTGTATGTTGATGGATTGAAGCATAATCTTCTGAGTGTCAGTCAGATGTGAGATCAAGGAACAGAGGTAATATTTAGATCAAATGGATGTTGTGTTCGTGACCTTGATACAGGTAAAACAGTGATCAAAGGAAGAAGGACTCCAAATAATCTATACATATTTGAAGAAGGACCACAACAATGCTATTTGAGCAAGGATGATGAACACTGGCTATGGCATCGGAGGTTGGGGCATCTAAGCTTTTCACAAATAAGGAAAGCATGCAAATATCAGGCAGTTCGTGGTCTTCCAGATATCAAAATTCCAGACAACACTATATGCAAATCTTGTCAGTTTAGAAAGCAAACCAGAACTAACTTTCCAGAGAAGGAAGGATCAGCTAGCATGCCTCTTGAGCTAGTACATACAGATACATGTGGTCCATTCAGAAAAAGAACACCTCGAGGAGAAGAATACTTGATATTATTCATTGACGATTTCTCCAGGTTTGTCTGGTTAGGGCTTATGAAGCACAAAGATGAAGCATTCGAAAAATTCAAATCCTTCAAAGCTTTGGTTGAAAATGAATCAGGACACAAAATTAAGTGCCTCAGATCTGACAGAGGTGGGGAATTTACCTCAAACGAATTCTTCGATTTCTATGAAGAACATGGGATAAGAAGAGAATTCTCTACAGCTAGAACTCCTCAGCAAAATGGGGTTGTGGAAAGAATGAACAGAACAATCCAACAAATGGCTCGTGCTATGCTTGATGAATCAGGTACTCCCGCAACTTTCTGGGGTGAGGCTGCACATGCTGCGGTTATTATTCTTAACAAAAAAAATGTTCGAGTAAACAGCACTCAAACACCTCATGAGCTCAGGAGTTGTGAGACTCCTTCGGTGAAGCATTTCAAAATCTTTGGGAGCAAATGTTATATTAAGAATACTGATGAGCAACTTGGAAAACTTGAACCAAGAGTAGATGAAGGCATTCTTCTTGGTTATTCTCCACATAGCAAAGCATACAAGTGCTACAACAAAAGACTTGGCAGAATTGTTGACAACATTGATGTAGTGGTCGATGAGAAGGGATATATTCCTAGGCAAGTTCATCATGAAGACATTGAAGAAGATGAAGGCTACCCTCAAAGGCAGAATGATGAAGAAGAAGAACCTCAAGAAGAACCTCAAGAAGAAGAAGAACCTCAAGAAGAACCAGAGGAGCAGACAAGAATAGAAGAGAAGACTCCATCCAGATATGTTCAAAAGAATCATCCAGAATCTCAGATTGTGGGGCAGAAAGAAGCAGGAATACAAACAAGAAGAAGAATTGCAGAAGCTTCCAGCTATTTGGCATTACTCTCTTCCACTGAACCACAAAATGTGAAAGAGGCATGCAAAGATGAATGTTGGGTCAAAGAAATGGATGAAGAACTTGAGTAGATCGAAAAGAACAATACTTGGGAATTGGTTCCTAGACCAAAAGATAAAAATGTCATAGGGACTAAATGGGTCTTCAAAAATAAATTGAATGAAAATGGAGAAGTAATTAGAAACAAGGCCAGACTTGTTTGTAAAGGGTATGCGCAGCAAGAAGGAATAGATTTTGAAGAGACCTTTGCTCCTGTTGCAAGACTTGAGGCCATCCGAATGTTCCTTGCTCTCTCAAGCTTTCAAAACTTCAAGGTATTTCAAATGGACGTGAAATCAGCCTTTCTGAATGGAGACTTAGAAGAAGAAGTATATATTGAGCAGCCATATGGTTTCATTCTTGGGAATGATCCAAACCTTGTATGCAGATTGAAAAAGGCTCTCTATGGTCTCAAACAAGCCCCAAGGGCTTGGTACTATCATTTGGACAAATATCTTCACCAACAAGGTTTTTCAAAAGGATCAGCAGATAGCAATCTCTATATGAAAGTTGAAAATAACAAATTGCTAATACTTGTTGTGTATGTAGATGATATTATCTTTGCAGCAATGAAGAGGCTATGAGTCAAAAATTTGCCTCGGTTATGCAGAAAGAATTTGAAATGTCATTACTTGGAGAATTGACATACTTTCTTGGATTGCAAATGCAACAAAATGAAGGAGGTATTTTCTTGTCTCAAACCAAGTACCTCAAGCAGATCTTGAAGAAGTATGGCATGGAAGATTCAAAGCCAGTTTGTACCCCCATGGTTACAGGATGCAGCCTCAGTGCAAATGATGAATCAGCAGCAGTTCACCAACCAACTTATAGATCCATGATTGGGAGTTTGCTTTATTTGACAGGTACCCGACCAGATATTATGCATGCAGTAGGAATTGTTGGAAGATTTCAAGCCAACCCAAAGGAAACTCATCTTCAGGTAGTCAAAAGAATCTTCAAGTATCTTCAAGGGACCCAAAACTATGGCTTATGGTATCCTAGAGATACAGATCTCACTCTTCATGCTTACACAGATGCAGATTGGGCCGGAAGTGTGGATGATAGGAAAAGCACAAGTGGTGGTGCTTTCTTCATGGGTTCTAGATTAATATCTTGGTTCAGCAAGAAACAGAGTTCGATTGCCTTATCTACAGCTGAAGCAGAATATGTGGCTGCGGCATCTTGTTGCACACAACTTCTTTGGATGATGCAGACCTTGCAGGATTTTCAAATCATGTGCACTCCACCAGTCTCTATCTTATGTGATAATACAAGTGCAATCAGCATTTCAAAGAATCCAGTCATGCACTCAAAGACCAAGCACATACCAATCAAGTACCATTTTCTTCAGGAACAAGTGCTTGAGCAGAAGGTCAAGCTGGAGTATGTTCCTTCTAAGGAACAAGTTGCTGATATTCTCACAAAACCACTGCCCAGGGAAACTTTTGAATATCTCAGACAAAAGCTGGGAGTAGTTGATGCTTCATCCTGCTGTTGAAGCTTGTCTGTTCTACAGAAAAGTTGGTATACGCAAGTTACGTAAAGGATATCCGCGTATATACGCCGATTTATGCTGGGAAAGTTGCGTGTATGGTGTACACGTTCTGCCGAAAGAATATCCGCGTGCATACGCCGTTTTATGCAGGAGAAGTCGCGTATATGGAGGTCTGACTAGCAAGGGCATACTCCGGTTGGAGAAGGTCTGAGATGGGTATGCCAGCATTCTTCAGGCACAGTTTCAGAGGGTGCGGCAGGCACAGGTTCAGGGGGAGCAGCTTAAAGTCTCATAAAGCATTGTTGGCATTTAGATGCTTTTGGTTCTAGTACACAACTGTTGTTGGTTTCAGGAGAAGGAGCTCAGAAGGAAATCTTGGTTGCTGATCTAAAAGATGTATATCAGATGCTGCTTGTGACTTTCATAAGTCTTGGTCTAGATTTGTTGTCTCTATGTCATGTATCTCTTCTGTGATATCTCTTCTATGGTGTCAAGGTCATATAACGGCCTTTGTTGGTTTCCCCACTATGCCTGGGATGACTGATGTAATATAATTGGTTGGTTCTGATGTATCCCCTCTTAGTTGGGAGTATGGATGTATGCATTGAGTTTTTTTTTTTTGGTGATAGGAAGGTCCCTTATGGTGTATCAGTCTTGGTTCTTTTGAAGAACATCTTTTGCAGATATTGCCTACAGTCAGGGGGAGCATGTTTCAGCACAGCCAAGCAGAGATATCAACATGTACTCAGGGGGAGCACAGCCCTTTGCCCTTGATGACAAAGGGGGAGAATGATTCTATGGATCTTGGGGTTGCCATCAAGTCCAAAGGGGGAGATTGTTGGCATTTTGGCACAGGTGTGGCGCTACGATCCAGGTGTTGTCCTTGATGGCACTCTCTTTGATGATAGATCTCAGTCCAGACTACAAGCATGAAGAGAATTTTCATATACGCAGGTTCATTAAGCAAAAGTTGCGTATACACGCAGGTACGCTATAGACTAAGTCGCGGATACGCAGGTTCGATATATATAAAGTCGCGTATACACGAAGATTCATGAACATAAAAGGGTGTGGATGTCGAGAAGCTTCCCTTTGGTCCGTGGTAGTTAGTCCTCGGTACTTGAGCCTATGTCTTTGGACCAAAGTATCTCGACAGACGTGTTGATCTCTAGTTTTGAAGCTGATGGTATTGGATTTCTATGGTTTGGCCCTTGGTATTGAGCAAGGCCTAAGGCTATATAAGGAGAAGAAGATCATTA
This sequence comes from Pinus tabuliformis, assembly GCA_031772625.1. Lineage (NCBI taxonomy): Eukaryota > Viridiplantae > Streptophyta > Pinopsida > Pinales > Pinaceae > Pinus > Pinus tabuliformis. Next base: position 1,928,013,749 of record CM062819.1, read on the forward strand.
GGCATAGACACTGAAAAAGTCTTGAATATCTGATAAAGAAAGAGATCTCGTATGCAGGTTCTGGGTTGCTTGATTTAAGCTAAGGAGAGATCACATCGGTTGATGGAAGACTAGATCTAAGGACAGATCGGGATCTAATGGTTTGAAATGCTCTATTATGATATGGTTGATTATGCGTATCTCTAGATCTGCATACTGACGCAATGTTATGTTCTGGATCTAACTGATGTCTGGTACAGCTGCAAGTTGAGAGAATTTATTTTTAGATCTGTATGCAGGTTGTCTTCGTTGAAAGAGCGTGTATACGCGGGTTTCTCTTATTGAAGTAGCGTATATCTTTTGAAGCTTGATTTTTGGGTTTGCAGTTGGGTCTGACTATTATTGCAGTGTTCTGTAGTCTGCTCTGTGTTCTGGTGACTGGGTTTGACAGAGTATCAGTGGTTCAGTGATTCAGAGATTGTTGATGCAAGTATTGGTTGTTTTGTAATCTGCTATGAAAGTTGAATGAATTGTGGTCTTCAGATTGTAATGTTGTGCTTCAGGAATATCCAGTCTGAAAATGTATGAAAAGTGGTACCTGAAGGAAAGAAGATTGTAGGCCTGCACCTACGTACTAGTATCTTAGCTAGTACAAGAGCAAAGGGGGTTGGAGCTCCCTTCCAAGGAAGTTTGGAGAATGAGAGAGGGTTGTAGCCCTCTGCAGGTTGTAGCCTGCGTACTGGTATAAGGCTGCACCAGTACAAAATATTGTAATCTGAAGTTCTTATTAAAGAAAGATAGAGACAACTTGCAGCAGGTGGTTTTCACCCACTTTGGGTTTCCACCTTATATCATGGTGTTCATGTGTGTGGCTTTTGTGTGATGATCTATTATACTGCATCTGTTTACTTTTAATATGGTTAATAATGTCCTGATGCATTTACTGAAGATAAACTAACTGAATCATAAGTTTTCTGGTTATACGCTGGTTTCTTTAGACACAGTAGCGTGTACATGCTGGTTCACTTAACTGAAGTCGCGTATATGTTTCAGAGTATTTGAAAAGTTTTATTGATCTGATAATACTGATTCACCCCCCCCTCTCAGTATTATTTCCAACACAATTAATATCAAAAACATATGTGTTAGAAAATTATATATTACAGAGCAATGGAACACATAAAATATTGCAGAAATATAAACACAGAAAACACACAAAACAAGAGAGACACAGATATACGTGGTTCACCCAGTTTGGGCTATGTCCACCCCGAACAACCAGTCCTTCCTTTCTATTATCTAGCAAAATGAAGAGACACAACCTACAGCAAATCCGCTGTTTTCTCTCACAGTCTCACCTCTCTGTTTCTCGCTCACAGAATACACATCTATATCTCAGCCTCCAATACAATGCCCTCATACAAAGAGAGGGGTTTCCTTCTAGGGAAAAAAACCCTAAACTAAACATAAGTTCTACCATCAGATCATCTGCCTAATGAACGGCTCAAATTGACTAGAAATTACTATACTTTTACAAGGCAATTTTACATTTGTTTTTAGCTTCGGGGGCGTTGACCTCGAGCCCCCGCCGGGGGACCGCTGGCCCCCGGACCCCCCAGCCGGGGGGGATGGGCCCCCCCGGACCCCCACGGGGGGGACAAGTCCCCCCCGCACCCCCCTGCGTGGAGGGGTGTACAAACTTCCTGGGGTATACATCCGGCTGAAACAAAGACCTCTGAACAATCATGCTCCACACACAACAATCTCCCACTTGGAGAATGATTTTTGAAACTCCACCGCTGCTTCATTTGTTGGACAATGACTCCTCTTTGGACCTGGCTGTTTCTCATCTTCATTGTCATCCTTGAAGACCAATTGAAACTGAGCATATTCTCAGTTTCTCCCTGGTTACAACTTTTGTTAGCATATCAGCAAGATTCTGGCTAGTGTGTATCTTTTCCAGCTTCAACTCTCCATCTTCCAACACTGATCGTATGAAATGGTACTTAAGCTGTATGTGCTTAGTCCTGGAATGAAATGTTGAGTTCTTTGCAAGATGAATGGCACTTTGACTATCACTGTATAACGTGCCCATATCATGCACCTTACCCAATTCACCCATAAACCTTTGTAACCAAATCATTTCTTTACTAGCCTCTGTAGCAGCAACATACTCTGCTTCTGTTGTTGAAAGTGCAACAACACTTTGGATTTTTGAAACCCAACTGACAGCTGTTCCTCCAACAGTAAATACATATCCTGTAGTGCTCCTCTTGTTATCTCTGTCACCTGCCATATCTGCATCAACATATCCTTATAGGGAGATGTTTGAACCACCAAATCATAATGCTTGATTTGTGGTACCTTTCAAATATCTGAGAATCCATTTCACTGCCATCCAATGTTCCTTTCCTGGATTGTTCATGTACCTGCTTACAACTCCCACTGCATGTGCAATATCAGGTCTTGTGCAGAACATTGCATACATTAAGCTTCCAACCGTTGATGCATATGGAACTTTAGACATATAATCCATGTCTTCTTGGGTCTTTGGGCACATTTCCTTGCTAAGTTTGAAATGGCTAGCAAAAGGTGTACTAACTGGTTTTGCATTGTGCATGTTAAATCTTTTCAACACCTTTTCTATGTACTCATTCTGAGACAATGTTAATTTACGATTTTTCCTGTCTCTAGTTATTCTCATACCAAGGATTTGTTTTGCAGCTCCCAAATCCTTCATTGCAAATGAATTTGCCAATTTTCTTTTGAGCACATTTATTTCCTGCATGTTAGATCCTGCAACAAGCATGTCATCTACATACAATAACAATATAATATAGCTGCCATCATTTTGCTTTTTCAAATAAACATAATGATCAGAGTGACATCTAGTATAACCTTGTTCAGACATAAACTTGTCAAATTTTAGATACCACTGCCTTGGAGCCTGTTTTAAACCATACAAGCTCTTCTTCAACCTGCACACTAGTTTCTCCTTCCCTTTCACCTCATATCCTTGTGGTTGTTGCATATATATCTCTTCCTCCAAATCCCCATGGAGAAAGGTTGTCTTTACATCTAACTGCTCAAGATGCAAATCTTTAGCTGCTACAAGACTTAAAATAGTTCTGATTGAAGTAATTTTAACAACAGGAGAAAATATTTCATCAAAATCAATACCTTTCTTCTGTGCAAACCCCTTCACCACAAGTCTAGCTTTGTACCTCTGTTTTCCTCCATCTTCTTCCTTCAGCCTGTAAACCCATTTATTCTTCAATGTAGTTTTTCCTGCAGGCAACCTGACTAAATCCCAAGTCTGGTTATGCATTAAGGAGTCCATCTCTTCTTCCATGGCTACCTCCCACTTCTTCCTGCTTTCAACCTGCATTGCTTCTTCATAACATTCAGGTTCACCAGAATCAGTCAACAATAAATAATACAATGAAGGAGAGTATCGTTCAGGGGGTCTACTTATCCTGGTAGATCTTCTAACACCACTTTCAAGTGTTTAGGGTGCCTGTTGTTGTTGTGGTGGTTGCTGTTGTTGTGGTTGTTGATTATTATTATTTTCAGGCACCTTTCCTTTTTCAGTGATTTCATCAAGAACTGCGTATTCCTTGTTTTCCTTTTCCTGCAACTAATTCTTATACAAGACCTTTTCATTGAATATTACATCTCTGCTCCTAATGATTTTGTGATTTTCGTAATCATATAAGCGATAACCAAAATCATTAACACCATATGTAATAAAGGTACATTTCTTTGACTTTGCCTCAAGCTTTGTTCTATTTTCTTTATCAATATGGACAAAGGCCTCACAACCAAAAGGCTTTAAAAAGGAGTAGTTTACCTTTTTACCTGTCCATGCTTCCTCCGGAACACCACCATCCAAGTAACTTGAAGGCCCTCTGTTTATTAGATAAACAGCAGTATCTACAGCATCTGCCCAAAACTGTAAAGGCAATCCTGCATGCATTCTCATGCACCTTGCATGCTCCATGATTGTTCTGTTCATCCTTTTTGACACACCATTTTCTTGTGGTGTTCTTGGAACTGTCTTCTCTCTGCGAATTCCATGCTCTGAACAGTACCTATCAAACTCTTTGCTGCAATATTCACCTCCATTGTCTGATCTAAGACACTTCAATTTCTTTCCTGTCTCAATCTCAACCAAAGCTTTCCATTTCTTGAAAGTATCAAATACATCAGATTTATTCTTAATACAATAAATCCAAGTTTTTCTAGCTGCATCATCAATAAAAGTAACATAATAACGAGAGCCACCGAGAGATGATACCTGAGCAGGTCCCCCTACATCTGTATGCACAAGCTCTAATTTTTCATTCTTCTTTTCTTTCCCAAATCTGAGAAATCTGACTCTCTTCTGTTTTCCATAAATGCAATTCTCACAGAAGTCCAAATCAACATTCTTCAAACCCGGCAACAAATTCCTTGAGTGAAGAATATTCATCCCCTTTTCACTCATGCGTCCGAGCCTATGATGCCATAATGCTGCATCTGCTCCTTTGGAAGTTAAAGCATTAACAGAGTTAGAAATACCATTGCATAAATACAATGTACCAACCTTTTCGCCTTTTGCTATTACCAGGGCTCCTTTGGTGACCTTCCAAGCTTTATCTGTGAAAGTTGTCACACAACCTTCACTGCCTAACTGCCCTGTTGAAATCAGATTTTTCTTTAGATCTGGAACATGCCTTACCTCCTTTAATAGCCATTGGTTTCCATTCTGCTGTTTTACAAGAACCTTACCCATTCCAACGATTTTACAGGGTTTATCATCACCCAGACGAACTTGTCCAAAATCTCCTTGAACATAGTCATGAAAGTATTTCTTATCAGGTGTGGCATGGAATGAAGCCCCTGAATCTACCACCCAAGAATCAGTAATATTTTCGAAAGAAAGAATCAAAGCATCTTGTAACACCTCACCTATCACATTTGCTTCATGATTGTTTTCTTGCTGTGCATCTCCTTCTTTTCCCTTCCAAGATCTACAGTCTTTCTTTAGGTGTCCTTTCTTTCCACATTTCCAGCACACTATCCCTGATCTGGACTTGGATCTGCCTTTCCTTGATTTACTGCGATATCCTGAGCTCTTTCCTCTTTCCATTTTTCTTCCTCTAGAATCTGCACTCAAAGCATTTCCCGATGTCTCACCAGAGCTTTTCCATCGCATTTCCTCGCTAAGGATAGCACCGACAACATCATCAAACTTTAAAGTACTAGATCCAAAAACGGAGTTACTAATGGCCATTACCAAACCATTCCAACTTTCTGGTAATGAGCACAAGAATAACAGAGCTCTAACTTCATCGTCAAAGTTTACCCCTACAGAACTTAACTGACTTGTAACTGTATTAAAATCATTTAAATGGTTTGCAACAGATCCACCTTCCGACATATTCATATTAAATAACCGTTTCATAAGAAATACCTTGTTTGAGGCCGAGGGTTTTTCATATAGTTTCGACAACGTCTGCATCAAACCCTCTGTCGTGGTTTCCTTCGAAATGTTGAAGGCGACTAACACAGCAAGGCACAACCGTATTGTTCCGAGTGCCTTTCTATCGAGAAGGTTCCATTCTTCGTCTTTCATACTCGTCGGCATCTTTGTTTTTCTGCCCAATGGTAGGTATAGATCTTTCTGATACAGATAATCTTCCATCTGCATCTTCCACAGTGAGAAGTTTTGGCCGTTAAATTTCTCGACCCTAAACTTACCATCTTCTACCATTGCTCCCACTCGAACCAGGAACCCTTCTTTCCTGCAAGTTTATCAGCCAAATAGACCTTCGGCTCTGATACCAGTTGTTAGAAAATTATATATTACGGAGCAATGGAACACATAAAATATTGCAGAAATATAAACACAGAAAACAGATAAAACAAGAGAGACACAGATATACGTGGTTCACCCAGTTTGGGCTACGTCCACCTCGAACAGCCAGTCCTTCCTTTCTATTATCTAGCAAAATGAAGAGACACAACCTACAACAAATCTGCTGTAATATCCTCTGTTTTCTCTCACAGTCTCACCTCTCTGTTTCTCGCTCACAGAATACACATCTATATCTCAACCTCCAATACAATGCCCTCATACAAAGAGAGGGGTTGCCTTCTAGGGCAAAAAACCCTAAACTAAACATAAGTTCTACCGTCAGATCATCTGCCTAATGAACGGCCCAGATTGACTAGAAATTACTATACTTTTACAAGGCAATTTTACATTTGTTTTTAGCTTCGGGGGCGCTACCCCCGAACCCCTGCCAGGGGACCGCTGGCCCCCGGACCCCCCAGCCGGGGGGGATGGGCCCCCCCGGACCCCCGCGGGGGGACAAGTCCCCCCCGCACCCCCCCGCGTGGAGGGGTGTACAAACTTCTTGGGGTATACATCCAGCTGAAACAAAGACCTCTGAACAATCATGCTCCACACACAACAATATGCCTTAGACTCTCTAGGACACACTTGTTTATAGCCTTTTTCATACAATTCCATGGTCTGTAGACCATGGGTGGATCTCAAAACCGACTCAAACTTTACATAAAATAAGGGGCTAAACCCCTTTGAATCCTACTCATCTATGCACTTTGCATCCAAAAATCATGGAGACTTTACATTATTTACAAAAAATGATCAAAACTTGGGTTATCTTAACCCTAAAACTGACCCAGGGGACCCCATCCCACCTATGTTAGGAGTTGCTTTCCTTCCTGCAATTTAGCAATGTGCTACACTGGTGGTATGGAGCACATAGTTGACTTCACTTCATCATATTGCTGTTACAGTTCCCTTACCTATGCGTTCAATGTCTGCAGGTTCGGATCCTCCTGTAGATTGGTTACTAGCTCCATAGCCTGTTCGAACAATTCCGCACGATCAGTGACTGTGGCATCCATGGTAGCCATGCCTTCCTTTATTGCAGATCCACGCTACTACCGGACCTCAGGCGAAGTCATGGGCTACAACTTTAACTGAGGCTCTGTAATATTCATGTTGAGCTCAAAGGCTACCCATCCAACTTCTACTTTGGCCTCACACACACCAACGAGCAATTTTCTGATCTTGGCTTCTGGTTGTGCTTTCTCTGGGATGTGAAGCTCAAGCACTATCTTGCATGCCTCTGCTACTACCGACTCCATACTTGAACTACGCATCTGAAGTGCCTCCTTTTCCTTCAAAGCCTATGTCTTTTCAGCAAACATCTGCTCATTGTTCACTTTGTACTCACTGATAAGGTTGAAGGCACACTGCTCCCTAGTTCTCAATTCATATGGCACCCCTGTATGCAGTGCGTGGAGGGTCTCATTGGAGAGCGCCACTATATTCAGCCTAATGTTCTTGATTGTACTTAGGATAATGCAATCATTGGCAGGCTCTGTGCGAAGGGACCCATCTAGAAATGATATAGTTCTAAGGTCTAGGGTCCTTACTAACTCTACTTCTTGGCTTGTCCCGGTTGCCAGGCTCACTTTCTCCGCGCTTGCTTGTCTGGTGCCCCCTGTATTCTGTTTGCTTGGATCTGCAGCTCACACAGATCCTTTTGGATGCTCCCCAATGTCTGCATGTAGCACTGCTCAAACTACTGCAACACTTCAGTTGTTGTGTCCCTGATTTTGTCGCTGATCTCATCAAGATCGCCTTTGGTTAACACCATGGGATCAACATGTGACTTATCTAATTTTTGCTTCTTCCTTGTACCTCCCTGCAGCTCCTTTCCACATCTCTTTAAAATAAATGGGGTGCTTTTCCCCTCATCACCTTTGCCGCCTGTTATCACAAAATCTGACCTTGATAGGCTGCTGATCAAGTAGACTCTGAGTAACTCTTTCAAACCAATCTTTCGGTTGAGGCTTAGCCTCCTCAAGCTCAGAGGGCTCTCTCAATAGGTTTAAGATTTTTTATTAATCATTAGATGACTAACTCTAGGAATAAAAATGGAGAAAAATTTATAATTGGTTGAATCAAAGATTAACAAACATCTATTGGGCTATTGAGTCAAAATAGTCTTCAACAAAACATGATAATCATCTTAAACATGGAAGTCAAGGCACTTGGAGTTTAGGTTTATAAGTGAAACAGTAACAAAGTGAATAAACATAGTTTACAAGCATGTGAAGGAAGTTATATCATTTTCCAATGAATTCTAACACATGCTCATACCACTGCAAATAAGTAATTGAAAAAGGCCATAGAAATATCAAACACATAAACCCCTTGTGAATCTTGAGTGGTAAAACTGATCTCTGTATTAAGTTTGAAAAACACACAGTCTGCTACAATAACACAGCTTCTTTTGCTAATAAAATTGCCAACCTGGAGGAATTCGACCTCATGCTTTATATAAAGTTTTTACAACCTTGGATTCTATGATCCATCAAGATAATTTGAATTTCTAAACTTGACACCTATCTACTCATAAAACAAACCTCTTAATTACAAACTGACAGCTAACTGTCTTTTAGGAGTCCTAATACAAATAGGAGTGAAACTCCTAAAACATGTTTCAACAACCTTATCTATGACTTAAATACATTCTTTGACAGCTGCTAATCCATGTCTTTGACCTTTATGATGCCTCCAACATTGTTACGAACCCTGTTGATTTATGACCTGATTGTCCTAAAAACAAGGAGACAAAGTTCCTTCTTTTTAGCCCTTAATGCTTTATGCTTATCTTCGAGTAGTTTTGCTGACATTGATGATTGTTTCATATATGTGACATGTGTTAGAAATCCATTAAAACTTTAGTTTTCCACCTGTGCAAAAAGAAAACCTCGAACAAATGGAGAAGAAGATGAAACATGATTGCGCTACGAAAATAGCTTGTTTTTGTAGCACAACTTTTATATCACTGTAGAATACTTATTTGAACCATTCTTTCTGCATCTCTGCAATCTAAAACTTCATTTATGATCTTCATATGTCTACCAGAAACATAAAAACTTGAAACTTATCAGACCTTACCTCCAAAATACATATATAAAGTGCTAAAAGTTCACCTTCAACAGTTTCGTAGCGCGCTACGAAACTGCTGTGTATGCTCTTTTTTCAACATAGTTTTCAAAAATTTGAAGTTTGGGAATTTTCAAAATTTCATAAGGATTGATATGATCACCAAAAACCAAAACAACTTAACTTTATAAGATGTTCCTCTTCAAAAAATGATCTTCTTTTTAATATCAAAACTGATTTAAGATATATCTTTTACAGCCCTTTTTCATCACCCTGTTTCATTGTTGCTATAGCCTCTCTTTAGATTTTGTTAACTGTATTTCTAGATCTTCAACCTGTCTCTTCAATCTCCTATTAGTAGCTCTCAACTAAACATTCATCATCCTTACAAATCTAGCTTCTTTAATTGCAGGTACAGTCCGATTAAAGTACTAAGCTTCACTGCTGACTATTTCTGGTTTGGAAAATTTTTCAACTTCCCAGAGAGCCTTTATCCTCTTGAAATTTGTCTTCTAAGAAGCATGCCTTCGTGCTCTCTTCCTTAGTCTAGAAATTTCATTATTAGTTGCTCTTAATCTTTCTTCCATTTCTTCATAATTGTTTTTTTTTGTTTGAGTGGAAAAAACCCTGTTTTTGTCAACTTCCTCTGTTTTCCCTAACTCAATATTGGACTCTTGCATCTTTTTAGATTGCCTAGTTAAAGACTTTTTGGGCTTGAACACAAATGCTATAACCTCATCCTCAAATTCCAGTTTCTTAGAAGATTTCATCTTCTTTGATATCCTTCATCAAATTTTATGAAATCCGCCTGCACCAAAGGGGATTATTCAATATCAATGGCTTGTAAAATATCATTTAAATTACCTTTTAAGCCTAGGATTTCTCCTAAGATCACTGATTTACCCTTCTCCTTTGCAATTTGACTTCTAGTCAATCTCCTTTGAACTGGTTTGTTAGCTGACTGTTCTTGTGTCATTTCTTTAACTTCAGCTATCTTTTCCTTTGTAGATTGAGGAGTCTCAAGAATAACCACTGATGCTTTACTCACTTGCTCTTTCACCTGCTTTCTAGGTTTCAGCTTAACAAATCTTTTTGACCTGGTCATTACAGGCTTACTGATTTCTGCTAGTGGAGTTTCTTTAGCCTTAGGGTTAATGCCTGTATCTTGATTTTCCATTCCAAAACCACATAAAAACAAAAATGAAGACCATTCTCTATTGATCCTTTTGATTTCATGTAAAACTATCAGTTTAATTAGACCCTGATGAAAAAGGGAGGTTTCATATCCTTGAGATTTCATTTGCACTTTATTTTCCATCTTAGTTATACTTCGATACAGGAAGAAAGGAAAATCTAAAGAAATCATACCAGTAAAATGCAACAAGAGTTTAAAATGATATGAATATACTTTATGATATCTTCCCTCACAGGTAAAATACCTTTGAATGTTGAAGAGCAAGTTGGCATAGATGTCTTTGATGTAGTTCCTTGGAATTGCCTTGGTTAAGTCTGTTTCTGCAAACTCTGGCTTTAGAAACACTTTACATGGTTCCATGTCAAATCTGAAGTTTTTGAACCATCTATCTTGCCCCCTAGGAATCTCTATCACCAAAGCTATGATCTCAGGAGTAATTGGCAAGTTTAGGATTCCAATTTTTGTGTTTGAGCCAGTGAAATGTAGGGCAAACTCCTTTGTCACCTGAGTGTGTCCTCCCTGCAATTTTTCACAAAATTTCCAACATCCTGTTTTCTTGAAGGCTTCCATTACTAATTTATCTCTGGCTAAGACCTCGGTGCTTTCAGGCTCTGTTCTTAAACAATGACCAGACCTGTGTTTTTTCCTTTCTTTTGTCATCTTTGCCTCTGAATTCCTGTAACAAATCAGCCTCACTTGAATTTTTGTTTATCAGAGTCGCTTGCTTATGGTGGGCAGCCTCACTTGTTAATGGTAATCATCCTTGCTTGAATTATAGATGAGAGAAGCTTTGGTAAGAGATTACCATAAGCTTATCATTCGAAAATGGTCTGTTTGAATGTTTGCATGCAAACTGCAATAAGAAACCAACTAGCCCTTTCGAATTTGAAATTACCTATCATGATGACCCCTACATTTGAAATGATGGATTTGGATGGTTGCATGCTTAAGAACTGACTCCTAGCTGACACGTAATAATGAAAAATTAACGGAATTTGAACAAATTTATGTTTTGACAAGACCGCCTATGAATCCGCACTTTCGTAGCGTGCTGTTATGAAACCAGCTCAAGAAAAGATAGAAAAGATAGATCAACCCCTTAGAATTCAGCCTCTTCGAGGGGGCAACCTCCTTTACATTACATAAATGAACAATTCTTGGATGATTCAAATGAAAAGACCTCCTTTCTATATATAGGAGACTAAGGATTCACAGTATAACCCAGCCGACCTAACAATAATAATATAAACACACAAAAATAACAATAGAGGGATTTTGTGGGGCATAGTAATAACAATATGGGGATAATAGGGGCACAACAATATTAATAAGCGGTGCAACTACAATATTAATGGGGTAATCACTAGTATTATAGGGACCCAACATGCCCCTCTCCTTCAAAAAAGTTTTGTCCTCAATGCTTGAGTAGTTTTGGATGCTTCTGTATAAAATTATCATCCTCCCATGTGGAATCTTCAACGGATAAGTTCTTCCACTTGATAAGATATTCCGAAATTGATCAATTTCGTATCTATCGAGTTCTTGTTTTTGTGACTGCTTCCTGTTCTAATATAATTTTTCCTTCCTCGTCAAGTTCTGGCAATATTGTTTGAACTGGGAGCTTGTCGCCTATAACCTTCTTTAAACATGAAACATGGAAAACTGGGTGCAATCGAGAAGCTGCAGGAAGCTCCAATTTGTATGCCATAGTACCAATCTTTTGCAACACCTTGTATGGACCATAATACTTTGGTGATAATTTATTAACCTTCTTAGCTTTCTTGAGGGACATTTGCTTATATGGTTGTAGCCGTAGGAATACCAAATCACCTACATCAAAACTTCTTTCGTTGCGATGTTGATTTGCCTGTTGTTTCATTCTATTCTGTGCCAACACGAGGTTATCCTTTAAGAGTTGGAGGACTTGTTGTTGATGTTCGATGTGATCTTCCACTGCTTGAACCTTAGAATCTCTCTTAAATATGATGTGATGGATGGTGGCTGATATCCATAAAGTGCCATAAATGGGGTCATTTTTGTTGCTGTATGGAAGGAAGTGTTATACCACCATTCAGCTAGAGGCAACCATTTGACCCATTGTGTCTATTTATCAGATACAAAGCAACGAAGATATCCTTCCAAACATTTGTTTACTATCTCAGTTTGCCCATCAAATTAAGGATGATAAGATGAGCTATGAGCTAACTGAGTACCAAGACAATAAAATAATTCTGTCCAAAAATTTCCAGTGAAAATGGGATCTCTGTCACTTACAATAATCTTTGGGTTTCCATGTAGCTTTTGAATTGTTTCCATAAATGCAGTAGATACTGTACTGGCTTTAAATGGATGTGATAATGCACAAAAGTGTGCATACTTGGTAAGTCTGTCAACTACCACCATGATGACACTCTTTCCCTTAGACTTGGGTAAACCTGTGATAAAATCCATTGAAACCTCCTCCCAACGTTGGCTTGGAATGGATAAAGTTGTAATAGACCCGGGGTCTTAATTGTTTCAACTTTATTTTGTTGGAAAACCAAACATTCCGCCACAAACTTTTGAATATCCGATTTAAGGCCATCCCAAAAAAATTCCTTCTTAACCCTGTGGTAAGTTTTTAAAAATCCTAAGTGCCCTCCTAAGGGAGAAGTATGCAATTCCATAAGAATCTTTTGTTTTAGTTGGGAATTCTTACATAGGTATAAGTGATCTTTGTACCATAAAGAATCATTTTTCCAGCTAAATGTATCCGACGTACTGGAATCTTGTTGTAACTTTCGAATAAGTGCCCACACTTCTTCGTCATTCTTCCATTCCTCCCTTGCTTCGTTTATCCAATCTAGTTGGATAATAGAAATGGCGCAAAACAATGCTTCCACATCCTCATCCTTTCTTGAGAGTGCATCTGCCACCACATTTTGCTTCCCTTTTTTGTAGATGATTTCAAAGTCATAACCCAACATCTTTGTGACCCACTTTTGTTGCTCTTCAGAGGATAATCTTTGTTCTAAAAAGTATTTAAGGCTATCATGATCTGTTTTTACCTTGAAGTGTCTTCCCATTAGGTAGGGTCGCCATTTCTTAAGTGCATGGAGTATTGCCAACATTTCCTTCTCATAAATAGCTTTGTGTAAAAACTTTCCCTTGATTGGACGACTTTCAAAAGCAATGGGTCTTTTGTCTTGCATTAAAACAGCACCAATTCCATTTCCTGAAGCATCACATTCCACAATAAAGGTTTTTGTGAAGTTTGGTGTAGCTAAGACGGGTGCTTGGCACATTGCCTCTTTAAGATGTTCGAAGGCCTTTGTTGCTTCTGGAGTCCATGAAAATGCATCTTTCTTCAATAATGTTGTTAGAGGTGCTGCTATTCTCCCATAATTCTTAACAAACTTGCGATAATACCCTATCAACCCAAGAAATCCTCGCAGATGCTTTATGGATGTGGGGATTTTCCATTCCTTAATGGATTTAATTTTGCTAGGGTCTACCTTAACTCCTTCATGAGATACAATATGACCTAGATATTCCACCTCTTGTACTCCAAAGAAACATTTGGATCCTTTTGCATATAATTGTTTCTCCTCCAATAGTTGTAGCACCCTGTCAACATGTTCAACATGATCCTTCCAAGACTTACTGTAGATTAGTATATCATCAAAAAATACTAACACAAATTTTCTAAGGAATGGTTTGAAAATGGAATTCATCAAACCTTGAAATGTTGAAGGTGCATTGGTAAGGCCAAAAGGCATGACCAAAAATTCATAATGACCCTCATGAGTTCTAAATGTTGTTTTCAGAATGTCTTCGGTCTTCATTTTGATTTGATGATATCCTGAACGAAGATCCAACTTGGTGAAGTAAATTGATCCATGCAATTCATCCAGTAATTCATCAATGACAGGAATGGGAAACTTATCTTTAATAGTGAGCTTGTTGAGCTCCCTATAATCCGGACACATGCACCATGATCCATCCTTCTTGTGCACTAATACTACTGGAGCAGAGAAAGAACTTTGACTTGGTTGAATTATACCAGCCTCTAGCATTTCTGCAACCATACGTTCAATTTCACTCTTTTGGGCATAGGGATATCTGTACGGCCTGATGTTTGGAGGAACACTTCCTGGAATTAGATGAATAGCATGATCATGATCACGAATAGGTGGGAGACCTTTGGGAGTCTCAAATACCTTGGAATGATTGTTCAATACTTTTTGGAGATCTAGAGAAATAGATGATTCCAATGTGGAAACATCTAGCGAACATAATTGTGCAATTACAACCCTTTGTTCCTTTTTTAGAAGCTTTGTCATACCGTTAGATCTGATTATCTTTCCTAATTTCCCTGCAATACCCCTTAATTCAACTTCCTTTCCTTCCACGGAAAATTTCATGAAAATTTCTTGAAAATTAAAAGCTATTGTACCCAAGGATTGTAGCCATTGGACTCCTAGTACAACATCAGCACCTCCCATTGGAATGGAAAGCATTGGGCTAGTCAATACATATTCTCCCATCAATAGCTTGATATTATGGAACTTTCCAGAGCAATTTATTGTTCCTCCATTTGCAACCATCACTTGACACTCTGGTGCTGGATATAAGAAGCAATTCAATTCTTTTGTTACCTTACAATCAATAAAATTGTGGGTACTTCCTAAATCAATCAACACTATTACCTTTTTCTTCTTGATTTGTCCTTCTATCTTGATGGTTTGAGGAGTGGTAATTCCAGCCAATGCATTAAAAGATATGGTCGGATTCATTTCTTCTTTATCTAGGCTTTGTTCTTGGAGTATATACTCTTCTTTTGACCTTTCTTGCTCCTTTTCTTCTTCCTCTTCGCAATCTATGTAGAATAATTTCTTCTCAGCACACTTATGACCTTTAGTGTATTTGCTATCACAACTGTAACAAAGCCCTTTTGCTCCTTTTTCTTCCAATTGTTGTGGTGTCAACCTTATAGGTTGTGGAAGACTAGGGGCAACAACACTTCCATCTTTATAGTTGTGAGTGGTATGCTTCCTAGTTGCCATAATTTTGCTTTCCATTTTTCTTGCTAACCTGAATGCCTTCTCTAATGAATCAGGTTCCCAAAGGCGAACATCATGTTGGATATTATCCTTTAAAGACCCTATAAACACATCAATCCTATGCTCCTCTAGAATATCTTTTACCCTTATGTTCAATTTTTGGAACTCCTCAATGTGCTCCCTTATTGAACCCTTTTGTTTGAGACTTATCAATTGGCTAAAAAAAGTGTTGCTTTTTGTATCCTCATAATGTGCTGTCAATTCTTCCGTAAAAATTGCCCAAGTGATAATTTGTTTACGAGAGCAAAGCCATTGATACCACACAAACTGATTTGGTTCCAAATATAAAGTTGCAATACATACCTTTTGTGTGTTTTGCACATTATTGAGATCGAAAAATTGCTCCATCTGTAATATCCATGTTGCGAGATCCTTGCCATCAAACTTCCTCATATCGATTTTTGGAATATGGTGGGTCTTTGATCCCACATTAGAGTCTATGAAATCATGATTAACATTTCTTTTGTTCGCATCATGAGTTTCCTTTACAACCTTTTCACCATTAGTAAGTATTTCTTGTAGAAAATTTGTCAAATCTGTCTTCAAATCTACCATGTTTGTATTCAAATCTGCCATGTCTCTCTTCAAATCTGTCTTCAAATCTATCTTCAAATCATCCATCTTAGCTTCCATGCCCTTTATCTTAGATTCCACGCCATTTATCTTAGCTTCTGTTAGCTTTTGTGAGCGTGACATTTGTTGCACTTGTTCTTGTAATTTTGATATATCATGTAGCATTTCTTCCTCTTCTTCATGAGTCATGCTAGGGCTTTCAGGTTGCTTACTAGGTGTTTGCATTTTCTTTCCTTGGGGCATCCATTACTGATAATAATGCTCTACTATGTCCTTTGAATTCCCTCAAAATAAATTTTCAAACCAATCTTAAGCAAAAATTTAAAAGAATCTACACACCTTTTTTTTACTTTGTAGGAGCTCGATATTGCCTCTGATGTATCTCTGTAATTTTGGATCATCCAATTTTGAAATTGCGACCTACAATAGCCCTCTATGTCCTCTTTCCAATGCCACCAGTCTGATCTCATTGGATTCTCCAACAAAGAGTTATGTCAAATCTCCCAGAGTGACTTGATTATAGACCAATTCAGTAGAGCGAACTTGTACAATGTGTCACGTGTCCCTGTTTTGACCTTCGGCTCTATAAAAGATATAAAAGAAACTAAAGTCCGTCCTCTTGCTGTACCTTCTTACGAAATTTCAATCCGATGCTCAGAGAGAAAGTTATGACGATTTTCCCCAAGTCACCTATTTGGAATGAAATTCAGGAGTCTACAAAAAGACCAACTTCCTCAGCTCATATCTCCGCAAATATAGCGCGAAAAGATCTGAAATTCTGACCCGAGATTTAGTGCAATTTCTTCTCAGATGGGTTTTTTTTTTAGCTTCTGAAATGTCACAGAAAAAAGTTATAGTGAAAATGCCACGATGACCTATTTGGAGCAGCGAAACCCTAGAATCCAAAGTTCTGATACCAAATGTTATGAAACCAGCTCAAGAAAAGATAGAAAAGATAGATCAATGCCTTAGAATTCAGCATCTTCGAGGGGGAAACCTCCTTTACATTACATAAATGAAAAATTCTTGGATGATTCAAATGACAAAACCTCCTTTCTATATATAGGAGTCTAAGGAGTCACAATATAACCCAGCCGACCTAACAATAATAATATAAAGCCACAAAAATAAAAATAGAGGGATTCTATGGGGCACAATAATAACAATATGGGGATAATAGGGGCACAACAATATTAATAAGGGGTGCAACTACAATATTAATGGGGTAATCACTAGTATTATAGGGACCCAACACGTACTTAGTGTATTTTTGGGGAAAAGTGCTACAAAAAGAGCAGTGTTTTCGTAGCGCAAAATAGACCTTTTACACTATCTACGCTACAAAAACATGGTTTTGGGGTTAATTCAAAAAAAAAAATCAAAATGGTTTAAGATATGAGTTCTAAATGGAATGTGAGACTTCTAAGACATGGAATAAGGTTGTTAAACTTTATTTGGATATGAAAATGCAACTTTTGAGACTCTTAACCTATCACCTACCTATTAAAACATAAAATGACTTAACACCTATCTAAGACCATGACTAGGAACAATGTAAACTGTTCAGGTTTAGGAAAAAAAACTTTTATGGTGATAACACTGCCTTTCCCTAAAAGTTATTCCTCCTCTATCTCCAGTGAAGGTGATTTGTCACCTTTTTGTGGCTCGCGTTGTTCCTGTTCCGCCTGCTCCTTAGCAGCGCATTCTTGCTCCACATGAGCCTTTTCAGTGGCTTCCTTATTTTTCTATGCTGTTAGGTTACGCGTAACTTGCTTAGCTGTCTCCTTTCTTTTCTGTGTCGCAGAGATTTCCGCACCCATGCTTGGTCCCGCAGCTAATTCTAACGGGGCATGCCACATTGCAGGCCATTTCACTATAACCTCCTGTACATCTGTTTTTGTCACCAAATAGGGAAAGTCGCGTCATTTCTATTCTGGATCCTTCTGTGCTTGGATGTATACTCTGTGGAAGTTAGCCTTAAATGCCGTGTAAGATGAAAGTTGCATGAACAAGGTTGGGGACAACCTTAGACACTGATTAATGGCCATGTGGAGATCCATATCCATGAGATCCCAAAAAATATTCATCTCTGCAATCCGCTCTACATCCTTTATAAACCATAGAGAAGCGAATTGTGTTGCCTCCGGGAATCCTTCCTCAAGTGGAGGAAATTGGCTACCCTCTGGCAATTTCCATGCAACTAAGACAATTGACAGTAGAAACCAAGCATAGTGAAATGGCTTGGTTTCATCCTGGGCCTCATGGTAGTTTTCCTGGAACTCCTGATAGAGGTATCTTGCCCAATTGAACTATACACCTTTCGCGCACTATGCAGCTAGGGAAACCATGGGCGTCGAAACTTCGTCCACACGACATTTTCTCATCACCTTCCCTGCTAAAATCTGGGCAGCTAATTGAACTGCTAGGTCTATGATAGAATTGATTGAATATCCTCGTGACTTCTTAAGGAGGCCATAATCGCTCTTTATCCTTTCTGCAAGGTATTTTTCCCTAGTCTTGCCACCAAACTCCTTGGTCGGGTTGGCGCCCTTATAAGGTAGGTGTGTGATTCTATGGATAACCATGTCTATAATGGGTATAGGCCCTCCTATCCATAGACAACCATCGTGCACCAAAGTGAGAAGCTGGCACACATAGATTGTGTTAATGGGGGTGCAGTGATAATGTGGCACCCATAGAAAATTGAGCAACCTTGAATGCTCAACATTGCGGACCCATTTCTCCATTTCCAATGAGGTAACACCTGATTCAGTATAATAAACCCTTCTCATGTACTTGTCCATCACCAAATGAGGAAACCTAGCATGGTATGTGAGGTTCCAATCCTCCATTTTCAATAGTGGGATCCACGTGAACCGTGGACCTTCAAACGAGACCTGATCAGGGAGCAGGGGCGTGGATATGGTGAACTTCTTAGAATTTGAGTCCTTCATGACCTTTGCTTTTCCCTTCTACAGAGGGATATACTCAGGGATTCTTGTTATATGTTCTACTCCTTCAACATCAATATCTTTTGTTCCCCGGGCTTCTTTCACCTCTAGGTCCACTACTTTCTCTGGTTGCTTATCTTTCTTCTTTTTCTATGTTTCAGTATGCTTCCTTGGGGAAGCACGGACTAACACCGACTTCTTCTGCTAGTCCTTCTTTGATTTGGATGGTTGGGTTTCTCTGGTAGGGGTAGGCTTTAGCCTAGGTGACCTCGGCACCTCAGGCACATGAGCTGAAGCTTCCATACTTACAACTTTCGGGGCAGTGGTCTCAAAGGCAACATCATCAGTACAAATGGTTTTAGCAGGACTTAGTGAAGCCATTTTATCAAGAATAAACTTCTAGTTTATCGCATCTAACTCAGCAAACGCGGGGCTTGCAACGAAATCCTCCCAAAACACTCAGCTCATGGGCAACAGATAGTGAAATTCACTAACAATTCTGAGAGCACAAAGCATTCTCTGTTGGACTGGCAAACATAATTTATAGGGAGTTTTGAATTCAAATCCGATTGTTTTCCCCAATTTTTGATAATAAATGTTGTTTTGGCAGCAAATCTTCAAAGATTTTTGCCTTAAATTTCGCCACCCTGCTCCTTTTAACCATCTTCTGGTCATCAAGTCATGAATAGTAACTCCAACGGTCACTTTCTGGATGTGCTACGTGACACCTTCCTTCATGGCATAGCTTCCTACGTGCAGCTCCCCAGATTGCATCTCCATCATTGTCTGCACAGCCTACTCCTCGTGTTGTCCTCCAAACTTGGCAATGTAGTTTATAGTCCCGTGCTCCCTTGCACCTGATTAGAGCACTAAGACTATCATGTTGTCATATAGTCATTGTGCAGGATCCCATTTATACAATTTCAACCTGCTCCCATTCAATATTCCGGAAAAAGGTTCCCCATTCAGTGTCATGAGTTGAATTGTGCCTCCATCTGTAATTTCTTTGATAATATATGGCCCTAGCCAATGCATCTGGAATTTCCCCAGAAATTTAGTGAATTTACTATCATATAAGAGGACAAGATAGTTTACCTTGAAAGTGCAAAGCTTGATATGGCGATCATGCCACGCCTTTTCATGTTCCTTCTATACTTGTTGATGAAATCCTGACAAAAATCAATCCTCTTCGAGCTCCATCAGTTGCACGAGCTATTCCTCTAAGGCTTCGTGATCTGCCATATCTATCAGGGCTGCTATGTGCAAACTAGGCACAATATACTCCATTGGCATTACAACTTCTACACCATATACCAATTTGAACGACATTTTCCCTGTTAGCTTCTTACAAGTAGTCCTATAAGCCCATAGTGATGCAAGTACGCACATCCCAGTCATTCCACTACGCATTGCAGATCTTCGTTAGCGCATTCTCTAGAATTTTATTGAAGGCGTCAATAGTTCCATTGGCCTATGGGTGATACAATGTACTCTTCTGATGGTAGACCCGGAATTCTTCAGTCAATGCTCTGATCATTTCATTCAGAAATTTCGTACCGCTGTCACTCATCAACACTTTCGGGCAGCCAAATCTGGTTAAGATACTCAAACAAAAAATTTGTTTCCATAACCCCTATACAATCCTTAACCGACTATGCTTCCACCCATCTGGTTAGATATTTTGTCACGGTGATGATATAGCTCGCACTTGTTTTCTTTCTTGGGGGCTGAATTGGCCCAACGAAATCAATCATCCATTAAATGGCTACAAAGATACTTGAGGATGTAATCGAAATTCATCCCTTCGTGATGGTCTGCCACTTATTTGAAATGCATTGCATGCCTAACAATACGCCTTGGAATCCTTGTGCAAGGTAGGCTACCATAGACCTGCACGTAAAATCTTCTACGCAGTTGCCTTTCCTGCATAGTGACCTCCCATATCTCCCACATGAGCTTCAACGAGAATGTTATCCCGCTCAAAATCCGGCACATATCTTCACAATATTTCATCTGCACCCATCTTATGCAGATGTCCCACAATGATTGAAAAATCGGTTGTGCACACTACAAATTCCTTATTTTGTTGACTGGTATATCCCTCTGGTGTCATCCCTGTAGTCAAGAAGTGAATAATATCAGGAAAAAAGTCATCCGCTACAGACACTGCAAAGATTTGCGCATCTGGCAACCCTTCGTCCAAATTATTGGGCTCATTGCCTGTCTCAATCCGTGACAGATGGTCAGGTCCTCTATTTAACCTCCCTAGCTTCACAATGAATTCAAAGTCATATTCATATATCAATAGCAACCATCTGCAAATCTTCCCCCCCCAACATAGGCTTATTGACTAGGTATTTCAAGGTAGAATGATAAGTGTACATCTTGAAATGCCCTCCTAATAGATAATGCCTGAATTTTTGCAGCACGTACACCATGGCCAATCCTTCATGCTCATTCATTGAATAATTCTTCTTGACCTTCGATAATTTTCTACTCACGAAGGCTATATGATGGTCCATTTCTCCTTCACCGGCATGCGTTAGCACTGCACCCAACGCAATGCAAGAGGCATCCACATGTATGTGAAACTCCTTTTTCCAATTAGGGAATACTAAGATCAGCACAGTGACCATCTTTTCCTTCAAGACATATAAGCTGTGTTAACATTCCTCGTCCCAACAAAATGTTGCGTCCTTCTTCAACAGTTTCTCCATGGGTGCAGTAATTTGAGCATAAGCTTTGATAAAATTTCTATATATCCCATATGTCCCAGCATCACGTGTAGTTGTTTAACGTTCCTCGAGGCCTCCAGATTCACTACACTGAAATCTTTGTAGGATCCACCATCAATCCTTTCTTGCACACCACGTGACCCAACAAGATCCCAAAGGGAACACATAATATGCATTTCTTCAAGTTCAGCGCGATCTGGTATCTGTGACACGTATCCAACATCAAGATCAGACTTTCTCATGGCACTTTACTAATCCAAACACTGTCCAGCCATCAAAGTATACTTCCAAGAACTTATGAATGAACTCCTTGAATGTTGTTATGACTACGTGGGAAAATATTGCAGGCGCATTCTTAATTCCAAACGGCATCACAGTATATTGAAAACAACCCCACTCCATTGTGAAGGTTGTTTTTCTCCTATCCTCAGGCGTGATCTTAATCTGATGATACCCAGAGAACCCATCAGTAAAGGAATAGGCCTCCTGTCCTCCAACATTGTCTAACACTTCATTTGTAAATGGCGTTGGGAATGGGTCATGGACACACACATCATTGAGCTTCCATAGATCTACGCAAATTATTATTTCACCCTTTTGTTTCTTCTCCTGAACCACCATCGGGCTCACCCAATCAGATTCTTCAATAGGTTCTATGATGCCTACCTCCAACATCTTATCCAGCTCTAGATGAACCTTTTCCTTGTATGTCAGATTAAGGTGATATGACCTTTGTTTAATAGGCTTCACATTCAACTTCAAAGTGATCTTCATAACAACCAAATCGCCAACTATGTCCTTCAAATCCAGAAACTTGGTAGGAAAGAGATCTTGGTATTCGTGGAGTAACTCAACAACTTTATCCATGGTAGCATCATCCCAATAATCTCCATTTTTTGTGAAATTAGGTTCTACTTTAGTACCAATGTTTACTTTCTTTGTCTTCAATGATGTAGTGATGTCTGGGTTGTCTATTTATGGGCCTTCGACTTCGTGATGCCCTTCTACCTCTAGAATATTAATGTTTCTTGGATCTTCATCCTCCTCTTCATCAGTCACATTATAGCATTCCATTGCATGGCGCAACCAGGTGCTCCAGTCTGGTTGGATTCATTCCATAGGTTCTTGCAGTGTTATGAAGATAACTCCCTCAATCTCTTGTAGAGCTTCATCAATGCTTGCGAAGTCGTCTTCAAAGATGAAGGTCAATAAGAATCCTTCCCTCAATATATCCCATTCCGCGGTGCCATGGTGGAGCTCTTTTCCAGATACGAATTCATTGGAATTGTATCCAGAGTATGGAAAAAGATGTGTACCCACTCTGGTTACGGTTCTATTCCCCATGGTTTAGTCCATCTCACTAGGTGATCGCGAGGATTATCCCTTCCATTATATTTCTCAGTCAATCTAGTGTTAGGACGTCCAAACCGTAACCTCATCATTCCCCTGTAATATTGTCATCCATCAAAACTATCTTTATGCATACCCCACCATCATGCAGGCGTAGCACGCAGGGCCAAGTATAACGCTTGGAAGCAGTGATCCTTAGGGACTTCATAATCAAATTCATCTAAAAACTTATCTATGTCAGTTAAACCATCATAATAGGGTAGTTTCCTTACCTCTGATGAAACACAACGCAACAAATTTTTCATCATATTGCATCATAATGTAGATACTTCATGCAACTAGTTCTGCCAATGCTCTAACTCCTAGTCTGAATCAGAGGTGTAGGAAATCTCCTGGTCCCATGCAATCCATCCATCTGCCATCAGATTGATCCAGTCCTGTTCTCGTGCTATTGTTTGGTAGATTTGATTTAGTTCATCCTCACTTTCCTCATAATCATGGACTGGTTCAGTATAGTGTGCCCCTTCTACAGGGTCCAGCGAAACTACAACCTGAAGTGATTTCCTTTCAAACGACATTGTCCTCTTCTTCAAATTGATGACCCCATTCATATCTGTTAGCCTTGAGGCACAGTGCTACTATTTTGAAGACTAAAGGAGGGAAATAGTCTATTTTTTTGTCGTGGAGAGGTTCTCATACAGTCCATCACCTCACTTTTCTCACTCATCTACTCCCATCCACATTCACTCATGTCCTAACCCAACCCTCACATCATAACAAAGCTCACTTCCACCTTGGCCCTACGTGAATTAATACATTTTTTCCCCCATGCACTAATGCACAAAAGCCCTCGAAACCTTACCTTTTCATCCATATGCACCCCATTACACATTTCTCGAGTTTGTCCCATACCTGCGTGTCCCCCTCTGTCGATCTTCCCATTGATCTGACAGTCCACACTTTATCCGACCGACATTATATGCACGATCAATCATCACCGTTACATCATTTCCACCAGATCTAATGACTATTGTGCATATCGCTCGGGCAACAAGCAAGAGGGATACCTGCCCGATAAAGGTGGTCTCCTCTCTCTCCTCCGCTGCTACGTGGCACGTGATGAATGGTATCAGGTGGGATCCGACCTTTACCGCATAGCGCCTGATATAAACCATTTCCGCTCGAATAAACCGCTCCCGGGCATTATCCTTTGAGCACCTCCTCTACCCGATAGCCATTTGATCGTCCCACCCAAGATCTGATGACTCGAACTTATTTCACTCCCACCACGAATTCAAGCCTTTGCTGATTGATCTCCTCCACCCATTCCTCCCCATCCAACGACCATCATTCACGATCACCACAGTTCATCCTCCACTCCTTGACCAACATCTTGACCGTCGATCCATGCCATCCAACGGCCCATGTGCTCCCGTACCCCACTTCCCATCAGTCACCTAGGAAGGAAATTTGTTGGCTCTGTCAGTGTTTTTGACAGTCAGACAGTTGAACTGAAATAAGGAATGCATGGACGAAAGTGAAAAAAACAACAACACGATGCAGCCAAACCAACAGAAATGGTCATGGAACATCACTGGCACGAGTGAACCACATGATAGCGTGGCAAAATTACCAAAATTTGAATACCATGTTCGTTAGAAATAGAGCCCTCTAAGCTCATGTTTTCCTAGTTATGGTATCAAGTAATTAGAAGATAGAGGGGATAGATTAAGACATCTCGAGCCTCAGAGAGTTCGAGAGTATTGTAAAAAAGCCTATAGATGGCTGAAAGTTTGAAGGAACAAGGGTTCAACTTTTGGAGACTGTGGATACTCTGTTCCTTCTAGCGTCTCATCTTCATTCCAATAATTAAAAGTTTCTTTTTCTCTTACATGTTCAATTGCCATCTTCTCCTCTGTTCTCAACTTGCACTTGAATAGGTTATTAATGTTTTCTTCTGTGTCTAATGCCAGATAACTGTCATCTTATCTCTGCGTTGATAAATTAGATTTGCAAGCTTCATTTACTTTCTGTAGCTAGCCATTCAAATGTGTTTATGTATGTATCTACTAGGATAGTCAGGATTCTCCATCTATTCATTAAATCTATAAACTATTGAGCATTAGTGGTTAAAAGCCTCGTCAAGATGAGGGTGTTCATGCATGTCTTGAGTGGAAACAGAGTTGAAACAGTCATCTGACTTGATCCAAACCCCAATCCATTCCAATAGTTCAGAGAACGATATTAAAGATTTATATGTTACCAAGCATCTCTGAGCTACAACCTAGAAGTGTTTCCTGGAGTGATAACAATATCAATGGCCCAATCAATTCTTAGGAGTGCGAGGTATGGATTACTGCCTTCAACGATCTTTATAACTTCAAAGTAGGCCATCGCGCTCACACCTTCTATATCAATGATTACTCCATATAATCATCTGATGGGGATGATTTTCTGCTGGTTCGTCATTCTGAGTTGAATCAAAGACCACTGCAACGCAGGTCTCCCTATTCATTCCAATGTTTATTTCAGTAATACATTCACATCAGATCCCAGATCCAAGATGACCTGATCCATCTCATAGTCAACTATCTGCACGGTTAACCTCATCTCACACACTGTTCGTGCCTTATGTTTGCCAATTTTTGTAACCACCTGGTGTCCATCAGGGACCTTCTCCTTGCCGGCGCATTCGTTTATTAACTCCTGCAGGCCTTCCACAACTTTTCTATCGTGCAACAGTTTTATGTAGGACTCCAAAAATGTAGTAAGTATAGAGGGATCAACCTCTGCAGGCGCGCTGGTCTCTTGCACCTTGTCCTATCTTCTTGAGGTGGATGCCTCAGTGAAGCTTTTCTTAGCCTCCATAAATGTTTCCGTCGCGCGATTCATATCAAAACCAAATTCCTTCTCTGGGGCCTTGCAGACCCATCCATCCTCTTCAGGTTGTTTACCTTTATCATCACTAGTCATTATTCCAATTAGTAGCACTATATTCCTGCTTTGATCCTCCTCATGGGGCTCAGCTCTCATCATTTGTAAGTTTTGTGTAGTCTGCTGAGGTTGCAATTTCTTCTCTTACATTTTAGCTATCAACACTGGGCATTCTTTTATAGTATGGTCAAACTAGTTGCAGTATTGACATGATGGGCATGTCTGATTCTGACACTCCCGTGCGTAGTTCCCTAGATGTCTGCAGTTGTAGTAGATTATCTAACCACTACCTCTACCTGGACCTCCTCCTCCTCGGCTGCATCTGCGTCCCTAATAACCTCCACGTGCTATTGGCTTAGTGGGGCTTGACCCAGGTTTGGAAGTGAATTAGCCAAGCAAATCTTGGTACTACTAGCCCTTTCGGCAATAGTCCGCGGAGCACGGACTGAGGTCTCACCCAAATTAGTATGGGAGGGTGCTAGAACCCAGTTTCTGCACCCTGGGGATGTTTGATATGTGGTGATTGGTACGTGGTCCAACCTTTGCACTTACTGTGCTATGCGCACCTGCATGCACCCCGTGCCCTGTGATACTATCTTCACACAGCTCTAGTCGTAGTGCGACCCATGTTATTTATCCAAGTCTTCCTTAATTAGTCTCCGTTAGCTGATTACTTAGATTAAATTTACATATAAGTGGTCATACATGTAATTATCAATTGCATGCAATAAATAACAGAGTAAAGTAATGTATAACATCAACATACAGATTCAAGAATAGATGCATAGAATAAACTTCTCTTTATTAGCTTTCAAATCCAAGTATA
The DNA here is from genome assembly GCA_031772625.1 of Pinus tabuliformis. Classification (NCBI taxonomy): domain Eukaryota; kingdom Viridiplantae; phylum Streptophyta; class Pinopsida; order Pinales; family Pinaceae; genus Pinus; species Pinus tabuliformis. The sequence goes on from CM062819.1 coordinate 1,928,040,368, forward strand.
GACCCAACTTTTCCCTATGCACTCAACTGCAGGGGTCTGTGCACTCAGCTGCAGACTCTACTAGGCCTTGTTACACTAAAAAATGTCACCTTGACTACTTACAGTTAGTATGGCTCAAAATCAACAGTCATGCTACCCTCTTAGGCAAGTCTATGCCTCTGTTATCCATCTCAAACTCAAAGAAGAGAGAAAGTCTTGTTAAAACTATGTTTATCTCTGGGGTCGCAGGTTCTCTCTAGCCTTACCTGCGGGGACGCTGACCATGTTCACAAAATCTGCGTCCATGGACGCTCTGTATGTTAAGGGACAGGTGCGTCCCTCTGTAAAAGGCAAAATGCGCGAGTTTTATCTTGAAAAAGTTACTTGTGGTTACTTCTAGAACATTCTAGAGGTCGGTTTGATGAAATGGATGCGCCTCCAGTTGGTTCATGTATCTCTATTAAGGGGGAACTTATCCCATCAATAAGGGAGCTATCCCACCCATAGAGGGGGATGATCCCATTGATAGTGGACCTGAATAACCTCTTTACAGCACTATAAATAAAGGCATTGAGCCAGAAGGAGAGGAGGTTGGAGCTATACATTTTCTTTGGGTAAATGCTGCAGGATTTAGGTCTTCCATTAGAGCCTTTGTGAGGAGAGATTGTCTTCACTTGATTCTACTTGGGAGAGGGTGAGCTTTGTCAAAGTAGAGGAAAACCCTTGATGGACCCTGGGAGGAACTTGCACAACACCAAGGCCAGGTTGTAAGAGTTTCTTTGTTTCGTTATTAATACAAACTGGTTTATTTTTCTCAATAGCTTGTGTTAATGAGTTATTTCATGTGTTCCTTGGTCTGCATGTTGAATATATGTTTTATTATATGAAATGCAAGTGCTTGGTAATTGTTTGATTGTTTGTGGTTGCAGGAATTGACTTGAAGGAGGAGCTCATCCGGATCGTCAAGAACGGACTTCAACAACAGCGTTTTGGAATAAGGTAAGCCTAAACACTTGTAGTTTTCATGTTGTAAAAGGTGTATTTAGAGAAAGATCACTCCATTTTGTCTTGTTTGTCATTAGAATGTCTTAGACTTCTAGGAAGGTCAGTCGTGTCCGCACCCTTGACAGATTCCGTGTGACAAATTGGCGACTCCGCTGGGGAATCCATTAATGAGAGAGTCTTTTCCTTTATATGAACTTTGCTTTGAGAAAATCATTTTTATTTTCTGGTTTTTGACTGTGAGAATTAGTATTTGGGTGGCTTAGCTTTAGATTTAGTTGGCTTTAGTTTTTCTTCCTTTTTCCAGAAGGACGCAGTCTCTGTGTGCTGCACAGTGCGTCCTTGGACGCGCTGTTGTCGACTGCACAGTGCGGGGCCGCACCTGTGACAACGGGTGGCCTGCGTCTTCCTGTAAAAGTTAAGAAAATTCCATTTTTGCTTTAAATTACTTTTAGATTTTGTTTTTCCTTAGTGTTTTCTGCCCAGATCCTTTAGTACCCTGTCAAGAATTCTCACCTGAACTAGTTTTGTGAGCTTTGAGTGTTTTAGTGGTTTTCAACGAAGTTTAGACCTAGGGTTTGATTTTTGGAAAGGTTTGTAGTGACTTTGAGCTTAGAAAGTTGTCCAGCCTTAGATATCTCTGGTTAGTCAACCTTCTTAGAAGTTGAGCCTGTCGTAAAGTCTCCTTGTGTGAGCAACTTGTCATTTGAGTTGTTTTGGGTCAAATTTCGAATTGCTTGTTTTTAAAGTATTGATTTCCATTTTCAAAAAGGACAAAAAGATTAGAATTTTGTTTTGACTAGTTTTTGGTTCTGCAATAAGCTAGTCCTTGATTTGATTGTGATCAAGTAAAACACCTTAGAAATAATCATTGTTAGTTTTGGCCTCGTTAAGATTGCTTAGAGTAAATTTGCCTTTAGTTTGCTTATGAGTGCATTTTCATAGATTTTAAGAGTTGTTAAGATTGATTTTTGGTTATATTAGATTTATTTGCTTTATTAAAAGAAAAATACAAAAACATCTTCTTAAAAAGTCTTGTTTCAAGTAGCTTTTTGTTTTCAAAAGAAGAAAAGAGTTTTTTCGTGCATGTAAAGAGAAGTTATGTTTTTATGCTTGGAAAAGAAAAACGAATTGTTTCTTTGATTGTCTTCAATTAAGAAGTTGCTTTTATAAAGATTGCATTCTCTCAACTTTTTAGTTAAGCAATTCATCGAAAAAGTAAAGTAGTGGATAAATCATTTTAGGTGCATTTTGTAGTGGTTTCGAGTCGAGTCAACACACCACTAGTTTCACTTCCATCACCTTTTGACTTAAGAAACAACCTTAAAAGTAACGCTTAAATTAAAATCAATCTAGTAATCTTTATTTTTCTAGGGCTCTGAAGCACCAACATAGCTTAGGCTAGGGTCTTGGAGTAGGTGAGTACTTAACTCTCCAAGACTACAAAACCAAACAGATAGTCTATCTTGAGTAGAACAAATCCAATTGTTTCAGTTACATTCTGGGAAAGCTCCTCTTAAAGGAGAAACACGAGCTCGTGTCCGAACCAGTGAGGGGATCATTCCTCCCTCGTTGGGAACGACGCCAGGCAGTACGTATTACAAACGGTAAACCTCGGATTAACCATTGTCGAGGAGCCAGGGGTCACTTATCGGTAAACCTTGGATTGTTGTCAAGGAGCCGGTAAGGGGATTGGAGCTTGCTACTCTGCCCTTGCGTGCTGTCGGAGTTTAGACTGTTCCCCCAGGTGTAATTGTTGTGATTGGTAACCTTAGTGGCCATAATATCTAGGATTCTACCCAAGGTGACGGTGGAGGGAAGGTCCCACTGTACCTGGAGCAGACGTCGGTTATACTCACTTGGATTTTCTGGGGGGTTCGCTTCACTTCGAGACGGTTAAAGTGGAGGAACTTGGTCCAGTCTATTCATTAAGCAGGTTGCCGGGGTAACTGTTCCACCCACTATTTCTGTACTGAATCCTGCGAGGTTGGGCCTAATCACCAACTAGCGCTTTTGGTCCGGAAGACTACTGTTTGTGTGTGGTTTGACGCTCTAGATTATTTAGGCGTGTGCTTCAAATTTGATTGGTTCTTTAGAAGACTTTAGGTGGTTTGATTTGAAATTTTTTACTTTGTTTTCGTGTGTTGTAGTTAAAATCTTTAATTGTGGCGGAATTACCGAGAAGGTCCCGTCGATTGCGGGCCAGTCTCCTGAAGTTGTTTCTGTGGCCGAATTGTTGAGAAGATCCCGTGAACTTAGGGGTTCACCTCCTCGAGACGACCCCAGGTATTTAGAGGGTTTAAAGGTCCTTGTAACTCCTAGTGGCAGTAGAGTAGGTTCACCTGAAGAAGGAGAATCTTCCTTGGTAGTCCATCCAGATTACCAAAGATTAGAAACAGGTTACAATCCCGAAGCTGTTACAGTTTCCGAGCTTGCTGGTAGTTTTTCATCTGCCAGTGAAACAGGCGAAGAACCTGAAATTTCAGAACCTGTTACTCCAACTCCTAGTGTTCCTGATTCACCAAGAATAGAAAGAATTATCACCGAAAATCTTCCTGTTGGATTAATTGCTATAGAAGAACTTGTTCCAGAGGAAGAAATAGGCGTTTCTGATTCTGAAGATCTAATTACCCTTGATCTAAGGGAGCGTGAATCCATCTTTTACAGTCCTCCTAGAAGTGAATCTTGGTACCTTGCATTAACCAATTTTTTAGACAACTCAGTAGGTTTTTCTACACCTCGTACTCCGGTTCCACCTAGAGGAATTCATTCTCCTGTAAATATGTCTGGTCAGTCATCTGTGTTTTCACAAAGTCCTGAATCATTTTTACATGGCGGTCCTTCTGTTCCTACTGGGTATCAATCACTTTCTGGTACCTTTGCGGGAGCATCTCCTCAACCCATTGATCATGGGTTATTAGTTGGAAACAGTGGTAATGTACCATTGAGTATAGGTGAAGTTTATATGATGTCAGGTTCAACTCCCATTAACCAACCTCAAGGTGGCCAATTACCGCCTGGGGGGCAACCTTCGTTAATGCCTGGGGGGCAACCTCAAGGTACTTCATTCGTGACTGGGGGGCAACCTCAAGGGTATCAACCCCAAGGGTATCAACCCCAGCCTCAATATGTACCCCAAAGTCAACCTCAGTATCAGTATCAACCTCAAGGATGGCAACCCCAAGGGTATCAACCCCAAGGGTATCAACCTCAAGGATACCAACCTCAAGGTCAAGGTCAACCCCAGTATTCGTATTTACCTCAAGGTTATCAACCTACGGGTCAATACCCTGGTCAAGGTTATCAACCACCTCAAGGGCAATCATATGGGACTACACCTTACAGTTATCAACCCTATCCTCAATACGGCTATGGATCTCAGTATCCTCAACCTGTTACGAGTCAATACCCTGGAATGTTAACATGGGATCCGTCACAGGGTCAACAGATGTCGCAACCAAGTATACAGTCGGTACCTCAAGCAGGACAACCTGCAGTTCCTGGTCCACCCCAGCAACCGCAACCTGTCCAGTCAAGTGTTCAGACCCCTGTAACTTCTGTAGTTACTCAGCCGCCAATTGCACCTAGTACTCCACCTCACACGGCTGCAGCAACTACCGCTTCATCTACCATGCTTACTTCTGGAGTATCGGCAGCTCCGGTTTCTACTGTCCCTGTAACCACTCCTCAGACATCTGTACCGTTGTCTGGACCCACGGTTCAAACCACAGTCCAGATGCCTGCAGGCCAACCTGGTACAAGTACGGTTGTTACTACTCAACCTCAATTTGTTCAACCTCCGTACCAGGGACAGTATCAACCTGGGCAAGCTGCCCAACAACCGGTTTACCAGTATCAACCGTATCCTGGGTACACTTATCAACCACCTCAGCAACCCCAGTACGGTCCGGTTAATCCTGGTTTTCCAGGAGGATATAATATCCCAAATGCGACTCCTGTTCCTAGTTATCCTGGATATCCTCCTCCTGGGGCTGGTATTGTGACTCAGAGTTTTAGAGATCCTAACCGGCAGTTACCGTTTATTGCGACTTTAGATTTACCCGACTTGACGCGCCTAACGAACGATCCAATTCAATATCTTCCGTTCTGGCCGCCAATGCCAAATAAGTTGCCCAGCGATATACCCAAGTTCGAAGGTAAGTCTGGAGAGGATCCGTCTAATCACGTGATGACTTACCACCTCTGGTGTGCATCAAATTCCATCTCAGATGATTCTATCCGCTTACGTCTTTTCCAGCGTACACTCATTGGTCTCGCAGCCAAGTGGTACATTGAGTTACCACGGGCTTCTTTTTACAACTTTAGCCAGTTAGCTACTTCATTCTTAACTCATTTTCAGTTACCAGTCAGATACGATAATGGTACAGAATTATTAACTTCGCTAAAACAATCGACATCCACGTACATTTCTGATCACATCCATGAGTGGAGACGTCGAAGAAGATTAGTGAAAGTTTTTATCCCGGACCAAATTTTAGCTGAATGGTTTGTAAAATCATTATTACCAAGAATTACTGAAGATGTAGCTAAGGCCGGAGTAGTTACTGAGGAGCAAGTCATTGCTCAGGCACAATACCTTGACTTAGTTTACACTCAGTCGGGTACGTTACACGAGAAAATTCCGGATCTTCCAAAGTCAAACCAAATCGCTGCTGCTCCTTCGGGATCTCATGCCGCTGATGGTATGATCGGTATCGTGACTACGAAGAGTAAGAAGAAGTCTTCCAAGACCTCCAATACTCCAATTATCACTTTGCCTGATTCTCCGACAGGAGAGTCTTCTCCTCCTGAACTTACCGCCGACATTCACGCTGTAGAGTCATCTACGGCCAAATCCAAAAACGGTGGAAAGAAGAAAGGAAAGAAGAAGGCTAAAGCAGACAAGGCTCCAAAGGAGAAAACGGAAAAGTCGGAAACCAATGACGAAAAGCGCAAACCTCGTTATCCTTGTCTCATTTGTGAAGAAGATCATTTTACGAGAGACTGCCCTCATCGGGCCGAGGTAGTGAAAATAGTCAAAGGTTCTCCCACTCCTGCTGTGTTAAAGAATCCATTTCCCGAGCAGGAAAATAAGATGATAGGTTCTTCTTCGAATGCCAGTGAAGAACCCATTTTGATGATGTCTCATGTCAGGATTGCGACTCGATCGCAAGATTATGGTAGTAAGGCTCCTGTTGATGGTAAAGAAGCAGAATCTTCTCACTCTAACCCATCAACCTCAGCTCCTGGTTCCGATCCACTACAGATCGAAAAACCTAACCCAGACTTAGTGATTAAGCCGCCCGCCAAGGGTGTACTTCGAAGGTCTGCTTTCAATCCACATGCGAGAGCAGCCCAGAATTACAACATTGTTGAAGACTTAGCTGTTTCACCTTCAGCAATGTCGGCACTCGAAGTGCTGCAATCATGTCCAGCGCAACGAAAATTGCTTTTGTCGGCTATTGGAGCTGTCGATGTTCAGGACCCGAACCTAATGATCTTTGATCTAGAAAGTAGTACACCGCGTCTCCCCCATCAAATGGCTTTCCAAATTCCAGTGATAGTCAAAAACAGGCCTATTCATCGGACTGTGATTGATGAGGGAGCTTCTACGTGTATTATGTCGATTCAATGTTGGAGATCGCTTGGTTCTCCTTCGTTGAACCAATCCCCCACCATCCTTAAGGCCTTTGATGGCCGTGGGTTCCGTCCGTTTGGTATTCTACAAGAATTGCCTATAGGGGTCGAAGGTAAAACCGTTAGTCTGGATGTGGAAGTGGTTGATGCCCCTCTAGACTACAACCTTCTTTTGGGTCGAAGTTGGTCATATGCTATGACAGCGGTCGTTTCATCGGTCTTCAGAGTCATTAAGTTTCCACATAACGGTAAGATCGTGACTATTGATCAGCTGACATACTTTTCATCCGACCCAACCTCTTTAGAAACTATCCAGCATGTTGGTAAAACGACAATCCCTTATAGGGACATTGGTGTAGGTTTAGTTAAGGATTCCGGTTTACTGGGAACTTTTCCTCTCCCTCCACTCAATGCAGACCCTTCGTTCGCAACAATTCATATGATCACGTCAGAAAACATTATTTATGATGATCCTTGGTATGTTCCCTCTGACTCTGAGCTAGACTCACTCGGTGATGTTATGCCGTTGAGTCCGTATGAGATTGCTTATGAAGCTCTTATGTCTTTTACCGACTTTCATTCAACCGACCAAATGAATGTGGTCAGTGAAGAGTCACTTTTCACCTCACCCTTAGAACGGATAACGTTTCCCGAAGAAGTGTCATCTGACGAACAACTTCGCGAAATCCTAAGTGTAGATGATCTACCATGGGAAGATCTCCATCACAGATCTTCGTTTTTACCTAAGGATGATGCATTTGAAAATGATTTTTCATCTATCTTTACCGCTGAATATGTCAAAGACGCTCAGGATCCAACGAAACATTCTGATTCAGAGCTGAATTTAGGGAATATTTCTCGTACTATTCCCATTGATATTTCAGTGAAGCCCGGAATCGAGGAGAACATTCATATAGGTGCCGCATGTACTGAAGAAGAAATCCAAACTTACAAGGCCCTATTCCAAGAATTCCGCGACGTGTTTGCCTGGTCTTACGAGGAAATGCCGGAATTGATCCTGCCATTGTTGTTCATGAAATCAAAACCTACCCGGATGCTAAACCCATTCGGCAACGGTTGCGTCAGATTCACCCTCGAAAAGCGGCTGCGATTAAAGCAGAAGTCGAAAAGCTGTTGAAAGCAGGTTTCATTTATCCGATCCCGTTAACGGATTGGGTATCGAATATTGTTCCCGTCAATAAAAAACAAGGAACAATAAGAATCTGTATCGATTATAGGGATATCAATCGAGCTTGTCCAAAAGACAACTATCCTACGCCTTATATCGATCAAATTATTGATGATTGTGCCGGAAGTGAGATGTTTTCCTTCATGGATGGTTTCTCAGGCTATAATCAAATCAATATTCTACCTGCCGATCAACCAAAAACGGCATTCATTTGTCCATGGGGGACATTTGCTTATTGCAAATTACCTTTTGGCCTTAAGAATGCCGGTGCTACTTTTCAACGGGCCATGTCTTATGCATTTCATGACATCAAGCACATTGTGCAACCCTATCTCGATGATTTGCCTGCTCATTCTTTACACCGAGCTGATCACCTTGTCCACCTACGAGCAATCTTTATGAGGTGTAGGCATTATCGAATTCGGTTGAATCCCCACAAGTGTGTTTTCTGTATAGAAACAGGTCGATTGCTGGGATTTGTTGTTTCCAAAACCGGCATTCGCGTCGATCCCTCGAAAGTCGAGGCTATCATCCAATTGCCTCCTCCTTCGAGTTTGCGCCAACTCCAAAGTTTGCAAGGGAAAGCGAACTTTTTACGCCGATTCATCCCTAACTACGCCGAGGTCACTAAAGGTTTTACACGGTTGTTGAAACAGAACGTACAATTCTTTTGGGACGAGATTGCTCAACAATCTTTTGATGCATTAAAACACGCGTTGACCCATGCACCGTTATTGCATCCTCCCAACTACAACCAGGACTACTTCTTATACCTCGCAGCTTCGCATTCCACCATTGGAATGGTGTTAGTTCAAGAAGATGAATTCAAGGCAGAGCATGTGATATATTACCTTAGCAGAACCTTAAATCCAACTGAGTTAAAATATTCGCATGTGGAGAAATTGGCCCTGGCAGCCGTTCAAGCTGTCCAGCGTTTTCGTCACTACATTCTTCTCCGCAAAACTACTGTTATTTCGGATTGCAACCCTATGATTTATATCTTGACAAAACAACTGCTAGGGGGCAAGTACTCTAAATGGATCGTCATCCTGCAAGAGTTCGACTTGGAGTTTGAGAAGTCCAAGTCTAAGAAATCTTTAGTCTTCGCGGAATTGATGTGTGATTTCCCGAGTGCTGACACAGAGACTGTGGCAGAGGAGTCCATTGCGGACGAATCTTTGTTTCTTATTAGCACTGTAGATCCGTGGTATGGGGATATAATCATCTATCTCCAAACCCAAACCTTTCGGCCTGAAGCTTCCAAGGAAAACCGTCGAAAAATTCGGTTTCAATCCCAGCAATACAGAATTATTGGAGATACACTTTATCGCCTGGGGGCAGACTTAGTTTTTCGACGTTGTTTAACTCACGATGAGGCTGAGAGAGTTTTGAATGATTGTCACTCTGGAGCATGTGGCGGTCATATGTCTGGGTATGCCACAGCTCAGAAGGTGTTGCGCGCTGGCTATTTCTGGCCGTCTATGTTTAAAGATTGTATCCTTGCCGTCAGAAAATGCCACAACTGTCAAGTGTTTGATCGCAAGATGCGCGCTCCACCTGCTCCTCTCCACCCTATAATTGCCGCTGGTCCATTCGCCAAATGGGGCATTGACTTTATTACTTGTAACCCTCACTCGGCCGGGGGGCATGCGTATATCATCCTTGCGGTTGATTATTTTACTAAGTGGGCCGAGGCGATGCCTACATTCGACGCAAGCGGCAAGACAGCTGCACTTTTCGTATTCAATCATATCATAACTAGGTTTGGTGTCCCACAAGCAATCATTACGGACCATGGAAGCCATTTTCGAAATGTCATGATGACTGAGCTTACAAGCCAGCTTGGTTTGCGCCACGATAGCTCTACTCCTTATTATCCGCAAGCCAACGGTTTGGTTGAGTCAATCAACAAAGTTCTAGTCATCATGATTCGACGGATCATTGGTATCCATCGAACGAATTGGCATAACATGTTATTTTCGGCGCTATGGGCATATCGAACTTCAGTGAAAAATTCAACAGGTTTCACCCCTTTTCAGCTAGTTTATGGCTTAGAAGCTGTGTTACCTATTGAGTGCGAAATCCCATCACTTCAAATGGCTGTCGAATTACTTCCAGCTACTTCCGAAGAGGAGAAACGGTTGTTATACTTGGCTAAATTAGATGAGACTCGACGTGACGCTACTTTAGCTATCGAGACTCACGCGAAACGAATGAAAGCTCAGTACGATAAAAATGTAACCCCTCGAAGTTTTTCGGAAGGAGACCTAGTACTATTATATGATCAAGCTAACGATAAGCTAGGTGCTGGAAAATTCGTTCCCATGTGGCATGGGCCCTACATTGTAAAGCGAAAGCTAGCAAAAGGGGCTTATGAGTTAGTTGATTTTGATGGGGACTCTTTGGGCAAACCCAGAAATGGACTTTACCTAAAGAGGTATTATGCTTAAAATGATGGATGGAGAAATTTTTAGATAGGTTAGATTTCCTTTCTAGCTAGCAAGTGTGTTAGTTTAGTCAGTGTGCTTAGCTTAGCGAGTGTGGTTTTCGTCATTATTCTGGCTTATCTTGGTTTTACTCTTGATATTGTAGATGTCGACGCCTCTCCAAACATACATTGGATTTGCTGATGGTGCTTGTCGTAGTACACGGAATATCTCTTCCGCAGCTTGGGTTATCTATTCGCCCTCTGACGAGTTAGTTTCTATGCATGGGGTAAGCCTCGGTCAAACAACGAATAACATTGCAGAATACAGTGCAGTGGTTGAATTATTATCCGAATCTATTTCATTTGGAATTCGACGTTTGATAGTGAGGTTAGATTCTGAACTTGTTGTATTACAGCTTAATAGAGTTTATGCCATTAGAAATCCTGTGTTATTAAGGTTGTTTTTGAGAGTGCGTCTCTTGGAACGTGAATTTGATTACATTGAATATCAACATATTCCAAGGTCTTTGAATACATTAGCAGATGCAATTGCTTCTCGAGTGTTGGACAGACATTTATAATAATCATGCAAGTAAATTTAAAAGACATTTCATCATACATGTTAAACAAGATAAGCCGGTAATAGTGATATATAGATATAGATAGAAGTGTGTCCAAAAATATATACATCGTCTTCGATCATAGGTTTAACACACCTTATGATCGGCAAAATGATAGTACAAAAAGTCAAAAATGTCACATGTGACTACAAAAGTGACTAGTCAATCACTGGTGGTGCTCTCTGTACGACACCACTGCGCGGGCTACCTTACGCAAAAATCTCCTAAACGGTCCAGGGACCGCGACTACGAAGCGCTGAAGCCTCATAGGAATATCGTCCATAGTAGTCTCAGGTATATCTGCCGTGAGACGCTCTAGATCATGCTCCAAATCAGCTAGTACTTCTGCTGTCGCGTCCTGTGGGGCCGGTGCCGGTGCAGCTGGATGTCGTCTGTCGTAAGGCCGGAGATTGGCTGGACGCTGTGGTCCAACATCTGCATTTTTAAAATTTTACTGTTACTTTGAGACGATATATATGAAAAATAAAAAAATACATAATTAGAAAACTTGTGAAAATGAAAGTACCTCTGTCATCCCATTGTTCTCCCTGTGGAAGAACCATGTCCGGATCACCTCTGAAATCCATTCCGGCATATGGAAAGTCCTGTATCACAAAAAGCTGGCCCTCAAGCCAGTCGAAGTAACTGTCTGAGAATCGAACCACTGCAGCACCCTCGTCAGGATGCCGGGCCATCACCGCTACCCATCGAACAAGCTTTGGCTCCCGAGGACCCAAGTCATCAACAGTGAGTTGCTGAGGGATCAGCATAGGAACTCTCTCCAAGGCAAAGCTCACGACTATAGGCCCATATCCAAAAGTCTTTAGTCGTCCGTTCTTTGCCTTGGTCAGTTGGCTCTTCATATGAGCCGACACAGCTTCGCACCAGTTGAAGATGGTGCCTTGGTAACAGTCAACTGCCATCCGCATTTGGGATCCGGAGGCAATGTGCAAGGCGGCCGCGCCACAAATCCTGGTGACCGTAAATGCAATAACTCTAAGTTCCGCCAGAGCGATGTGCTTTATCTCCACGCCTTTTTTATGGCGAGTCCCTGGTCTGCACCACTCCTCGCGGAGATCATCAAGGGATTGGCCACCCGGCCTGGTCCCCGCAAGGTTGAGTTGCTCACCTCTGTTTGGCAAGCCAGTGAGAAAGTATACATCCGAGGGCTCTATCTCGAGCTGGTGCCCTCCAATGTAAAAACATTGATCTTGAACGTTCCATCGCTCAACCAGCCATTCCAAAAATCTTACCTGGCCCCTCATGCCCGGTATGGTCCAATATTTGTACAATCCACATGTTCTTAAGGCATCCAGAGAGGGTTGGTGGTTAATCGCAGCTTCATCGTCCTCTACGTGCTCTCTCTCTCTCCAGTCTAACATGTTTAAGGTCCTGCACATCAAAAGAGTCAATTAGAAATTAATTTGAGCAAATTTGGTGGTTTTTTGAGAGAGTTGGGGTTTTGAAATGCGCCCTTTGCGGAAGACGCACCCCGGCTTTGTAGCACAGGGCGTCCGGACGCAGCTCGCCTGAAGGCGGACTGCGTCCCCCGACCTTTTTCCCGTGTGAGAAAAAGTCGGGGGACGCAGGTCACCCGAAGGGCACCTGCGTCCGCCGAGGGGCGCATTTTGAACCCAAAACCCCCCCAAAAAATGAAACAGAGACCAAAAACAAAAAACTAAACGGATAAAAATGAAGAGTGGGATGTGTAAAATACCTCGGTGAAGCGGCGTTCGATTCCGACGGTCAGATTTTCCGCAGCAACCACGGGAAGTTTCTTGTCAAAAGCTCTTTTTTCAACCTCAACAGTGAAACGGTAAAAATGACATGGTAAAAGGTCTTTTTATAGGTTTTTTGGATGAATTAGTTCATTTTTTACCATGAAAAGATGTTTTTCGATGTATTTTTGCCTATTTTAAACAGGTATGAGTAATGTGTCGCTTTTGTGCAGGACAAAGGGATTTCGAGGGAAATTGTAATTTTCACAAACAAAATATCAGAGTCATCTTTTAAGCCCTTTTCTGACTCCTAAAACATGAAAAGATCGCCGAGTGTTTCTTTTTCACTCGTTAAAACGGAATTAAAAGACGGTCCCCTTTTAGCTCTTTTCTGACCGTAAAATCAGGAAAAGATTGCCGGGTTTTTGTCGTTTCAAACTCGATAAGGAAATAAAACGACGTGTCTTTGATCGCTTTTTACTTTTCAGGTCAACGACACTATTATGAAAGTACTCCTTGGTCGCAAGATCAAGCGGTTCCCCCAGGTATTATTTTATACTTTTTCGGGCTTGAGGGACACAAATTACGAAAAAGTTCAACGTGGAGTTTCCTTAAGTTTTTCAGACTCTCTAAAAATGAAAAACGCCGAGTTTCTCCTATACTGGGCTCGTTAAACTTTTACAGTAAAGGACCTGTTCAATTACAAACAGGAACGAACCACTCCTTCCTAGGGTTCGAATTTAAACTAGGTTGGACTCGTCCGAAGGATGAGCTTATAACCAAGCATATGTTATCCTCCTCAAGCTTGTTAAAAATAAAGAGGTACTTGCCAGAAATGGTGGGGGAAAAGAGAGAAGAATGAACCTATTTGTCACCTTTTGTCTCAAAGAAACTTTATTACCACTCTTGAACACGACACTTTTCATTCACCTGGGTTGGGAAATCTTTTACCTCACAGTTGACCAAATCACTTTGAAAATCTTTAACCGGGTTCAGGGATCAACTTTGAGTTATTCGTCACCAAACCATCTGTTGTGTCGTTATGTGTTCAAGAGGTCTGCAAGCAAAACTTTCATCTGCAAAATACTTGTCATCCATTTGACCATCCCTGAGTCAGTCCTTACAGCAACATTTCTTCAACTTGAACAATGATTTCGTGTTGCGGGCTTGCCTGCAACGGGTCGCTTTCTATCGACATCGACACATTATCTAGAAAGATGACTTAGGAATCGACAGTACCTTGAAGTCTGCATGCATCAATGGCAGGTTTCTCGCCTTTGACGTCAGTTTACATCATTGACTTTCGATCAAAGGATTCCGTGAAGTGTTCGACATCAAAACATCTATTCACATTTCACGGGTTGTGCTTGGTACTTTGAGGACCATTGACATTACTGGTGGTTTCTCTCACGCTTGTTAACAGTTTACATCATTGACTGGTAATCAAGTGGTTTCTACCATGTTCGACATCGAATCATTTAATCACATGGCTAGAATCGTACCAATTCGGGAAGTAGAAGTGAAGACCCTGGATCTAGTTTCTACCATCCAGGCTGCGAGGAGTTTTGTATTCATTGTCTATGTAGACTAATCATAAACAGATGGCTGCGTCCATACTGTGTCTACAAAAGTCTATAAAAATGATGTACTGCAAGATCATTCCTGTATCAGAATAGTTAGTCCATTAGTTAAAGTTTTGAATCTGAGTATGGGAATGCCTACCTCAGTGATGATATAATCTTATCCATGTATTTTGTGTTGAAAATTGCAGGTTCCAACCAGGCCATCCACAAGGCAATCCTTGAAATGATAAAGCGCTTCACCCTTCCTAGAATTACAAAACCCTATTCTATTCCAGGCTTCGCACTTTAGGGGGCAATCTGTTACACTAAAAAATGTCACCTTGACTACTTACAGTTAGTATGGCTCAAAATCAACAGTCATGCTACCCTCTTAGGCAAGTCTATGCCTCTGTTATCCATCTCAAACTCAAAGAAGAGAGAAAGTCTTGTTAAAACTATGTTTATCTCTGGGGTCGCAGGTTCTCTCTAGCCTTACCTGCGGGGACGCTGACCATGTTCACAAAATTTGCGTCCATAGACGCTCTGCATGTTAAGGGACAGGTGCGTCCCTCTGTAAAAGGCAAAATGCGCGAGTTTTATCTTGAAAAAGTTACTTGTGGTTACTTCTAGAACATTCTAGAGGTCGGTTTGATGAAATGGATGCGCCTCCAGTTGGTTCATGTATCTCTATTAAGGGGGAACTTATCCCATCAATAAGGGAGCTATCCCACCCATAGAGGGGGATGATCCCATTGATAGTGGACCTGAATAACCTCTTTACAGCACTATAAATAAAGGCATTGAGCCACAAGGAGAGGAGGTTGGAGCTATACATTTTCTTTGGGTAAATGCTGCAGGATTTAGGTCTTCCATTAGAGCCTTTGTGAGGAGAGATTGTCTTCACTTGATTCTACTTGGGAGAGGGTGAGCTTTGTCAAAGTAGAGGAAAACCCTTGATGGACCCTGGGAGGAACTTGCACAACACCAAGGCCAGGTTGTAAGAGTTTCTTTGTTTCGTTATTAATACAAACTGGTTTATTTTTCTCAATAGCTTGTGTTAATGAGTTATTTCATGTGTTCCTTGGTCTGCATGTTGAATATATGTTTTATTATATGAAATGCAAGTGCTTGGTAATTGTTTGATTGTTTGTGGTTGCAGGAATTGACTTGAAGGAGGAGCTCATCCGGATCGTCAAGAACGGACTTCAACAACAACATTTTGGAATAAGGTAAGCCTAAACACTTGTAGTTTTTATGTTGTAAAAGGTGTATTTAGAGAAAGATCACTCCATTTTGTCTTGTTTGTCATTAGAATGTCTTAGACTTCTAGGAAGGTCAGTCGTGTCCGCACCCTTGACAGATTCCGTGTGACAGGCGTCTGCGCACTCAGCTAGAGAGCCTCTTCCTACTACTACAGCCCAATACTCTTCAACTTTCCCTCTATGATCTAACCATGCCTTTGTATCTATCTATTACTTTCTTTTCTTGCCAAAAAACTATCTTTACACTTAGAGCCTTGCACTATTTATACAATCCCATGGTCTGCAGACCATGGGGAGGTGGACACAACTTTACATTAGTATACAATTCTTAGGGTGGACAACCTTATGACTCACCCTAGACTTTCACGCTCCGCGCCCGTACTTTGTGGAGTCTTACAATACAATTGACCAAAACTCGGGCTTGAAGCCCCAAAAACCTGCTGCGGGGGATACCATGCCCAATAAAACCCCAACAAAATCATCATGACTCATCCCAAGTCACTCTGTTGATGCGTCAATCTTTGCGCGGAGTCCATCCAGTAGGTCTCGTATAGCTTGGGTGTCCGCAGCACACGGTTCTATTGTCTACTAGACTTGTTGCACACGTATCTCTGAACCTTCGTGAGCTGGGTCACATTCTTGTCTAACTATATACAGTTCTTGCATTTGTGCCAGCTTTCCTTCAATGGTAGCTATAATTGTGAATGCTTCATCGATCCATGGTTAGATGCGTGCTTTAAGCAAGGCTTCTTTTTGTCATGTGATGTCTAATTGGTTCTTGAGTGCCCTTGCCTGTTGTAGTTTGGTGAGTCATTGAGTAAGAACAACCGTCTGTATGGTCCCCCAGACACTGTCGTACTCCTGCTGCAACTCGCACGCCTCTGTCTCTAGGCATTGTAGGTTTGGATCTTCTTGCAGGTATGTGAGCATTGTTAGTGCTTGATACAGAATCTCGGTGCAGTCCTGTACCGCTCGGCCAATTTGCTCCAACCTTATTTGAATAACGAGAGTACGTTGCTCTGACCTCTGGTGGTGTGGAAGGTTGCACCTTCAAACGTAGCTCGGTGATCAGCAGGCTTAGCTCCAACTGAACCTTCGCCATTTCCTCCCTAGCCTCGCGGACTTTGGCCGCCAGTCTGTGGACCCGCTCTGCTGCTGGTAGCTCTGTCATTATGGCCAACTCTGGGATGCTCCTACATGCATCCTCTTCTGCTTGCTCTAGTCCGCAAGCCTACGCAACCAACTCATCATGCTGGAGGCTAAGCTAATCCATGTTGATTTTCTACTCGTTCAAGACTTGGATCGCACGGCCTTCCCTGGCACAGAGCTCTGTGATGACCCCATCCTGTAACTGGTACAAGGTTTCACGTGGCAAGGCTACCAAGTTTAAGTTGATGCCCTTCATGCTACTCATCGCAGCCCAGTCAACCTCACTTGCTGCTGCTAGGGTGCCTTCGGGCAACACGAAAGGGTTATCCCTATGGATGCACAACGCCTGTTTGGCCTTTATGGTTCCGACTGTGACGTATGGAGCCATTGTACCTGTTTGGGGGGTTTGTACCTGTAAGCCTTGTCGCTATGCGTTGAGCGCCCCTAACACAGTGTTCTGCTCCATCCTCATTTCCTGGAGCATGTCCTTTCTGACCTTGCGAATTGTTTCACCGATGTCAATCAGATCACCTTCTGTGAGCGTGATCAGGTCAATGGACGTATTTGTCACCTTCACCTTCTTCCTGGTAGTTATTTCCTTAGGGATGCATGGCCGCTTGAGTTGGGTCGATGCTGAACTAGGGTCCGCACACTCATCTGTCCTGTCCACTTCCCATGTCTGCTGCCCCGTGGACATCCCCTGGCACTCCTTAGGTTCTTTTGGTGGCACTGTTGTGGGTGCTGCCATCTATGCCACTATTGCTCAATCAGCTGTCCTCTGCTATACGGCTGCTTTTTGTTCCTAGTGCCTCTTTTCAGCTAGTTACACGATGTGCAGCTTGGTGTCCTTCTTCCTTTGCTGGGCTACGACCCTCTCCATTACTACCAAGTCTGGGGCGGGCCACTCCGGAGGCCATGACTCCATTACTGCAAAAATCACATCATCTATTGCGATGAACAAAAGCTTTAACCATTTCTATCCTGGATCCTGGCACACCCGGATATACAGGTTATGCATATCCTCATCAGCTTGCCGGCCAGCAGCTGGGTGGCTACGCACAGCCCCTTGTCCTTAATGCTTGCTATTGTGTACCCCTGATTTTTCTTTTCTAGCTTATACTTGGCCTTCATGGCTTCTACGAGGGCCAAGTCGCTTCTTTTTCCCGCTATGGCCACGGGGTGGTGTCCTTTAAATAGTAGTCAAGAAATTCTGTGAATTAGGACGCCTGTGATGGGAATCGACTCCTCTAGCCAGAGATACCCTTCATGCACTAGGCACAGTAGCTATCTGATGACAAAAATGGTGATGGGCGCATGGTGGTAGAGGGGTATCCATTGTAGACGAAGTAACCTAGCCTTCTCCACACCGCGCAACCATTTCTGCTTCATTAAATTCTCCGTGGCCAGGTGTGGAAACTTCTCGCTGTCTGCGAGGTCCCACTCCTAGAACTTCATGGTAGGTATTCATCCCAAAGGTGGACCTTCAAACCTTATCCCACTGGGGAGGAGCGGGGTCTGGAGCACACTCTTCATGGCCTCCAAGTCTTTTGGTTTCATGAATTTCCCTTTCCACGGGAGAACGTACGTAGGTGACTTTGTTGTGGAAGGCATTGGTGAGACATCCTCCGCCACATCGTCTTGCGCCTCAGTTTGAGCGATTAGAGCTTGCAAGTATTCCTCCTCTTCATCTGATTCAATGGTGACGGCTTTTCCCTTTTCTACCATTGACAATTTGCCAAACTGTGGGTTTCTTGGGGATACACGGACTGGGCCCATAGTCTTCTTATCTTTCTTTAGTCGCGGTGTTCGTGGTGATTTTGGAACATCTGGCGTAACTGCCATCTCTACAGGCTCCTCCTGGGCCATATGGGGTTCCACAGTATCTTCGGCGAATCACACTCTTGTCTTGGCAGCAGTCATTGTGTTTATAGTCAAAGGTGGTAAGAGTACTTGATGCTCACTGCTCTGCAACTGCTCAATTCTCACACAACCAAGTGTTGCCTCGTGGTTAGCCCTGGGGATTTCATAACATCTTTTAAATTTGAGTTCGATCATTCCCCCCACTTCTGAGTCATTAATGCCTTCTTGGCAGAAGATCATCCCAAATCTAGCTCTTAATTAGTGTCTTGATTGCCCGTCGCCCACTCCTCTTTGCTTTAAATTGGATATCTTGTCATGAACAGTGTCACCAACGGTCACCTCCCAGCCTACCCGCGTAGCAGGGCAGCCCCCTATGTGCGGGCGTGACCCCTGTGACATACTGATCTTGTGTGCAACCTCCTTATCGCGCAACTCCCATACAGACTCTTTTATAGTCCTGCGCTCTCTTTCAACTGCTTGGAGCACTAAGACTATGCTTCCTACGGATAGTCAAGTGGTCGCACCACCTATGTGGGGCTTCAATTCACCTTCTAGCCTGGTCTGCAGATACCCCTCAATTTCCCTTGTGACATTCGTCGCCACGTGTTCCTCCTTACGTGGTATGCTCCCCTGGTTCCTCTATTTACTAAGGTGCAGTCATAGCCATGGTAGTAGAGCCACAAATTCTCGGTGACAATCTTCGAATGCAGTGTTATGGCAACCCATATCTTGTCCTGACATTCTATCGATGTGACATGCTTGTTCGATTTCGGTTTCCATTTTTTTGATTTCTGTGTCCATTAACATGCTTTTCTTCCTTAGCCGTACTCGATCTTCTTCAAGTTCACGAAGTTTAAGGTTCCCTCACTGATTGGCTTCCTGTAACTGCATAATTCCTTCATCCGGGTCCTCGCGTACTATCCCACCTATGAGAGCTATTGCGTGAGGATTCCTTTCTTCCAAAATTATGGTCTCAACTCTGCTCTTCAGCTTCGGAATCATTTCCATGCTTAGGTTTTTGTACATGGCCCTATAGGCCCATCGGACTGCTGGTACGTGCAGGTCCTAATCGGTTCGGCTCACCTAGTGGACACTGTTCAGGATTCCACATACCTTCTTGAATTCTTCTATGTGGAACATTTGTGGTGCGCGTCGCTTTTCCTGCTACTGCGTCCTGTTCTAATTTTCGATCCTTAGTTTGGGGTGTGTTTGTGTAGACTGCACAACACACGTCTGTACCCATTGACCCAGGTGGGTGCACAAGCTGCTCCATCTTGGCTGCCTGAATCTCATGCGAAATTGGGGGCTTCCAAACTATAGGTGCATCATCCTTCTACATCCATGCTAGTCCTCAAAATTTCCTTGATGTGTACCCCAAGATCGTGCGGGTGTTGCGCACAATGCCCACTTCAACGCATCGAACCACTGCTATTCTCGTACTGCGCTTTCAAATTTGCTCAAGAATTCATCCACCGCTATCAGTCCATCATATGTCGGCAGCTCTCATGCTTCTGTTGTCACACAACGTAGTGATCTAACCATCATGTTTCAATTTAGCGCTGTCACTTCGTGCAACCAATTCTGCCAGCGCTCTACTTCTTCGTCTCAATCCGAAGTGTAGGAGCTTTCGCACTCCCACGAGATTCTCCCATCTACAATCGGATTCACTTGATCCTTATCATCGTCGCGCACTGGTTTAGTGTAGCATGCTCCTTCGGCTGGGTCTAGTGGGACTACTATGCATAGTGACTTTTTCTCGAATATCATCTTTCGCTTTTTCAGGTTGATGACTCCATTCATATCGGTGGCCCAATCTATTCCTAACAACATGGGATAAGGACTGCTATCATCGACAATCTCTATCACTTCAAAATCCATCTGTGTGCTCGTGCCTTCAATATCAATTGTTACCCCTTGCAACCTTCCCATGGGAAAAATCTTCTGTTGGTTCGCCATTTGTAATTGAATAGGGAACCACTATAATGCAGGCTTGCCCATATGTTCCCATGTTTGCTTCAGTAATGCATTCATGTCCAAACCTATATCTATGGTTACTTGATCCATTTCATACTCACCAATCTGCGCAGTCAACGTCATCTCCCTTCCAGTGCGCAATGCGTGCTTCCCCAATTTCTGGACTACGCGCAGTTCCCTTGACCCCGCGCACCTAGTGATCAGTTCATGTAGTCCTTTAACTGCCTTTTTGTCACGCAGCAGTTTCATGCATGTCTCCAGAAAGGTAGTAAGCATTGAAGGATCCATTCCTGGCTCTGGTTGATCCTTACTACCTGAAGTGGAGGCCTCTGTGAAGCTCTTCTTAGCTTCCATGAACATCTCCTTTGTGCGTTCCAAGTCAAACTCAGGTTCCTTTGCAGGAGCCTTATGAACCCGTGTATCTTCCTTGGGTTGCTTCCCATAATCCTCCCCTATGGTCGTACAGCTTCTGAGAATCATGTTCACATTCGGGTCTTCTTCGCATGGTTCAGACCTCATCATTTGTATATTCTGAGTCAGAGGAGGCTAAAATACCCCTTTTTCATGCATCTGTGTGATCAATGTAGGGCAATCTATTGTTTCATGATCAAATTGAGCACAATACGAACAAGATATCCTTGTTGGGTTGGTACAATCGTGGGCATAGTGCCCTGGTCCTCCGCAATTGTAACAAATTAAATGTTTGTGGCCCCTTCCTGGTCCCATTCCTCCTCATCCTCGACCTCGCCCCCGAAATCCAGCGTGCACCATCCTTGCAGCTGGGTCGAGGGCTCGCATTTCTGTTTGCATTCTATAGGTTGGGGTTCAATCCATCATTAACTCATAGCTGTGACAAGTGCGCTTGTCATGGCATACCGACCTGCAGAAATTACAAAACAACTATTGGTGAGTTTGTGTATACTTCTGCAACAAATGAAAATTATCTGTCGTATGTTTTCCTCCTATCTGACAGATCACGCACCATAATTCAGGTGTTGCACTTGGCCTTGCCTATGCCTCTGGTCTCAATGACATTGGCCCTCCTCCTACCAGGTAGTTCGCGAACACTGGACAGTGATCCTTGTTATGGCCCTGGCCTTTCCATTTTATGCACCATACTTCCTCACGCGCCTCTGGCCACGGTGCCCTATCCTGCTTCAAACTTTGCATTTTCGGGCATAGATTCTGTAGTTACACGTGGATTTGTTGAACTCCCAACCCAGGGTCCTGTATCGAGGTCTCATGTAATCTCATTGCCATCTCCAACGATTCGTCCTGGGTAGAAAGTTTCTATTGTGACAGCGCTATCCTCAAGTGTGGTGTCAGAGATGCTACAAACTATGTGTGATGCAGTGTAACCGTTAGCATCATATTGGCCTCACGGATTGTACTCTTTAGCCTTTGGTCCAAATCCTAGGGGTTATCGCCTGGAAGCATCGCGATCTATTTAAACCCGATGATTAATTGTGTCTCTAATTAGGCCTACTAAATTCTCTGTTCAACGCATTCTGGATCTCTGCTATCCTTGCGTTTGGGTGGTCGTTAGAGTGCTTGATATACCACATCAATGCGCGATCCTGCAGCGTGCACACCAATGTAGCCTTCTTAATATTGTTGTCTGTGACACCTTGTGCTTCCCATACTACTCTTACCACGAACCATAATTGGTCTGGATCCTCATTCCCTACTCCTCTGAATACTGGTAGTTTGATCATGCTCGCCATATCGAACTGTGGAGGTGGTGGAGGTGGAGTGGGTGGGGATGGAGGTGAGGGAGGTGAAGCAAGTGGTAGGGTGGGTGGAGGTTACCGCGGAATCCGTTGCCTTATCAAACTGATTGCGCTTCTTGGAGAAACTTTCACGAGCTCGTCCTCGCTCTCCCGCGAGGGTGAAATTAAGGCATTGTTTTCTAATTCTTCACTACTTCTGATTCTATAGATTCTTCCACTCCGTGTAGTCCCAAACATTAATTTATTCACATAACCCTCTTTCCACATAAGAGCATCTTAATCCAGGTATTCAAAGATTTAATATACTTACCTCGTGGTCCCTTGAGAAAACTTTGTTCTGCCTCATTGTAACTGACGATCGTGTCCACCATGAACTCAGTGATAAATCCTCCTATTACTCGGTCGAGCCAGTGGTCCACAGCTCATGCTATCTTATCCTCTAAGGTTTCTAGTTTGCGCACTAGCTCCAGAGTCCACAGTATCGGTTGGTCGAGACTATACCTTCCCTGGTTGTCGGCTAACCTCACAATCTACTCATATAACTCAGATGGAAAGGATGCAAAGAAAATCTCATGGATTTTTGTATACACGTAGTGATCCAGCCACCTTTTCTCAGATACTTGTAGAGTTTTGTTTTCCTGTGTCGGGAACTCGTGAATATTATTATCCAACCACTCTTCAATTTCCTTCTTTGTTGGGTTCCAGTGGCATGACATCAGACATCCCTTATGCAGATCCTGGTCCCGGCAATGGAACCATTTATTGGCTTAGTAGGGCCTGACCCATGTTTGGAAGTGATTTAGCCAAGCAAATCCCAGTACTATTGGCCCTTTCGGCAGTAGTTCGCGGAGCGTGGACTAAGGTCTCACCCGAAGTAGTATGGGAGGGTTCTAGAACCAGGTTTCCGCACCCTGGGGATGTTTGATATGTGGTGATTGGTACGCGGTCCAACCTTCGCACTTACTATGCTACGCGCACCTACGGGCACCTCGCACCTTGTGATACTATCTTCACGCAATTCTAGTAGCAATGTGATTCGTGTTATTTACCCAAGTCTTCCTTAATTAGTCTCCATTAGCCGATTACTTAGACTAAATTTACATATAAGCAGTGATACACGTAATTATCAATTGCACACAGTAAATAACAAAATAAAGTAATGTATAACATCAACATACAGATTCAAGAATAGATGCACATAATAAACTTCTCTTTATTAGCTTTCAAATCCAAGTACAGACCTAACTCTACCCTGCACACTCAGCTGCAGGGGTCTACACACTCAGCTGTAGACCCTACTAGGCCTCTGCGCACTCACCTGCAGAGCCTCTTCCTACTACTATGACCCAATACTCTTCAACTTTCCCTCTATGCTTTGACCATGCCTTCGCATCTATCTATTACTTTCTTTTCTTGCCAAAAAACTATCTTTACACTTAGAGCCTTGCTCTATTTATACAATCCCATGGGCCACAGACCATGGGTAAGCCGACACAACTTTACATTATTTTACAATTCTTAGGGCAAACAACTCTATGACTCATCCTAGACTTTCGCGCTCCGCGCTCGTACTTCACAGAATCTTACAATACAATTGACCAAAACTCGGGCTTTAAGCCCTAAAAACTTACTGTGGGGGATCTGTTTATGGGAAAACTAGTATTCCTAAAGAATGCTAGCCCTCTAGGTTTGGCAGCTACCCTAGAAACAACAGTTAAAGCAATTCGAAAGATTTCCTATGAGTAATAGATAAGAATGAGATGATAGAGGACCAACCTCTGTCTTTCGCTTGATCCCTTGCTTGATCTCCTTCTCCTTTGGTTGATCCCGTAACTCCTCCCCATACTTAACATGCTTGGAGAGTACCTGCACAGTTATAGAAACAAAGACCTGTCAAAGCATCGTGATCTATTACAGCATAAACATTATAGAATCAGAAATATAATGAACAATTGAAAGCATTTACAATTGACACAATCAATTGGGAAAAGTCTTAAAGAACTTTATTAATAACAAGGAAGGTTACAACCCAGTTGTCTGATCCAGCGCCATCCTCCCAGCTTCAATCCTTCTTCACCTCATCAATTAGCAAGGACACACCAACAATCATACAATACTTCTCTCCTTAATACTGAAAGTAGCAGCACTTCCTTACAATTCACAACAATTCAGCCTACAGATCTCTTGGATGGGAGATTCTTTTATAGATGTTTTCAAGGGTGTGATTCATCCATGGGAATTGATGAGTGTCATTCCATTTGTTGAAATTGGTTCCACAAGAGAGGGAAATTGGAGATGGTTTCCTAGTTCCCTTGGTCATCCTTGGGCGAATTCAGAGAGGCAAGTGGCATAGGAGAAGTTTCTAGAAGATTCCATGAGAAACCAACTAACAAATTGTCCCGGAACTTTGTCTAACCTCGCCCATCGCACCTACTAAAGGGACAAAGTGTGATGCATCGCACTTAGCTAGTGTAGCAGTCAGTATGCATCTCACCCTAACACAGGGCTTTCTGATATGGTTTAGTTTTGGCACTTTTTTGGATGATTTCTCAGATGGAACTTTTGTGGAATGAAGCATTCAGATGACTAAGCTTCTTTAGGGTATAAGACAACCATTTTAGGGGTTGATGAGCCCTAATATCATCGACATATGAGTTTGGGGTTGATGTTCCCAAATATGTCTATAACAGTTGCCCCCTAAAGTGACCTGCATAAGTTACAATACAATACATTATCATAATATGATTTTTCATGAACTAGCTGAGGGAGGAATTCCCATGCTCATCTCTATAAATTTCATTTTATGTACATTGATTAGATAATCATTTGTAGATACAGACTTGTGATTCTACATATATAGAGTCGTAATCCGTGATTAGGATGACCATATATGTAAAGTCTTTGTACATTTGATGTCTTCATATCCCTGAATATATCGCAGCCTGGATGGATGAAACTAGATCCAGGGTCTTCAAACTTGTTCAATCTTCGCTCGATGTACAAGTCAAACCATGTGAAGAGATGTCTTGAGGTCGAACATGGAAAGACATCGCCTAATTACCAGCCAATGATGTGAGCTGTTAACAGACACGAGAGGGATCACCGATAATGATAATGATCCTCAAGGTACTACAGTACATTTCACGTGGTGTGAATACATGATCCGATGTTGAACACCATGCAAAATCTTTCAGTCGAAGGCCATTGATGTTAACCCATCACCGGAAGAGAGGAACTTGCCATTGATGTAAAAAAGCTTCAAAGTACTGGAAAGGTGTTTCTAAGTCAACTTCTTGGATAATGAATTGATGTCGACAAGAAGCGACTCATTGTAGGAGGGCCTTGATGTATCTCACATCTATGACATGAAACGAAGCAAATGATTTCTGGAGGTGAAAATGAAATGACGACACAAGGTTCAAGAATGGTGGTCATGAAAAAATGAAGGTTGGAGGTATTGCAGTGTATGAGACATTAATTGGATGACTTCTCTTGAACATGTCGGCGACACTGAGATGAATTGGTAGCATTAACCCCAAAAGATGGATGGTATGAAATACCAATGGCATGATGACCGGCGAACGGAATAACCCAACCCAACTCAATCATGGAGACGAAGTGAAAGTGTCATGTTTAAGAGCGACTTGCTACCATAAACTCTTCAAGATTTTCCCCCTTTTTCCCCAGTCATTGCTGACCAATACCTCTTTATTTTTGTCAAGCTTGAGGAGGATAACATATGCTTGTTCTATAATTCTCCCTTCAGGCAAACCTATCACTATTTGATGTTTTAACGAGTCTAGTGACAGTGAAACTCGGTCTCGTCTAGATGGACAAGTTTGTCGCTATTATTTTAATGAGTTTAATGGCAAGGATAACTAGGTCCTTTTCATGTTTAAAGAGTTTGAAAAGGGATGAAAGGAAAACTCTATAAGTTCTTTTTCGTAAAGTAATCCCTCAAGTCCAAAAAAGGATAAAATAATGCAAGAGGGATGTCGTTTCCAATACTTTAATGAGCTGGAAGAGACAAGCACTTGACTATCTTTTCATGTTTAAATGGTCAGAAAATAGTTTAAAGAGGTCTCTATTTTGAGGAATGAGTGATGTCTAGGATAGCAACTGGTTCCAGTAATGTTGGAACTTTTCAAAACATGTTAATTTATGTGAAGAGGTTGGCTAATGAGACCACTCATTGCAACTATTCCTCAAAAAGGTAAAACAACCAAGTGAAAGCGTATGATTGACCAAAGGGATGGTGGCGATGGGATGAAAACAACCAAGGCTCATTTGATGAAAGAGGCTGATAGAATGGCAATCACGAGGGTTAAAAAATGGAAATGGGTTCATTTTTATACAATCTTGAACCATAGGGAACTATGCTTGGATTTAGTTTCATTTTTACACAAGCTTAAAACGAAAAAATATGCTTGAATTGGTTTACATGCCCCCATCATGATGAAAAGGAGAGTCTCCTGTAACCAAATGGAAGTGACTGCGGTGAAGCAGGACGGTTATCCAACACCTATTTGGCTTCGTCGAGATAGACAAAGGTGAATGGGGTGATTCCCTTCACATAACCTACAGGGAAACTTAAATTTACCATTAGGTGCATGCCCCCCAAGCTTCGTTACATTCACCTAAGTAGACAACTCATGGCTATCAAGTGGATCGAATGAAGGTTCTTTTATGAGATCAAGTGAAAGACTCGACTGGGATTTTACAAGATCTAATCAGAGACTTGACTTTGAACTTGGGACCTTGTTTCATTTTTAACGAGGTTGACACAAGACAACGAACTATCCTCGTATACCCTTGATTTCATTTTTTAACGAGCTTGACACAAGACAACGACCTTTCCTCATACCCTTAGTTTCATTTTTTAACGAGGTTGACACAAGACAAGGAACTTGTTGGCATTTTGGCACAGGTGTGGCGCTATGATACAGGTGTTGTCCTTGATGGCAACTCTCTTTGATGACAGATCTCCGTTCAGACTACAGAATGAAGAGAAATCTCATATACGCAGGTTAATTAAGTCCAAGTTGCGTATACACGCCGTCTATATGCATACTAAGTCGCGTATACGCAGGTTAAATATATACGAAGGCGCGTATACACGCAGATATATGAACATAAAAGGGCGTATATTTCAGGAAGCTTCCCTTTGGTCCGTGGTAGTTAGTCCTCGGTACTTGAGCCTATGTATTTGGACCAAAGTATCTCGACAGACGTGTTGATCCCTAGTTTCTAAGTTGATGGTATTGGATTTCTATGGTTTGGCCCTTAGTATTGAGCAAGGCCTAAGGCTATATAAGGAGAAGAAGATCATTAGGCAAATACATCTTTTGAAAAGGCTTGAATATCTGAAAAGGAAAGAGATCTGGTATGCAGGTTCTGGGTTGCTTGATCTAAGCTAAGGAGAGATCACTTCGGTTGATGGAAGACTAGATCTAAGGATAGATCGGGATCTAATGATTTGAAATGCACTATTATGATATGGTTGATTATGCGTATTTCTAGATCTGCATACTGACGCAATGTTATGTTCTGGGTCTAACTGATGTCTGGTACAGCTGCAAGTTGAGAGAATTTATTTTTAGATCTGTACGCAGGTTGGCTTCGGTAAAAGCGCGTGTATACGCGGTTTTCTCTCATTGAAGTAGCGTATATCTTTTGAAGCTTGATTTTGGGTTTACAGTTGGGTCTGACTGTTATTGCAGAGTTCTGTAGTCTGCTCTGTGTTCTGGTAACTGGTGATTGACAGGGTTTTAGTGGCTCAGTGATTGATGATGCTAGTATTGGATGTTTTGTGCTTCAATGATCTGTTGTGAAAGTTGAATGAATTGTGGTCTTCAGATTGTAATGTTGTGCTTCAGGAATATCCAGTCTGAAAATGTATTAAAGGTGGTACCTGAAAGAAAGAAGATTGTAGGCCAGCACCTACGTACTAGTATCTTGGCTAGTACAAGAGCAAAGGGGGTTGGAGCTCCCTTCCAAGGAAGTTTGGAGAACGAGAGAAGGTTGTAGCCTTCTGCAGGTTGTAGCCTGCGTACTGGTATAAGGCTGCACCAGTACAAAAAGATTGTAAACTGAAGTTTCATATTAAAGAAAGATAGAGACGACTTGCAGCAGGTGGTTTTCACCCACATTGGGTTTCCACCTTATATCATGGTGTTCATGTGTGTGGTTTTTGTGTAATCTGTTCTACTGCATCTGTTTACTCTTAATATGGTGAATAATGTCCTTATGCACTTAACTGAAAATAAATTAACTGAATTATAAGATTGTTGGTTATACACTGTTTTCTTTAGACACAGTTGCGTGTACACGCTGGTTCACTTAACGAAAGTAGCGTATATGTTTCTGAGCATTGAAAAAGTTTTATAGTTCTGATAATACTGATTCACCCCCCCTCTCAGTATTATTTCCAACAATTGGTATCAAAGCAGGTCCTTCAGAGAAGCTTGACCGCTTGAAGGTAGATCGTTCATCATGAGCAACTACGAGAAAGAAGCATCAATCAGGCCACCGGTTTTTGATGGGACAAACTTCAATTATTGGAAGGTAAGAGTTACTGCATATCTTCAATCTCTTGGTACAGAAGTTTGGAACATCGTAGAGA
This sequence comes from Pinus tabuliformis, assembly GCA_031772625.1. Taxonomy (NCBI): domain Eukaryota; kingdom Viridiplantae; phylum Streptophyta; class Pinopsida; order Pinales; family Pinaceae; genus Pinus; species Pinus tabuliformis. The sequence goes on from CM062819.1 coordinate 1,928,069,100, forward strand.
CAGACTACACTTTTCCTTCAGCTACTCCTACAGATGCAGCCGAGAAAAAGAAATATGAAACAAATGCGAAAGCAGTCAATACTCTATTGGGATGCATCTCTCAATCAGAATTCATGAAGGTAATGCACTATAAATCTGCAAAAGAAATATGGGATAAAATGGTCACGAGCTATGAAGGAGACGATCAGGTAAAGCGTGCTAAACTTCAAACTCTCAGGATTAAGTATGAGACTCTCAGAATGTATAATGATGAAAGTGTGGCTAACTACTTCCTTAGGGTAGATGAGATTGTCAATTGCATGCAAAACTTGGGTGAAGAAATAAAAGAGGCTATTGTGGTTGAAAAGATTCTAAGATCTTTGTCCCCCAAGTTTGAATCTAAAGTGTTTGCCATAGAAGAAAAGGAAAATTTGCAAATTCTTACTATGTCTCAGCTTCACGGAATTCTAACTGCTTATGAAATGAGAAAGGGAGGTCCATCAGACAGAAGAGAAGCTGCCTTCAAGGCTTCAGGCAAAGAAGATTATTATGAAGCAAGTCACCTGCCAGAAGATGAAGAAGAGGAATCAAATTTCGTCAGAAATCTTCAAAGGGGTTCTGGAAGGTTCAGAGGTAAGTTACCTTTTAAATGCTTTGCTTGTGGAAGAGTAGGTCATTATGCTGCCAAATGTCCTCACAAAGATAAGAATGACAAGGGAAAGGAACCTGTTAAATGGAACAAGAAACAATATGAAAAGAAGAAAAGCTACTACACTCATGAAGATAGTGATGGACTTTCAAATAGTGATGAAGATGAACAAGGTAATAGATATAAACTTTTAATGGCTTTTGAAGATGATGACTACATGGATGCTATAGATGTAGAAGGCTTTTATGAAGAAATGAAAGATCTCAAAGTTCGTTTAGAAGAGAAGAGTGCTATTATTGATTCTCTACAATGTCAACTAGCTGAAAAGGAAGAACATCTTGAAAAATTGGAATGTGAGATTGTTTGTCTTAGAAAGGAGATTGAGAAAACCAAAGGAATTAATCTTAAGTTTGTTAAAGGATCTGAAACCTTGGATGAGATTATCAATGTGCAGCGATCTCCTCTGATCAAGACAGGTCTTGGATATAATGGAGAAACATCTCAAGCCTCTACCTCTAAAAGTTATCTTGATGCAGCAAGGAGAAGCGAGCAAAGGCCAAATAAAAGTCATCAGGTGAATCAGGGACAGTTTACCTCAAGAACAAATAAAGACCATCAAGAAATTCGGGGACAAACTGCCTTAAGGACAAACAGAAGCTACAATCAGCCACAGGTAAAATCTTCCCAATTTGCTCCAAGAATGAATAGAAGCTACAATCGGTTGGATGATATATCTGATTATCGCAGAAGTTTCTTTAATGGCCAATGCTTTTCTTGCCATAACTTCGGTCACAAAGCAGCTCAATGTGTTGCCTACAAAACAATCATGACTAGAGAAGCTCAAAAGCAAGGGAGAATGACTGGAACCATGAAAAGGACTTATAACAACTTTTCGGTTCTTGAAAATGAAGTTGAATGCTCTATTTGTAATAACTTTGGTCATGAAGACTCTGAATGCAGGAGCAGGTTCCGGAAGACAACTCAGAAGGAACAAACCTCAAATGTTAGAACATGGAGAATAAAAGAATCACAACTAGAAAGATGTGGGATAGCCTTTTATGCAGAAGGTCAAGAAAGTCTATGGTACATTGACAGCGGATGTTTGAAGCATATGACAGGGGACAAAGAAAAGCTTGAGTCATATACCGCATTAGAAAAGGGGAAGAAAGTTTCTTTTGGGAACGATATCTCTGCAGCCATAAAAGGAAAAGGTGTTGCTCCGTTGAAAGAGAAGGTCAAAGCAGGAAATGTTTTATATGTTGATGGATTGAAGCATAATCTTCTGAGTGTCAGTCAGATGTGCGATCAAGGAACTGAGGTAATATTTAGATCAAATGGATGTTGTGTTCGCGATCTTGATACAGGTAAAACAGTGATCAAAGGAAGAAGGACTCCAAATAATCTATATATCTTTGAGGAAAGACAACAATGCTACTTAAGCAAGGATGATGAACATTGGCTATGGCATCGGAGGTTGGGGCATCTAAGCTTTTCACAAATAAGGAAAGCATGCAAATATCAGGCAGTTCGTGGTCTTCCAGATATCAAAATTCCAGACAATACCATATGCAAATCTTGTCAGTTTGGAAAGCAAACCAGAACTAACTTTCCAGAGAAGGAAGGATCAGCTAGCATGCCTCTCGAGCTAGTCCATACAGATGTATGTGGTCCATTTAGGAAGAGGACACCTCGAGGAGAAGAATATCTGATATTATTCATTGATGATTTCTCCAGATTTGTTTGGTTGGGGCTCATGAAGCACAAAGATGAAGCATTCGAAAAATTCAAATCCTTCAAAGCCTTGGTTGAAAATGAATCAGGACACAAAATTAAGTGCCTCAGATCTGACAGAGGTGGGGAGTTTACCTCAAACGAATTTTTCGATTTCTGTGAAGAACATGGGATAAGAAGAGAATTCTCTACAGCTAGAACTCCTCAGCAAAATGGGGTTGTGGAAAGAATGAACAGAACAATCCAACAAATGGCTCGTGCTATGCTTGATGAATCAGGTACTCCCGCAACCTTCTGGGGTGAAGCTGCACATGTTGCGGTTATTATTCTTAACAAAACAAATGTCCGAGTAAACAGCACTCAAACACCTCATGAGCTCTGGAGTGGTGAGACTCCTTCGGTGAAGCACTTCAAAATCTTTGGGAGCAAATGTTATATTAAGAATACTGATGAGCAACTTGGCAAACTTGAACCAAGAGCAGATGAGGGCATTCTTCTTGGTTATTCTCCACATAGCGAAGCATACAAGTGCTACAATAAAAGACTTGGCAGAATTGTTGACAGCATTGATGTAGTGGTTGATGAGAAGGGATATATTCCTAGGCAAGTTCATCATGAAGACATTGAAGAAGATGAAGGCTACCCTCAAAGACGAAATGATGAAGAAGAAGAACCTCAAGAAGAACCAGAGGAGCAGACAAGAATAGAAGAGAAGACTCCATCTAGATATGTTCAAAAGAATCATCCAGAATCTCAGATTGTGGGGCAGAAAGAAGCAGGAGTACAAACAAGAAGGACACTTGCAGAAGCTTCAAGCTATTTGGCATTACTCTCCTCCACTGAACCACGAAATGTGAAAGAGGCATGCAAAGATGAATGTTGGGTCAAAGCAATGGATGAAGAACTTGAGCAGATCGAAAAGAACAACACTTGGGAATTAGTTCCTAGACCAAAAGATAAGAATGTAATAGGAACAAAATGGGTCTTCAAGAATAAATTGAATTAAAATGGAGAAGTAATTAGGAACAAGGCCAGACTTGTTTGTAAAGGGTATGCGCAGCAAGAAGGAATAGATTTTGAAGAGACCTTTGCTCCTGTGGCAAGACTTGAGGCTATCCGAATGTTCCTTGCTCTCTCAAGCTTTCAAAACTTCAAGGTATTTCAAATGGACGTGAAATCAGCCTTTCTGAATGGAGACTTAGAAGAAGAAGTATATATTGAGCAGCCAGATGGTTTCATTCTTGGGAATGATCCAAACCTTGTATGCAGATTGAAAAAGGCTCTCTATGGACTCAAACAAGCTCCAAGGGCTTGGTACTATCGGTTGGACAAATATCTTCACCAACAAGGCTTTTCAAAAGGATCAGCAGATAGCAATCTCTATATAAAAGTTGAAAATAACAAATTGCTAATTCTTGTTGTTTATGTAGATGATATTATCTTTGGCAGCAATGAAGAGACTATGAGTCAAAACGTTGCCTCGGTTATGCAGAAAGAATTCGAAATGTCACTACTTGGAGAATTGACATATTTTCTTGGATTGCAAATCCAAAAAAATGAAGGAGGTATCTTCTTGTCTCAAACCAAATACCTCAAGCAGATCTTGAAGAAGTATGGCATGGAAGAGTCAAAGCCAGTATGTACACCCATGGTTACAGGATGCAGCCTCAGTACAAATGATGAATCAGCAGCAGTTCACCAACCCACTTATAGATCCATGATTGGGAGTTTGCTTTATTTGACAGGTACCCGACCATATATTACACATGCAGTAGGAATTGTTGGAAGATTTCAAGCCAACCCAAAGGAAACTCATCTTCAGGCAGTCAAAAGAATCTTCAAGTATCTTCAAGGGACCCAAAACTATGGCTTATGGTATCCTAGAAATACAGATCTCACTCTTCATGCTTACACAGATGCAGATTGGGCTAGAAGTGTGGATGATAGGAAAAGCACAAGTGGTGGTGCTTTCTTCATGGGTTCCAGATTAGTATCTTGGTTCAGCAAGAAACAGAGTTCGATTGCCTTATCTACAGCTGAAGCAGAATATGTGGCTGCGGCATCTTGTTGCACACAACTTCTTTGGATGATGCAGACCTTGCAGGACTTTCAAATCACTTGCACTCCACCAGTCTCTATCTTATGTGATAATACAAGTGCAATCAGCATTTCAAAGAATCCAGTCATGCACTCAAAGACCAAGCACATACCAATCAAGTACCATTTTCTTCGGGAACAAGTGCTTGAGCAGAAGGTCAAGTTGGAGTATGTTCCTTCTAAGGAACAAGTTGCTGATATTCTCACAAAACCACTGCCCAGGGAAACTTTTGAATATCTCAGACAAAAGCTGGGAGTAGTTGATGCTTCATCCTGCTGTTAAAGCTTGTCTGTTCTACAGAAAAGTTGGTATACGCAAGTTACGTAAGGGATATCCGCGTATATACGCCGATTTATGAGGGATAAGTCGCGTGTATGTTGTACGCACTTTGCAGAAAGTATATCCGCGTACATACGCTGGTTTATGCAGGATAAATCGCGTATATGGAGTTCTGAACAGCAAGGGCAAACTCTGGTTTGAAAAGGTCTGAGATGGGTATGTCAGAATTCTTCAGACACAGTTTCAGGGGGTGCAGCAGGCACAGGTTCAGGGGGAGCAGCTTAAAAGTCTCATAAAGCATTGTTGGCATTTAGATGTTTTGGTTGTTGGTTTCAGGAGAAGGAGCTCAGAAAGAAATCCTGGTTGCTGATCTAAAAGATGTTTATCAGATGCTGCTGGTGACTTTCATAAGTCTTGGTCTAGATCTGTTGTCTCTATGTCATGTATCTCTTTTGTGATATCTCTTTTATGGTGTCAAGGTCATGTAACGGCCTATGTTGGTTTCCCCACTATGCCTGGGATGAATGATGTAATATAATTGGTTGTTTCTGATGTGTCCCCTCTTGGTAGGGAGTATGGATGTATGAATTGAGTCTTTTGGTGATAGGAAGGTCCCTTATGGTGTATAAGTCTTGGTTCTTGTTGAAGAACATCTTTTACAGATCTGGCCTACAGTCAGGGGGAGCATGATTCAGCATAGCCAAGCAGAGGTATCAGCATGTACTCAGGGGGAGCACAGCCCTTTGCCCTTGATGACAAAGGGGGAGAATGATTCTAAGGATCTTGAGGTTGCCATCAAGTCCAAAGGGGGAGATTGTTGGCATTTTGGCACAGGTGTGGCGCTATGATACAGGTGTTGTCCTTGATGGCAACTCTCTTTGATGACAAATCTCCGTTCAGACTACAGAATGAAGAGAAATCTCATATACGCAGGTTAATTAAGTCCAAGTTGCATATACACGCCGTCTATATGCATACTAAGTCGCGTATACGCAGGTTAAATATATACGAAGGCGCGTATACACGCAGATATATGAACATAAAAGGGTGTATATGTCGGGAAGCTTCCCTTTGGTCCGTGGTAGTTAGTCCTCGGTACTTGAGCCTATGTATTTGGACCAAAGTATCTCGATAGACGTGTTGATCCCTAGTTTCTAAGTTGATGGTATTGGATTTCTATGGTTTGGCCCTTGGTATTGAGCAAGGCCTAAGGCTATATAAGGAGAAGAAGATCATTAGGCAAATACATCTTTTGAAAAGGCTTGAATATCTGAAAAAGAAAGAGATCTGGTATGCAAGTTCTGGGTTGCTTGATCTAAGCTAAGGAGAGATCACTTCGGTTGATGGAAGACTAGATCTAAGGATAGATCGGGATCTAATGATTTGAAATGCACTATTATGATATGGTTGATTATGCGTATTTCTAGATCTGCATACTGACGCAATGTTATGTTCTGGGTCTAACTAATGTCTGGTACAGCTGCAAGTTGAGAGAATTTATTTTTAGATCTGTACGCAGGTTGGCTTCGGTAAAAGCGCGTGTATACGCAGTTTGCTCTCATTGAAGTAGCGTATATCTTTTGAAGCTTGATTTTGGGTTTACAGTTGGGTCTGACTATTATTGCAGAGTTCTGTAGTCTGCTCTGTGTTCTGGTAACTGGTGATTGACAGGGTTTCAGTGGTTCAGTGATTGATGATGCTAGTATTGGATGTTTTTTGCTTCAATGATCTGTTGTGAAAGTTGAATGAATTGTGGTCTTCAGATTGTAATGTTGTGCTTCAGGAATATCCAGTCTGAAAATGTATGAAAGGTGGTACCTGAAAGAAAGAAGATTGTAGGCCAGCACCTACGTACTAGTATCTTGGCTAGTACAAGAGCAAAGGGGGTTGGATCTCCCTTCCAAGGAAGTTTGGAGAACGAGAGAAGGTTATAGCCTTCTGCAGGTTGTAGCCTGCGTACTGGTATAAGGCTGCACCAGTACAAAAAGATTGTAAACTGAAGTTTCATATTAAAGAAAGATAGAGATGACTTGCAGCAGGTGTTTTTCACCCACATTGGGTTTCCACCTTATATCATGGTGTTCATGTGTGTGGTTTTTGTGTGATCTGTTCTACTGCATCTGTTTACTCTTAATATGGTGAATAATGTTCTTATGCACTTAACTGAAGATAAATTAACTGAATTATAAGATTGCTGGTTATACGTTGTTTTCTTTAGACACAGTTGCGTGTACACGCTGGTTCACTTAACGAAAGTAGCGTATATGTTTCTGAGCATTGAAAAAGTTTTATAGTTCTGATAATACTGATTCACCCCCCCTCTCAGTATTATTTCCAACAGAACTCTCCTCAAATTCCTTGATTTCACTTTTTAATGAGGTTGAAACAAGACAATGAACTGTCCTCATGGACTTGTTTCATTTTTTAATGAGGTTGACACAGTAAAAGAACTATCCTCAAACTTCTTGTTTCATTTTTTAATGAGGTTGACACAAGAAAATGAACTATCCTTGGAGACTCTTGTTTCATTTTTTAACGAGGTTGACCCAAGACAACAAACCATCCTCAAAGAATATTGTTTCATTTTTTAACGAGGTTGACACAAGACAACGAACCATCCTCGAAGACTATCACAACTCATAAGAAGTCATGAAGGAGAGATCTAGTTCCAATGCCCCCAGTACATGATGTACAACATCACTGAATTGATCGTCAATCGATGTAGGTATGGAACAGGTTGCCACATAATTAACTCGTGGCGGGGATGGACCGTTTAGGGATGATGGTTGACTAGGAGCTATATTTGGACTGGGAAATGAAAGCTGGTCAATGGTGATAAGTTTGCCTTCATGCGGGAAACAAATCACTCGAAAGAGTGTTGAAACCATAGCTCCCATGTCATAAACATAGTCGCGCCCTAGAAGTAAATTGTAATCTAAAGGGCCTAGGACTACCATCACATTCAGATAAATGATTTTTCATCCCAAAGTAATAGGTAACTGAGGGAGGATCCCTAATGGTCGACTCGTTCCTCTGTTAAAACCCAACAGATTCTGTGTAATAGGCACAAGCGGTGGTGAACCAAGTGCTTTCCAAGCAGTTGAGGAAAGGATACTCACTGATGCACCTTCATCTATAATAGTTCCAGATATAATAATTTTACAAACTTGTACTATGATCTGGAAAGGCACATAAGAAGGAAGGCAGAATCCTGCCAGTCGATTCCAATCAAAGGAAGTGACTAGACTACTTGGAGGGGGTACCATAGAAACGGGAGAATTAACCCCTTGAGTTACGAGAACTGGAGGATTTTCCTCCTGTCTTGATGGAACAGGTGGATTTCCCCCAAGCTCATTTGAATCTGAAGAAACAAAAAGAACTCGAATGGTATCATATTCACTCTCTTCGGGAAAGGTGCGATTTACTGAAGGTGAAATCGGGTCAACTATTACCTCGACCTGTTGATTTGGGTTGGGTATAGACTCATAGGATTCACTTTCAGAGAGAGTGGGTTTGACCGACGTTTGATTTGGGTCAGTCAATTCATCAACTAGTGAAGGATTTAGGGATAGTTTCCTATAACCAGATGGAAGTCGCTGCGGTGAAGCAGGACGGTTATCCAACACTTTCTGGGCTTCATCCATGATCTTTACTGCCACTAGTTGATGGCGTGTCACCAGCATGGTCTCCAAAGGTTGATGACATGGGATGGTGTGAACGAGAAGACCATTCTTCCAAGATCCAAGGAATATCAAGACAATTTCAAAGAAGATGGTCTCCCACACAGATTTTGCATGAATATCGAACTTTGTGTGGCTTAATAGATGATTGTTTCAGAGAAATGGTTGCTTGGTTGCCCCTCTACTGAATTTTCTTCTTCTTCTTCTTCTTCTTCCCTTTCTTCTTCTTCTTAGCCATATGGTTACTAGTACCAATACTTTCACCAGGCGAAGAGGAAGAAGGGGAGGAAGAAACAAACGAGGGAGGAGGCAAAGGGTCAACTTTAGGATCAATTGGAGGTTGATTTTGTCCAATTGGAGGTGTACTCAATTGCGAATAAATCATGACATTTTTAACCAAGGAGGTCGAAAATAGCTATACTGGCAAGCCAATGGTAAATCCCAGAAGGGACAATGTAGCCATATAAGGAGCACCAATATTTCCGAAAGAAGGAAAAGGACTAGGATTCCCATCAAAAGGAATACCTTGATCGGTGGATTTTAGATTTGTTGCCATATGTTTCAACCTAAGATCAACTATGGAATAGTGATGTTATTCACACTCAATTAATTTTAAGGACACTTGGACACAACTTCACTTTTTAAGTTTTAAAGAGTCGAGAAAAAGCAAAAGATGACTCTAGTCACTTTTGATTTTTAATGAGCCTGAAAGGACAAGTGCTCAGACGGACCTTTTCTTGTAGAGAGTTGAAAAGGAATGAAAGTGACTACTCTGGAGAATCTAGACAAAAAGGCTTACCAGAACAATCGCAAAACCGCAATATACACCTTGGTGATAAATTAAAGAGAAATTACCAATGACTTTATGTACGACAGTCAATCTTCCCGAATGTTGTGTTCAGTGCATTGCGATTAATAAGGTGGAAGACTCGGCTTCCTTTGGATAAAGGATTTAAGCCTATTGTGGTCTCCCAATATATACGCAACGATATGGGGAGCACAATTCCGTGCTAGCACTTGTCATATCAAAGAGGAGGAATCACCCAACGTTCAATGAAAAAGATAGCCACTAGGTTTAACGACGCCAGAACACGTCTCTAGCCTAGACCTCTAAATGTGTTGCGTTAGATTCCAAAGCATTGTTAAGTTCATTGAGATTCATTTTAAGTTGATCTTTCTTAAAAGTTTGCCTTTGAAGGTTCACCATGTCATGTATGTTCGCAATTCCTAAAATTCAAATATCATGATAAACAAACTTTTGATTTAGTTTGAACGATGAAAACCTTAGCTACTAAAGGATAGAGCAATCAGATCTTTGACAAAGAGCAAAGAGAACATCTAATGCAATTTCCTTAGTTATTCCTATCAAGAATTCACAAAACCAAAATACTAAAATGCAAATGTATTTGTTTTCAGCGATCCAAGAAGGAAAACTAAATGCAGCAATGACTCAAACTGTTTCACACAAAATGACAATTTTCGACAATTTTTTTTCAAAGAGAGAAAGGAAGACTCAAAATGACACTTTCAAGTTTGAAGAAATATGTTTCGACACTTTGAATGTAAACAAATCAAATCAAATGCAACAAAAAATAGTTTAATCGATTATCAAATGAAGGAGGATTGTGCGACACTTCACTTTTTCGACGAAAATGGAAGATTTTACGACACTTTTTCTATCGAAATTACAAATCGATTAACACCACTTTTTGACAATGGATTGTAAATGAGAAACAAATACAAAAAAACATTTACTAATCCTAATCTAAATTGAGGCTGATCTGAGTGATGTAAGTGGGCTTCAGTGATGAGACATTGTTCATATTCAGCAAACAACCAAACAAAACTGAAAACTAGTCAAAAACCCTCAACTCCTAGATGGGAAATTGAGTTCAGTCAATCATCACACCTGGCCTTTGAAGAGGGTGAGATGCATCTCACCCTGCCCATTCGGGAAGTGAGATGCATACTGAGTCACAGTGGAAGATAGTGTGATGGTCCAGGGAGCGATTTCTGAAAGTGTTTTGGCTCAAATTCACGATAGTTTTCAATGGATTAAGAATGGTTTTGAGGAGTAATGGTAAGCAAAGTATGATGGATTGTATTGAGAGGTTACTAAGCTACCAAAAGGGCATCTAGATGTGTTTGCAAGTAAAATTTTTAATTCATAAACTAAACCAGAGATTGACTGAAGTAGCATTTATCTACTACACAATTGCATAACAAGAGTGGTTCGAAAGCTTCCTGGCTAGCTTCAGACTCTGTCTATAGTTTATATAATTCAACATAAAACAAACAATAGCAACAAACAAACATCTGGTTTCCCCAGCGGAGTTACCAATTTTTTTCTGGGAAAACTAGTATTCCTAAAGAATGCTAGCCCTCTAGGTTTGGTAGCTACCCTATAAACAACAATTAAAGCAATTCAAAAGATTTCCTATGAGTAATAGATAAGAATGAGATGATAGAGGACCAGCCTCTCTCTTTCGCTTGATCCCTCACTTGATCTCCTTCTCCTTTGGTTGATCCCGTAACTCCTCCCCATACTTAACATGCTTGGAGAGTACCTGCATAGTTACAGAAACAAAGACCTATCAAAGCATCGTGATCTATTACAACATAAACATTATAGAATCAGAAATACAATGAACAATTGAAAGCATTTACAATTGACACAATCAATTGGGAAAAATCTCAAAGAACTTTATTAATAACAAGGAAGGTTACAACCTAGCTGTCTGATCCAGTGCCATCCTCCCAACTTCAATCCTTCTTCACCTCATGAATTAGTAAGAACACACCAACAATCATATAATACTTCTCTCCTCAATACTGAAAGTAGCAACACTTCCTTACAATTCACAAAAATTCAGCCTCCTGATCTCTTGGATGGGAGATTCTTTTATAGATGTTTGCAAGGGTGTGAGTCATCCATGGGAATTGATAAGTTTCATTCCATTTGTTGAAATTTGTTCCACAAGAGAGGGAAATTGGAGATGGTTTCCTAGTTCCCTTTGTCATCCTTGGGCGAATTGAAAGAGGAAAGTGGCATAGGAGAAGTTTCTAGAAGATTACATGAGGAACCAACTAAAAAATTGTCTCGAAACTTTGTCTAACCTCACCCATCACACCTACTAAAGGGCCAAATTGCTATGCATTGCACTTAGCTAGTGCAGTAGTCAGTATGCATCTCACCCTAACACAGGGCTTTCTGATATGGTTCAGTTTTGGCACTTTTCTGGATGATTTCTTAGATGGAACTTTTGTGGAATGAAGCAGTTAGATGAATAAGCTTCTTTGGGGTATAAGACAACCATTTTAGGGGTTGATGAGCCCTAATATCATCGACATATGAGTTTGGGGTTGATGTGCCCAAATATGTTTATAACAGGATCCCATGGCCAACAAGCACCCTGCTCGAGAGGCCGAGTTTCTACTTGCATCCGGTATGTAGGTGTTCTTTCCATCATTAGCTCATAGCTTCGACAGTGGTGCCCATTGTGGCCCACTGATTTGCAGAAGTTACAAAACAATTGCTGGGGTGTCTGAATGAATTTTTGAAGTAAATGACAGTTATCCGTCACATGTTGTCCAACAACCTAACAAATGGCACACCATAACGCAGCCCCCATGCTGGGGTTTCTGGCTTCAGGGGAATTGGTTCCCCTCCTGTAATATAATTCGAGTACATAGGAAAATGGTCCTTATCGTTCCCTTTGCTCTTGCAATTCAAACACCAGACTTCCACGTGCACTTATGGTTTAGTCTCCTTGTCTTTCTTCAAACTCTGTAATTCTAGGTGCAGGCTCTGTAACTGAGAGTGGATATATTGTATCCCCAAGGTTGCATACTTAATAGGTGTTGCATGCAACCTCATCATGATTTCCAAGGCTTCTGCCTGAGTTCCTATCTTTTTTTGTGACAAAGCAATTCTCAGGTGGGGCAGAAGCGAAGCTATAAACCATTCGTGATGCTGACTATCTGTGAGTTGCATGTTAGCTTCTCAAATCTGACACTTCAACCTTTGATCTAATTCCCATGGCATCTTGTCAACCCTCATCATGATTTATTTGAATCCAATTACTGACTGTGAGTCAGACTTAGGCTTACTAAACTCCTTGTTTAAAGCTGCCCTAGTCTCTATTAGCAATGCAAGAGGGTTATTAGAACAATAATTAATATACCAAGTTAGCACGCGATCTTGCAGGGAGGTAACCAATTGTTCCTTATTTATATTGTCATCAGTAATATGTTGCATTGTCCACACAACATTCGAAACAAACCAAAATTGCTCTGTATCTTCACTCCCTATGCCCTTGAAAATCTGTAGCTTCATTGTGTTTTCCATGTTGAATGGTGGTGGTGGAGGTGGAGGTGTGGGCGAAGGTGTATGCGGTGGAGGTGGAGGTGGAGGCAGAGTGGATGGACGATGTGTTCATGGAAAACCTTGCATTATTAGCTGGACAACACTTCACGATGAAGCCTGCACCTCTCATTCGTCGTCGATTGAAGGAGGTCCAATTAACGGACTATATTCTGGACCTAATCTCTCTCGATCTTTAAATAGTCTTCTAGTTCATGTAGCTCCGAACATCAAGGCAATGTCATTATCTATTTTTCACATAACAACATTTTAATGTAGGTATTCAATGATCTTAAATACTTACCTTGCGGTCCTTTGAAAAATCATTGCTTTGCTGCACTATAGCTGACTGAGGTATCTGTTGGGCATGGAAACCCCCCACAACATGTTTTAGGGCTCAAAGCCCAAGTTTTGGTAAAATGTATTGTATGACTCCACGAATTGCGGGTGCGAAGCGCGAAGTATAGGTTAAGTCATAGGGTTTGTTACACTAAAATTTGTCACCATGACTATTTGCAATTAGTATGGCTTCATCCACTGTCATACTATCCTCCTTGGCAAGTCTCATGCCTCTGCTTTCCATGTCAAACTCAAAGAAAGAGAGAAAAGTCATTTAAAGTCAATTATCTCTGGGTACGCAGTTTCTCTTAGCCTTACCTGCGTGTACGCAACCCAAGTTCACAATATCTGCGTACTTGTACGCTCTGTATGTAAAGGGGTGGGTGCGTACCCCTGTAAAGGTCAAAAGGCGCGAGTTTCATCTTTAAAAAGTTACTTGTGGTCATTTCTAGAGCATTCTAGAAGCTTGTTTGACGTGTATGAAGCGCCTCCAGATGGTTCATGTATCCCTATAGAAGAGGAACTTATCCCATCAAGAAGGGAGCTAACCCACCCAAAGAGGGGCTTATACCATTGATGGTGGACCTGATTAACTTCCTCTAGAGCACTATAAATACATGCATTGGGCCAGAGGGAGGGGAGGTTGAAAGCTGAACATTCCTAAGGGTAGATGTTGCTAGAATTAGGACTTCCTTGTAGAAGCTTGTGAGGAGAGATTCCCATCCTTTCTTGTTTCATTTGGAAGTGGGTGAGCTTATCAAAGTAAAGGAAAACTCTTGCTGGACCCTGGGAGGGACCTGCACAACACCAAGGCTCAGGTTGTAATGGTTTCTTTTGTTTCCTATTAATACAAATATGTCCATTCTTCTCAACAATTTGTTATTTATGAGTTGTTTCATATACTTCTTGGTCTGTATGTTAAATATGTTTCATTTTATGAGATATTCAGGTGCTATTTAATCGTTTGATTGTTAGTGAATGCAAGTTTCGAAGAGAAGGAGGAACTCATCCGGATCGACGAGGCTGGACTACTACAACAGCGTTGGACTACAGGTAGGATCTAAACACTTGATTTCTTATATGGTAAATGCATATTTAGAGAAGGATTGTTCTTAATTGTCTTGTTTGTCACTAGAAAGCCATAAGCTTCTAGGGAGGTTGGTTTTGTCCGCAAAATTGACTCTTTCCGCTTGACAAAATGGCGACTCCACTGGGGAATCCATTGATATGAATGATTTTTCCTTTGTCTGAAAATTTGATCTGAGAAAAGGCTTTTCCTTTTTGGTTTTTGGTTGTCTGACTGTGTGTTTGGGTGGCTTAGCTTAGGGTTAAATTAGATTTTACTTTTTCTTAGTTTTGCTAGAAGTACGCAGCCTCTGAGTTGAGCACAGTGCATACTTGTACGCACTGCAGCTTTGTGCACAAAGCGTACCCGCACCTGTGTAAACAGGTTTCCTGCGTACCCTGTCAAAGTTGAGAAAATTTCAATTTTTTCCTTTTTTGCCTCTTAGATTTTGTTTGTAGCTTATTTTTGCTGCCCAGATCCACTGTTCACCTGTCAGAAGTTTTCATCTTGGCTAATTTCATTGGCATTCCTACTCTAAGCTTTCATCAATTGGGTGTTTTGAGTCTCTTTTTGAGAAATTCTTGATTTGTTTTCCTTTGGTCATTGCTTGGAGGTTTCTCTCAGTCCTTTCACAATTTTGCATCTTTTTGCTTTTGTTTTTGCAAAAAAATTTCCCCCTCATTCGCCGGGGGGGGGGCTAAATTGTGTATGAGTGTTAATCGCCTTTGAGTGTTTTTATTTTTTGATCTTTGGAACTCTCACCCAATTTTCTCGACTTGCACTTGATTGGTTCTTAGATTACATTAGAATCGTCTTGTGTTTGAGAATTCTCTTGCATAGATCACATTTGCATAATTAGAATTCTCATTTTCAGAATATGAATGAAAAATGTGCATAGATTACATTTGCATACTTTTCAAGTGAATTGTGCATAGATTACAATTGCATAGTTTACATTCTGAAAAATCAATCGTAGATTTAGATCAGTTTTCTTTGATTTGAATTTACACAAAAATAAAAAAAATTGCTTGGGAATTGATTTGCATTAGTTTTTCTTGATGAAATTAGTGCATTAGAGAATTTGTTATATTTTCTCTTAGTGATCAATTTTTTGCATTGTTGGAAGTGAATGGAAACTCTCTCCTTACTTTAGTTAGGATTCATCGAATTGAAAAGATTACATTATCATATTCGATTGCATTCAGTTGAGTCGGGTCATAACACCATTGGTTTCATATCCATTTACCCTTTTGAGTAATAACAACCTAAATAACACAGCGCTTAATTAAAATTCAACTAGTAATTTTTACATTTCTAGGGCTCTGATACACCAACATAGCTTAGGCTAGTGTCTTGGAGTAGGAGAGTAATTAACTCTCCAAGACAGTAAAACCAAACAAGTAGCTTATCTTGCGGTAGGATAAATCCAACTGTTACATTTATACTCTAGGAAAGCTCCTCTTAAAGGAGAAGCACGAGATCGTGTCCAAACCAGTGAGGGGATCAATCCTCCTTCATTGGGAACGACGCCAGATATGCACGTACTACAAACGGTAAACCTCGGATTAACCATTGTCGAGGAGCTTGGGGTCACTTGTCGGTAAACCTTGGATTATTGTCAAGGAGCCGGCAAGGGGATTGAGCTTGTTACTCTGCCCTTGCGTGCTATCGGATCGTAGACTATTCCCCCAGGTATATTAGTTGCTGTTGGTAACCTTAGTGACCATTATCCTTAGGATTCTACCCAAGGTGACGGTGGAGGGAAGATCCCATTGTACCTGGAGCAGACATCGGCTAGACTCACTTGGATTTTCTGGGGGGTTCACTTCACTCGAGACGGTTAAAGTGGAGGAACTTGGTCCAGTCTATTCATTAAGCAGGTTGCCGGGGTAACTGTTCCACCCGCCATTTCTGTACTGAATTTTGCGATGTGGATTTCGTCACCAACTAGTGTTTTCGGTCTGGAAAGTTACTGTTTGTGTGTGGTTTGACTCCTAGATTTGATAGTGCATGTTAATTTGTTTGTTTTTACTTTTAGAGACCATAGGTGTGAATTGTGAATTTTAATTGTTAGGTGTGAATTGTGAATTGTTAATTTTAGTTTTAAAATTGTTAATAAAATTCACTGAAGTTGAATATAATGGCAAATGTTCCGGAATTTACCAACCTAGGAACCCCCCCTAACGAGAATCCTAGTACTTTTCCTTACTTTGGAAATGTTGGTCCTCCTTATATGGCTACTTTGTCATTGCCTAGATTTACAATAGGTTTACCGATATGGTTATTTTCAACTTCGTTGGCCCAAAGTACTCCAATTGTTCCACCTCAACCAAATGCTTCACCTCAACAGAGTTCACCATCTCAACATCACCAACCTTCTGTTGACCCTTTACCTTCTTCGCCTAATTTTTCTTCCTCCATTTCTTCCTCTTCGCCTGGTAAAAGCCTTGATGCTAGTAACCAGGAGGCTAAGAAGAAGAAGAAAGGGAAGAAGAAGAAGAAGAAGAAGAAGCAAGATAAGAAAGAAGTCAACCAACCAACCATGGCTGTAAGTGTTAGTTGTGTTGAGGAAAATTCCGACATGCATCGTAAATCAAAATACCCTTGCAAGCTTTGTAAGGGTGACCACTTCCTTGTCAATTGTCCTGGTATTCCAAAGGTCTTGGAAGTACGGTCACAAAAATCTCATCAACTTTCCATTGATCCATCAACCAGTGATAGTCAGGTTCCTGGGAAAAAGGGTAAAGTTAGGTTTCCTTGTAAGTTATGCAAAGGGAGTCATCAAACTCACATTTGCCCTCACATGGATGAAGCCTCAAAATTGTTGGAAAACCTTACTGTTCCACAGCAAGAATTTCCAACTGGTTACCGTAAACTTTCTCCCAACCTACTGTCGACTGACGGAGTGATTGATCTAATTTCAAGTACAGTCGATCACACTCTTCCATTGGAGAGTGAAACTCATGTCACTCAGGTTGATGATCCACTAGTTGATCAAGTGGTCGATTCAATTTCACATTCAATCGATCACACTTTCCCTTTGGAGAGTGAACTTCATACCACTCAGGTTCTTCTTGTTACATCAGATTCTTCTATGCCGGGGGGCATTTCACCTGTTTCTACGGAACCCCCTCCAAGCACTGAGGTCTTTTCCTTTGATTGGAATAGACTGACAGAACCTCGTCTTCCTTCGTCCATCCCTTTCCAAATCATTATCAAGGCTGGTGGTAGGGACATACATCGTACTTAGGTAGATGAAGGTGCTTCTGTTAGTATTTTATCCTCAACTGTTTGGAAAGCTTTGGGTTCCCCTCAGCTTGCGCCTATTACGCAGAATCTGAAAGCTTTTAACAAAACCATTAGTGAACCTTTAGGGATCCTTCCTAAGTTTTCTATTACCTTGGAAGGTAAAACTGTCTGTATTGATCTTATGGTAGTTCGAGGTCCCTTGGATTTCAATTTAATCCTTGGGTGAGACTATGTTTATGTAATGAAAGCTGTCGTATCGACACTCTTTCGCGTGATGTCTTTCCCTCACAATGGCAGTATTGTGACTGTAGACCAACTTTCGTTCCCTAGTCTTGTTTCAACTACCAATAATATGACACCCCTAAATGTTTCTGATTCTAAAGTGGTATCTACCCCGCCACGGGTTAATTATGTGGCAACTGGTCCCATGTTTTCAGTTACCGATGTAAGTGAGCCTCTCACTGTTTGCTCATCTTCCTTTGATTTAGATCCGGTAATTGACATGGAAAACTCTATGGGATTACTTGAACACGATGTTCTTATCCCTTTTGAGTCCCTTGACATGCGTTCCTTCCAGAGAACTATTCTTCCTTCTGATGAAGATCTCTTGGAAGCCATGATCAAGGTGTGTCCATTGACATGTCTTTCTTCCAGTTGGAAGCCATGATCATTGTGTGTGAGGAAAGTTCATTTTACTGTGTCAACCTCGTTAAAAAATGAATCAGTGTGTGTGAGGAAAATTCCTTTTATTGTGTCAACCTCATTAAAAAATGAATCAGTTTGGGCGAGGATAGTTTTTTCCTGTATCAACCTCGTTAAAAAATGAAACAGGCTGCCACGAGGATAGTTTTGTTCCTGTGTCAACCTCGTTAAAAAATGAAACAAGGTGTTAGAGGATAGTTCCTGTTACTGAGTCAACCTCATTAAAAAATGAATCAGGTAGATTTTAGGATATGTAGGTAGATTGTAGAAAGTAGGATTGTGAGGAAAGTTCCTTTTACTGTGTCAACCTCGTTAAAAAATGAATCAGTGTGTACGAGGAAAGTTCCTTTTACTGTGTCGACCTCGTTAAAAAATGAATCAGTGAGTATGAGGACAGTTCTTTTCTTGTGTCAACCTCGTTAAAAAATGAAACAACTCCCTTTTCAAGTCGGATCTTTACACGATCTTGAAAGTAAAGCTTCATTCCATCCAGCTGGTTGAATGAAATGAAGCTTGGGGGGCATGTACCTTGATTTGCGTCATTATGCTGGGGGCATGCGAACTTCATGAGCATAGTTCCTTGTCTTGTGTCAAGCTCGTTAAAAAATGAAACAAGGGTAGGTTAAATAGGTAGATTGTAGAGAGTAGTCATGAGCATAGTTCCTTGTCTTGTGTCAAGCTCATTAAAAAATGAATCAAGGATTTTAGAGCATAGTTCCTTGTCTTGTGTCAAGCTCGTTAAAAAATGAATCAAGGTTTTTAGAGTAGAGTTTTTGTTAGGTAGATTGTAGAGAGTAGTTACGAGCATAGTTCCTTATCTTGTGTCAAGCTCGTTTAAAAAATGAAACAACTCCCACGAGTCTTTCCAAGATCTTGAAAGTAAAGCTTCATTCCATCCACCTCATTGAATGCAATGAAGCTTGGGGGGCATGTACCTCGTTTTGCATCATTATGCTGGGGGCATGTGAATTATAACAAGCATAGTTTTTCGTTTCAAGCTTGCGTAAACATGAAACCGAATCCGAGCATAGTTCTTTTCCTGTGTCAAGCTCGTTAAAAAATGAAACAAATCCTCCTCTAATTGAGTCGAGAGTTTGACTAGATCTCATAGATGTTAAGTTGTATATTTAGGTTAGTTATTTCAGTGTTTGCATAATTTTCTTACAGTTTTAGGTTGGGTCTTTCAAATGATCTCGTAACTGAACCTTCATTTCATCCACCTAGTTGAATGAAATGAAGCTAGGGGGGCATGCACTCTAGCAGTTACGCTTAGGGGGCATCAAGCACAGTTTTCTCTCTGTTTCAAGCTTGTGTAAAAATGAAACTACTTTGAAGCATAGTTTTTCTTTGTTTCAAGCTTTTGTAAAAATGAAACCTATGTCGAGTCAATTTCAGTTATTTTCAAGACTCGTTAAACTCATGAAAATCCCGAGATTATTTTGCTATCTTTCATTCTCGTAAAACAAATGAAAATGCTGAGTTCTTTCCGTCTTTTCCTGCTCGTAAATTAAATTGAAAGTCAGCCATTTGAGTACATTTTTATCATTTTTTCGAACTCATTAAAACTTATGAAAAAGTGAAAACCATGTGAGTACATTTTTATCATTTTTTCGAACTCGTTAAAACTTACGAAAAAGTGAAACCTTGGAGTTCTCTTTTAATCCCTTTTCAGACTCCTAAAATATGAAAAATTGCCGAGCGTTTCTTTTACACTCGTTAAAACGGAATTAAAAGACGGTCCCCTTATAGCCCTTTTCTAACCATAAAAACAGGAAAATATTGCCGGGTTTTTGTCGTTTCAAACTCGATACTGGAAATAAAAACGACGTGTCCTTGATCGCTTTTTACTTTTCAGGTCAAAGGCACTAATCATGAAAGTACTCCTTGGTCGCAAGATCAAGCGGTTCTCTCAGGTATTATTTTATACTTTTTCGGGCTTGAGGGACACAAATTTACGAAAAAGTTCAACCCTGGAGTCGTCTTTAGTTTTTTCAAACTCTCTAAAATTGAAAAACGCCGAGTTTCTCCTATACTGGACTCGTTAAAATTTCACAGTAAAGGACCTGTTCAATTACAAGCAGGAACGAACCACTCCTTCTTAGGGTTCGAATCTAAACTAAGTTGGACTCATCCGAAGGATGAGCTTATAATCAAGCATATGTTATCCTCCTCAAGCTTGTAAAAAAATAAAGAGGTACTTGCCAGAAATGGTGGGGGAAAAGAGAGAAGAATGAACCTATTCGTTATCCTTTGTCACAGAAGAACCTTATTACCACTCTTGAACACGACACTTTTCATTCACCTGGGTTGGGAAATCCTTTGTCTTAAAGTTGATTAAACCACTTTGAAAGTCTTCAACCGTTTCTGGGTATTAACTTTGAGTCAATCGTCGCCAAGCCATTTGTCGTGTCGTTATGTGTTCAAGAGGTCTCTGCAAATAAACCATTCATATGCAAAATACTTGTCATCCATTTTGACCATCCCTGAGTCAGTCCTTACAGCAACATTTCTTCAACTTGAACTATGATTTCGGGTTGTGGGCTTTCCTGCAACGGGTCACTTTCTATCGACATCAGCACATTATCTAGAGAGATGACTTAGAAATCGTCAGTACCTTGAAGTCTGCATGCATCAATGGCAGGTTTCTCGCCTTTGACGACAGTTTACATCATTGACTTTCGATCGAAGAATTCCATGACGTGTTCGACATCGACTCATTCATTCACATCTCACAGATTGTACTGGGTACTTTGAGAACCATTGACATCACTGGTGGTCTCTCTCACACTTGTTAACGGTTTACATCATTGACTGGTAATCAAGTGGTTTCTACCATGTTCGACATCAACTCATTCATTCACATCTCATGGATTGTACTGGGTACTTTGAGAACCATTGACATCACTGGTGGTCTCTCTCACACTTGTTAACAGTTTACATCATCGACTGGTAATCAAGTGGTTTCTACCATGTTCGACATCAACTCATTTATTCGCATGGATAGAATCGTACCATTTCGGGAAGTAGAAATGAAGACCCTGGATCTAGTTTCCACCATCCAGGCTGCGAGGAGTTTTGTATTCATTATACAGTAGACTAATCATAAACAAATGGCTGCGTCCATACTGTGTCTACATGAGTCTATGATTATGATGTACTACGAAATCGTTCCTGTATCAGAGCAATAATTAGATTGTTAGTTAAAATTTTCAATCTGAGTATGGGAATGCCTACCTCAGCGATGATATCATCTTATATATGTATTTTGTGTTGAATATTTGCAGGTTCTGACCAGGCTCTCCACAAGATAATCCTTGAAATGATAAAGTACTTCACCCTTCCTAGATGATTTGAAACCCTAAATCTACTTCAGGCTTCGCACTTTATGGGGCAATCTGTTACACTAAAATTTGTCACCATGACTATTTGCAGTTAGTATGGCTTCATCCACTGTCATACTATCCTCCTTGGCAAGTCTCATGCCTCTGCTTTCCATTTCAAACTCAAAGAAAGAGAGAAAAGTCATTTAAAGTCAATTATCTCTGGGTATGCAGTTTCTCTCAGCCTTACCTACGTGTACGCAACCCAAGTTCACAATACCTGCGTACTTGTACGCTCTGTATGTAAAGGGGTGGGTGCGTACCCCTGTAAAGGTCAAAAGGCGCGAGTTTCATCTTTAAAAAGTTACTTGTGGTCATTTCTAGAGCATTCTAGAAGCTTGTTTGACGTGTATGAAGCGCCTCCAGATGGTTCATGTATCCCTATAGAAGAGGAACTTATCCCATCAAGAAGGGAGCTAACCCACCCAAAGAGGGGCTTATCCCATTGATGGTGGACCTGATTAACTTCCTCTAGAGCACTATAAATACATGCATTGGGCCAGAGGGAGGGGAGGTTGAAAGCTGAACATTCCTAAGGGTAGATGCTGCTGGAATTAGGACTTCCTTGTAGAAGCTTGTGAGGAGAGATTCCCATCCTTTCTTGTTTCATTTGGAAGTGGGTGAGCTTATCAAAGTAAAGGAAAACTCTTGCTAGACCCTGGGAGGGACCTGCACAACACCAAGGCTCAGGTTGTAATGGTTTCTTTTGTTTCCTATTAATACAAATAAGTCCATTCTTCTCAACAATTTTTTATTTATGAGTTGTTTCATATACTCCTTGGTCTGTATGTTAAATATGTTTCATTTTATGAGATATTCAGGTGCTATTTAATCGTTTGATTGTTAGTGAATGCAGGTTTCGAAGAGAAGGAGGAACTCATCCGGATCAACGAGGCTGGACTACTACAACAGCGTTGGACTACAAGTAGGATCTAAACACTTGATTTCTTATATGGTAAATGCATATTTAGAGAAGGATTGTTCTTAATTGTCTTGTTTGTCACTAGAAAGCCTTAAGCTTCTAGGGAGGTTGGTTTTGTCCGCAAAATTGACTCTTTCCGCTTGACAGGGTTGTCTGCCCTAAAGTATTGTAATGAAATGTAAAGTCATGTCGGGCTACCCATGGTTCGCAGACCATGGGATTGTATAAATAGAGTGAGGCTCGATGTTGTAAAAAGGAAGGAATAGGAGAGGAAAAATATGCATGGTTTGAGCATAGAGGAAGAGTCTAAGTGTATTGGGTCATAGTAGTAGGAAGAGGCTTTGCATCTGAGTGCATAGAGGCCTAGTAGATTCCGTAGCTAAGTGCGCAGACCCCTGCAGTTGAGTGCGCAGGGCAGTGTCGAGTATGTAATCTTGATTGAAGAATAATAAAGAGAAGTTGATTCCTATTTCTGTGTATCTGTTTGTGCATTTCCTTCTTTACATTTATACTATTTTATTTATCATGCGCACTGATATGATTACTGAATATGCTGTAACAATCATTAGTCTTACACAAATAAGTTAAGTAATTGGGTAATAATAGATTAAATAGCAAGGAACTTGGGTATTATACGGGTTGCACCCTGAGTAGGGCTGCGCAAAAGCAGCATCACAGGTTGCAAAGGAATAATAGGTGTGCATAGTGACATGCGCGCAGGGTCAAACCGTGGACCTCCAGAAGCTCATCAGACATCCCCAGGGTGTAGAAACCTGGTTCTAGCAACCTCCCATACTACTTCGGGTGAGACCTCAGTTTGCACTCTATGAACTGTTGCTGAAAGGGCCAGTAGTACTAGGATTTTCTTGGCTAAATCACCTCTGAACCTTGGTCAGGCCTGTACAAACCAACAAATGGTTCCGTTGTCAGGACCAGGATCTACATAAGGGATGTCTGATGTCATACCACTAGAATCCAACAAAGAAATAAATTGAAGAGTAGTTGGACAAGAATATTAATGAGTTTGTAGCACAGGAAAATAGAAATCTGTGAGTATTGGAGCACTACTTGTATACGGAAATCCATGAAATTTTCTTTGCATCCTTTCCTTCTGAGCTGTATGAGTGGATCACAAAGTTGGCAGACAATCAGGGAAGGTGTAGGCTCGACAAACTAATAGTGTGGACTCCGGAATTATTGCGCATATTAGAAGCATCAAGAGATAATATTGCACGAGCTGTGGACCATTGGCTCGACCGAATAATAGGAGGATTTATCACTGAGTTTGCGGTAGACATGACCGTCAGCTACAAGGAGGTGGAGCGAAGTTTCCTCAAGGGAACGCGAGGTAAGTATATTAAATATTTGAACACTTGGATTAAGATGCTATTGTGTGAAAAGCGGTTTATGTGAATAAATTAATGTTTGGAGCTATGCGAAGCGGGAAGATCTACAGAAGCGGAGGTAGCGAAGAATTAGAAACCAGTCCCTTAATTTCACCCTCGCAGAAGAGTGAGGAAGAGCTTGTGAAGGTTTCTCTAAGAAGTGCGGTCAGTTTGATAAGGCAGTGAATTCTGCGTTTACCACCTCCACCCACATTTCCAGCCATCTCACCCTCCTCACCTCCATCTCCACCCACCCCACCTCCGCCACCACCATAGTTCAGTATGGCGAGTGCGATCAAACTATCGGTATTCAGAGTGGGAAATGAAGATCTGGATTAATTCTGGTTCATGGTAAGAGCAATACGGGAAGCACAAGGTGTCGTGGATGACAATATTAAGAGGCTACAATGGTGATTGCGTTGCAGGATCGTGCATTAACATGGTATATCAAGAATTCTAATGACCAGCCAAAAGCAGGAATCACAGAAATCCAAGCTGCGCTGAACAGGGAATTTAGCAAGCCAAAGTTAGAAACACAATCAATCATCAAGTTTAAAGAGATCATGATGCTCTCAGGCAAGGCCCCCTGGGATCTAGACCAAAGGCTGAAGAGTACGATTTGCGAAGCCAATATGACTTTGATATATGGATAACACCTCGCATGGTTTGGAGCATCACTAATGCCACACTTTGGGATGGCACTGTCACAAAAAAAAATTTCCACCCAGGCCGAAGCTTTGGAGATGGAAATGAGATTACATGAGACCCCTATACAAGACCCTAGGTTGGGAGTCCAACAAATCCACGCGCAACTGCAGAATCTATGTCTGGAAATGCAAAGTTTGAAACAGGACATGACACCTCGGCCGGAGGTGTGTGAGGAAGTATGGTGCATAAAATGCAAAGGCGAAGGGCACGAAAAGGACCACCATCCAGTGTTTGCAAACTACTTGGCAGGAGGAGGGATGATGCCATTAAGACTTGAGGCACAAGCAAGGCTGAGCACGATACTTGCATTATGGTGCGTGATTTGTTAGATAGGAGGAAAACACACTATGGATAATTGTCATCTGTTGCAGAAGTATACGCAGACGTCCTAACAATTGTTTTGTAATTTCTGTAGGTCGGTAGGCCATGATGAATGCACCAGCTGAAGCTACGAACTAATGATGGATTAGACTCCTACCTACAAGGTGCAGAACGAAACGCAAGCCCTCAACCGAAATGCAGGGATGGCGCGCACTGGATTTCAGGGGCGTAGTTGAGGTCGAGGTAGAATGGGACCATGAAGGGGTTACAGACAACTAATTTGTTACAATTGCATAGGGCCAGGGCACTATGCCCACGATTGTACAAACTCGACAAGGACATCATGTTGGTACTGTACTCAGTTTGATCATGACGTAGAAGACTGCCCTTCGCTGATAGCGAGGATGCATGAAAGGGGGGTACTCCAGCCCCCTCCAACTCAGAATTTGTAGATGCTAAGGTCTGAGCTACGTGAAGAAGACCCAAATGTAAACATGATGCTCAGGAGTGGTATGACCATAGGCGATGATAAATGGAAGCAACCAAAACAAAGTGTGTGGGTTCGCAAGGCTCCTACAAAGGAACCTGAATTTGATTTAGAACGCGTAAAGGAGACATTCATGGAAGCTAAGAAGAGCTTCACAGAGGCTTCCAGTTCAGGTAATAAGGATCAACTAGAACCATGGATGGATCCTTCAATGCTCACTACCTTTCGGGGATGTAGAAGGATGATGCGCCTATGTTTTGGAAAACCCCAGCTCCGAAAGAAAGCCAGTCAGCGGGGGCAGAACAACTTGCGCGCCCACCTTTCCCGATGGGTACAGTCATATGCTGTATAGCTCGCATAAGCACACACCACCCCTAGAATAGAGAATAGAAACAAACCACGGTAGTAGGAAAGGCGACGCGTGCTACCAATTATCCACGAGAAAGCATTCGATAGGGTGTGTGGAGTACTGGACAAGGTTCATCTGGTGAGACAAATTGTTTGGGACCTACGTGTGCTAGTGATTTGATGGGCCTATAGGACCATGTGCAAAACCCTGAGCGCGAAGATGATTCCAAAGGTGTAGAACAGAGTAGAAACTGTAATTTCTGAAGAGAATACAAAAAGGAATCCGCACGTAATGGCTCCCGCAGTTGGGACAGTGCATGATGACAAGGATGAAGAAATCACACAGCTACATGAGGTTGAACATATAAGGATTCAAGAAGCCATTTGGTGAAGGAACCTTAGACTTCGCGAACTCGAAAAGGACCGAGGAAGAAAAGCATTTTGATGGATGCTGAGATCAAGAGGCTGGAAAACGAGATCACGCAAGCATGTCTCGTCGATAAACCAAGGATGATAAGGCAAGAAACAGATGATCATACCATTGCATTAGAAGATTGTGTCTGAGAATTTATGATTCCATTGCCATATCTATGACCATGCCTCACTAAACACAGTAACCAGGGGAGTGCACTACATACAGTAGAATGCGCGGCGTCGGTTGTCGTGAAGGCAATTAAGGAGTTTCCACAAACTATACTGAAAGGCGAGTTGAAGTCTCGCACATGTGGTACGACCACCTGACTAGCCATAGGGAGCATAGTCTTAGTGATCCAGGTAGTTGAAAGAGAGCGCGGGACTATAAAAAATTCTATTTGGGAGGTGCGCGATGAGGGAGGTGCGCGCAAAATCAACATGTCACAAGGATTGCGACTATGCAAGGTGGGATGCACTACTGTGTACGTAGGCTGGGAAGTGACTGTTGGTGTCACTATTCATGACAAGATGTCCGATTTAAGGCAAAAGGGAGTAGGTGGCAGGCATTTAAGACACGAATTAAGGGCATGATTTGGGGCAATCTGCCACTAAGAAAGCATTGATGGCCCAGAATTGGGTGGAATGGTTGAATTTGAATTCAAAAGGCACTATAAAACTCTAGGGGCTGGCCACGAGACAACACTTGTTCATTTGAGAGTTGAGCAGTTGATTAGAGCACAGAGTGTTGAGTGCCGAGCAAGATTTGAGCCCAGAAGTTTTTGAACAACTATAGATAGCTCAAAACAGATGGTGGCTACCAGGAGAGGTGTTGGCTTTGTAGAAAGAACTATCGAAAAAGCCGCATAGAAACCCATGGTGCAGGATGTTCCCGGAGATGCTGGGAATGTGCTGGAAATCCCAAAATTGCCTTAGAAGCCAAGGCCCAAGAAAGATAGGCAGCGGGACCAATTCTCATGTCCCCAAGGAATCCGAGGTTCAGTAAACTCTCAATGGAAGAAAAGGGCAAGGCTTTCACCATTGAGACAAATGACGAGGAGGAGGACCTATAGGCTCTTGTTGATGAGATAGAGGAAGCAGAAGATATGGAAGAGGACATCCAGCTGGTGCGCTCTACTGTAAAATTGCTCGAGTACGTCCCTCCATGGAAAGGGAAAACTAAGATACCAAAGGACCTGGATGCCACTAAGAGCGCACTCCAGACCCTGCTCCTCCCCAATGGAATTGTGTTTGAGGGCTCGCACCTAGGTCGTGTACCCACAATGAAGTTTGAAGATTGGGATCTTGCGGACAGGGAGAAGTTCCCACACTTAGAGACAAAGAGCCTCATGAAGTAGAGCACGAAGGGGCTAGTCACAACACTAGAGCCACGAAAATGGTTGCGCGATGTGGACAAGGTTGGACTACTTCATCTACTGTGGATTCCACACTTTCACCATGCACCTATCACTATTTTCTTCATCAAGTAGCTACTTTTCTTGGTGCATGATGGGTACTTATGGCTAGAGGAGCCTATTCCCATCATGACGGATCTCATCCATAGAATTTCTAGACTCCCCTGCAAGGGAAAGGACCCCAGGGCGATAGTAGGAAAAAGCGGAGATTTGGCACTCGCGGAGGCCATGAAGAAAAAAATCAAGATTGAGAAGAAAAATATAGGTTACACAATCAACAACATCAAAGATAAAGGGGTGCACATAGCCACCCAAATCTTGGTTAGGAAGGTAATGAGAAAATGCCACAGTGATGAGGTACCAGTGCCGGTAGTTGCGCTGGCCGAACAATGTGCAGAGGGGGTCCAATTCAACTGGGCCGAGTTCCTCTGCGAGGAATTCTTGACCAACTACAAGGAAGCCCAGGAGTAGGGCAAGACCTTCCACTACGTGTGGTTGCTCTTGTCCATTTTGCTGGTAACAAGGGAACTGCCCGAGGACAGTCAGTTCCCTAGCATTGAACAGGACTTACCAGAGGCCGCAAAGTACGTGTTGCTCTGGGCCACCAAGGACACAAAGCGGATTCGTGAGACAAAGATATTTTGGGTGCTCATGGAGGTGAGCATCCAGATGTGGATCAATAGAAGGTCGTGCTTGTCCCCCTCAGTGCACAACAATCCGTGGAGCTTTGTAAACTTCAAGGCGGACATGCATAATGTTTACATCAAGGTGTGTAAGGAACTGGCACAACAATGGACCAAGCTTCCCTTCATCGCCATTGATGATGTGATCTTTTCAGTGTTAGAATCATGGCCCCCCGAGTGGCGCACCCCAAATCTCGCGGAGCTGGATAAGATAGCAACATAGAAACAAAAGGATGAGGCCAAGTTGCACATCACGAAGTTGGCCGAGAAGAGGAGCAATGAAAAAGTAGCCACAGAGGTAAGGGTTTTCCGCGAGGCAACAAGGGCAGTGCAAAGCAGGCAAAGGCTGCTGAAGAAGTAGCAACAACGCAGGCAACCGAGGCCACCACAACGTAGGACGAGGAGGGACAAGACTTGTCTACTAGATAGGAGGCAGATGACACAGACATCGCAGAAGAAGGTGCAGACTCGGGCACAACTTCCAAGCAACTAAAAAGGTCACGTGTCACAGAGAGATTAGGTCCACGAAAAAAGGTCAAGGAATCCAAAATAGCCATCGACCTGATCACGTTAACGGAAGGCGACCTCTACGACATTGGCGACATAGTTCATGAGGTCACCAAGGAAGCGCTCTAGGAAGCCATGTCAGAGTAGCAAGTTCTGTTGGGGGCCCAAAGGGGGTAGCTGCATGAATTACAAGTGCGGCCCCCACAAGAAGGAACCGTAGCCACCTACGGCGCAACAGGCACATTAGCAGCAGAGTAGATGCTATGCGCAAATATGGCTAACACCATAGTGCTAACAGAAGGAGTGCTAACAACAGAGAAAGAGGATGATAGAGCCGCGATGGGTATGATCAAGGGACTTGGCCTTAATTTGGCTGCCCTTCTGCGAGACACATTGTACCAATTGCAGGATGGCATAACAGTAGATCTCCTTTCCAGGGAGGGCCGTTTGATTCAGGTGATGAGTGAGCAAAGGATTAACATTGAACAACTCAAACTGCAACATGATGAACTTGTGTCATAGAACCATCAGATCATGCAGACAATTGATGAAGTGTGTTGATGAGTCCTAGAGTTGTCCATCGCCGTAGACCTACCAACAGAGATGCGGATCCACTTTCTAGCAAGTAGAGTCTGAAACGCACGAAGAAACAACACGTGTGTAGCCAGAGCTGAATCTCCAGATTGTCAAGCTATGGCTAAAGGCGCAGCCTTCCAATCCTCCAGAAGTTAGAGAGAAGTGTGTTGGCGCTATTCAGAAAGGTTTGGAAGAAATTGGATGGGCAGTGCAGGACTGTACTGGTATGTTGGACCAAGCCTTTGACGTCCTCACATCCTTGTAGGAGGACCCAAGATACAATGCATAGAAACAGAAGTGAACGAGCTTTAGGAGCAGTCTGATAATGTAAGGGGAACTGCGTAGACATTTGTTCTCACCCAATGACTGGAAAATATGCAACAAGTAAGGGCACTAAAAGCGCAGATGGATGCAGCAAGACAGAACGAGGCACTTCTCAAAGTGTGCGTCCAGCCATGGATTGATGAGGCCTTCACCATTACGGTAGAAATTGAAGGCAAGCTCACACAGATGCAGTGACTCTATGCGCTAAGACAGGTAGCTGATCCTCAAAAAGAATCATTGGAAGAGTGTATGCAGCAGGTCTAGCAAATCACAGAACAGTGCATCACGGACCTTCGAGCAATACGGGACCAGTTGGAGGGGCTTTGCGCCAAGATTGCCACACCAACAGAGTGACTTGGGACGAGTCACGATGATTGTGTTGGGGGCCTATTGGGCATGGAATCCCCCCACAACATGTTTTGGGGCTCAAAGCCCAAGTTTTGGTCAAATGTATTGTATGACTCCGCAAATTGTGGGCGCGGAGCGCGAAGTATAGTTTAAGTCATAGGGTTGTCCGCCCTAAAGTATTGTAATGAAATGTAAAGTCATGTCAGCCTACTCATGGTTCGTGGACCATGGGATTGTATAAATAGAGTGAGGCTCTAAGTTGTAAAAAGGAAGGAATATGAGAGGAAAAATACGCATGGTTCGAGCATAGAGGAAGAGTCTAAGTGTATTGGGTCGTAGTAGTAGGAAGAGGCTCTGCAGCTGAGTGCACAGAGGCCTAGTAGAGTCTGCAGCTGAGTGCGCAGACCCCTGCAGCTAAGTGTGTAGGGCGGTGTCGAGTCTGTAATCTTGATCGAAGAATAATAAAGAGAAGTTAATTCCTATTTCTGTGTATCTGCTTGTGCATTTCCTTCTTTACATTTATACTGTTTTATTTATCACGCGCACTGATATGATTACTGAATATGCTGTAATAATCATTAGTCTTACATAAATAAGTTAAGTAATCCAGTAATAATAGATTAAATAGAAAGGAACTTGGGTATTATATGGGTTGCACCCCAAGTAGGGCTGCATGGAAACAACATCACAGGTTGCGAAGGAATAACAAGTGCGCGTAGCGATGTGCATGTAGGGTCAAACCACGGACCTCCAGAAGCTCATCAGACATCCCCAGAGTGTGAAAACCTAGTTCTAGAACTCTCCCATACTACTTCGGGTGAGACCTCAGTGCGCGCTTTGCGGACTGTTGCCTAAAGGGCTAGTAGTACCGGGATTTACTTGGCTAAATCACCTCTGAACCTGGGTCAGCCCCATACAAACCAACAGTATCAACTGCAAATTCTGTAATGAATCCTCCCAGAATTTTGTTGAGTTAATGATCGACAACCTGTGTGATCTTGTTGTCAGAGGTTTCAAGCCGTCGCACTAGTTCTGGAGTCCACACTATAGGACTGTCAAGCTTCCACCTTCCTTGACTATCTGTTAACTTAGCTAACCACTCGTACACTTCAATGGAAAAAGTGCAGAAGAATATCTCTTGTATTTATGTATACAGATACCTATTCAACCACTCTTCCTTTGAAAGACATGGATTCCTATTTTCTTGTGTCACGAACTCGTGAATCTTATGATCCAACCACTTTTCAATTTCTTTCTTGGTCAGATTCCAATGAGGTGACATCACACATCTCTTTCAAGTAGATCCCTCTCCCGACAACATAACCATTTGTTGGATTAGGGGGGTCCTGACCCAGGTTTAGAGTTAGTTTCACCAATCAACAAATCCCTATACTAGTGGCCCTTTCGGCAACAACACACATAGTGCAAGCTGCAGTCTCACCCGAAGCAGTATGGGGGATGCAAGAACCAAGTTTCTGCATCCAGAGACTAGTGTGATGTCTTGCAGCGCTTTAGATATGCCTTCATGTATATCGATACACTCCTAGGGCTCGCTGTTGTAACTTCATTAAACAACCTTCAGGCCTTCGTGAAGGTCTACGATCCATCCTTGCTGACCTTTAACAGTCAATTAGCCTACTTACATGCATCAGAGAGCAGTCCTAAATTAGGGTTCACACAGGTTTACTTAAGTTGTTAGTAAACATCAAAGAATTCAATAGGATCTGTGCGAAAGTACTTAAACATGCATTGCATACATCATTAACATGTTTTCATGAGAATTGTGTAGCATACAATCAATATTCTGTAAAACGTATCATTCACTAACAACATATAGCATTAGCAGAAATAAACAAAAATACACAAGAATTCTTCAGAAACAGTCTTTATTGATCTTCAATTCAGTATTACAGACTCAAAACTACCCTGTGCACACAACTGCAGGGGTTCGCGCACTCAACTGTAGACTCTATCTAGGCCTATGCGCACTCAACTACAGAGCCTTTCCTCCTCTGTCTAACAAACTTATTCTTGCTATCACTGCCTACCCATCATCAATTACTATAAAAAACATATGCCTTAGACTCTCTAAGTCACACCTATTTATAGCCTTTTTCATACAGTGCCATGGTTCACGGACCATGGGTGGATCTCAAAACCGACTCAAAATTTACATAAAACAAGGGGCAAAAGCACTTTGCCTCCTACTCATCTACGTGCTCTACATCCACAAATCACAGAGACTTTACTTTATTTACAAAAACTAATCAAAATTTGGGTTATCTTAACCCAAAAACTGACCTAGGGGACCCCATCCCGACATACTGTTAGATCTCTGCCTAATGAATGACCCAGATTGACTACAAAATTACAATATTTTACAAGGAAATTTGACATCTATTTTTAGCTTCAGGGGTGCTACCTCCAAACCCCCTTGCCAAGCGGGGGGCTGGGGGGTGGGGCAAAGGTGATTAAACGATGTGCAATGTTTCCACCCTATTATGAACTAGAGTCCAACGCGATGATACCATTGAATAAAAAAGATAATTAGGCTCCACACCCAACACACCAGAGTTATATGATAACAATGTTTCCAATTTTTTAAAAACAATTGCAAATAAAACTTGCCATTGTAATGTTTCTAAGTTGGGTTGGAAGTTTGATGGATAACTCACAGGTAGGTTTTAATCCCGTCATCCCAAAATAAAAGTCCGGCAATTTTAGAATGCTGCCAGCCGCTTTCCAATTTTGGTTGGTTGGGGCCATTTTGGCCGCCAAGTAGGTGCAACATGACACCCTATGATTGGGCCACATGGCCCCATTATATTTGGCACCAAAAGACACAGTCATCTGCCACCTGTACAACTAGTCAGCACCACTTGTGTTTTCCATGTCAGTCGTCCAACCACTTAACACTGTACAATGGTGCCACGTGACATATTTTTATTGGTACATTTGGCAGCCAAAAACGCCAAAAATAGGTGACATGTGGGATGATCTCGGTCTACCATGTCACCTTATTGATGTCATGCTAATGTCAGCCATATGGATGCCACGTCAGCAGTGCCATGTGTCCTGGTTGAATTTAGCTTTGACTTATGCCTCTTTGTCCCAAAAATTTGACTGGCCATAACCTCTACATACGGAGTCGAAGTGAGGCGACATATGCATCGTTGGAAATCTTGTGACAAGCTCTTTGATATGATGATGGTTTCACTACAATCAAAGGAATTTGATTTTTGAGCCTTTAGGGATCCACTTGGATCATTCCTCCCCACTAAGGAGATTTTTGTCCTCCAAAAGTATAAACATGAATTGTAATCTAGTCTACATAATACATGGCTTTGACAAGACACCTTCCCTTTCCTTCACTTTTGTACTTCAAAACCTGGAATGATGAAACCAACACCTGTATCCATATGCAAACCTATAGATGCCAATACATTTTAAACTTATAAGACCCAATCAAACCCATACTTGCCAAGAATTTATAGCACACTCATGGTCAAGTTTATAACAAAAAATGTACGCCATGTTATCCAACTAAAAAGGCCAAAATATCGCTATGTTGCATACAAGTGATGTTACATCACTTTTACAAATAATTTCGCAACATGTGATTTACAATGGTGGCCATGCTTAACTACTTAAAAAGGCTTCCAACTATGGATGAAGCTTCTTGGGATGAAACTCTGGACAGATCTCCCAACAGGTAGCTCTTTGGTGTCCTTTCTTGTTGCAATGGTTCTTCTTCCTCCAAACTTTCTTGACCTTCTTTCTCCCTTGAAGTGGAGAAGGATCTGTATGTCATGACTCCTTCCTAGTCGACATAGCCTTCCTTGAATCACTATTTATAATGCAAGTTTGGTGAGGATATATTTCCTTAGCTCTTCCTTGGGAATGATCTCTATCATTGGAAGGTGGTGATGTGTTTTTAGCATATTTCACCTCAGGCTTGTTGCTTGAAGACTCTCCTATTTATTGCTTTCTCGCATAGCCCAATCACGCATATCATGGAAATTCCACCACTTGGATAGGATTCATAATTACTTGGCCATTAAATCATAGGCCCTTGCTTTCATATCCCATATTCTTCATTATATTTAAATCAATTCCTATAGTGTGCTTATAAAATTCATCAAAATAATCATCATAATGAGAACATGAAGCTAAAGAATCACTAGCACTGTTTACTTGAGTTATCAATTTTTAATTTGGTGATGATGGATTTGATAAGCCATCATTTCTTTGTAACTTTTCCAAGGCCTATTTTATGGCTAGTAACTCAAGCTTCAATATCTACTTCTCCTCTTTTGTCGCTTCTAGAAGTCTCCTCAATTCAACATTCTCGGCTTAAGGGATCTGGTTGATCTCTTCATTCAAATAATGCGAAGAAGATGAAGAATATTCACTTGAAAATATCTTCTCACAATATGCAAATAATATGTCTACCATATCTAGTTATCATTCAGACTCACAATTCACATAAGCAAGAAGATCGTTATGATACCAACCTTTATATGAAATCTCTCTCATTTACTGCTATTATCCAATATCATTTCTTCTATGATGCTTTCTGAATTTCATGAAAGAGAATGTAAAAACCATGTACGCAAAACAATTAAAGAAGAAGAAACATAAAGGAAACCATAAAGACAATGCACACAATGTTTGATAACAAAGTTCATCTAGTGTGGACTACATCTATGGGCCCTGCTTCAATACTGTGGAGGTCACTTCATTCATCTCATAAAAAGAAATGCAAGTACATGGAAAAATACATCATTATACCTGCATTCCTGTGAATGAATTGATATTCGTCTACTCAAATTGAAACAATCAAAACTCCAGCGAGTCTGTCTCATCCTTGTAACCACCCCCTTCCACATTTACCCAATTTAAACGACCTTCTAGGGTAAACATGAGGAAAAAGAGTTACTATGAGATGACCCAACCTCCAAGCTATAGTTAAGGAAATGGGGCCTACAAATTGACCAAAAACTAATGACTCACAACATCCCTTAGGCCTACGGGACACTCAGAGGCCAAAGGACCACCCCAAGCGACAAAATCCTGAGTTGGAGCTCTTTTTCATTGACCGAGAATCCCAACTGCATGCATGACAAGGCCTGGGTGGGTATAGGCCTCCAATCTCATCCACAACACTGTCTCCATGCAATTGTGACCCAAATTGCCTAGTTCAAAGGTTGTGGTCCTAAGATCTGAGCCACAATTCTAGGCCAGCCTCCATACCACTACCCAAAAATTACCGATACTTTCTAGAATCATTATTGACATGAGGACAAAACTGAATATTCAAACTCCAATCAAGAACTTGACCTAGACTACCTAGAACACACTAGACATTTTCTCAAACATGTGGGAAACATGTAAGCTATAGGTCATGAATGCATATATCATCATAATAGTTTGAGATTCATATGAGAATCACCAACAAGGCTCTATTCCCTCTCCACATAGCTACAAAAATTCTTATTATTCCATACATTCATCAACAAATCAATAACTAAACAATTCATGACAAGAGGCATAGATAATATGCATCATATAACCAACATATAATCATAAAATAACCAACATAGAAACCATGGAAACTCAACCATAATATCACCAACATAATCACTACAAATTCTCATAGATCACAATAAGGAAATCTCTCATATTAACATATGAAAATACCAACCAAGTCAAGGACTTCCATGTACCACCTAACCATAGATTGGGCTAAACCAAATATCTCTTTCAACCAATCACCCCTGCCTCATATTCCAAGAATGAATGTGGAATCTCATGGAATAAACAAAAAACAAAAAAAACAAAACAGGGCTTCTAAAGACCAAAACACCTTAACCCTTAACCAAAGTGTTTCCACCTCCATGGTCTGACATCACTAGCACCAACCAGATCGGTCTCTACCCAACTTGTCCAGGGCTCCAAGAACCAGTAACTCAACCCACAACCTTCTAGAGCTCTAGAGTACTTGTCCAACCCAGCTCGAAGATATAGTAACTCAACCCACCAAGGGCTCCAAAGCATTTGTCCCAACCTAGGCTCCAGTACTAGTAACTCAACCCAAGTTGTTCTAGGGCTTCTAGAGTGTTTGTTCGAACCCACAACCATAAGGAACCCAAGAACCAATAAAAAAACAACAAGTGGAAAAACCCACAACACCATGGTTATCCAAGAAATGGAAAGGCAAGGTTAAAACCACTGTCAATCCAGGAAAATCTCCATGCCAATGACAAAACATAACCAATGAATCACATCCATATACCATGCATCCAAAAATCAACAAAGAAATCACACATGCAACCTGTTACCTACAAATAAATCCAACTGTAACTATTGATCCAACTATTCCCTTACGCTTTCTTGCTTCCCTTTGCCTTCTTTCTCCGAATCCAAATATGCCAAAGTGCTCCAAGAATGCTCCAAGAATACTCTAAGTGTGCAAGAGTGTGACAGGATGAGAGAATGGAAGAGAGCTCCAACCAAAATCTGTCAAAATGCTAGAAATTGATTGTCATAAGCATTTTTATCATAGAGGCTTCTATTTTCTTCATTTTCCTTCGTTTTTCCTTCAAATTATCTCTCATGCAAATTTGTGTCTCTCATCTTCCTTTTCTCTAGTTATCCTTTATTTTATAAATAAATGCCATTTAATGCACTTTTCCTTTGCCAATGCCTTTCCCAATTTCCATATCCATTAACTAATCACTAGTGATACCCATCATAATGTTTTTCCCAACATTTAGCTGGAATACATGTCCCATAACCTTTGTCTTATTTTATTTACATGGAAAATCAACCATGGGTTGTTACAAACCCCTCCCCCTTGGGGGAACACTGTCCTCAGTAAGCAATGACACCTATAAACAACAAATCACTAAAAAAAAACACATATTTCCCATGGAGCTTTATAACATAGCTCGATGCAGTATTTAAAATGACAACTACTGCAAATGATGACCAACATGAGAAACATGATAGACATACCACTTATTAGAGCTCTATAACACAACTCATTGTGGTATCTACAATCACCATGAATATACATATACACATACACATACCAAAACTCATTTTCTCAAACTGAAAAATAATAATGGATACATATCCCACATATGATCAACCATCTCCCATGTATCTTCATGAGGCCCAAAGTGCTTCCAATGCACTTTAACCTACTCGATTGCTTTGTTCTGGAGCATGAGGTTTTTCCACTACAATATGAATTGTGGTTTTCGTTGAAGTTCTCCCTATGGTTCCACCTACAATATAGACTAGTCAATCACACGATCAACATCCTGCACATACTTTTTAAGTAGTGAAACATAGAAAACATCACAAACTTTCACTATTGGAGGAAATGCAAGTTGGTAGGCCACTAGTCCAATCTTCTCATGGATCTTAGAAGACCCGAAATACTGAGGTTCCAACTTGGCACATGATCCAATCCTCAAGGAGCTCCTCTTGGGCTTGATGTGAAAATACACATGTTCCCCACCCTAAAACTCCTTAAATACCATATGATGATCTGCATAACTCTTATTCCTATCCTGTTCTGCCTTTAGACTCCTCTTGATAACCTGCATTTCTTGTTCCATCTCTACTGACATATCTGGTCCAATCAATACCCTATTCACTAGATCACTCCAGTTGATAGGAGTATTACAACTCTCCCCATAAAGTGCCTCAAACAAAATCATCTTCAAATATTCCCGATATCCATTGTTATAAGCAAACTCAACCAGTGGCATTAGGGGAATTTTGAGGTCTAAAATGGGCCTCCTAAGAAAATTATAAAATAATAGCAGAAATAATAAAATAAGATTAGATTACATCATCAAATTTTAGAGGGAAAAAAGAAAAAATTGTTTTCTCACCTTTTATTTTCAACTTATCTCCCTATGGGTTTACTCAAATTTCAAGCAGAAACACTCATTGGATGAAAAATTTGATTCTTCATCCAATAACTACCCATGTTTCATACTTTCGATGGACCCTACTACACAAAAAATGAGAAATACATGAAAAACGTGATTGAAACCACTTTTTTTCATGTGCTTCTCATTTTTCCGGTAGTAGGGTCCACCAAAAGTATGCAACATGGATACTGCTTGGATGAGGAATTAAATTTTTCATCCAATGAGTAATCCCACTCAAAATTTGAGTAAACCCTTAGGGAGATAAGTTGAAAATATGAGTTGAAAAAACATTTTTATTATTTTATTATTTTTTAATATTTTTCCTTTTTTACTCTAAAAAGGGTGAATCATCCCCCATGGTTGACATCATCTTCTTGAATCCTATTAGTTATTATAAAGTTTAGTTCGGTTGTACATTTTTCTTAGGAGGCCCATTTTATACCTAAAATTCCACTAATGAAGATACTCTTCCCACTTTTGTTGTTGATGCATGACGTACATCCTCAACACGTCCTCAAGAATCATGTTAACCCTCTCTATCAGTCCATTTGTCTGCAAATGATAAGTTGTACTAAAAGCAAACTTTGTCCCCAAACTTGCAAAGAACTCTTTCCAAAACCTAGAAGTGAACTTGGTAGCTCTATCGGATACAATATTCTTAGGAACAACATGCAATATCACTATCTCCTTGATGAAAATATGATTTGTCTCACTAGTTGAATTCATATACTTAACTGAAATGAATCGAGCTACCTTACTTAACCTGTCGACCACAACCATGATGGAATCATGTTGTTTCAATGTCCTTAGAAAAACTCTAATGAAGTCAATGGAAATGAACTCCAATTTCCACTCTGGAATCAAAATTGGTTGTAATAAACCACCTCTATGCTTACACTCTACGTTTGCTAGCTGACAATCCACACATCTCACAACAAACTTGACCAAATCTTTCTTCAACTTTAGAAATTGATAAAACTTCTTAACTACTATCAATGTCTTTTGATACCCTAGGTGATCTGAATACAACTTAACATGAAACTCCCTCAAGTTAAGCTTCTTGAGCTCATTGTTTTCCGACAAATAAATGTTGTTCCTAAATCTGACCAAGCCATTTGTTGTGAGATGATAATCCACATCTTGATCACCTATACCCTACTGTTGTAAGATGTGCCTCAACTGTTGATACCTGTCATCATGTTTTCCTTCCTGTAAGATCTGCTCCTACAACTGTATCCCATAACAACTCACTACTACAATGTGATTCACCTATACTCTTCTGGTAGAAAGTGTTTCAAGGAAGGCTCAATTTGACTTTAGCCTTGGTCAAATTGAGTAAATCAAATTTCCACATCAACAAGACAACTTGGAGGATATTTTATAGTGTGACATGGATCTTTTCACTCAGTTAGATCAGAAAATTTGAGTTAGTGGGCTTGAAGTTTAGTCATGCATGTGTTGATTCTAAATTTTAGCAATCTGGTTCAATTATTTTTATTTGTACTCAGTCAGCTGACCTCTAACTATTGATAGAGTCAGTTGAAGGTCAGTTGTGCAATGGGAAAACAATCAAATTTAGAGATCTATTAGTTAACTGATCAACCATCCCAAAATAGCTCATGCATGCATGGAATTCGAATTGCTTAGATGGAGTGGAGGAGATGAGGCTAATGTAACATGAGTTGTATACTAGTTGAGTGTACAATTGTTGCATGCAGTCAAGAGATCAATTCCTTGGAAATTATGCAAGGAAATAGGGACTTCCTTATTGTTTAGGAGCTTGAATTAGCTCAGAATTGTGCAAGGAAATATGAGGTTGGAGGAGGCATAAAGTGGCTAAGTTTTGGAAAGAGGTCCACATTCAGTAGGGAGAACACTTTTGCCTTTGCAGGTGGTGCTCATAGATGGAGCATGCAATTGTAATAGTTTCTCTATTCAATCAATTAATGAAAAAAGGCTTAAGGGTTTTTTCCCAATTGGGTTCCCCTAGAGATCACTGCGTACTTATGGTTTTTCTTATTGCATTCCTATGCACGTGTCTCTAAATTGTGATTTCCATTCCACAAAATTGTAGAGTAGAATTATGTCTCCTTTTTTTAGTTTGAAATATTGAGGAGTTGCAATTTCTATCAAATTTCTATATCTTCTACTAAGAGCATATGAAACCCTATTCTCCTTTCCCTTAATGTACCTGATCTTGAAATCAAAATCACTGAGAGTATATAACCATCTAACTTTCCTGGCATTCAAATTAGGTTGGTTGTTGGCTTCACGAGATCAAACCAGGTTCAGAGTTAGATGCTCTAACCAATAAAAACCTATACCACCGGCCCTTTCGACAATGGCCTGCTTGCGCAGACCATAGTCTCACCCGAGCCGATATTGGGGGATGCTAGAACCAATTTTTTGCATCCAGGGGGCTATGCAGTGTGGCTGTAAGGTTTCTTTAGTTTAGGGCTTAAATCCAACCTTCACGAACCATAAACCTTATTATTACAGTCCTAGAGCGTTTCCTACTTAACGGAATTGTGAGATGCGTATAATGAGTCTAACATGCATTATTCATCATATAAAACAATATTTGAAACTTTAGAATGCCATTACATAAGAAATTTACAAAAATGAACCATAATCAGGCTAAAACACAGAAACTACGTGAACATAAGAAAATAAACAGATCTGTCTCAAATTCTTCTTTATTAGCTCATGTCTTCACAAATACAATCTATCTGACCTCGCACACACAGCTGTAGGAGCCTTCCCCTTCGCAAAAATACAAAAATATATCCAAAACAGATTCACAACATTACATTCA
Organism: Pinus tabuliformis; assembly: GCA_031772625.1. NCBI lineage: Eukaryota > Viridiplantae > Streptophyta > Pinopsida > Pinales > Pinaceae > Pinus > Pinus tabuliformis. The sequence goes on from CM062819.1 coordinate 1,928,109,814, forward strand.
TCACTGCCTTAGACTTACTAAGACATCCCTTCATTTATCCTTTCCCCTTACAATACCATGGTATGCAAACCATGGGCGGTGCTCAAAATATTCTACATTATCCCATCCCATTACAAAATAAGGGGCTTTGACCTACCCTAAAGCCCCTTTGACTCTTATAACTCTATGTTATTCACACTCCGCTCCTCAAAATGCAGAGACTTTACATAACTTAGACAAAAATTGGACCTAGGGGACCCCTACCCAACAGGCTCCCAACACAAAGATGTGACTCTTCCTCGAGTCACTTAGCTGGTACATCCTTGATATTTTCTTTGAGGCTACTGTATGCAAAATTAATGGATGAAGTGTATTTTGGCATTGCACTGTAGCTTGATGAACTTATTCTACGAGCTTCTCTGTTGTTGGTCCTTCTGCTGCTAGACAGATTGTTCGTTGTGTTTGCTACATGCTCTTCAACTTGCTCTCTACTTACTACGACACTACAAGAAAAAAGGTAATTGGTGAGGGTCATGCTTGTGATGGACTTTTAAAGTCTGTCACCAATGTCGCATATGGTGACGGTGTTTAAAAAAGCGTTGTTGTAAGTGTATATAGTGATGGTCCTTTAAGGTTTTTCACCAAAGCCATTTTCAATGACACTTTTGGTGAGGGTCGTTAAAGGCCCATCACTAATTCTCTCTTTGGTGACACTTTTGGTGAGGCTCGTTAAAGACCCATCACTAATTCTCTCTTTGGTGACACTTCTAGTGACGACATTTTATTGACCGTCACCAATGATCTTTTTGGTCAATAAATGTTCATCATCATTTGTCATTCCAATGAGTTTTTTATGATGCTTCATGCCTGTGATGGACCTTTAAGGTCCATCACTAATGTCTCATATGGTGACGGTCTTTAAAAAATCATTGTTGTAAGTGTATATAGTAATGTTCCTTTAAGGTTTGTCACCAAAGCCATTTTCAATGACACTTTTGGTGAGGGTTGTTAATTTCCCATCACTAATTCTCTCTTTGGTGACACTTTTGGTGAGGGTCGTTAAAGTCCCATCACTAATTCTCTCTTTGGTGACACTTCGAGTGACGATCTTTTATGAACCCTCACCAATGCTCTTTTTGGTTACTTCTGGTGATGATAAAAAAATATTCGTCATCATTGATCATTCCAATGAGTTTTTGATGATGCTATGTACCTGTTACTATATTTTTTGTCAAAATATAATGATTTAAGACCATTGTTGTGGAGTCTTTTTCATTATTTGTCCAAGGTCATAGTGGTTATAATATCCAGTTAATTTGTTAAGAAGTAATTAGTGTGTATCATTTCCTTCAAGTCATAAAAATATGGTCTTCCTATGAGTCAACACATGATTCATCTCTATTAGGTTTATTATCTAGCAAATTGTTATAGACATTTCTGGGCACTGCAACCCCAATCCTAAATGTCCATAAACCAAGGACTCCTAAGTCCCTAAAAGTGTTGTTCCGACCCCTAAAAGAACAAGGTCATCTGATTACATCATCTCCCAGAAGTTCTCCATGAAAAACTACTCAGAACTGGTCAAAACTGGACCATCTCACCTGCTCCATGGTCAAAGTGCGCTGCATCCGCCCTAAATGCACATGGGAGGTGCGATGCATACTGAAAAGCCCTTCTATGGGGTACGATGGACGAGAGTAGACAAATGGTAGGGTCAATTTGTGAGGTGGAAGATCATGGAATCTTCTAGAAACTTCTCTTGTGACACTTGCCTCTCTGCATTCGCCCAAGGATGAGTAAGAGATCATCAATCTCCAAGTGGAATCAAGAACTATCAGAGAGAGGACACTAATCAAATCTCAAAAGCTGACTCACCCCCCTTGCAAATATCTATATATGGATCCCTCATCCTAGAGATCCAGAGGCTGGAATTTTGTATCTTGTAAGGAAGTGCTGCTAGTTTCTTGGTGTAACATCATAGTGTTGGGTGATCTAAGCTTTTCATGAGGTGAAGAAGGGCTTTCTTGTTGACAGGATGACGCTGGGTCAGAACAATTGGTTGTAATCCTCTTTGCTATTCTTGATTATTAATAAAGCTATTCAAGTTTTCCTCCACATTCTTGTATGATTGATGATATATGCATTTGTGTGGTCAATATATATCTGGTCCTATATTGTTTATGATAGTAGATCTCTATTCTTGGATAGCGTTATGCTGCTTTGATTCTACAGGTGCTCTTTGAAGCTGGGTAGACGAGGAAGCGAGTGGCAAAGATCTATCAGAAGGGAGAGGAATCAAGCAAGGAACCAAGCGCAAGACAGAGGTTGGTCTCCTTTGTTCCCCTCTTATCTACCTTTTATAAAGGAAAACAAAAGTGGTTTTAGTTTGTTTGTTTCTAAGGTAGCTACCAGCCTTAGTGGGACTAGCAGCTCTGCATAGACACTAGATTTCCCGATAACAAAATGGTGACTCCACTGGGGAGCGAATAGATTGTTTGTTTGTCTATATTTGTTTGCTTTATAAACTTACACACAGAGCCTGAAGTCAAGCCAGCTAGCCTTCGAACTACATTTGCTATGCAAGTGCAAAGTAGATCAATGTTGCTTCAGTCTATCTCCGGGTTTTGTTTATGAACTGAACAATCGATTTACAAGCTCTCTAATTGCCCTTGTGGTGGCTCTAGTAACCTCTTTAGATCTACCCCTATGATTTATTTACTGACTACCACTTGCTCGGCCTAAATCCCGTGTGCTGTAGGTGGGATGCATACTGGAATCCCTATGTAACAAGTGCGCTGATCAAAAAGGGCTAATTTTGCCTTCAGACTTTGGTTTTTTCACTCTTTTTAGCTCTATTCAGGAGTTTTTTTGTCTGTAGTCAGTATACCTCTGTTGGAAACCCCCTTCCTTGCCATTATTCCACCTCCATTGTGCAAAGAACTGTCAATTTTTTTATGTATTGTGAGCCATTTTCAGTTCTCTTTTACAAAGAAGTAGCATAATTGAATTATCGTTTCTTGATTTGGAAGTGTCGCAAGTGTCGTTTTCAGTCATAGAAGAGAATTCGATTGTTCTTGATAGTCGATTACACTGTTACTCTTGTATTTGATTTGAATTAGTAGTTTTTCAAGTGTCGAAAGCAAGTTTTCAATTCCAAATCACAAAGTGTCGTCATTGTCTTCATTTTGTCTTGAAAAGAAACTTGTTGGTAATGTCGCTTTGAAAAATAATTCAGATTTGCGCTTAGCTTTCCTTTTATCATTCACACATTAAGAAGGCTGAAAACAAATACATGCATGTGCATTTGCATTTAGACTGTTTGTTGGTTTGATTTAGGACAGTGCATATAGTGTGTGCTCTCTGCTCTATGTTGAAAGAATATCGTCTCTCTTTCCTTAGTAGCTAGGATTTTCATTGCAAAAAGAAGATTAAACGACTGTTTATCATCTTAGATTGCATTTTAGGAATTGTATATCTACATCACGCGGTGAACCTGAAAGGCAAATTTCTTAAGCAAGATCAACTGTAAAATAAATTTAATGAATCTAAAAACACTTTGGAACCTAACGTACAACATTTAGAAGTCTAGGCTAGAGACGTATTCCGACGTCGTAAAGCCTGGTAACTGTTGTTTTCATTGCTGGTTGGGTGATTCCTCCACTTTGAGACGATAAGTGCCAGTACCGACTTGTGCTTCCACGTACCATCGAGTATATATTGGGAGACCACAATAGGCTTTATCCTTTATCCATAGGAAGCTGTGTCTGCCGCCCTATTGATCGCAATGCATTGAACATAACATTCGGAAAGATTGACTGCCGTACCGTAAAAAGTATTCTGCAGTTTTGCGATTGGTTTGGTAATCCCTCTATCTAGATTTCCAGAGTAGTCTCTTTCGTTCCTTTTCAGACTCCTTAAAGGAAAAGGTCCATTTGAGCACTTGTCACTTCAAGCTCATTAAAAATCGAAGGCGACTAGAGTCATCTTTTGTTTTTCTCGACTCTTAAAAATTGAAAAAACAAGTTGTGTCAAAGCGTCTAAAATTCATTTAATTCGGAAACATATTTCCCCTTGATTTTTAGTTGATTGAGTAATCCGCAATCGTGGAAGAAAGTCAATTGAAACCCCGTCGTTCGTAGAGGCTTACAAGTCAACCGTCTTTGTCTCCAGAATCAAAACTGTTACGGACGAAGCGAAATCATTTAACCGATTCCAAATCCCCTGGTAAAGTTAGAACAAGTGTTCCGACACCATTAGAGACTCCCGTTACTCCAAACATTTCTGGTATCCCTGCCTTTATAGAAGAAGTTCCGCAGCCACCAAAGGACAGTAGAGTTGATCCTAGTGTGAAGGTAAACACTTGTATTACTGAACCAGCTCCATCTACAGCTGATTCGGAAGGTGTTATTCCCCAAACATCTATCGCTGCAGATTCTATACCTTCTTCGACACCAGAAATATTTTACGGACCTGACGGTCTACCTCTTCCACCTAGTTTGATTGCTATAGAAGAGATTGTGGAGGATCCTCCATCTAGTACTCCATCGCAATTTGGAGTTGGGATCACCCTATATCCTTCTTCATCAGAAATTAGTCTACCGTTATCGGAAGCTCCTGTAGAATCGCTAGGAAATCTTTTGGATAGACTAGAAATGTCTGAACAACCGTCGACATCTAGGACTGTGTCATCCGACACAGCAATGACAGAACTTCCTGCTGTCACTCCAACAATGTTCGCCGGCATACCATCTGTCCCAACTAGCTCTCAATCGCTAGATGGGGCCCACTCAGGGGCTATTTCGACAGTATGGTCCGTTCCTGTTTGTTCATCCGGAATAATATCTGGGAACTCTTATGTTGAGTCTCAGCAAATTGATCCTTCACGATGTCAATTTGGGCAATCCGGTCCTCAAGGACAAACCATTCCTTTGAGTACCGGATTACCGCCGTATGGGGGGCAATATACCCTTTCATTGTCTCCTCCGGGAGGACAACCATACGAGAGTTCACAACAAAATTCAGGTTATGCTGGAATTACATCTAGCGGTTGGGTGCCAATACTGCCTCAATAACCAAGAGTTGTATACTCGATGCAACAATGTTTACCTATGTCAAATATACCAACTACACTGGCTATTATGACGGTGTCGCAAGTACAAGCATTGCCTATTGTATGCCAACCTCAGGTTTCTCAAGTTGTAATGGAACAGCCTCTTATCCCTGCGACTCAACCACAATCGCCAACTAGTGGAATGACACAGGCCCAAACGGGTACAATTACCCCTCATCTTGGTAAAACAGCCAGTATTGGACAACAGCACATGGCTTCACAACCATGGCTGGTGCAATATCAACAACCGTAATTCCAACAAGTTTACCAAGGATCTAAGCAACAAATATTTGCAATTAATGGGCAGCCGTATATTCAAAACAGTCAAAATCAACCATTCTACAATGGTTATGCCCATCAACCTTACCAAAGTTACCTGCATCAAATGCATTATGCTAGTGTGCAAAGACCAACTGCCCAGGTGATTCCATCTTATCCTGGGTATGCTTCACCAAACCTGAATCAACAGTTACCCTTTGTGGTGACTTTAGAGTTACCAGATCTAAATCGACTAATGAACGATCCAATTGCTTACGCCCCTTGGTGGCCAGTGATTCCGCATAAACTTCCGTCAAATATTCCTAAATTTAATGGAAATTCGGGTGAAGACCCGTCGAATCATGTGATGACCTTTCATTTGTGGTGTTCATCAAACACCCTAAACGATGATTCAATTAGACTTCACCTTTTTCAGAGAACGCTAACTGGTCCGGTAGAAAAATGGCATATCGAATTACCTAGAGCTTCGTTTGATAACTTCAGTACCCTAGCCACAACCTTTTTAACCCATTTTCAGTTATCCATAAGGTACGAAACAGGAACAGAACTCCTTACCAATTTCAAACAAACGACGGCCACTCACATATCCAATCATATTCATGAGTGGTGATGTCGTCGTAGAATGGTAAAAACGTATGTTCCTGATCAGCTTTTAGCTGAATGGTTTATTAAGTCATTATTACCTTCCATTACAGAAGATGTGGCAAAAGTTGGAGTTGTCACTAAAGAGAAAGTTATTGCTCCTGCACAATATTTAGACTTGATTTATACTCAGTCTGGCACGCTCTACAATAAAATCCCTGACGCTCCTAGGCCGGGATTTCGCCTGAGTGTTGATTTCGCTCACAGACACGAAATCAACAAAGGCTACATCTAAAAAGGCCCGTAAAATCCCGGCCTACAATAAAATCCCTGAGTGTTGATTTCGCTCACAGACACGAAATCAACAAAGGCTACATCTAAAAAGGCCCGTAATATTTCTAGTCAAAATGCAAAAGAAGAACTTCTCGCCTCGAAAGTAAATGCCGTCTCAACTGACAAAGGCAAAGAAACCAAGCAACCAGGAGGCAAGAAGAAAAACAAAGGGAAGAAGAAGAAACAGGAGGAATCATCACCTGAAAAATCTTCTGCAAACCCTTCTGGAGATAAGAAACCAAATAGTCCATGTCTTATATGTGATGAGGATCATTGGACAAGAGAGTGCCCATATAAAGCTGAGCTTAGAAAATTCTTCAAGAATTCAAAAACCTCGGCGGTATTGACTGATCTGTTTCCAAATCCAGGAACAAATCTAGTTGCTAGTGACAATGCTTCCCTGTCCCAAGTGCTGATGTTGTTGGTTTCGAAACAGAAAAATGAAGCTTTGATAATGACAAGGAATAAAGATTACGGAAATCCACAGCTGTCAAACAACAAGGATAAAGATCAACCTAGTAGTTCGACAACAACTTCGACAGAAGCTGCGCCGCCCATCATTCCAGAGCTGACAATAAAACCGCCAAAGGGAGTAGTACACAAGTCGACATTTAATCCGTGTGCCAGAGTAGTAGAACATTATAATATAGTGGAAGATCTAGCCCAATCGCCATCCGTTATGTCGACACTTGAGGTACTGCAAAATTGCCCCTCCCAAAAGGAGGCTTTATTATCAGCAATAGGTGGGATTGACCCAAAGGATTCTAATCTCGTATCCTTTAATCACAAAGGATACGATCCTCAGTTACCAACTCAACTAGCTTTCCTCATTCAAGTGAAAGCCCTCAACAAAACTATTCATCGAACAATTATTGATGAGGGGGCATCTACATGTATTATGTCGATGAGTTGCTGGAAAACTTTAGGATCTCCAACCTTGTCACGATCTTCGACAACACTTAAAGCATTTGATGGACAAACATATACCCCATATGGGATTTTAAGTAACTTGCAAGTTGAACTGCGTGGAAAAACAATAGAAATAGATGTTGAAGTAATCGACGGAAACCTCGATTACAACATCCTACTGGGAAGGCCCTAGATATATGCTATGGTTGCCGTTGTGTTGACCTACTTTAGGAAAATTGCATTTCCCTTTCAAGGAGGAATTACAATCGTTGACCAATAAACATTTCTCCCCAATAGTTGCCAAGTTACGGGAAGCATTCCAATGATCCATGGAAGCCCCCATTTGCTTCAAAATATCGGAGTAGGCCTACTAAAAGACCCTATATTAATGGGGACTTTTTCCCTCCCGCCTCCAATCAATCTGGCGGAAGTGGCGACGGTAGGAACCTACAATATGATATCTTCTATTCAAAAGATTTTAGAAACGATATTAACATGGATCATCTGCAGGTATTGCCTCCAAGCCCAATAGAAATATTGTAGCAATCAATGTTTTTGGCATGGGAGGCAGACCCAAATCAACACTCATCAAGCGTTTGGATAGATAGGTCTAAGGAATATGACACCCCTTTAGATCCTTGGTCGCAAGTGCATTACACCGACGAAGGAATTGTTCAGTCAATGATAACTGACGGGGTGCCATGGGAAGACTACCACCATCGTTCCCATCTTCTGGATTGTCAAGAAGATACTCCTGATGACCTTCATCATCCCTTAGTTTTTTATTTCCTATCAAATACTGTAAACACGGTGGATTCCAAGCGAAACTTGTCTAATATCGAAGAGACTATCGCTATAAATATCTCGGCCAAAACAGATATTGTAGAGAATATTTATGTTGGCAAATGTTGTTCTACTCCAGAACTGGAAATATACAAAGCTCTTTTTCGCGAATTCAAAGATGTCTTTTCTTGGTCATATGATGAAATGCCAGGCATTGACTCGAGTATAGTTGAACACGAAATCAAGATGTATCCAAATGTCAAACCAGTACGACAACGGCTACAGCAGGTGCACCCCAAGAAAGCCGCTACCATGAAGGCAGAAGTTGAAAAACTTCTCCATGCTAGTTTTATTTACCCGATTCCTCTAACCGATTGGGTATCGAACATTGTTCCTGTAATGAAAAAACAAGGAACGATTAGAGTGTGTGTTGATTATAGGGATGTAAATAGAGCTTGTCCAAAAGACAACTACCCTACACCCTTTATTGACCAGATAATTGATGAATGCGCCGGATGTGAAATCTTTTCATTTATGGATGGATTCTCCGGGTATAATCAAATAAATATCTGCCCACAGCACCAGTCAAAGACTGCAATTATTTGTCCGTGGGGCACATTTGCAAATCGCAAGTCACCCTTTGGTTTAAAGAACGCAGGGGCAACATTTCAGAGGGCAATGAATTATGCCTTCCATGACATCAAAAACATCGTTCAACCATATCTCGATGATCTTCCGGCTCATTTGCGAAAGCGGACCGATCATCCACAGCATTTAAGAGTGATATTTCTATGTTGCCGACACTACAAGATATGACTCAATCCACACAAATGGGTGTTCTGTGTTAGTTTTGGTCGTTTACTTGGCTTTGTAGTCTCAAAGGACGGGATTCGTCTCAACCCATGTAAGGTTCAGGCAATCATAAATTTGCCTCCACCTTCAAATTTGCTTCAGATTCAGAAACTCCAAGGGAAAGCAAACTTTCTGAGAAGGGTCATTCCAAATTACGCCGAACTTGCTAAAGGTTATACACGTCTATTGAAAAATGAAGTGCCCTTTGTCTGGGATCAGGTCGCGCAAGCTTCCTTTGATGCTTTAAAAGAATCCCTAATGAAAGAATCATTAATGTACGCTCCTGATTATCAAAAAGACTTTAACCTGTATCTGGCTGTGGTGGATACAACCATCGCAATGGTTTTAGTTCAAGAAGACAACGGAATTGAACATCCTATATATTATTTGAGTAGAAACTTAAATGATACAGAAAGAAAGTATTCCTATGTTGAAAATATGGCTCTCGCAGTTGTTCAAGCGATACAGAGATTTCGACACTACGTCCTCTTTCGAAAAACTACCATTCTGTCAGATTGCAACCCCATGACTTATATGTTGTCGTGACAGTTGCTAGGGGGCAAATATTCAAAATGGATAGCAATTCTTCAAGATTTTGATCTGGAATTTGTAAAATCCAAATCGAAGAAATCCCTAGTATTCGCGGAATTACTGTGCGATCTCCCATCATCGTCCAATGATGAAACATCCGAAGAAACCATTGTGGATGAATCCTTGTTTCTGATATCTTCAAGCAATCCATGGTATGGAGATATAATCATCTATCTCCAAACCCAAAAATATAGGTCTAATACCTCTCGCTCAGAACAAAAATGAATTCGATACCAATCAAAAGACTACATGATCGTCGGTGATACGCTTTACCGTCGTGGTGTCGATACAGTTCTTAGGAGGTGCCTCACCCATGAGGAGGCGGAAAAAGTCCTGAATGATTGCCATTCAGGCGCATGTGGGGGGCATCAATCTGGTTACACTACGGCACAAAAATTTTTATGAGTAGGATACTTCTGGCCAACAATGTTCAAAGATTGCATAACCACAGTCAGAAGTTGCCATGGATGTCAAATTTTCGATAGCAAAACCAGAAAACCACCCGCACCCCTGCAACCAATAGTTGTTGTTGGGCCATTTGCCAAATGGGGCATAGATTTCATGACATGTAACCCCACTTCGACCGGGGGGCATGTATCATAGTCACGGTAGACTATTTTACCAAATGGGTCGAGGCGATGCCTACATTAAACAACACCGGCAAAACAGCTGCCCCTTTCTTTTTCAATCATGTAGTCGCCAGATTCGGTGTTCCATAGGCCATAGTCACAGATCATGGATCGCATTTTCGCAATCACATGATGGTGTAATTGGCTGCCAAATTGGGGTTTTCCCACGATCGCTCTACTCCATATTACCCACAGGCCAACGGACAAGTTGAAGCAATCAACAAAGTCCTGAAGCAGATGCTGCAAAGGATGATTGGAGTCCACAAAAGGAGTTGGCACCTGATCCTGTACTCAGCCTTGTGGGCATAACGAACATCAGTAAGGAATGCAACCGGGTTTACACCCTTTCAACTGGTGTATGGCCTAGAAGTAATCTTACCAGTTCAGTGTGAGATCTCATCCCTCAAACTCACAGTCGACCTTCTCCCCGGAACTTCAGAAGAGGAGGCTCGTTTCTTGGAACTAATCCAATTGGATGAAACCCATCGTCATGCCACTTTGGCTAATGAAGCCCATAAGAAATAAGTCAAGGCACAGTTCGACAAGAATGTCAAACCCTGTGTCTTCTCAGAAGGTGACTTGGTCTTACTTTACAACCAAGAATCCGATAAATTGGGAGCAAGTAAATTCAAGTCTTTGTGGATGGGCCCCAATATTGTTAAGCGTGTATTAGCAAAAGGGGCCTACGAGTTAGTGGATTATGACGGGATTCCACTGGCGCAACCCTGTAACGGGTTGTACCTTAAGCATTACTATGCATGATTTAGTGTAGTAACCCCTATGCTTTTGTTACATTTTTGTTTTCGCTAAGGGTAATTGTTTTGGTCAAGTAATCCACTTTTTACAATTGTTGCAGATGTCAAACTTATTGGAATTATTTGTTGGATATGTCGACAAAGCGAGTCATAGTTCGCGGAACCTATCTTCTGCGGCCTGGGCCATTTTTGATCCAAGTGGCAAGTTAGTAAGTTTCAGAGGGGTATGTATTGGTCGATCAACAAATAACATCGCTGAATATAGTGCGTTGATAGAACTTCTCTTTGATGCCATCTCACATGGCATAAGCCGACTTGTCATCAGGCTAGACTCACAACTCGTCATCCTACAACTCAATGGTATCTACCCCGTCCGAAATCCAGCTATCTATCGCATGTTCCTAAGGGTCAAGATTTTGGAAAGGCAATTTGATTTTATTCAATATCAGCATATTTCCAGAAACTTAAACACATTAACAGACTCATTAGCAAATTATGTGTTAGATAGACATTTGCAACATTTATAAAAGGAAGCATTTCATCAATATTTGCATCAGGAGCATGTAACTTAACCAAAATAAAACTCCGAAAATCAAAAATATATATATAACTATTTATGGTTTACATATAATGTTCTGCAACCAAGAAAAAATTGGTCAGATGACCCAAAACTCAAAACGCTAGGGGGCACCCTAGTCTAATGATGTTGGTGCTAACAAGTCACCGCCTATGCAATCATGCGTAAAAGCCTAGTCCATCGACTCGGCACACTGGTAGTATGTCGCTGCAACCTCAGAGGCAGCTCGTTAGTCCTCACGTCCGAAATACCAAGAGTGAGGCCTTCGACCTAATCCTGCAATGCTGAAAGAGTCTCGGCCACATCAAGGTCGCGAAGGATAGCCCTTCCCATAGCCTCTCCTGCTGGAGCGGCAGCTGGCACTCTCAGGCGTACTACTGGCCGAACTGGTCCAACATCTGCATGAGCACATGAGTTTTGATTAGTCCTAATAGAGGAAAGCACAATAACATTATCAAAGAAACGATAAACAGAGATATGGTCAGAGAATTTACCGATGACACCCCACTACTCGCCAGCCAGCAGTACCAAATCCGGATCACCTCAGAAATCCATACCAGCATATGGATACTCGGAAAAAACCATCTCCTGACAGTTGAACCACTCGAAGAAGGTATCAGAAAAGGAAACCTGGGACTGACCAGCATGTCTGGCCATAAGGTCGACCCATCTCTGCATCTGTGGCTCAGTCGGTGGAGGTAAACCAAGTGAAACATACTGCGGCTGCATCAATGGGATCTTTTCCAAGGCAAAAGCGGTCAAAATAGAACCATATCCAAAGTTCTTCAATCTTCCGTTTTTCACCTTGGTCAGTTGTTCTTTCATCATAGAGAGTACTGCATCACACCAGTTGAACACCTTTGGTTCAAGGCATTCCAGGGCATACTGCATATAAGACCTGTTGGCCACATGAAGAGCCGCACTACCAGCCAGTTTAGAAAAAGTGAACAGAATGGTACTCAAGGACCTCTCAGTGACATCTCGGATATTGATCTTTTCGTCCTTACTCGACTGAGATCCCTCTCTGCAATACCTGTGAATGTAATCTCTCACAGATTCACCCCCACGGGCCGAACCTAATAATGAGATAGGGGCACCACGCCTCGATAAGCCGGTCAAAAAATAGATGTCCATGACAGTCAAGGGGATGGAATTTCCCCTAATCTGGAACACTTGGGTGGTAGGATCCCATGCATTGAGAAAATATTGCAACAAGTTGATTTGTTGCCTCATGCTAGAGATGCAGAAAAACTTGAACAGGCCACAGTTCCATAGTGCATTTACTGTAACCGGATCATGTAAAGCAAGCATGTCCTCTTATTCATGCTCACGTTCTCACCATGTAACAGGCATTTTTCTCTGATGAATCTCTGAAAACAAACAAGAGGAGAGTCAAGATCCTGATTTGGTGAAAAACAGGAAAAATTTTCCATAAAAAATTGTGCACAAATTTCCCTCCTTGCACCCATCGCACCCCCAGTAGTGTTCTGGGTGGGATGCATGTTGACTGGCCAATGGCCAAGCCAGCATGCATCGCACCTTTCGATATAGAAAAGGTGCAATGGAGCCAGGGCGAGTTTTTCAAACCCCAAAGGCTTAGAAAAACCAGAAAACATGCTCAGAATTCAAAAAGGAAAGAATGAAACTGAAGAGCTCAGGTTTAGCTCCTACCTGGTCTAGACGGCGCCAAGAATCATCCACAGAATCTCCCAGAATCAGCTAGTGAAAATCAAGGGGGAAAGCACCTCCAAAGCTCCAACAAACCAAAGTTCAAATGAAATGGTAAAATGAGAGGTAAAAAACCACTTTTAAATTACTTTTCACATAATTCAAGTAAAATATTTGTGTTTTGACTCATTTTTCAAGCATATATTATTCGTTTCTAACTAGTTTGATGAAGCAATTGAATAGGTAGTACAACCTTTGAAGGAACAAAGTTGTCAATGGTAAAATCAAAGTAATCAATGACCATTATATCGAGCAGTTTTAACGTGGAATTCAAGCTCGTTAAAAAATAAACATAAGCAATGATCAAACGTTCCCCCAGAGTTCAAGCTCATTAAAAAATGAACCAATTTCCAGTAAATAACCATCGTGAATGTATTATTATCAGCCTTTGAAGCCTTGGTCATGTTCTCATCATCACCTCCACTCTGTGTTAGCCGATCATTCACCTCCATTTGATTTTTTTACCCTTTTTGAGGAACAGCTGCAAAGAGTGATCCTGTTAGCCATCCTTGTGACACTGCGTGATTGGAAAATTCCAAACCTTACCTGGAATTAGCTGCTACCCGAATTTATCACTCGTTCCTTGAAAAACGAGTCTCCTTTAAGCTCTTTTCATCTAACTCGTAAAATATGAAAAGATCGCTGAGCAATTGGCCTCTCCAGCTCATTAAAGTGACCTAAAGTTCTATCCCTCCTTTAGATTTTAATCTTTTTGGACCTGAGGGATTATTACACAAAAAGATCGAGCGCTTGTTTTGTTCAGCTCGTTAAAATTACCGAAAATTCATCCCTTTTGTATTGTTTTATACCTTTTCAGACTCAAGGGATTATATGAAGAAAAAGGATTATTGGAGTTTTCTTTACGTCCCTTTTCAGACTCTCTAAAATTGAAAAGGACCGAGTTATCTTTGTTGTTAAACTCGTTAAAACCGAATAGCGACAAACTTGTCCATACAGACAAGAACGAGTTTCACTATCGCTAGGCTCGTTAAAACATAGCGATGGGTTTGCCCGAAGGGAAAATTATAGAACAAGCATATGTTATCCTCCTCAAGCTTGACAAAAATAAAGAGGTACTGGTTAGTAATGACTGGGGAAAAATTGGGAAGAAAACTTGAAAAAACTTTATTGGTAGCAAGTCGCTCTTGAACATGACACTTTCACTCCGCATCCGAGTCGGGTTAGGTTGTTCCGTTCACTGGTCATATCACCATTGGTCCATCACACCATCCATATTTGGGGTTAACGCTACCAATCCATCATGTCAGTGTCACCGATATGTTCAAGAGAAGTCGCTCAGAGAATTCACCTGTGTCTCATCCACTGCAAAACATTTACGCTCCATTCTTTCATGATCGCCACCCTGAACCTTATATCATCAAATCGTTTTCACCTCCATTAAAATTATTTGCTCTGTTCCGTGTCATTGATGTGGGATTCATTAAGGCCCTCCTATGACGGATCGCTTCTTGTCAACATCAGCTCATTATCTAGGAAGTTGATCTAGGAACAACCCGTTCAGTACTTTGAAGCTTGCATGCCTCAATGGTAAGTTTCTCACTTCCAGTGACAGGTTTACATCAATGGCCTTCGACCGAAAGATTTTGCATGGTGTTCGACACCAAGTCCCTTATTCACACCACGTGAATTGCACTATAGTACCTTGAGGGTCATCATCATTATCGGTGATTCCTCTCGCGCCTGTTAACAGCTTGCATCATTGGCTGGTAATCAGGCGATGTCTTTCCATGTTCGACTCTAGAACATCTCTCACATGGATCAACTTGTACTTTGAGTGAAGATCGAATGAGATTGAAGAGCCCGGATCTAGTTTCATCCATCCAGGCTACGATATATATTCAGGAAAATAAAGACATCAAATGTACATCATTGCTGCACAGATAATCATCCAATCCAAGGGATGATGGCTCTACCAGAATCATCAGTCTGCACTCAAACAATTGTCTGTCTTATGTACATGAAAATTAATTTATAAAGCTGAGCATGGGAATGCCCGCCTCAGCTAGATCATGAAAATATTATGAAGATAATGTATTGTATTGTATCTTATTACAGGTCGCCTTCCAGGTTGAAAAAACTTTGGATCCTCATGATAAAGCATTTCACCCGACATCAAAAGATTAACGACCTCATGCTTTAGGGGGCAACTGTTATAGACATTTTTGGGCACTGCAACCCCAATCATAAATGTCCATAAAGCCAGGACTCCTATGTCCCTAAAAGTGTTGTTCCAACCCTTAAAAGAACAAGGTCAACTGATTACAGCATCTCCTAGAAGTTCTCCATGAAAAACTACTCAGAACTGGTCAAAACTGGACCATCTCACCTGCTCCATGGTCAAAGTGCGCTGCATCCCACCTAAATGCACACGAGAGGTGTGATGCATACTGAAAAGCCCTTCTATGGGGTGCGATGGGCGAGAGTGGACAAATGGCAGAGTCAATTTGCGAGGTGGAAGATCATGGAATCTTCCAGAAACTTCTCCTGTGACACTTGCCTCTCTGCATTTTCCCAAGGATGAGTAAGAGATCATCAATCTCCAAGTGGAATCAAGAACTATCAGAGAGAGGACACTAATCAAATCTCAAAAGCTGACTCACCCCCCTTGCAAACATCTATATATGGATCCCTCATCCCAGAGATCCAGAGGCTGGAATTTTGTATCTTGTAAGGAAGTGCTGCTGGTTTCTTGGTGTAACATCATAGTGTTGGGTGATCTAAGCTTTTCATGAGGTGAAGAAGGGCTTTCTTGTTGAGAGGATGACACTGGGTCAGAACAATTGGTTGTAATCCTCTTTGCTATTCTTGATTATTAATAAAGCTATTCAAGTTTTCCTCCACATTCTTGTATGATTGATGATATATGCATTTGTGTGGTCAATATATATCTGGTCCTATATTGTTTATGATAGTAGATCTCTATTCTTGGATAGTGTTATGCTGCTTTGATTCTACAAGTGCTCTTTGAAGCTGGGTAGACGAGGAAGCGAGTGGAAAAGATCTATCAGAAGGGAGAGGAATCAAGCAAGGAACCAAGCGCAAGACAGACGTTAGTCTCCTTTGTTCCGCTCTTATCTACTTTTTATAAAGGAAAACGAAAGTGGTTTTAGTTTGTTTATTTCTAAGGTAGCTACCAGCCTTAGTGGGACTAGTAGCTCTACATAGACACTAGATTTCCCGATAACACAAATTTCCTTTAAATAAAGTTCCACTAGTGTGTGTGGGAACTATATTATTTAATAAATAATCAAGCTCTGTCAATTCTGTTAATGAGAGAGACCTAGCACTCCTCAACACTCATGGAACACCTTAACATGCTTTGGAACAATACACTAACATTCCTTGGCACCTCGCATGTCTTCGAACATCTTTGATCTTGCCATGAATAGGATGCCAAAGCACATGTTGGCATTCCATAGCATAGCATAGCACTCCCCTATTATTTGTTGGCATTCCTTGTAGTCCCGAACATGCCCTGGAACTCCTTGGCATAATATTTCATTAACAAAAATTATCACTTGGCACACATTGGCACTTGGCATGTATTGGAACATATTAGTAGTGTTCCTAGAATGCCCCTTTTGAAAAAGATAAAGTCCCTACTTATTAACCCTCTTATGTGTTCATTTCCTTTAATTTTAGCTTGGTTATTCCTTTTGTTGCCTTGAAAATCCTTGACGCATATTGACATACTTTGGAACCCTGCACATCCTAGCATGTCTTAGCACCTGGAATGCCTTGGCACTATTTGGCACATGTTAGCACACCCTGGAACTACCTAGCACACTCTAGCACTTCTTGACATTCCCTGGCATGCCTTACCTGTTCTTAGCACACCTTGTCACTCCCTCCTTGGCATGAAAACTAGCACTAATTGGCACTCCCCAACACACCCTAATATTCATTCACTTCCATGCATTTTGACCTAGTGCTCCCTTGTGTTGTCCTAGTACTCCCTAACACTCCTCAGCATGCATTGGCACTCTCTAGCACACCTTAGAACTCATAAGTGAAGAATGAAACTTGTAACCAATGATACTAGACTCGGAATAGACAATAAATCAGCGAGGCAAAAGATCTAAGAGTTTTAATCAAATTGGGGAAAAATTGGAAAAAAATCAGGAAAAAATTATGAAAAAAATCAGTGAATTCAATAAATAAAAATATACACATATATTGAATTAAAAAACAAACATTTTTCATTGATATTTAGTAAATAAATGTCCAAACAATTCATAATATCAATAGATGTCCAAAATATCATGAATGAATAAGCATCTAATATATGTTATGAGTCAAAACATGACTCAAAGTACTGAGTCATGACTCGCAACTAGTGACTACATAGAACTAGAAGCAAATGCTTCTAAAAATTTACAAACAACTGCATACTAATTAGAAAAAATCAGTAACTAAGAGTCTAAGACTCTTAAGAGTGAGAACTAGAAGTGATTCCTCCCACTCCTCCACTTGCTTGACTCTCAAAGTTCTTCAAGTCATGTAGGCTTAAAAGAGGAGCCTCCTCTAATTGGACCCAATCCACTGCATTTGTAGCTTGCAAATCTATCTCTTCAAGGTCTATTGGTGAATGATCCAAACCTATCATTATCATGAGACATTGAAATGTGAATTCAAGTTTGACTTTGAACTTTAAAGTTTAAACTTTAAATTCCAAATCAGATTATGAAACCTTCAAAGTCACACTCTCACCTAGTATTTTCTTGTTGCGCAGTTGTAGATTGTAATGGAAAAATACAAGGTCATTTAAGTGCTTTTGTGTCAATCAGTTGTGCTTATTAGAATTTATTTTCTCAAACATGCTCCAGTTGCACTCACAACCTAAAGGACTGCATGCTTGGTTTAATATTCGAATGGAAAATCTCTTCAAATCTGGCGTATCACTACAAAAGTTTTTCCACCAAAGACCTAGCAAGTGGCAAGGGTTCATGAGTAGACATATTAAATACTAAATAGTAAAAAATTAAAAAGACAATAAAATTTAATAAAACATTTAACATACAAAATAAGTTTTAAACAAATTTAATGAACTAATAAAGCATTCAAGCCTCAAAGGGTACCTAGCAACACCTTAGACCTTTCTCGTATAACACTGGTCTAGGAAAATAATTTAGGAGGTGCCCTATAATCCTATAGTTGGGAAAATACACGACTTTGAAATTCTGGATCAGGGAAGCACCTTTCCATGCATGTCATAAGTCCTCTGTGAACCTCCCCATCCTCATTAAATTTGCTCTTATCATAAAAATACTATGGGTTTAAGAAGTACCTAGCAGCATGTAAGGGGGAATGCAATTTCCTATCCCAATGTGCATCAATAATGTCCCAAAGAGGCATATACTTTTCCTTCTCATCCCCATATCTTCTTTTGATGGCCTCCTTTGTGAGATCCATCACCTCATAAATGTAACCCATAGCGGGTTTGTCACCATCAACCATCCTGAAAGTTCAAGCTTTCAAATTTAAATTAATATGAAACATTGAAAATAAAAAGAAGCTTGAAATGAAATTTAAAACATGAAAAATTTAAAAGACTTGAAGTACCTGAAAACTCTAACAAGGGACTCCATCACAACAATAATCTCTTCGGAATCTTTCCAGAAACCATCATTAAACACAAGTGCAACAACTTCAATGCCTTCAAGGGTCTTGGAATGTTTAGATGCCATCCACTCAGGTCCCAAGGACATCCTCTTCAGATTTATCTTTTACTCAACCACAAATTACAAAGATATGAAATTTTTTGCAAACCTAGTCACTGTAGGTCGAACAATTTCTTTACATTCAGTGTATTTTCTCATGGTGTTGAGGATAATAATGTGGTTGTATAGGTATTTGGTTATGGATTTTTCCTTCTCCACAACCTCATGTATCCAATGAAGTTGACCAATGTCCTCAAGCATTAAATCTATACAATGGGCAACATAATAGGTCCAAAAAGTAGTGGGGTGCCTAATCTCAAAAAGTCTACCAGCAACCATATAATTAGTTGCATTGTCAGTGACAATTTGTACAACATGTTCTTCTCCCACTTCTTGAATGACTTCCTCCATCATTTCACAAATAAGTTGTGCAGTCTTAACCTTGTCTGAGGCATCCACTGATTTGAGAAACATTGTACCTACTGGACAAGATACAAGGAGATTTATTAAAGTTCTATTCCTCTGATCTGTCCATCCATCACTCATGATCGTGCACCCTGTTTCTACCCATGATGAACGAAACTTAGATAGCACAAGCATGGCATCTTCAACACTTTCTAATAGCAAATTTGTCCTAATTCTCTCTAATGAAGGAGCTTTGAATCCTGGACCTGCAACAGTAATTACATCAATCATAGCTTGCCAATAAGGACTTATGGCATAGTGGAAAGGTATGTCAGAATAGTACCAAAAGTTTGCAATGGTCTTCCTTGCCTGATTATGGATATTTTTTTTCCAACCAGTTGTATCCAAGGTAGGTTGGGAATTTAGTTTTGTGCAGGGAGAAAAAACGGTGTTTATGTTTCCACCTCCAATGTTGAATGCAGGAGGATTCATTTGGCCTTGAGTTTGACTTGGACTTGGAGGCACGTGTGGGAAACTTGGGAACTGCATTGAGGATTCAACAGAGGGAGATGAAAATGGGGTAGTGGAAGAAAAATTGTCAACTCCAGGAGTTCCTATTTCTTTTTTTTCCTTTCCTTTATTTGCATTATCTTGACTCAACATATCAATGGCCAAGGTTGCTTGGTGTTTGACATTTTCGTCAACATTTTTACAAAGACCTATATCATGGTCAGGTATTTGTGCAAGGTGGTACTTGAATCTATAAATGCCTCCACTACGTTTCGCTTTGCGAAATTTACAAAGGAGCTTAGGGTCTCCAAGAATCTTGTCACAATAAGCCCAAGCAAAGTCCTTCTCCCTCGGCATTGTTGTTGTTTTGGACTTGTGTTTAAATTGCGGCTTTTGTTTAGATTTGGATTTGTGCCTTCTATTTAATTTGGCTCATGTAAAATACAATAAAAAATCAAAATTAAAAATGCCATATATAACTTCACAAAAAATAGGGTTGGTTTTAAAGGATATGAGGTTTTGTTAAGGATCAAAGAGGAGTCTGTCCAACAACACAAGGACATTTCGAACTAATATATCATTATGACCTTGAAACATAATTAGGTATATATGAGGAAATGCTACCTAAAGGAAATATTATCAACATATATTGCATTGTAATCTTGAATTTGCAAGTTCATTTAGCATAAGACAACTGAACCAATACATCAATAATATATTCTGGAAGAACAAAAATACCCAAAGTTGTGAATGCATGGTTAAAGCCTTTGTAGTCGGTAAGACATCGACCAAGGAAGGAATGCTTGATGACTTGGTCGATGGTTGGTATGAAACCATTTCTTAGTGCATTTTTTAAATCTATTTAAGCCCCATTTATAGGGTTGAAAATTCATAACCAAAAGAATATGCTGAACATTCGATTGCCGAACAGTGAAACTTGAAACTTTCCATTGAAAATGACATTGAAACTACAATATAGTAATATACCTATTATTTAAGCCAAGTGCCAATGTACCTCGATTGTTGAATAATGAAGAGGCTAAGCCTAAAGGTAACACATGCTGAAGGTGACATGCGACTACCCGAGGGTCAATATGGAGTATGGATAGAACACACATTGGTGACTGCCCGATATGGAGTCTAAGCTTAGGCTCACCTTGGTGGTTCCCCGATATTGAGTCTGGATTGTGTAATACTGAGTAGTGATTGATTACTGAAGGTCTCGACATATGATTTTTGGGCCTGAGAAATGAGAAATAAATATTTGGAATGACTGACATTTAGTTTTTAGCAATGCGGCATACCTAAACTTGAAAAACTCGTGCTCGTCGAGTCAAGGGTGAAAATTGAATAAATTGAAATCAATCGCAAGAATCTTCCTTAATCGGCAAGTCTCAAGTCATACTTGCATTGACCATGAGTTAAACTTGGTCAACGTGAGTTAGACTCGCAAATATTTAGATCAGATCGTTTGGAGAGCGAGCAGATTCCAACTCGTGATTAATCACGATTGATCAGCGAGTCATGTTTCACTGCTTGTAACTGAAATCTGAACTCAAAATAGGAGATCTTACAATTGAAACTAATTGTGAGTTTTCTAAACTGAAATTGGCCCATCCGCATCGTTTCTATTTGCAGCTGGGCACATCAACGGAAGAGATTCATTTTAAATCAAGTTGATGGAGAAAATATTTTATGGAAGATGTTTCTTTTATGTTGAGGAAGACATAGTAATATTTTTTATTAAATTTGAATAACAGTAGTATCTACTCTATATCTCCCGTATCTCATTATTTTTATCTCTTGTAACTCATACAGAAAGTGGGGTGATAGTGGACATGTAGCATCAAGCTCCACTCCTTTTAATCCAAAGTTCTGCATGCAAACCTTTGCGTAACTTGCGCCACAAAGCCTTCGCTGTAGAGTGTGGACTTAACACCTACCTCTGCATGACAAAAGCTACACATAACTTTTGACTTGGTTTTTTCACCTTTTGTCCATTCTTTGTTTGGAGTCTAGGACAACAAGCTCCACATACTTTTTTTCCATACCTCTATGTGAGTGTAACTTTGCACATTTTCTTTGCTTCAACCAATATCAAAAGCATTTGTGAGCTTCTTTCAAGGCATGAATACATGCTTCAATCATGGAAATTAGCAAAGTTTCTAGAGCAAAAAATAGCGATGGAGTTATCCTTTTCCATTTCAAATATGTTAGGATTCTATTGAGATTTTTTTAGAGATAATTATTAACTAGCCCTCTACTTTTCCCTTTTCCTTAATATAAACTACATCTCTTATTACTTTTTTAATCAAGAGATTTACATCAAATACTAGATCAAAGGGCCAAGGAATTTTCATAAATGCTTCCTTGTCCAACAGAAAAATAAATGGTCAACATGTCAGCTTGGCTCCAAATTCTTGGGAATTAATAATTGTTTTGAAAAATGACTACTCTTGTTTGAATCTAGAACTATGTTTAATCTTTGAAAATGGATTTTCCTCCAAATTGATATTGGAAAGGTGCTTATTAAAGGCTTCTCTATATCTCCTCCACTAGAATGAATGGCTTGTATGTTGAAACGTATAGAAAAGCTCCCTTCTGAAAAGCCTGATCATCCCATTGTCACCAAGAGAATTATAGCTCCTCCTTTTCCCCAAATTAGACCCAAAACAACATTGAGTACTTAATTATGATCCAACCTGAGAAATTTTTATTGACACTGCAACTCAAGAGCTATTAAATTTAAAGTGAGCTAATATGATTCGTCATTCTTTCATTGAATAAGTATATTGTTTTTGAATTTGTCATTTGTGCTTGTAGTATGTGGTACTGACCTTGTTTCACTTGAAAGGGTTTTTATTCTTGGACTATGACAATGCTAGTAAGATTTAGGCTTTTTGTAGTATTTGTACCCCATGATCATTTTTGCAAGATGTATGTCCTATGTGGAAAGAAATAAGCATTTAGTTATTACCTCCTAAACTAAAGCATTGTTTCTTTTATTAGGTGCCATGTAACATCCTCTACAAATTGAGGACGAATGGGACATAATATCCTATCCATCCCCGTAGACTATAGTCCTCCATAAAGGGGAAAAAAACCCCAAAATACCCATTGTTGGGCAATTTTTGGGGAAATTGGGCTTAAAAAACTGAAATTTTGGGTTTGGAGTAAGGTTTACTCAATCACTTAAGAATATGAAACCCCTCTACAAAATCTATAAATAAAGAAGGGTTGAATTCATTTTGGATCACCAAGTGTGGATTAATTCATTTGTTCTTTAGCATTAGTTCTGATAATTTTTACCCCTTCTATCTCTTGTCAATTTCAGTGGTGAAATATTCCACCCTTGTTGACATTCCCTTATTATCTCATTGTTTGAGCACAAGGGTCTCTGGCTGGTCAGTGAATTCTATTGGATATTGGTCTCTTGTATTTTTCTAGGCACAAGATTGATGTTAAAGGTGAATGAATTTGTAGGATAGTGCATGATAGCTTAGTTCTGTTTGGCATACACCTCTCTTGAATGAAGCAACAAAGTTTCTGAGTCCTTAATATCTTCTTTTGGGCAAAGCACTTACCTTAGGCAGTGGATTCGTTTCTGGCACCTGGAATAGAGAAACTCTTTTCTTTATTTAGTTTTTGCATGCACAGTTGAAATGAGCACTTCCCTAGTTATTAATTCTTAGTCTTAGCTAAGGAAGCATGTTTGCATATCTCATATCATATTCACTAGCGGAAAACTTTAATTGTCTTATCTATCCATGCAAGGAAGGTGCATTAGGATTAGGACTTAATAAAGTTGAGACATTGTTGTACATGTTTCCAGATTCATTGTACCTTCTAGACTAAAGGAAAAGTGAATATTAGTGTTTGAAATTCTTAGTTATTTCTTGTTTCAAAGAGTAATAAATAGTGATGTGATTTGAGTTTCAAATCTATGTACTTGTTGTTACTTTCTTCAGTGGCATGTGCTTCCCTGTTCAGAACAAGAGGTTTTTCTACAATATCTATCCTCCAAAGCTTCTTCAATGCAAACTAAATATCAAATCATGCCTTCGTACTCCAAATCATCTAAGGCATCATCCTAGGGAAGTTCCAAAGTAGACCAATGAGCTTTGATAGACCAACTCCAACCCCATGTCACTATACAAGTGTTGACATCACTGCTACAAAACTTATTTTGAAATGTTGCATCCTACACCAATTCCTAAGATCGATGCCCAAAGGGGTTCTAGAACGAGGGTCAACCTTCATTACCACATTTAAGACTTTTCAAAGGGATCAGTCCCTTCAAACCATACCAATTTTTACACTTTCACAATTTGGCCATGTTCCTATCAATTTATATTTTGTATTGAAAAGTCAGTCCTATTTTACATGTTTATTAAATTTTGGAATAATTATAGGTCAACTCTAGCAAAATGTCAACAAATTTGTGGGTTAGGTTGGCATTTCTCCAAATACTGTCACACATGTATATATAATCACACATTTTCCTTTTTAGATCTTGATTGGTTGAACAAAAAGGTTCGTTGCCTGTGTAATTTTGTCCCATACCTCTACATCAGTACTTATAGATAACAATATTCTTAATTCTTCATCTGTGTGCATAGTAAGGTCTCTTTTGGTTGCTATTTTTGATGGAGAAACCTCTGACAGTACACCTTTTACCACAGAGATTTTGTTTTTGGATAGAAATCTCCAGAGGAGTCTTACACTAGACATATAAATGGCTATTGTATATCAAAATAATAAGCATTAACATATAAAGATGTGCAGACCCTAAACTATGTGCATTCAATCCATTACTTTTTATTTCATGGCATATTTCGTTCTGCATAGTAGATGTGTTATGGCACTTGTGTGTGTTCGCATTAAAATTTCTAAGGCCAAACCCAGATTCTCATGTGTCATGGAAATTCAACATATGCCTTGTTCACCTAAGAACTACTTGTAACTCATCTTAGGGTACTCATGTACAATCTCACTCATCCCAATTAACAAGTTACTAAGACAAGGCTCATCACATCCAACCTTGGTCTAAAACAATTAAGCAACACAATTTACATCTTGACATGCCATAGCACCTGACATGTCTTAGAATGCCTTATCACTATGTGGCATGGGTTAACATCCCCTACATTCCATGGCATGCTTTGACACTCCCTGGCACACCATGGCACTTCCTGACATGCCTTGGTAGTTTAGCATACCTTGGCATTGCCTAGCATATAACCTTGTCACTCCCTCCTTAACACACCTAGAACTCATTGAAACTCCCTCTCACACACTCTTATTCGTTAATTTCCATGCATTTTGAACTAGTGCTTCCTTATGTTTCCTTGAAACCCCCTAACATTCCCTAGCTCACCCTAGCACCTGACACATCTTGGCCTATCACCTTAACACTCTAGCATTCGTTGGCACTACATAATATACCTTGTCACTCTCTCCTTAGCACACCTAGACATCGCTGACACTCTTGGTCACAAACTCTTATTCATTCATTTCCATGCATTTTTACCTAGTTCTCCCTTGTGTTTCCCTAGCACTCCTTATCACTCCTTGACACGTTTTGTTACACCTTAGCACCTATGACATCTTGGCATGTCACCCTAGCCTCTAGCATGCCTTAACACTACCTAGCATACCTTGTCAGTTTGTCCTTAGCACACTCAGAACTCACTGAAACTTTTAATCACAAACTCTTATTTGTTCATTTCCATTCATTTTAACATAGTTCTCCCTTCTGTTTCCCTGGAACTCCCAGCTAACACTTCCTTACACACGTTGGCACATCTTGGCTGCATGTCGCCCTAGAACTCTAGCATTCCTTAGCATTGCCAAGCATGCCTTGTAACTCCTCCTTAACACACTTGAAACTCACTAACACTCCATGCCACACACTCTTATTCCTTCATTTCCATGCATTATGACCTAGTGCTCCCTTGTGTTTCCCTAACACTCCCTAACACTCCTTGGCACATTGGCACACCATGGCACTTGTCACATCTTAGTAGGATTTCCTAGCACTTTATCGTCTATTGGAACTACTTATCATACATTGTCACTCCCTCCTTAGCACACCTATAACTTGTTAACACTCCCTATCACACACACATTCATTCATTCATTTACATGTAATTGAAATGAGTCCTCCCTTGTGTTTCCTTGGCAATCCCTAGCATGTGTTGGTGCCACATCCTAGAACCTAGCACACATTGGCATGCCTTACCACTTGGCATGTCTTGACATGCCTAACATTCCTTGGAACTTTATAACATGTGTTAGAACTTCCTGAAATTCCTTGCACACCTTGGCACTCCCTAGTTTTCATTCCCTCATAGATAACCTTACTTTTTTTGTGACTTGGGAACCCAACCAAGTCATTGAAAAAATAGTGTTGTGCCTAGACCAAAGTCTCCTTTTGTCTCAAACTTCTTTTTCCATCCTCTTATCACAATTGTAGGCTTTCCTCCTACAAGTCCTAATATGAAAATCTCCTAACACACTTCGTCCCTGGGACACCTAGAATTCACTGACATGCCCTGGCATAATCTCTTATCCATTCATTTCCATGCACTTTGACCTAGTTCCCCCTTATGATTCCCTGACACTCCCAAACACTCCTTGACATGCATTGACACTATCTAGCATATGTCAACACACATTTTCATTCCTTGGCATGTCATGGCACTCCTTAATTATCATTCCCTCATAACTATCCTTATTTTCTTTTAGACTTAGGAACTCAACCAAGTCCTGCCTCGACTACAACAACTTTACCATGTTACATTTACTACAACTAGACTATGCCTTATTCCCCTAATGGACTATAAATCATCTTAGGCTTCGCATGTCCAATATTAACTCATCCCACTTAAAAAGTTACCAAGTCAAGGCTCACATCCAACAGTGCCCATAAAACAACTAAGCAACATAGTCTACAGCTTGACATGCCATAACATCTGGCACGTATAACAATCCATTGGCACTACATGGCACACATTATCATCCCCTACATTCCTTGGCATGATTTTCCACTCCCTAATAGACCCTTCCACTCTCTAACATGCCCTGACACTCTAGCATGCCTTGGCACTGCCTATCATATACCCTTGTCACTCCCTCCCTAACACAATTGAAACTTCCTAACACTCCGTATCACACACTCTTATCTATTCATTTCCATGCAATTTGAACTAGTTCTCCCTTGTGTTCTCATGGCACTCCCTGACACACATTGGCACACCCTAGGACTTGGCACATCTTGGCATGTCGCCCTGGCACTCTAGCATTCCTTGGAACTACCTAGCATACCTTGTCACTCCCTCCTTAGCACACCTAGAATTCACTGACAATCCCTCTCACGCACTCTTATTCATTCATTTCCATGCATTTGAAACTAGTGCTCCCTTGTTTTCCCCCGACACTCCATAACTCACCCTGGCATGCATTGGCACACCTCAGCACCTAACACATCTTGTCATGTTTCCCTAGCATCTAGAATGCCTTAGCACTGACTAGCATACCTTGTCACTCCCTCCTTAGCACACCCTGAAATCACTGACACTTCCTGTCACAAACTCTTAATCATTCATTTGCATGCATTAGTTTCACCTAGTGCTCCCTTGTGTTTCCCTAATGCTCCCTAACACTTCCTAGCACTATTTTTCACACCTTGGCACCTAGCACATATTGGTTGCATATCGCTTTGGCACACTAGAATGACTTAGTACTGCTTAGCATACCATGTCACTCCCCTCTTACCACACCTGGAACTCATTGACACTCCCTATCACACACTCTTATTCATTCATTTCCATGCATTTTGACCTAGTGCTCCCTTATGTTTCCCTAGCACGTACTAACACTCACCACACATTGGCACACCTAACTGCAATGAGTTTCACTAACAGACAATCCAAAAAACCTTCCAAAGTCTAGCTAGTTACTTGTTCTTCACTAAGATATTAGGGTTAATTTTATTGTATAGTGTTCAGTGTGAAAATATTACTAGGTGTTTTTATCGCATAGAGTAATTATGATCTTCCCCATGTACACAAGGATAACTAAGAAGTGTTTCCCATAATCATGCAAGTGGAACTTCAACATGTACATTAGGGTAATGACAAAATATTTATCATATTTACACAATGCAAGGTGATAGGAAAATATTTACATTATATACATGAATTCTAAGATCAAGACCATTAGCAACATATCTACATATTTACCACAAGATGAGGGTCATTACAACCCCTAAAAAATAGCCATAAGGCCTTCCTCTTTTGCAGCTCCTTGATCACAAGGGTTTAATTGAAAAACACATAGTTCCTTTAAAGATTTTTAGGTTGAGGCAACCACTTCAAGCCCTTTAACTTAAAGATAATCAAATATTTTCAATTTGTTACAATAATAAGGCCATTATGCACACTCCTCATCTTAGAGTTGGGTAGAGAGGGAGAATACTTGATTGATGCCAACCTTGTAAATGAAAAACTTTGCCTACTCATTGGTTGGACACTCCACCACTAGTTGACACCACTACCGCACACCAAAAGTCCAGGATACCCAAATATGTGCCCTACACCCAAGGGCTTAGAATACACCTCCATAAAATGTACCTTCAACTTTAGATGTCCCAAAACGGTAATATCCTAACCCTAGCCTATTTGTTAGATTTTTGTAACTTTCTCCTTAAATAACATTTGTTTTTAACTATTTAATCCACTTACCATATACTCTCTCTTGTTTTCACCCACCTTGTATACAAGAACACCTATGTTTTTAATACAACCAAGTTAAGAGGGCATGTTTTACACTTAAATGTTTTCAATACAACCAAGTTAAGAGCACATGTTTCCTTTTCAAATTCCAAAATTATAACATGTCTATCTCTATAAAATAACATCAAATTCATTGCATAAAAAAGGTAAGCTTAAAATTAAATTAAAATTAGATTATTATTATTATGATAAATACACCAAATATGGAAAAAATGTTTTCAAACACAACCATAAAAAAAAGTGTTAGTTTATCAAATACAAATACAAACTTATTAAGCCAGCCTAGATCCATCTTAAGCCGGATCTATCAAGCGCCGAGAGGGATCCAATCTCTCGATGTGCAAACCTCTTTTTTGGTGTTTGGTAGATCCAGGTTAAGATGAATCTACGCTGGTTATATAATAACTATATTTTAATCTATGTGTCTCTTTCTTATTCCCTCTCTCTATCTCACCCCCCAAACATACACACTTTCTCTCCATATCTATCTCTCCCTCCCTCCCTCTTCCTCTCCACCTCTCTCTCTTCTCTCTATCTCTCCTCTCTCCATCACTCCCTTGTCACTCCCTCTCTCTCTTTACCTTTCTCCCTCTATGTCTTTCTTCTTCCTTCCCTCTCTCTCCCCCTCTAACTTCATATATCTCTCCTCTCTCTTAGCCCTCTCTCTCCCTTTGTCTCTCACCTCCATCTATCCCCCCCATCACTCTCTCTCTCTCTCTCCCCCCTCCGTCTTTGTTCCTCCCTCTCTCTCTCTTTCCCTTCTCTCCCTTTCTTTATCCCCACCTATTCTCTCTCTCCCCTCTCTTCTCTCCCTCTCTCTCTATCCATTTATCCCTTGTCACTGCCTCTCTCTCTCCACCTCTATCTCCCTATGCCTTATTTCTTTCCTCCCTCTCTCTCCACCTCTATCTCCCTATGCCTTAGTTCTTTCCTCCCTCTCTCTCCCCCTCCAACTCCATATCTCTCTCTCCCCATCCAAATCCATATCTCTCTCCCCCACTCCCTTCTTCTCTCTCTCCCCTCTCTCTCTTCCTACCTCCTTTTCTTTGTCTCCCCCCATCACTCTCTCACTCTCTCTTTATCTCTCTCTCTGTGTCTCCACCCTCCATCTTTGTCACTATCTCCCTCCCCCTCTCTTTCCTTCACTTTTCTTGCTATCATCACTTGAATCCTTAGTTAAGATAGATCTATGTTGGTTCTTACTAATATTTGTATTAATAAATTTCACATCTTTAAATAAAAAATTATTCTCATTTTTAATTTGATTAAAACCTTAATTTAATTTATATGGGAATAATTTTAGTAGTCGTGAGGATAGAGGGTTTATATATATCTCAACACTAATTACAACCCTTTTCCTATTAGCTTCAAATAAAAAATGTTATAAAATTAAATTAAATTAAAATATTTTTATTGTGAAATAAGTTATGGTTTTTGGGCATTTGGTATTGATAAGGCATGATATTGGCCCATGGTATTGTAACAAAGCCTATTTACAAGTTAATAATATCCATGGTAAAGTGGGGGTGAATATCGAAGGTTAAGAATCTTGTCATATTGTTATGAAATATTTAGATTGTGAAACAAGATATGACATTTTGGCATGTGGTATTAATAAGCCATGGTATTAGCCCATTCTATTGTAACAAAGCCTATTCACAAGTTCATAATATCAATGACAAAGTGAGGGTGAAAGTCCATGACTAAGAATCTTGTCATATTCTTATAAAATATTTTGATTTTGAAATAAGTTATGTTTTTTGGGCATGTGATATTGATAAGCCATGGTATTGGCCCATGGTATTGTAACAAAGTCTATTTCCAAGTTAATAATATCCATGGTAAAGTGAGAATGAATATCCATTGTTAAGAATATTTTCATATTGTTATAAAATATTTTGATTGTGAAATAAGTTATGTTTTTAGAGCATGTGGTATTGATAAGCCATAGTATTGGACCATGGTATTGTAACAAAGTCTATTTCCAAGTTAATAATATCCATGGTAAAGTGAGAATGAATATCCATTGTTAAGAATATTTTCATATTGTTATAAAATATTTTGATTGTGAAATAAGTTATGTTTTTAGAGCATGTGGTATTGATAAGCCATAGTATTGGACCATGGTATTATAACAAAACCAATTCTTTACAAGTTAATAATATTGACTGTAAAGTGGGGGGTGAATATCCATGATTAAGAATCTTGTCATATTGTTATAAAATATTTTGGTTGTGAAATAAGTTATGGTTTTTGGGCTTGAGGTATTGATAAGCCATGGTATTGGCTCATGGTATTGTAACAAAACCTATTCACAAGTTAATAACAAAATCAAAATATAACAAATTGAATTTTATTATTTTTATTATTAATTGAGCCAACATTTAGATTTTTGCACTCATCCCCATATTTTTGACTTTTATTATTATTATTATTATTATTCTTTAACTAAGCCCATATTTATAATTGTTTACATACTTACATTACACCTACACATCTACTATGTACTCTATAAATATTGTATTTATTGTTTTTTAGGGAGGAAAATTTTAACATTTTTGAAAAAATTCAGCCTTAATTTTGATGTAACAAAGCCCTCCTAATTCCAATCTTCATTTACTTTCTAAAACAAGTAGTATATTTTCACTTTTCATATGGTTTAGGGAAAACTAGTAGATATTTTCACTTTTCACAGGGTGGGAGGGAAAAAGAGATTGAAGAGAGTTGTGAATTAAGGTTTTACCAGTAGTAGATTGATATCGAACCCCACCATTAGATCTTGAATCCATTAATGGTGCCCAAGTATGTTTCATTTCTAACCTCGCTGCATTTACACCCCACTTTTAGTCTTCTTCCACACAGGGAGGAGTACACACACCTTGGTTCAAAATTCACTATTTTTTTCATCCTTGCTTTTAAGTTTACAAGTAGCATATTTTCACTTTTCATAGGGTGGGAAGGAAAATGAGATTGAAGAGAGTTGTGAATCAAGGTTTTACCAGTAACAGACTAATATCGAACCCCACCATTGGATCTTCAATCCATTAATGGAACCCAGGTATGTTTCATTTCTAACCTCGCTACATTTCCACCCCACTTTTATTCTTCTTCCACACAAGGAGGACTGGTTCAAAATTCACTATTTTTTCATCCTTTCTTTTAAGTTTAAGAGTAGCATATTTTCACTTTTCACATGGTGAGAGGGAAAACGAGATTGAAGAGTGTTGTGAATTAAGGTTTTACCTGTATCAGACTGATATTGAACCCCACCATTAGTAGTAGACTGATATCGAACCCCACCATTGGATCTTCAATCCACTAATGGTGCCCAGGCATGTTTCATTACTAACCTTGTTGCATTTCCACCCCACTTTTAGTCTTCTTCCACATATGGAGGAGTACAAACACCTCAGATCCCCCACCATTGGATCTTCAATCCATTAATGGCACCCAGGTATGTTTCATTTCTAACCTCGTTTCATTTACACCCCACTTTTAGTCTTCTTCCACACAGGGAGGAGTACACACACCTAAGATCTCTGGTTCAAAATTCACTATTTTTTTCATCCTCGCTTTTAAGTTTACGAGTAGCATATTTTCAATTTTCACATGACAGGAGGGAAAATGAGATTGAAGAGAGTTGTGTGTTAAGGTTTTACCTCTTGAATCCATTAATGGCACCCAGGTATGTTTCATTTCTAACCTCACTACATTTCCACCCGACTTTTAGTCTTCTTCCACACAAGGAGGACTGGTTCAAAATTCACTATTTTTTTCATCCTTTATTTTAAGTTTAAGAGTAGCATATTTTCACTTTTCACAGGGCAGGAGGGAAAACAAGGGAGCATAGGTAAAAGCATATGTATTTTTCCTTCTTTTATGGTTTGTCTCTATAGAGTTGATTTTATTGGGTGTACATTGTATGCATCTCAAAATTTCTCTTTAGGAAATCTTATTTTTATTCTTTCCAAGAAAAACTCTATGGGGAATCCAGATGGATGTTTCCCCACATTCATGGATGACATCCCTGGTAAACCCATTGGCATTGACTAGTGCACCTCATCCAAGGGATTTCAAACAAGGCACCTACCA
Source organism: Pinus tabuliformis (assembly GCA_031772625.1). Lineage (NCBI taxonomy): Eukaryota > Viridiplantae > Streptophyta > Pinopsida > Pinales > Pinaceae > Pinus > Pinus tabuliformis. The sequence continues at coordinate 1,928,142,404 of CM062819.1, forward strand.
GCATAGAACTAGCCAAATACCTAGTAACATTAATGACATTCTGTTGGGCTAACCCCTTGGGCTTAATAAATCATAATCAACTACACTATTTTCCATATTAACATATTGATCCTATTTAACATTTTGTTAGAGTAACCAGCCTATTCCTATTTTTATTTTGGTTTTTAATTCCTTCTTTGGTGTGGTGACAACTTTATATGGTTGTATAGATGTTTATTTTTGTCAGAGTATATGTTGAAAAGTAGATGCTCTCTTACATTCTAGCTTGCTAGTTTCATTAGTTGTGACCAAATAACTGTGTCAGGCATGTATATAAGGATTCTTGTATCACTATTTATAAACTGAACATTGTCCTTAAACAAGCAAAGTAGATCCTTAATGCTACATGTTTGTATCTGAGGGAACTTCCAATCCTAATAAATGAGGTGAAATTTAAGTGTTTCCAGAATACAAATCTCAGGTTTTGTGAATTCACTCATATATGGTCCTAGAAAAGCGAAGTGAAATTTAATTATTTCCAAATCTTAAGTTTTGTGAATTCACTCCTATTTGGTGTTGGAATTTTTTGAGCAAACGAGAGGAATTTCTTTTAGTTGCATTCAAATTTTCCAAAAATAATACTAAATTTCTCCTTGACTAAAATTCTCCCCGAAATGGCTTTGGGATTGAAAATTTTGTAAATATTTTTAGGGAAACAACCCAAAACACTTTTTCCAGATTAGAGTTTTATAACACTAGGTACTAAAACAATCTTTTATTTTCTATTGCAAATGTCTGATAGAGTCTTCCTAGAAACTGATCAGAAAATTAGGTAGATGCGCTGGATGGACTAAATAATTTTTAATAAATAATCACTTAACATAAATGATATATTAGGTTGCATAAATATATAACTTAGAAACATGAAATGAAGAATAAATCTCAACGAGATTGACATATTCTTAATTGAGTTGAATGAGGCCAGGAATAACCTTGACTAGAAGGTGTTGAAAATGGCATAATTTTGTTTTGGTTGGATAGATTTAGAACTAAAAATCAGCAGTTTTCTTTCTTGAATAACATGGGAAGATTTTTGTATCTCAAGTCTCAACCTTATTGAGTAATATGATTTTTGCCTTGCAATGTTGAAATATGTTGTGATACCACTTGCTAGTAACCTAAACACTTTGGATGAAAATTTAGTTGTGAATTTTACTTGCAAAATATATAAGTGAAAATATAGATTAATTGTCCATTGTGTAGAATTTCCTTGAAATTCTACTATTGCTTGAATGAATAAATATGAAACTAATTGTTGCATGAAGACAAAAAATATCTCTACCAATTTGTAGTGGAATAGAACATAAATAAAACACAGTCACACTATAGCAAAAAAAAAAAAAATTCTAGGGAACCCAAATGGGAAAACTCTTTGCCAGTTGTAGAAATTTAAAATACTATCCATATTAGACTTTGAGACACCTTCTTCAAGACCAGGTTCATCGATGCTTATTTCTTTCCATATTCATTTTCATAAGCATTAGGGTTGTTGTCCATCAAATCAGAGTAGCTAGAAAGTGTCTCTTTGATTTCAGAAAGCAAATCAGGATCAACTTCATCCAAGAATCCCCTAGAAGGCTCATTAGTAGCAAGAAGAAAGGTATTTTTTTATTTTATTTCATCACATGCATCCATCATAATCATTGATTTGTCTTCATTTCTTTCACAGTCATTTTCAATGTTAGATGCAAAAGGTAATTTAGTATGATATAATCCTTAGGTAACCAACCTCAAACATATTGTTGGTTAATTTATGTTGTTTGAAGTTTATTGAGTTTGAGTTTTATCATGAAACTACTAGAAGCATACTAGAATGGGTGAGTTGATTATCTTGATAACAATGTTATGGTTTGATCTAGTCCTTGAAAGGAACTTATAGTTGATGGTCAAAATTTCACATTCCTTTCATTTATCTATCTTCACATATAAAAAATATCTTTATGTTATAGCCTCTAGCTAGATATATACAGTAATTGCCACTCAGAAGTTGGATGCCATCATTTTGGAGCTTGAGCTTACTCAACTTACCATTGTTTGAGTTGAAAATTTCATTAGATCTCATTATATTGTCTATTGTAGAGCATGAATCCAATTTACATTTGTTTCAATTAAAAGTGTAATTAGATATTGCTATATCATCTTTTGTAGAGAATGAATCCAATTTCTCATAGTCCATTTGCTTGAGGTATAACAAAGCTACTTTAATTCATTAAAATTACTTTTCATATTCTATTTGCTGATTGTGATTCTGCAGGCCACATCTGCATTGAAAAAGGGGCATATTTAATGAAGTGTGGAAGGAGAGGGAAGCTTTAGTTATGTCCTTTCAAACTTTCTAAGATATGTAATAAAATTTTAAAAACTTCTCCATAGAATGTTATGCTTTAACTTTTTATTTTGATAATGGATTATTTATGTGATCTCCACTCTCTTAGACACAACCAAAGTCTAGACATACATGGTTTTTTGGGATATGTGGACAATGCACAGATTTACGCTAACCATTTATCTAGAAATTTACACTATAGAAGATCAAGCATTTACAGTTGAATATTTCCTTGTCATTAAATTAGAGTCGAAGAGTTAGACTCATATTTTTCAGGCATATGCCTCACTTTTAAATAAATTTATTGCTGACTCTGTATATACCTTCCATGGGAGGGCAAAAAGTGATCACTACCATTGCTTAATCTTTTTGTAGACCAAGTAAAGATTTCAAATCTGTATAAATTAGTGGCTCCTTGGAGAATCCCAAGAGTGGCACTATTGTAGCAACAATAAATTCGTTTATTTTGAGTTCTTGATTAGTGTATTGATAGTATATTTCTTATTCCATACAATACCTCAACAGTGTATGATCAAATTACAATTAAGCCTATCATAATATTTTGACTTACCCTCTTTTAGAGGGAAACTAGAGTGCATGTCAAGCTTGCACATCACAATTGTATCATGAAAAGTTTGCCTGGGACAAGTTTTGTGGATCTAAGTAGCAAGATACCTGTTGGAATTCAAGAGGCAACAATACTACAAAGTGGGAAAGAGGTTTCACAGTTAACCTGGATTTCACATTATGGTTGGAGTCGGTTTGTTGGCAAGATGCTGGATACCCCAACTTCCTTTTTATGACTGAGTGCAAGATTGAATCCTTTGACATATTCCTCGCTCAATTGTCATTAAGTGATGGGTTTTCTCAGAAGTGTTGCACACCTATAAACTTTATTAGAGTTGTTCTTGAGTCTTTGGAGGTGGTTAGCTTTTCAAAGCACACACGTACAAGAAGAGGAGAAATAATATGTCCGGCTAATTTGAAGTTATCTACCTGTGAATAGGGTGTTCCCATTCATAAACTTGATGACTCGCTCTACTTCTTTCTAGTGAACAACTTTGGGACTTGCCATGAATCATGAGACAATTCCAACCCCATAACTATAAATTTCTTATTTAAATCTATACCCAATAGATTAGAATCTGCACAAGGAGAACTCCATTCTTGTTTCGAAAGAACCTACAATCGACTTGTACCATGTTATTTAATATTTTCTGTATTTATTTGCATCCTTGGTTTGTGACATAAAGATGCAATAGGCTACCTTGCATTTTCTATACTAACACTCCTAAAAAATAATAAAGTATGCCCAATATATCATTTCAAATTATCTATGTAGCTCACCTTTTGTTTTTCAATTATCGAAGTTGTTACCTATATTGATGAGAACTTATACAACCGATATCACAGTGACAATATATGTTATAGTTTTATCTGTGTTTCTCTGAAGGTGTTTCTCCTTCAGTAGAGCAACAATACACTGTAGTTTCCATTTAGGGGAGAAGTGTACCTAATAGCAACCTTGGCTTGTGTGCAGATGGGTTAAATGCGCATTAGACTCTATCTGTTGTTTTGAAGGTGTTTCTCCTTCAACAATACTTCATCTTAGTAGATACTTTTGGTCTGCACCTTTAGTAGATGCACGCGGCCTTGGGATACATGTTGTAGATTATAGTTTTCATATGAGTTTGTAGTAGCGATGAAATAAGTGCATCAATTTTAGGCATATTTTTTATGCTTTTATAGTTTGACTTAGATGATCACTTTTCTTAATTTAGGTGTTTTTATTAGTTTTGTTTTATGCACAGATTTATCTTTAAGAAAAGTGAAAAGTAGAGAAGGGTTCTATATTTTGAGTAGGGGACACACTTCTAGGTAGGAGGTACTCTATTCTAGGAAGCTTTTGCCATGCAGGTTAGGTTCTTTATCCGAGAATCCCAAGAGGTGCTATTGTAGCAATAATAAATTCATTTATTTTGAGTTCTTCATTAGTGCATTGATAGTATATTGTTTATTCCATGCAATACTTCAATATTGTATACATCCATATTTAGTATGCTTTTATAGTTTGATTTAGATGCTCACTTTCATTAATTTAGGTGTTTTTCTTAGTTTTGTTTTATGCACAAATTTATCTTTAAGAAAAGTGCACAGTAGAGAAGGGTTCTATATTTTGAGTAGGGGACACACTTCTAGGTAGGAGGTACTCTATTCTAGGAAGATTTTGCCATGCAGGTTAGGTGCTTTATCCGAGAATCCCAAGAGGCACTATTGTAGCAATAAGAAATTTGTTTATTTTGAGTTCTTCATTAGTGCATTGATAATATATTGTTTATTCCATGCAATACCTCAATATTGTATGATCAAATTACAGTTAAGATTGTCATAATATTTTGACTTACCCTCTTTTAGAGGGAAACTAGAGTGTGTGTCAAGCTTGCACATCACAATTGTATCATGCAGAGTTTACTTGGCACGAGTTTTGTGGATCTAAGCAGCTAGATACCTGTTGGAATTCAAGAGGGAACAATACTACAAAGTGGGAAAGAGGTTTCATAGTTAACCTACCTTTCACATTATGGTTGGAGTTAGTTTGTTGGCAAGATGCTAGATACCCCAACTTCCTTTTTATGACTAAGTGCAATATTGAATCCTTCGACATATTCCTCACTCAATTGTCATTAAGTGATGGGTTTTATCAGAAGTGCTTCACATCTATAAACTTTACTAGAGTTGTTATTGAGTCTTTGGATGTGGTTATCTTTTCAAAGCACACATGTACAAGAAGACGAGAAATAATATGCCTGACTAATTTCACGTTATATTCCTGCGAATAGGGTGTTCCCTTCCATAAACCTGAGGAATCGCTCTAATTCTTTCTGGTGAACAAATTTGGGACTTTTCATGAATTGTGAGACAATTTCAACCCCATAACTATCAGTTTCTTAGTTAAAGTTATACCCACTAGATTAGAATCCGCACAAGGAGAATTCTATTCCTATTTCAAAATAACCTGCAATCGACTTATACCATGTTATTTAATATTTTATGTATTTATTTGCATCCTTGGCCTGTGACATAAAGACACAATAAGTTACCTTGCATTTTCTATAATAACACTCCTAAACAATAATAAAGTATGCCCAAATCTGTCATTTCAAATTATCTATGCATCTCACCTTTTGGTTTTTCAATTATCAAAGTTGTTACCTATATCGATGAGATCATCGACAACCGAGGCCACAGTGACAATATCTATTAGAGTTTTATACGTGATGCACTAAAGGTGTTTTTCCTTCAGCAGCACTACAATACATTTTAGTTTCCATTCAGTGGAGAAGTGTACCCAGTAGTAGCCTTGGTCTGTGTGCAAATGGGTTGAATTCACAATAGACTTTATCTATTGTTTTGAAGGTGTTTCTCCTTCAATAGTACTTCATCTCAGTAGATCCTTTCAATATACACCTTCAGCAAATGCATACAACCTTGTGTTACATGCTATAGATTCCAGTTTTGCTGTGACAGTATAGCAATGATGAAAGAAACACATCGATTTTAGGCATCTTATTGTTGTTGTATGAAAGCATGCTTGTCTAGTGTTTCCCAAACTTATATAGAGCCATATTTATTATACTTTTATAGTTTGACTTAGATGCTCACTTTTCTTAATTTAGGTGTTTTTCTTAGTACTATTTTATGCACAGATTTATCTTTAAGAAAAGTGCACAGTAGAGAAGGGTTCTATATTTTGAGCAGGGGACACTCTTCTAGGTAGGAGGTACTCTATTCTACGGAGCTTCTATCATGCATGTTAGGTGCTTTATCCTAGACACAGTTCCAAGTCCTTGCCTCCTTGACAAAGTCCCTACTAGACAAGACATTGGTGGATAGAGTTCCAAGTCCGTAAATTTTCCAAAAACCCACCTGACCCTAGCTATCTAGCCTAAAATCCTTTAAATTCCAGTCATCTCTTGGCTATGATTTCATAGAGAGAGCCTTATCTGGTTTGGTAGGGCTAGTTACCAAACTAAAAGCTTGGTTTGTGGTTACCTCTGTCGATATCTTCATCAGCTTGGGACATTATGGAGGATAACAGAGGGCATGACAACTAGTGAGTGCCAAGGTGTTCTAGTGAATCTAAGGTTACCAAGTCATGGAAAAATGCATTGCTAGTTGTGAGGTGATGACTGCCAAGGTGTGTTAGGGAATGCTAGGGCATGCTAAGATGTGCCAGATAGTACAAAGACATGTCAAACAAACTAAGATGTGCCAAGTTCTAAGGCATGCGAAGATGTACAAGGGTTCCAAGTCCCCACCTCCTATTCTTCTATATGATATCCACTTATGACATTTCCTTTGCAATATTTGGTGCATTTGATAGTTATAGTTCATTTATAGGTTATAAATGTCTTCAGAGTTTCACTTCTAATTGAGTATTCAACTCAACATATTGATTCTCTTATACATAACTATTTTTCCCTCCACCCAATTTTCATAACTTCAATAACCATTAGGTGGGGACCTACATCTTCGATGTTGCTTTTCTTGTTTAGTAAAATATTGCTAAGACTTTAATTTAATAAAAGTTGTAGAATTTACAATTTATGAAGTTTCAAGGTCTAATTTTTAAAAATATAAGTGTTTAAAGGGTGCTAGCTCAATGGAAGAGCACCTGCTTTACAAGAAGGAGGTTGGTGGTTCGATTCCATTGTGCCCTAACATCCATATGGAATGGAGATGATCAATTTTTGGTGACAGAGGCTATTTTGACCATCACTAATGAGCTTTGGTGACATTTTTTGACCCTCACCAAAAATATGAAATGGTGATGGTCAATGAACGCCACCATATATACGCATCAATAGTGACTATCCTCAAAGGTCTGTAACCATAAATCGTTGTTGTTGATATGAAATGGTGATGGTTGTTGTCTGTCATTATAGTCATTATTCGCGATGGACATTGAATGTCACCACAACACCTATACTTATAGCAATGCGACTTTTGGTGACGGTTAGTGAACGTCACCATATATATGCACCAATAATGACGGCCATTAAAGATCCATCACAATAAATCATTATTGTTCATATGAAATGGTGATGGTCATTATCCATCATTATAATCAATATTCGTGATGGACCTTGAATGTCACCATAACACCTATACTTTTGGTGATGCCACCTTTGGTGATGTTCAGTTTTTGGTGACCGAGGCTATGGTCCGTCACCATTGCTCATATGCAATGGTGACGGTCACTATCCATCATTATAAATCATTATTGGTGATGAACTTTGAATGTCACTACAACACCTATACTTTTGGCGACACTACCTTTGGTGACATTTAGATTTTGGTGACGGAGGCTATGGTCCATCACCATTGCTCATATGAAATGGTGATGGTCGTTATCCATCATTATAAATCATTATTGGTGACAGACTTTGTATGTCACTACAACACCTATACTTTTGGTGACGTTCAATTTTTGGTGACGAATGCTCTTTTGACCATCACTAATGAGCTTATGGTGAAATTTTTTGCCCCTCACCAATGTCCTTTTTTCTTGAAGCCTGAGAGATGGTAGGCCTCATCTGCCCAAGGCTGTGTTCATATGAAGATTATCTATGCCTTCCACTGCAACTCATTAATCTGTCCCTACAAAATCATTCCTTCCTGAAGACGAGAAAACCGTTGCACAGGTGCTAAGGTCCATGTCGTGGCTTTGAGCTCATTAAACTATAGTTGTTTGTCTCTGATTTCTGCCTCGATCCTCTGCACATGTGGGTCCTCCTGCATTGTATCCTAAAAAAATTGACCACATTCTTTAACTGCAGTGGCTATCTTTCCCGAGACTGAACCTAGATCTCTCGAGTGAGAGCCGAGTATCCTAACCATTTTTTAGCTTTAGGGGCATAGACCCAGGTTTAGAGTTAGCTATGCTAACCAAGAAAACCCTATACGATCGGCCCTTTCAGCAATGACTTGCTTGCGTAAATTGCAGTCTCGCTCGAGACGATATTGGGGGATGCTAGAACCAAATTTTTGCATCCATAGGGGTTATGCAGTGTGGTTGGAAGGTTTCTTTAGCTTAGGGTTTAAATTCGACCTTTGCGAGCTGTTAACCTTATTGTTATAGTCGTTGAGCATTTCCTACTTAAAAAAATTGTGAGTTGCGCGTAATGAGTCTAACATGTTTTATTCATAATATAAAACAATATTTGAACCTTTGTGATGAAATTACAGAAGAAATATACAAAATCGAACCTTAATCAGGCTAAAACATAGAAACTATGCTAACATAAGAAAATACATAAATCTGTCTCAAATTCTTCTTTATTAGCTCAAGTCTTCATAGATACAATTTGTCTGACCCTGTGCACACAACTGCAAGGGCCTGTGCGCACAACTGCAGACTTACCAAGGTCTCCATGCACATAGCTGCAAGAGCCTTCCCCTTCTTTAGAATATAGAAAGATTTCCAAAACAGATTCACAACGTTACATTGATCACTTCCTTATACTTGCTAAGACATCCCTTTATATATCCTTTCCCCTTACAATACCACGTTCCACAAACCATGGGCGATGCTCAACATATTCTAAATAATCCCATCCCATTACAAAATAAGGGGCTTTGACCCATCCTAAATCCCCTTTGACTCTTAGAACTTTGCACTAGCCATTCTCCACTCCTCAAAATGCAGAGACTTTACATGACTTAGACAAAAGTTGGACCTAGGGGACCCCTACCCATCATTGGTCAAACAAGTACCTTAGCCCACAATGATCACTTATCATAATAAATCTCTTTCTAAGAAGATAATGTCTCCACATCTTCAACTGATGAATGATAGATGCCAACTCAAGATCGTGAGTCACATATTTCTACTCATGCTCTTTCAACTTCCTTGAATCATAGCTTACTACCTATCCTCTTTGCACGAGGAATCAATCAAGTCATTTTTTGCAAGCATTTGTACATACCACAAACTCTTTGTCTGGATCTTCAATCTTCAAGATTGGGGCATTTGTAAGAAAATGCTTCAGCTGCTCAAAACTACCTGCACACTCCTTAGTCCATTCAAACTTCTTCCCTTTTCACTGCAAAGATGTAATAGGATAGGAAATCCATGAGACTTTCCTGATGAACTACCTATAATAACCTACTAGTCCCATGAATGATATGACCTCATCTATACTCCTAGGAGTTTCCTACTCCATGATAGCTCTGATATTTTATGGGTCCACTACCATACCTTCCTTAGAAACAACATGTCCCAAGTATTGAACTTCTGTCTGAAAGAAACTACACTTTCTAAGCTTGGCATACAAATAATTCTCTCTTAACAATATTAACATTGTTGCTAGATGTTCTACATTCTCTTCCTCATTCGTAGAGTATATCAACAAGTCATCAATGAATACTATCAAAAACTTGTCTAGATAAGGAATCAACACACTATTCATCAAACACATGAAACTAGATGAAGCATTAGTATGACCAAAAGGAACTACTACAAACTCATAATGCCCACACCTAGTACGAAACATTCTCTTGTAGATGTCCTATTCTTTAATGCAAACCTGATGATATCCTGATCTCAAATCAATCTTCGAGAACACTACTACTCCCTTTAACTAATCAAAAACATCATCAATCCATGACAAATAATACCTGTTCTTGATAGTCACCTTGTTCAACTACCTGTAATCAATACATAACCTAAGATTTCCATCCTTATTATTTACGAGCAATACTGGTGCACGCCAAGGTGAATACCTCGCCTAATGTTTCCCTTATCAAGCATTTCCTTAATTTGTAACTTTAATTCCACCAATTCTGGAGGGCTCATCCTGTAAGGTGCCTTTGATGCTAGTTTTGTTCCTGACATCAACTCAATAGAAAAGTCAACTTCCATGTGAGGCGATAACTCTAAAATATCTGTTGGAAATACATCCTAAAACTACTGCAAAACCGGATACCTCTTCAAGACTTCAACATCCTCAACATCCTTCCCTTTGTCACTAGAAGTATGAACTACAAACAATACACATCCCTTCCTACTACTGCGCTTTACTTGCATAGATGTAACCATTCTCACTGATGTAGGTTTGTTCTTTCCTTGCAATATTCCCCTCTCTCCATCATCATCCAAGCACTCAATAACCTTCTCATAACAATCTACCTTAGTCTTGTGAATATCCAACCAATCCATACCCAACAACATATTGTATGGTCCCAACGGAAATACATTTATATGCATTGATGTAGACATATCATTCAGCTCAAATGCACAAGATCTCACCCAGCGATGAACTCTTTTCTTATAACCTATAGCCAATTGCACCAACCAAGGATCTACATGCACTTATTTGTTCAAGCAACACTTATCCACTAGGTCAGGACTGATATAACTATAGTTAGATCTAGGGTCAATCAAAATAGAAACAAATTGATCGTAAAACTGCATAAAGTGGCTAAGTGTTGGAAAGAGGTCCTAATTTAGTAGGGGGAACACTTGATGCATTTTGTGGATAATAAGCTGTATTGAAATAGAAGTACATTTAGATGCACTAATGTAGAAATATCATTTAGCTCAAATGCAGAAGATCTCACCCAATGATGAACTCTTTTGTTAGTACCTGTAGGACATTGCACCAACCAAGACTTTGCATGATCTTATTTTTTCAAGCATTAATTATCCACCCGGTCAGGACTGATATAACTATGGTTAAATCTGGGGTCAATTAAAATAGAAACAACTTGATCACAAAGCTCACCTTCCATCTCGCTAATAGATGCCTGAGGATCAACTTGTCTATTTTCCAATGTTGCATAAATTCAAGGAATACTCTGTCCAACATCCCCAACTATCTATGCTTCCTGAGCAATATAAATCTGAGGTATGCCACCCTGATGTTGTAGAAATTCTCTCCTGCAATTATCCTTGCCATAAGTCCAACATTTCAAAGGTTTCCTTCCATCACCCTTGTTCTGCTCCTAAGGCTGAAATCCCTGTCCTCTGTCAACTGCTTTGAATTTCTTGTACAATGCTGCATTCTCCTTCTTACCAACATCCTAAGGTATTTTTCGGACGGATAAATCGTTCTTGCAGACAAGACTGATCTCCCTAGTATCAACAGATATCTAGCAACAAGCAGGACAAGCAAATCTATCTTTCTCTAAATATATTACAATTCATTAATAAAAACTAAGAGGTGTTTTAGACCCTACCTTAAGTCCAACGCTAGTTTGTGGTAGCCATACTTCGATCATTCGAAAGAGTTTCCTTTTAAGAACCTACAATCACAAACAATCACACATCAAATAACACCTGCATAGCCAATATAATAAATCATATTCATCATGGTGATCAAGGAATCCATGAAATAAACCATAAAACACAGCTTATTGAGAAAAATAAACTTGATTGTATTAACTTTGAAAATAGAAGAACTTTACAACCTTTGGTGCCTTGATGTCATACAAGCTCTTCCTAGGGTCCGAAATAGGAATCTCCTCTACTTTGATAAGCCTCACACTCTTCCAAATGAGATCAACAATGTATGTAATCTTTCCTCACAAAAGCTCAATTAGGAAGACTAAGTTCCAACAGAATTTCACCTCAAAAATCTTCAGCTTTCAACCCCTTCAGTAACCAGCCCAATGCTTCATTTATAGTGCAAAGGAAGGAGGTTATAGGTCCACCTATGGAGGGATAGAGTCCTCCTTCAAAGGGATAAGCTCCTCACATCAAGGGGTTAGCTCCTTAAGGTATGGGATGCATGAACCTTAAAGGAGCGAACTTGCCACCTCAAGATTCCTTCTAGAAGCTTCCAGAAATGACTCAAAGTGAGTTTTTAAGAATGCACTTGTGCCTTTTTTACTTTTACAGGGGTCCACAGCCATTACACAGAGACAGAGTGGTCAGGTACGCAGGTTAAATGACCAGTAGGTGCGGGACCGCAGGTAATGCTAAGAGAAAGTGCGAAACCAGAGTTTTAGAGAATTTTAAGGGATTTCTCTTATTTTCAAGGCTTGACATGAAGAACTGAGGTTTAAGACTTGCAAAGGAGGAAAGTATGAGTGGTGATAGACTCACACGGATTACAGAATGTCATGGTGAAAATATTTTGTGCAACAGATTGCCCCCTAAAGTGTGAAGTCTGTAATAGATGAGGATAGCATTTGTCATCTAAGAAGAGTGAAGTACTTTATCATTTCAAGGATCACCGTGTGGACACCCTGGTTGGACGCTATAAAAACATTCAATACAAAATATATATATGTGAACATATCATCGCTGAGGTAGGCATTCCCATACTCAAATCAAAACTGACTAGAAAACTAACTAAACTACTCTGATATAGGAACGATTTTGTAATACATCACAAGTATAGACATATGTAGACACAGTATGGGCGCAGCCATCTGTTTATGAATAGTCCACTGTATAATGAATAACAAAATTCCTCACAGCCTGGATGGTAGAAACTAGATCCAAGGTCTTGATTTATGTTTCCCGAACTAGTACAATTCTATCCATGTGAATGAATGTGTCGAAGTCGAACATGGTAGAAACCACTTGATTACCAATCAATGATGTGAACTATTAACAAGTTTGAGAGAAACCACCAGTAATGTCAATGGCTCTCAAAGTACTCAGTAAAATCCATGAAATGTGAATAGATGAGCTGATGTCGAACATGTCATAGAATCCTGATCGAAGGTCAATGATGCAACCTATCGTCAAAGGTGAGAAACCTGCCATTGAGGCATGCAGATTCCAAGGTACTGACGATTTCTAGATAATGAGCTAAAGTCGATAGAAAGCGATCCGTCGTAGGCAAGCCCACGACACGAAATCATAGATCAAGTTTGAAGAAATATATTTGGCAAGGACTAACTCAGGGATGGTCAAGATGGATGACAGATATTTTGCAGATGAATGGTTTATTTGAACTGACCTCTTGAACACATAACGACACTGCAAATGGTTTGGTGACAATTGACACAAATCTAATACCCGGAAATTGGCTGAAGACTTTCAATATGGTTTGATTAACTGTTAGGCAAAGGATTTCCCAACCCAGGTGAACAAAAAGCCTCGTGTTCAAGAGTGGTTGAATGCTTTTCTAAGACACAAAGTATAACAAACATGTTCATTTTTCTCTCTTTTCCCCCACCATTTCTGGCAAGTACCTCTTTATTTTTGACAAGCTTGAGGAGGATAACATTTGCTTGGTTATAAGCTCATCCTTCGGATGAGTCCAAATTAGTTTAAAATTTGAACCCTAAGAAGGAGCGGTTCATTCCTGTTTAAAATTGAACAGGTCCTTTACTGTTAAATTTTAACGAGTCCAGTATAGGACAAACTTGGTGTTTTTCAATTTTAGGGAGTCAGAAGAAAAACTTAAGAAAACTCCATGGTTGTGCTTTTTCGTAAATTTGTGTCCCCGAGCTCGAAAAAGTATAAAATAATACTTGAGAGAACCACTTGACCATTACGATCAAGTAGTAATTTTCATAATTAGTGTCCCTGATCTGAAAAAGTAAAAAAGTGATCAAAGACATGTCATTTTATAACCAATATTGAACTTGAAACGACAAAAATCCGGCAATCTTTTCTTGTTTATGCAGTCAGAAAAGAGTTGTAAGTGGACCGTCCTTTTAATTCTAGTTTAACAAGTTAAAAAGGGAAAAACTCGGTAATCTTTTCATATTTTACGAGTCAGAAAAGAGCTTAAAGAGGACTCGTCCTAAAGGAACGAGTGGTATAAAGGATAGCAACTGGTTCCGGCAATGGAGGAACTGCTCAAAACATGTAATGGTTAAGAGGCTGGCTAATAAAACCACTCATAGATGTGGTCCCTCAGGAAGGGTAAACAACCAAGTGAAAGCATATGATCAGCCAAAGATATGGTGGCGATGGAATGAAAACAACCAAGGCTCACCTATCAGAATTTAGCGGATAAAGACGGAAATCACGAGATGTAAACTGGGTATGGGTTCATTTTTACACAAGCTTGAACCATAGAGAACTCTGCTTGGATTCGGTTTCATGTTTTAACAAGCTTGAAACAAAAAACTATGCTTTTTATAAGTTCGCATGCCCCCAGCATAATGACGCAAAATGAGGTACTTGCCCCCCAAGCTTCATTGCATTCAACCAGGTCGATGAAATGAAGGTTTACTTCGAGATCTTGAAAAGACTCGACTCAAAAAGGGAGTTGTTTCATTTTTCATGAGGTTGACACAGGAAAAGAACTTTCCTCAAAACCCTTGTTTCATTTTTTAATGAGCTTGACACAAGACAAGGAACTATGCTCATGGCTCCTTATTTCATTTTTTAACGAGCTTGACAGAAGACCAGGAACTATGCTCATAACATCCAGTTTCATTTTTTAATGAGGTTGAGACAGGAGCAAACTATCCTCGCGACATCTAGTTTCATTTTTTAACGAGGTTGAGATAGGAAAAAACCATCCCTGCAACACCCTGTTTCATTTTTTAACGAGGTTGACACAGGAACAAAACTATCCTCGCGGTAGCCTGTTTCATTTTTTAACGAGGTTGATACAGGAAAAAACTATCCTCGCGACAGCCTGTTTCATTTTTTAACGAGGTTGATACAGGAAAAAACTATCCTCGCCAACTGATTATGGCTTCCAACTAGAAGAAAGACATGTCAATGGACACACCTTGATCATGGCTTCCAAGAGTTCTTCATCAGAAGGAAGAATAGTTCTCTGGAAGGAACAAATTTCAAGGGACTCAAAAGGGATAAGAACATCACGTTCAAGTAATCCCATAGAGTTTTCCATGTCAATTACTGGATCTAAATCAAAGGAAGATGAGCAAACAGTGAGAGGCTCACTTACATCAATAACTGAAAACATGGGACTAGTTGCCACATAATTAACCCATGGCGGGGTAGATACCACTTTAGAATCATGAACATTTAGGGGTGGAAAATTATTTGTAGTTGAAACAAGACTAGGGAACGAAAGCTAGTCTACAGTCACAATATTTCCAAAGTGAGGGAAAGACATCATGCGAAAGAGTGTCGATACGACAACTTTCATTACATAAACATAGTCTCGCCCAAGGAGTAAATTGAAATCCAAGGGACCTCGAACTACCATAAGATCAATACAGATAGTTTTACCTTCCAAGGTAATAGCAAACTTAGGAAGGATCCCTAAAGGTTCACTAATGGTTCTATTAAAAGCTTTCAGATTCTGCGTAATAGGCACAAGCTGAGGGGAACCCAAAGCTTTCCAAGCAGTTGAGGATAAAATACTAACAGAAGCACCTTCATCTACCTGTGTGCGGTGTATGTCACTGCCACCAGCCTTGAAAATGATTTGGAAAGGGATGGAGGAAGGAAGATGAGGTTCTATCAGTCTATTCCAATCAAAGGAAAAGACCTTAGTACCTGGAGGGGGTTCTGTAGAAATAGGTGAAATGCCCCCCGGCATAGAAGAATCTGATGTAACAAGAAGAACTTGAGCGGTATGAAGTTCAGTCTCTAAAGGGAGAGTGGGATCGACCGAATGTGAAATTGAATCGACCACTTGATCAACTAATGGATCAACAACCCGAGTGATATGAGTTTCACTCTCCAATGGAAGAGTGGGATCGACTGTACTTGAAATTAGATCAATCACTCTGTCAGTTGATGGGAGGTTGGGAGAAAGTTTACGATAACCAGTTGGAAATTCTTGTTGTGGAATAGTAAGGTTTTCCAACAATTTTGAGGCTTCATCCATGTGAGGGCAAATGTGAGTTTGATGACTCCCTTTGCATAACTTACAAGGAAACCTAACTTTACCCTTTTTCCCAGGAACCTGACTATCACTGGTTGATGGATCAACGGAAAGTTGATGATATTTTTTTGACCATACTTCCAAGACCTTTGGAATACCAGGACAATTGATAAGGAAGTGGTCACCCTAACAAAGCCTGCAAGGGTATTTGGGTTTACGATGCATGTTGGAGGTTTCCTCAACACAACTAACACTTACAGCCATGGTTGGTTGGTTTACTTCTTTCTTATCTTGCTTCTTCTTCTTCTTCTTAGCCACCTAGTTACTAGCGTCAAGGCTTTTACCAAGCG
Organism: Pinus tabuliformis; assembly: GCA_031772625.1. NCBI lineage: Eukaryota > Viridiplantae > Streptophyta > Pinopsida > Pinales > Pinaceae > Pinus > Pinus tabuliformis. Next base: position 1,928,158,894 of record CM062819.1, read on the forward strand.
AAGAGGAAGAAATGGAGGAAGAAATATTAGGTGAAGAAGGTAAAGGGTCAACAAAAGGTTGGTGATGCTGAGATGGTGAACTCTGTTGAGGTGAAGCATTCGGTTGAGGTGGAACAATTGGATTATTTGGGGCCAATGAAGTTGAAAATAACCATATCGGTAAACCTATTGTAAATCCAGGTAATGACAAAGTAGCCATATAAGGAGGATCAACATTTCCAAAGCAAGGAAAAGTACTAGGATTCTCGTTAAGAGGGGTTCCTTGGTTGGTAAATTCTGGAACAGTTGCCATTATATTCAACTTCAGTGAATTTTATTAACAATTTAAAACTAAAATTAACAATTCACAATTCACACCTAACAATTAAAATTCACAATTCACACCTATGGTCTCTAAAAGTAAAAACAAACAAATTAACATGCGCTATCAAATCTAGGAGTCAAACCACACACAAACAGTAACTTCCCGTACTAAAAACACTAGTTGGTGATGAAATCCAACTTAGTAGAAATTTAATACAGAAAGGGTGGTTGGAACAGTTACCCCGACAACCTGCTTAATGAAACAGACTGGCACAAGTTTCTTCACAAAACCATCTTGAGTGAAGAGAACCCCCCAGAGAGTCCAAGTGAGTCTAGTCGACGTCTGCTCCAGGTACAGTGGGATCTTCCCTCCACCATCACCTTAGGAAAGAATTCTATAGCTTATGGCCACTAAGGTTACCAACTAAAACAAATATACATGGGGGAACAGTCTACGATCCGATACACACGCAAAGGTAGAGTAACAAAGCTCAATCCCCTTGAAGGATCCTTGACATAATCCAAGGTTTACCAAAAAGTGACCCCAAGCTCCTCAACAATGGTCAATCTGAAGTTTATCGTTTTTAATACGTGTATATCTACTATCGTTCCCAATCAGGAAGGATTGATTACCTCACTGGTTCAGATATGATATCGTGCTTGACTCCTTTAGGAGGAGCTTCCCACAGCATACATGCAACAATTGGAATTTTTCCTACCGCAAGATCGACTACTTGTTTGTTTTACTATCTTGGAGAGTTAACTAAAACCTATTCCAAGACACTAGGCTAAGCTAGATTGGTGGAAAGAGCCCTAAAAATGTAAAAATTACTAGATGAATTTTAATTAAGCGCTGTGTTATTTAGGCTGTTATTACTCAAAAGGGTAAATGGATATGAAACCAATGGTGTTATGACCCGACCCAAAACTGAATGCAATCGAATATGATAATTTAATCTTTTCAATTTGATGAATCCTAACTAAAGTAAGGAGAGAGTTTCCATTCACTTCCAACAGTGCAAAAAATTGATCACTGAGAGAAAATATAACAAATTCTCTAATGCACTAATTTCATCAAGAAAAATTAATGAAAATCAATTCCAAAATAGTTTTTTTATTTTTATTTTTGTGTGTTAGTAACAAGCATAAAAATATGTAAATTCAAATCAAAGAAAACTGATCTAAATCTACGATTGAATTTTCAGAATGTAAACTATGCAATTGTAATCTATGCACAATTCACTTGAAAAGTATGCAAATGTAATCTATGCACATTTTTCATTCATATTCTGAAAATGAGAATTCTAATTATGCAAATGTGATCTATGCAAGAGAATTCTCAAACACAAGATGATTCTAATGTAATCTAAGAACCAATCAAGTGCAAGTCAAGAAAATTGAGTGAGAGTTCCAAAGATCAAAAAATAAAAACACTCAAAGGTGATTAACATTCATACACAATTTAGCCTGCAAAAAGATGCAAAATTGTGAAAAGACTGAGACAAACCTCCAAGTAATGACCAAAGGAAATCAAATTAAGAATTTCTCAAAAAAGATACTCAAAACACCCATTTAACTTAATGGAGACTGATGAGATGAAGAATTTGCTGAAAGAAACTCATAAACAAGGCTTTTTGACAGAAAAATACAGATCTTGGTAGACTAAAAGCCATCAATAAAACCTAAACCTAATTGAACGAAAACATTTTAGGTTTCTCAAAAATTTTGACAGGGTCCGCAGGCTTCCAGTAGAACCAGATACGGTACTGCTCTGTGCACTAAAGGAATAGTGCGGGGATGTCCGCACAGTCCAAGTGTTTAGCTCCTTAAGGTATAGGATGCATGAACCTTAAAGGAGTGAACTTGCCACCTCAAGATTCCTTCTAGAAGCTTCCAGAAATGACTCAAAGTGAGTTTTTAAGAATGTACTTGCGCCTTTTTTACTTTTACAAGGGTTCACACCCATTACACAGAGACAGAGCGGTCAGGTATGTAGGTGACATGACCAGTAGGTGCGGGACCGTGGGTAATGCTAAGAGAAAGTGTGGAACCAGAGTTTTAGAGACTTTTAAGGGCTTTCTCTTATTTTCAAGGCTTGACATGAAGAACTGAGGTTTAAGACTTGCAAAGGAGGAAAGTATGAGTGGTGATAGACTCACACCGATTGCAAAATGTCATGGTGACAATATTTTGTGCAACAGTCTTCCTTGCTTCTTATCCCACTTTCCCTTAGTCTTGTCATTGCCTTGCCAATCACGATTAGGCTCCAACTTACACTTAGATTGCTCATAACAATGTTTCAACTTCCCAATTACTTCCTCCAATGACCGAGGCTCGTCAAACTCAATCCAACCCTTAAATTCTAATGGAAATCCCTTAGCAAACTTTTGAACCTTCATCTTATCATACTTAAGGTAATGAAAATACCTCAATAACTCAAAATAATTAGTCGTGGTAATGAAAATACCTCAATAACTCAAAATAATTAGTCATATATTCTTCATCTGTCATAGATCCCATCTTCAACTCGTAGAAATCCTTAGCCTTACCATCATAGTATCTCTATGACAAGTACTTCTTTCTAAAAAGTCTCTTTAATTCATTCCAACTCAACTCCTCTGTCTTGATGTATATGAAAAACTTCACATATTCCCACTAGATGTATGGTCTTCCTTTTAGACTGAAAATAACTATCCCGTATTTCATATTCTTTGTATAATCATGCAACTCAAAAAACGTCTTCATCCTGAGTAGCCATGATTTCACATCTTCCGTTTTCTTCAACTCTCAATGGAATGTAGGAGGTTTTCTTCATCCCTCAGGGTTAGAGCACACTCAAAGGCCAAAAGACCACCCCAGGTGACCTAACCATGACTTGGGGCTCTTTTCACTAACCTAGACTCCCACCTGCATGCATGACAAGGACTAGGTGTAGTTATAGGCCTCCAACCACATGCACAACACCGCCTCCATGCGGTTGTGACCTAACTTGCCTAGTTCATAGGGTGCAATCCCAAGATTTCAGCCACAATTCTAGGCCCACCTCCAGACCACTACTCAGAACTACCTGAGACTTTCCAAAATCATTATTTACACAAGGACAAAGCTAAACATTCAAACTCAAATCAAGAACTTGACCTAGACTTCATAGAATACACTAGACATTTCGTCAAACACATGGAAAACATGTAAACTACAGGTAATGAATGCATATCTAATCATAATAGTCCAGGATTCATCTGAGAATCACCAAGAAGGCTCAATGCCCTCTCCACATAGTTACAAAAATTCTTATTAGTCCATACATTCATCAACAAACCAATAACTAAACAATTCATGAAAAGATCCATAGATAATACTCATCATATAACCATAAAATAACCAACATAGAAACCATGTTAACTCAGCCATAATATCACCAACATAATCGCTACAAATGCTTATAGATCACATTAAGGAAATGTCTCATATTAAAATATGAAAATACCAACCAAGTCAGGGACTTCCACGTACCACCCAACCATAGATTGGGCTAAACCAAATCTCTCTTTCATCCAATCACCCTCACACCATATTCCAAGCATGAATGTGGGATCTCATGGAATAAATAAATAAAAAAACAAACCAGGGCTTCTAGAGGCCAAACCACTTCAACCCTCAACCATAGTGTTTCCACCTCCATGGTTGAACATCACTAACACCAACTAGATCGGTCTCTACCCAAGTTGTTTAGGGCTCCAAGACTAGTAACTCAACCAACAACCTTCCAGGGCTCTAGAGAGTTTATACAACCCAAATCTAGGGACTAGTAATTGAACTCACCAAGGGATCTAGAGTGTTTGTACCAACCTAGGCTCTAGGACTAGTAACTCAACCTAGGTTGTTCCATGGCTTCCAGAGAGTTTGTTCCAACCCATAACCATAGGGAATGCGAGCACCAATCAGAAAAAAAAATAAGTGGAAAAACCCACAACACCATGGATATCCAAGAAATGGAGAGGCAAGGCTAAAAACATTGTTAATCCAAGCAAATATCCATTCCAATGACAACACATAATGAATGAATCACATGCATATACCAGGCATCTAGAAATCACACATGCAACCTATTACCTGCAAAGAAATTTAGCTGTAATTTCTGATTCCCCTTGTGCTTTCTTGCTTTCCTTTGCCTTCTTTTTCCAAATCCAATGTATGCAAAAGTTCTCCAAGAATTATTCAATAATACTCTAAGTGTGCAAGAGTGTGACAAAATGAGAGAATGGAAGAGAGATCCACTTAGAAACTATCAAAAAGCTAGCAATTAATCCTTAGAAGCCCTTTTATTATCGAGACCTCTATTTTCTTCATTTTCCCAATTTACCTCTCATGCAAACATGTGTCTCTTCATCTTCCTTTTCTCCTATTTTCCTTTATAAATAAATAATTCCAATTAATGCCACTTTGAATTCGTTAATGCCTTTGCCAATTTCAATAGCCTTTAATTAATCACCAGTGACACCCATCACTATGTTTTTCCCAACATTTAGATTGGAATATGTGTCCCATGACCTTGGTCTTATTTTTTTTACATGGAAAATTAACCAGGGGTTGTTATAGTCCTCTTGAGACTTTTAAACATGACCCACTTTTGACAGGTTCATTTCTATCTCGAACTTTGTGCCTAGTAATTAAATGATGAAGGGGGTTTTTTTTCCATGACCGCTGAAATTTTCTTCCCAAATGAAAAAATAGACTGCACCATTTTGATCCCTGCGGATTTTTTGTTAAAATGAGTATAAAGTCGGCTACATTTTTTCACCTGCAAATTTGGTCCCACAGGGAATCTTTTATATTCCTCAATGATTTTGCATCAACTGGAATATTCTCTGCTAGAAATAGGCCCTCTTGGTTTTGCCGCTCAAGGTTGCATTAAATTCAAGGTTCCAAAGAACTTGTGGTTCTACTACTATGGGTTCTATAAGACAACATTTTTTCTTGGCTTGGTTCCACACCATCTCTCTTGGACCTCATTGGTTGGTGGAATGAATTGAAAGGTTTTTAAATCAGTTCGTCAGTGTTACAAACAAGGTCTACCCATTAGGCGATTGGTTAGCTGGTGTAACAGCCCTAGTGAAAATTCCATGTAAAAAATATATAAAGTCACGGTGATGGGACATGTATTCCAAGCTGAATGGTGGGGGAAACATCCTAGTGGGTATTGATTCAGTTTATTATGGCTAAGGAAATTGGAAAAGGAAATGGCTAAGGATTTGGAAAGGCATGACGCATTTATTGGCATTTTTTTATGAAAATAATGGAAATTAGGAGAAAAGGATGGTGAAAGGTCATAAGAATCATGTGAGGAGGAAAATGAAGGTAAAGAATGAAAAATGAAGAAAATAGAGGCCTCATTAATAAAAATGCTTCTGAGGATCAGTGGGAAAGACTTGGTCAGTTAAGTGTTGGAGCTCTCTCATTATTCTCTCTCTCTCTCTCATACTCTTGGATACTTAGAGTTTTATTGGAGCACTCTTGGAGGTTGTCGCATATTTGGATTCTTGGAGCAAGAAGACAAAGGAAGAGAAGGAAAGTGCAAGAGGGCATCAACAACAACAACTACATCAGATTTGCTTGCAAGTATCGAGTTGCATGTATGATTTCTTCACGAGTTTTGGCATGCATGGCATATGCATGTGGTTTCTTGGTTATGATCTGTCATTGGCATGGAGGATTGCATGGATTGATAATGGTTTTCCTAGCCTTGCCATTTCCTGGATATCCATGGTGATTGTGGGTTTACTTTCATTGTTTGTTTTTGGTTGGTTCTCATGTTTTTTTAGCTTGGGTTGGGTTATTAATTGTGGAAGCTCTGGTTGAACAAACGCTCTGGAAGCCCTGTAACAACTTGGGTTGAGTTACTAGTCCTGGAAGCCTTGGTTGGATAAATTCTCTAGAAGCCCATGGTGGGTTGAGTTACTAGTCCTGGAATACTTGGTTGGACAAATGCTCTGGAAGCCCTGTATAAGTTGCACGCTGAGTTACTAGTTCTAGAAGCCTTGGTTGGAAAAATGCTTTGGAAGCCTTAGAAGGCTTGGATGGAGACCAATCTGATGATGATTTTATGATGTATGACCATGAGGTGGAATCACTATTTGATGGGTTAAGGTGGATGGCCTCCGAAAAACCTGGATGAGTTTTGATTGATGTGTTCTATGAGATCCCACATTCATGCTTGGAATATGGAACGAGGGTGAAAGACTGAAGAGAGATTTGTCTCAGCCATTCTATGGTCAGGTGGAACGTGGTAGTCCCATCTCTGGTTGGTTTATTGCATTCATTAATGAGAAATTCATTCCCTTGATTTTCATGTGAAAATGTACTGATGTATATATGGATTTTGATGGCTGATATGTTCATGGTATTTCTGTTCCTATTATGCTGGTTATATGTACATTTTGTGACAACAACTATGTATGGCTCTCAACATGTTTTTACTTGTACATGAATGGATAATGTCTATGACCTAATAGATGATAATGCAAAAAATGGCATGAGGGAACAATGGTTCATAGCGATTCTCAGATAAGTACGAGATCCCTACACTTAATTATGTTGTTTCCACCTATAGGTTACATGTCGATGATATGTTTCACGAAATTCCTGTCATGGCTAATAGGGGTCTGGTTAAGGTCTTGATAAAATTATTACTTTTATATCATTGTTTCCCTGTATATCTCATAATTCTAAGTTATCATTCCATTCTAGGCAGTGGTCTAGGCTTTGGGCCTAAAAAAGTGGCTTAAATACTAGTTTCGTTGGTAGGCAGACCTATGAGAGTGACTTTGGATTTGTGGTCTCCCCCTTGCCTATAGCATGAGAGCGACTATGGCCTAAGAGGTCCAGAACAACAATGGGACCCAGGGATAGGCTGTTACATTGGCTTACTTATCTTCTAAGGGTTTTATAGATGATGTTGGATGTCTGTGTGTGATGTTCCATCGATTCCATTTCCTTAAGGTTACCTAGGTCTGAGGTTGAATCATATCAAAGTGGCCTCTCGTCCCATGTTTACCCCAGCTGGCTAGTTGCTTGGGTAGATGTGGGAGGAGGGTGTTATAGAGTGGTATTAGAGCGTGGTTACACTCTCCTTGGGTTGTGTGTTGATCATTCTTTCATGTTGGTTGCATATGTGTTCCTTATGCATGTAGTCCATGTGCTTGTTGCATTTTCATGGTGTTGGTCATGGTTGTAGTGATGTCACCATGTGGAGTTTGAAGGTGTGGTCATGGAATATGTCTTCATGTGTGTATAGTTGATTATGCATTGTTATGCGCATCAGTGTTCACATATTATCAAGTGCATGTGAAGTGGTTTTTGTTATCATGCACAAGGTCATGGTTTGTGTAGTTGGTATGGTCATACACTGATGACTAGACTCTAGCTAGAATGTTGTGTATATGGTTTTGTACTCATGTTTTATATCTCTATATGTAGTTGTTATGCACGTATGGTCTTGGTTATAGTTATGCATGAATAGTAGGGCAACCATCCCTTGTGAAGTCAATATATGCAATTTAGGTCATCATGATGCTATTGGTTGTTATGATGCTAATGTGTTGGTTGAGATAGAGAAGGATATGTACAACATCATAATGAGGTTGCAACATTAGATTTGGGGGTAAGAGAAGATCATCATACACATATTGTATGTTTGGCATGCAGGTATGTAAGTTAAGGATTGTCATATGCATTAGGCTTATATACATTAGGTTTATGTAGATGTCTTTTGATGTTATGGTTACATATCTGATAGATGATAGTTGATTAGAATTATCATTTCATAGTTTTCTCCAGGCTGAAAGGAGAAAAATCAGAGGTAACCAAAAACCTCTTTTGGTTGATAGACTAGTCTTATTCAACTGGAGGGGGCTCCCTCACTCAAGAAATATAAAGAGTTTAAAGCACAAATTTAGTAGATACCAACTCTAACAATGGAATTCTAAATATATTTGGTTGAAAAATGAATGGTCGGCTAGGTAATAACAAATGATCAATTTGTCTTTTTATTCATTTGATTGTGCAAATAAACTAACATCTATTACAAGGGATTTCCAGCATGACTTGGGATACAAAGATAGGTTGTAGTATAGAAGGGAAAAACTAAAACAAAACAGACAATTTCTTCCTCTGCAAATATACAATGTTTCTTTTACACTAGAAAGAAAGGATAGATGAAAGAGATAACATATATGAGTATAAGACATTCCATTTGTAACTGAAATGTGAAAACAATTGAAAAGAGAAACTTAACTGAATTTTAAGTCAACTGAAATCATACTACTCATATCACACAACAAGACAATAGAATAACTAAGCGATAAACAAAAATAATCCAAGACATCATACCAGAAGAATCCTTATACAGTGGAATCGATATCCCTTAATACATAAGCACCGCACCATGAATTGATCACAAAAGAAAAAATTGCAAAAAATTAAAACCAACACAATGTTGAACCATCCACAACCTGTTTTGTATTCATTAATCAAAATATATAGTTCAGACATAGGAGATCACTATGTCTAAATTTGATGCATATTCAATCCAACAAGGAATCGATCTCAAAACTAAAAAGAGGAAACTGTTGTTTTCAAAATAGCTTTCCTCAAAAGCATAAAACACAAAAGTTGTTTTGTCTCCTAAAAACAAACTTTTTCTAAATAATAAACCAAGATATCTCTGAACAAGATCATCATGAAGTGAAATAGGAAAGAACAAAGCTGCTTTCTGAGTGTGAAAAAGGTTGTGTAACAGCTACACAACATCCAAAAATTTGAGCTTTTTGAAATGGCACATGGCGAGCTGTTGAGGAGGTGAGTTGGCTTCCACATATACTCCATGTTAGCCTCGTGAAAACCTGACAAGTGTCTTCATTCTAGCATGTGTGTGATGGTGTGGGAATTTCCTGCGCAACGGATTTTCTACGGGCAATATCTCCCAAACAAAAATACCCTTGTAAAACCTGAAGGAGATTATTGTATATTATAGTTTTTTGAAGATAAAACTCTCTCATCTTCTCTGCATTCTTCCCTAGCTTCCTAGAAAACGCTCTGCAAAACCATGACTAAAACAAAGTATTTGTGCAGTCCGAAAAATAGGCTTTGAAGATGAAATAAAATCTCTCGATCCATGACACTTGTACAAAATATGGAATATGTTATTTTTCTTTTCCCTATCCTTGAGAAATTACTCTTTCAGTTTCCAAAAAATCTCCTTCACGCGGTCAGAAACCGTTCTGAAAAACGATGAATAAAACAGATTTTTTTTTTGTGTAGTCCGAAAGATAGGATTTTAAGATACAATCAAATCTCCCGATTCATGACACCTATACAAAATATGGAAGAATTTATTGTTATTTTTTCTATGCTTGAGAAAAACATCTTTCCATTTGTCTCAATGAAGCTCCATTTGGTCATAAACCATTCTACAAAAATAGTGACCAAAACAGTCAATTTCAGAGGAAATTGAATTGAACAAAACTAAGAAGATGGGTGTGCTTGATATAATGTTGTATAATCATTTCCCTATTTGCAAATATGCAAAGCTTTCACATACCCCAAGAATAATGGACAACAAAAATCCATCAGATTGTATGCCTTCCTACTGCATTTGATAAAACCATTTCAGTGCCTCCTCACCCTACTGATTTTGTGTATAACCTATAGAAAACAAGATTAAATAGTGTCCATGCTACGATTTGACTTGATTACCATTAGGGAATAGAGAGGATGGAGACTTAGGGTAAAATGTGATGTCTAAAGAGGGAACAAATTGGAACTTTTATGACTATACTGCTTTGACATCACTCCTTTAACTATAGACACCATGATCAAGTAGACATTCTATCAACCTTCAATATCATGACTCAACAACTTGTTATAACAACTTTCAATGCTCAAACACCCCTTCCCATGGCCGACTTTAATGATTAAGGTGATTTCCAAACTCATAATGACTCTCTAAGCAGGACAAGATCAAACTTATAACAATTATAATGTTTATGAATTTGACTCCCTACAAGATAGAAAAATAATAGTTCGAAGACCCTCAACTAATAAATTAACCTACCCTAACATTTACTCCATTGGGGATGGAATCTTCCTTGTGAGGTGCCAAGAACAACACCATAGACCAAAAGGCTATCCATTGGGCAATGGAAACAATGTGTAAAACTGATATACAAACTACCAAATTGAAAAAATTTACTGACTGGACTGACTTAAAATAATTGTTGACTAACAGAATCTTACTGGAAAATTTGACTTATTTATGACGTCAACAAGTCAAGATCTTATGGCCTTCACCTCGAGCTTTAAGTCTCAACTCTGACCACCCACACTTGCAATTTTGAACAATGATACCAAACTACCAAAAGAAAATGCTAGAACATGGCACACTGCTGATAAAGATGCTCAAACCACTGAGCTTATTTATGTACATATTAATCTACCCTAATAGCTGAGAACAAAATTCTTGCTTCAAGCAATTTAAAACCTCCAATATAAACAATCAAATAGTTGGTATGATACCTGGGCTCCTTGACTGTGCTTAAGTGGACCATCTATTGGAAACTTAGAATAAAAATTGAATCCATGCTCCATAGAAAACACAAACACTACTTTAAATGATAACTACAACAAACTTACCCTTGAATCTTGAAAATCATGAAAAATCACCTCCTTTGATGAATGCATCAAAACAACAAAAGGATCTTGGAAATCATGAAGTCCTTCATTTGGTTGATCCTTCTCAAATTGGAATGCAACAATTTGTTCTTTCTTCTCACCCAGATTAGAGACAAGGCTTGTATGCTCTTTCAAATCTTCATATGAGACAACCGCATCAACAATAATTTACACATCCATGGGATCTTTAATAACCTGCTTTTCATGATTTTCTTCATTGGCTATAAGCTGAGATAAGAAATGACATGAAGAATAAATTTATTCCTTCACCTGAAAATTATAGAAACTATCCTCTACCATTTCCTCCTGCTATTGGAAATGATTCTCATACTCTTGATCATGAGAAGATGGACAAGGTTGTTGTAAATTATCATCAAACTTAGAGGATGGAACATGGCTGTCATAATTAAAATCCTGTTGGGTTTCATTTTCATCCAAGAGAGAGGCTACCATTTCTTCTTGGCGATGAAAGGGATTGTCATGAAGGGCCTCTAAAATTTCCTTATCCATGAACTCATAATCTCCATAACAACTCTCCAAATATTCAATGAAACTCACAAAATGTTCACAACAATTTTGAATCAGCAATAAAGATGGATAAGATTCTTTAAATTTTTCAAATAATACTGCATGAAAATCCTTTAAACAGTATAAACTAGCAGATGGCAATTTTTCATACCATAACCTTTCTTTTCCTTCCAGAGTGGCCATGAACATCTTCATGAGACAATCTTCAGGAAATTGAACCCTCAACTTGCATATATGCATGTGAAATTTAATGAGATGTAGTGCAACACCCTCTTTGTCCTCATCTTTGAATTTTGGGAGATAAATTGACCAATCAACATGAGGCATCAGATTTGGAAAGCCAAGAATATTAGATCTATCCATAGGAGCATACCTAATATTTTTTCTTGAAATTGAACCCATCTTGATTCTTAGATCCTGTTGCCAATGGAGTCACCATGACATTTCAATCTTCTGGATTCTTTGAACTCAGAGTCGCCAGGTGAATGATTCAGCCTATCTGCGCCTATTTGTTGTTCACCGTCAACAACCAGCTCTTGAACTTTGATAATATTTCATGGATAATATGAAATTGTTCGGTCCTCGACAATGATGCCAATATATTATCACTCTGTAGTTTTCTCCAGGCTGAAAGGAGAAAAATCAAAGGTAATCACATACCTCTTTTGGTTGATAAACTGGTCTTCTTTAACTAGAGGGGGCTCCCTCACTCGAGAAATATAAATACTTTAAAGCACAAATTTAGTAGAGACCAGTTATGACAATGGAATTCTAAAGATATTTGGTTGAAAAATGAGTGGCTGACTAGGTAATAACACATGATCAATTTTTCTTTTTATTCATTTTCTTATGCAAGTAAACTGACATTTATTACAAGGGATTTTCAGCATGAATTGGGATACAATGACGGGTTGTAATATAGAAGGGGAGAATTGAAACAAAACAAACAATTTCTTCCTCTACAAATAAACGATGTTTCTTTTACACGAGAAAGAAAGGATAGACGAATGAGTGTGCTTGATATAATGGTGTATAATCATTTCCCTATTTGAAAATATTCAAGGCTTGCACATACACCAAGAACAATGGAAAATAAAAATCCATCAAGCTGTATGCCTTCCCATTGCATTTGACAAAACAATTTCAGTTCCTCCTCACCCTGATGATTCTGTGCATAAACTCTAGAAAACAAGATTAAACCGTGTCCATGCTACTATTTGAAATGATGACCATTAGGGAATAGAGAGGATGGAGACTTAGGGTAAAATATGATGAACAAATTGGAACTTTAATGTCTATACTGCTTTGAAATCACTCCTTTAACTATAGACACCATGATCAAGTAGACATTCTATCAACACTCAATATCCTGACTCAACATCTTGTTATAACAACTTTCAATGCTCAGACACCCCTTCTGATGGCTGAATTTAATGATCAAAGTGATTAGGAAACTCATAATGCCTCTCCAGACAAGACAAGGTCAAACCTATAACAATGATAATGTTTATGAATTTGACCCCCTACAAGACAACAAAATAATAGTTTGAAGACCCTCGACTAATAAATTAACCTACTCTAACAATTAGCATAGTCATATGCACATGAGTCGGATAGTCAAGTGATTTGAATTGGATCCAAGAAGAAAAATCAGCAAACCATGATTGTATCAGATCGGTACAGGCTTCAAAGAATTAAGAGCAGTGATCAAAAACACCTTGGAATAGTGGCAGTTAGCAGCTAGCATGGAACGAAGAGGACCTTGGTCAAAGTGCATTGACCGAGGCCCATGGAGACTGCGTAGGAGGCGAAACTAGCCCCTGGGAGGCCCAGATCCAGAAACGGAGGTAGTTTTTTATGCACGATTAGCACTTAGCACGCATCGCTGAGAAAAACCCCTCGAGAAGGATAGGCCTCGAGCACTTGGTCGCATGGGAGATAGGAAAACCATGGGGAAAAGGCTAAAGGCTAATGCAGGACCCACACTCCAAAAACCAGCGGTATTTATCGGGGGCACCCTTGGGTGGTAAGCAGTTTTAGCAAAAACGGAGCGATTGTAGAGCATTGGAAAGGTATGTTTTAACGAATAACTTAGTGGTGTTTCAAGCAATAGTTGTAACCTTTTCTTTGTTATAAAATAGGAAAATGTAATGAGAATGAGCACGAATGACCCAATCACTAATAGTTATCTTCTCTATGCAGGAAAAGACAAAAGTAGGAAGGCGCGGTGAAAAACGAGAGTTCCATGAGGAGATAACGGCTGTCCCTCCAAAACTAAATAAAATCCAGACCAGGGCGAGTAAATCAAGGAAGATCAATCCGGGACGAGATGAAGGACTGTATGTTCGGAAGGCTAGGCAGAGAAAAGAGAGGAGTTAACAGTTTAACAGATCCCTCAGGATCTTTGATCCTGAGGGATCGTTACTTTCAATTATTTTGTTGTATAGTTAACTCCGCCATTACTTGTATAAAAAGGGGCAGCATCGAAGACTTAAGGGACTTTTGATTATCTTGTATCTTTACTTTCTGTTTACAGACTTCACAGTCAGTTAAACTCAGACTATTGAGTCTCTTTGAGACTTAGTTTTCCTGTACTATCATTAATGCGTTAATATAATATATTTGGTATTACTTTCTCTCTGCATCTGAAGTAAGCTACGGCGGTGTGCCATTGGAAGCTAAGGGCCCGGCTCCAACGGACACTGGCTGATTGTATCATTACAGCTTGGTTTTGTGTGGTTTGTTTATTGCTCTTAATAATCTGATATACTTACATGCTGTTCCATACTCGTTCATCAGTAGTTTTCCTTTTGTAAATCTTTGTAACAAGTTTACATCATATTTCTAGGATTGTTCACATAACATTACTCTGAGTTGTTCACTTCTGTTACAGAATTTATAAGTGGAATGTTTTAGCTACATATGGTTGGAGTGACGATCATAAGAAGATGGAATTAACGTTGTGTGCGGACCACTGGTGATCATTTCAGATTATGTACACATATGATTGATGTTTCCTGTTTATGGTGATTTGTTGTTAAGCTGTCTACTTTTGTATATGATTGACGTTTCCTGTTTATGATGGTTTGCTATTCCATTTGATTAAGCTGTCTACTTGTACAAAAGATTGCTCTTTCTTTGTATATAAGTTGGTGCCAAGAATTGAGAGTGTTGAACTCGCGAGACTTAGTTTCCTTACTGCCGTTCCATTTCTGAATTGCCGTTCCTTTTTACTTGCATTCATTGGTTTGGTGTGGGAGGAGGATCAAGGCTGTCGTGAGACACAGCAGACGCTATTATGCTCCCAGATCCATGATCCATACTCTAATTCCTTTTCCTTTATCAGTTTCTAGAGGGATGGGTTACTATTTCCGTACCCTTGACTGGTAAGGTTGTTGTGTGTGATTTCTTTCTGCAAAAGTAATTTAGTTATAGCTTAGCATCCGTTTACTCTTGTATTTCTTAGACCTATACTACTAAGAATTACTCTAACAAATAGCCTCAAATTGAGATACCCTTTGCAATAACAAAACGCTCCCGGATTGACTTGTAATGTGAGATAACTAGAGGTGAAAAAGGCCCTTGTTACAGCTCTACAGCGATTCCACTCAGCGGCCGACACGTGGTAAGCGGAGGGGAGAGAAAACCACTGCTCATCACGCACTAACGGTTAAGCAAGTCAACCGTGCGAAATGTGCGAATGGCATCGGATTTGGAGGCCCTAGATCTAACAGTTGAGATCACGCTCGATGGGAAAGCCGGAATCGACAAAGGATTATGCCACGATCTATATGAATTTGATGATTGATTTGACCGCCAAGGTGGCAGATGACTCATTCCATGACATAATGGAAAAACCAAACCGACGAAGCGAGATGGCACAGTCTCAAGAGGACAAGTGGCCACTCCCTATGAGCCGATGATGATGCTGAGACAGGGAACTCCAAACGTAGCTGGAGCAAGCGATCTAATGGGAAGTGGAAGGGGAATCGAATAGCCATGGGATCGAATGGCCTTAAAGCCATGAATAGACAAAGTAGAAAAGAAAAGGGAACACCAAAGACAGGGAAGACAGCAGACAGAGAAAACAAAGAAATACAGTGAAGCAAAAGAAGCAGGAAGAAGACAGAGGGTTAAGCTGACCAAAGGCAACATCGAGCACCAGAGAGCTTGAGAGATTCAAGCCATCCCTGAGAGGATCTGTCAGGACTGAGCACCACACTGGGCTCTTCCCATCAAAGACTAGAGAGATCAAAGAGTTGGTGAGGAAAAGAGTATGTGCACACTAGTAGCCTCGGGAATCCAAGAGCCACCCTCCCAAGAAAATTTTGTTTCAAGGAACTCATATTAAGCTCCTTCATTGTAATTCTCTACTTTAAGACGCAATAAAAGAATGCCACCATTGAGAGATGGACTGGAGATGTAGCCCTAGAGGATAGGGTGAACTTGTTGTTAAATTCTTGTGTTCTTATATTTGCTTACTGTGTTTCTCTGTTGTTTTCCATTTCAAGCGTCTATGCATTCGCAATCTGATCAATTCGTTGCCTAAATAACATAGACACACATCAACACACGAGTCTGTAATACCTTCATGTAATAAATCTTAACTAAGATCACTCATAGGGTGATTATCAGATCAAGTGTTATCAAAGCTCTAGGCTATAAAGGTTAAACAACTTGTGTTGGTTTAGCTATTGAATGCTCACTAGATCAAAGCTCAAATCAGGAGAAGGAGAGTTGGTGGAAACTAATCCTAAAATTGGGAGAGTTTATCCTCAGAAGACAATGTCAGAGGAAGGTTCTGTGGGGCCAGACCCTCAATTCATAGAAAGTTTCTTAGCTATAAAGTCCATGGTAGAGGAAATGTATAGGGACTTTAGAAAACATAAGGATGAAGACTCATCAGGCTCTAAACAAGACAAAGAAGAAGATGAGTCTCACTTCCATGACCACTCCAAAGGAAAAGGGAAAGAGGAAAGATTTCTCACACCTCCTAATAGCCCTGTGTGTAACAAGAAAGCATCCTTAATTAAAGTATATGTTAAATTTGATTTTCCTATATATGATGGAGAGTTAAATGTAGAAAAGTTGGACAATTGGATTAGACAAATTGATGTTTATTGCAGAGTACATAACATTGACTTAGACAAGAGCAAGATTCAGCTGGCAAGCCTACAACTAGGAGGCACTGCCTTGGTTTGGTGGGAAGGTAGAACCCAAGCTGATATGAAAAGACATGGTAAGACTATCTCTGTCTGGAATAAATTTGTTTCTCCAATCAAAAAGTAGTTCTACCCATTGGCCTACATGCAACAAGCCATGATGAGTTGGCAAACTCTTCGGTAGTTGAAAGGGCAAAGCGTGCAAGGGTACACTCAAGAATTTAGAAAGAGAGCATTGATTCTAGGAATTTCATTAGACTCACCAGAAACTCTGTTGAAGTACATTGGTGGTCTACACAGCTACATGAGGCATACCATCCTCATGTTTAATCCCACTAGTATAGATGAGGTATCTGTACAAGCTACTCATCTAGAAGCTAGAGGAAAGAATGGAAATCCAGAAGTTGGGGGACCATCCCAACCCACTGCAAGCAAGAGCAAGGAGAAAAGAAAGCAGAAGTGGAAAGCAAGGAAGGCTAACACTGCACAGAAAAGCAAAGCTTCATGCACTCACTGTAAAAAGGATGGGCATGATGATGAGCATTGTTGGATTCTGCATCCAGAGCTGAGGCCTAAGAAGTTCGAGGGCAAGAAGAAGAAGACTGTTGTAGCTATTCAGAAAGATTTGGGGTTAGACTCGAGAGATGAAACAACCATTGCAACCACAGGTATTAAAGGTTGTCAGCTTTAGAGAATGTTGAAATCAAGATGTAGGTGCAAGAGTTGCTCGAGAAGGGGTTCATCAGGCCTAGCACATCACCATGTGGGTCACCAATCGTTTTGGTGAGAAAGAAAGATGGCTCGTGGAGAATGTGCATTGATTACCGAGCATTGAATAAGATAACGATCAAAAATTGTTATCCCCTTCCACCCATAGATGATCTTTTAGATCAATTGAAGGAAGATGTTTATTTCACAAAGCTAGACTTGCACAGTGGATACCAACAGGTCAGAGTTGCAGAACAAGATGCATGGAAGACTTCTTTCAAAACAAAGTAGGGATTGTATGAGTGGTTGGTTATGCCTTTTGGCTTAACTAATGCTCCTGCTACTTTCATGAGATTAATGAATGATGTACTCAAACCTTTTCTTGATGATTTTGTTATTGTGTATCTGGATGACATTCTGATTTTTAGTAAAACGTGGTAAGAACATTTAAAGCATGTTAAGCAGATACTAGATGTTTTGAAAAGAGAAAAACTTTATGTTAAACTCTCAAAATGTGAATTTGGCAAGACATCTCTGAATTATTTGGGTCATATAGTAGGGGGTGGTGAATTGAAGGTAGATCCCTCTAAAGTGACAGTGATTGTGAACTGGCCTAAACCCAAGTCTGCTACAGAAGTGAGAAGCTTCTTAGGAGCAGCACAATATTGGAGGAAGTTCATTTCTAACTTTTCCTCAATTGCAGCTCCCTTACATGCTTTAACAGGATTGAACAAGGTGTTTTAGTGGGGAGGCAAACGTCAAAAAGCCTTCGTCACCTTGAAAGAAAAGATTAGTACAACACTTGTACTAGCATTGCCCGATCTACAAAGACCATTTGAGATCCAAACTGATGCCAGTGACTATGCCATCAGAGTAGTGTTGACATAGCATGGTAAACCCATATGTTATCATTCTGAGACTTTTAATCCTGCAGTAGTTAACCATCCTACATATGATAAAGAATTGTATGCATTAGTTTAGAGTGTGAAAAAGTGGAAAAAATACTTAATGGGCAAAGAGACAATGATACATACTGATCATCAACCACTTCAATATCTACACTCCTAAACTAAGTTGCAGCAATCAAGACACTATAGATGGATGGGTTTTCTACAATAGTTTCATTTAGTCATTAGATATAAAAAGGGCATACATAACAAAGTTGTAGGCATGTTATCTAGACCCATTATAAATGCATCTACTATACTTAAGCATAATTTTGTGCTACATGAAAGCTACATTGAACAATATGCTCAAGATATAGACTTTAAAGATGTATATGCAACTTTAAGTTGAGGCCAAAGAGTAGAAGAATTGGATTATCATGTAAAGGACCGACTCTTATACCATTATGGGAAACTCTGCATTCCACAAACTGAGAGAATAAAAATAATTAGGGAAGCACACACTTCTCTGATATCAAGTCACTTTGGGGTAAGTAAAACAGTTGCATAGCTGCAAAGATTTTGTTATTGGCCAAAAATGAATGAGTCAATTTCTAGATATGTAAGAGGGTGTACTATGTGTGCTAAAAGCAAGCCCAACAATAGAAAACTAGGTTTGTACACTCCATTACCAGTACCTTCTCACCCTTGGGAAAGTGTTTCCATGGATTTCATTGGGGGACTACCTAAATCTAGAAAAGGTCATGATTATTTATATGTTGTTGTGGATAGGTTCAACAAAATGTGTATTTTGATACCTTGTAATAAACAGATTACATATGAAAAGACTGCAAAATTGTTTTTTGAACATGTATGGGTTCATTTTGGATTACCCACTTCCATTGTATCTAATTGAGACACCCGATTTGTGAGGAAGTTTTGGTCAAGTCTATGGGAACTGATGGACACCAAACTAAAGAAAAGCACAGCTTTTCATCCACAAACTGATGGCCAAATAGAATTAGTTAATAGGACAGTGATCCAATTACTCAAAGGATATTGCAGCAAACATCCTAAGCTTTGGGATGAACATTTGTGTTATGTGCAGCATGCTTACAATAGAGCAAAACATTCTTCTACATAGAGATCTCCTTTTGAGACCTTTTTTGGTTTCACACCAAGGTCTCCTTTGGATTTTGTCTTTGGTAAAGATACCACAGTTGATGGACACAGCGATGTGGACAAGGCAACTAGGTTCATTGAACAAATCCAGGAGATTCACCGGGTAGTATAGGAACAGCTGGAAAAGAACCAAGCCAAATATAAGGCTAGGCATGACAAACATCAGATGGAGCATAGTTTTCAAGTTGGTGACCAGGTCTGGCTATATATCAGCAAGGACACGATGCAAGGTGAAGGTAAAAATTTAAAGCCTATCAGGTATGGACCTTTCAAAATACTTGAGAAGATTGGTGAGAATGCTTTTCGTCTTGATCTACCAGCTTACATGCACATCTACTCAGTCGTAAATGCAGATTGCTTGAGATTGTTTGAACCCTCACTGATTGAGGAGCCTGAAGAGAAAAGTCAGTTGCCTTCTATTGACGACCTGTTACCTGAATATCTTAATGAATTGCAGAAAGACACAGTGCTGGACACAAAGGTGTGGATGACGCGCAGAGGATATGTTGAGTACCTCAGAGTAGGGCTCAAAGGTTCAAAGTCGAGTGGTGCAAAGTGGATTGAGATAGGACAAGTGAGAAAACAGTACCCTCACTTAGTAGATGCTTGAAAACAAACTCTGGTGGTCCAAAATCTTTTCAGTGGGAAGGTCGTGATCCGAATTGGATCCATGAAGAAAAATCAGCAAACCATGATTGTATCAGATCAGGACAAGCTTCAAAGAATTAAGAGAAGCGATCAAAAACACCTCGGAACAGTGGCAGTTAGTAGCTAGCGTGGAATGACGAGGACCTTGGTCAAAGAGCACTGACTGAAGCCCATGGAGACTACGCAAGAGGCAAAACTAGCTCCTGGGAGGCCCGGATCGGGAAAAGGAGGCAGTTCATCGCTAGGAAAAACCCCTCAAGAAGGAGAGGCCTCGAGCGCTTGGTCACATGGGAGCCAGGAAAATTGTGGGGAGAAGGCTAAAGGCTAAGGCAGGACCCACGCTCCAAAAACCGGCGGTATTTATCGGGGGCACCCTTGGGCGGTAAGTAGTTTTAATGAAAACGGAGTGATTCCACTCAGCAGCCGACGCTTGGCAAGCGGAGGGGAGAGAAAACCACCACTCATCATGTGCTAACAGTCGAGCAAGTCAACTGTGTGAAATGTGCAAATGGCATCGGATCTGGAGGCCCTAGATCTAACGGCTGAGATCGCGCCCGATGGGAAAGCCAGAATTAACAGAGGATTAAGCCACGATCTATATGAACTTGATGTCTGATTTGACCGCCAAGGTGGCAGATGACTCATTCCATGATGTAACGGAAAAACCGAACTGACGAAGTGAGATGGCACAGTTTCAAGGACAAGTGGCCACTCCCTATGAGTCGATGATGATGCTGAGACAGGGAACTCCAAATGTAGCTGGAGCAGGCGATCTGACGGGAAGTGGAAGGGGAATTGAATAGCCATGGGATCGAATGGCCTTAAAGCCATGAACAGACAAAGCAGAAAAAAAAAAAGGAACACCGAAGATGGGGAAGACAACAGACAGAGAAAACAAAGAAAGACAGTGAAGAAAAAGAAGCACAAAGAAGACAAAGGGTCGAGCTGACTGAAGGCAGCATCGAGCACCAGAGAGCTTGAGAGATTTAAGCCATTCCTGAGAGGATCTGTCAGGACTAAGCACCACACTGGGCTCTTCCCATCAAAGACCAGAGAGGTCAAAGAGCTGGTGAGGAAAAGAGTCTGTGCACTCTAGCGGCCTTGGGAATCCAAGAGCCACCCTGCCAAGCAAATTCTATTTCAAGAGACTCATATTGAGTTGCTTCATTATAATTCTATGCTTTAAGGCACAATAAAAGAAGGCCACCATTGAGAGCTGGACCAGAGATATAGCCCTAGAGGATAGGGTGAACTCCTTGTTAAATTATTGTGTTCTTCTATTTGCTTACTGTGTTTCTCTGCTGTTTTCCATTTCAAATGTCTGTGTATTCACAATCTGATCGATCCATTGCCTAAATAACATAGACACACACCAACACACGAGTCTATAATACCTTAATGTAATAAATCTTAACTGAGATCACTCATAGGGTGATTGTCAGATCATTAAGAATGATAGTAACATGTGGTTGTAAGAATTTCTGTTGTTGTTTAGGTTAGATAACTTGATGATTATGTTATATGATATGTTGTTGATGAGTATGTTATAGGTTAACTTTTAGTATGACGATTAGGTGTTATGTTGTTGAGGAGCATGATATATAGCTTATTGTTGTTATGTGTTATTAACTTGATGATTAGGGTTATTCATTGATATATTGATGTTGTAATTTGGATTGGTCATATGCGTGATGGTTATGTTCATTGCATTGAAGATCTTGATGCTACATGTATTGTGTTAACCTGGTTTGGCCTATGCATGTGGATTATGGTTGCGATATTTAGGTATGAGCTGACATATTTGTGATATGGTGTCGTACTAATACATATTGTGTCGTACTAATATAGATTGATTGTACATATGTGATTGTTATGAAAGATCCATCTTTCCTCTTGATCTACCAAGCCCCTAGAGGGATCAAATCCTTTTTCACTCTATGTTAGTTGCAATATCAAGATGTTTGATCCCTCTTGAGGTTTAGTAGCTCCAGAGTAAAGATGGATCTATGATGGTTTAATTTCCCCCTTTAAACATGCTACACATGAATACCATGGGTCAATACCATTGGTCTCAATACCATGGGTCAATACCATGTGCCATCTTTCTTTTTATTAATATTAATATTAGGTTTAATAATGTTTTTTTGCATGGTATTAATAATAATTTGGCCCATGGTATTTGGCCCATAGGCTTCACCTAAATAAGACCTATTTTTTGAGTATTCATAAATATAAAGTGAATTATGGAGCAAATATAAAAGAAATTTTTTATTTATTTACCATACCTCTAGTTTATTTATATTTTTATTAATTTACCATACCTATTTTATAAATATGGTATGGTCCATGGTATTTAGCCCATGGTATTAAAATGGTATTTGACCCATAGGCTTCACCTAAATAAAACCTCTTTTTTGAGTCTTCGTAAATATAACAAGGTTTATGGAGTAAATTATAAAAGAGGTTTTATTTATTTGCCATAACTATTTTTTTGAGTGTTTATAAACCTCTCTATTTTAAATTTATATTGTGTTTATACATAATAATAATTAGATTGATTTCTAAATAGGGCTGGCATTAAATTAAAAATGTTAAATGTTTACATTTACATTTACGTTTACATACTTTTACGTTTACATGTTTATGTGAGATCTACACTATACTGGGTTGTAGAGTGCCTCTTGGCCCAATGAACAACAAATGCTTATGAGCTTATGACATGGATATCATGATTTATGTTTGAGTTGATATATTGTGAAGTTGTATTGTGCTAACCTAACTTTGTTGTGTAGACAAGATAGGCTCCCATGACATACACTAAGGTATGAGTTTTTTTATGTCGTATATTTGGTGCTTGGTTGTTTGATTATGACCTATTTTGTGTTTGAGTGTTTGGTGCCTAGTTGATTTATTTAAAGTGGTATGTTTGCAAGTTGTTTGAACGTTTGATGAATTTCATAATATGAGTATGCATTCCAATGATCTTGCTTTAAGATGGTTTTAATAACACATATGTGTTGAGACAGTTGATATGTACTTGAGTGTAGTAGGTGATAGTTGTGGCGTTATGTCTAATGACTATGAGTTGACTATGGATTATGACATGATTGTTTGTAAAATTTGATTTCAAATTGATAGATATGATTGTCTTGATATTTGGAACATGTGGTTGACATGTGTGAGTAGTTGCAGGAAACATGCTTGGTATTAGCGTGACAGGGTAATAGTTGATGTGTTTATATCATTAACATTTGGGTGACGTGAAAGTATATAGTAAGACTTAGTAGTGGCAGGGTAAAGGTAAAAAAAGGAATCGAGTAAGAATTCATTTGGCTATGTTTGGAAACCCTAATTCCAAAAAAATGAGTGCTTTGCATATAGGGAGTCTCTTAACCTTGATTTTGTTTGGCATTATGTGGATGTGTGCTAGATTCATGAACATGTACTTGACAAGTATATTAGCCAGTCTCTAGTTATAGGTGGACTTGTCAAGGGAATTGGAGTCCCTTGAGAGATGGCATGGATGTGTTCAGTTGCAAGCAATGTGTTTACCACAACAAGATATGGTAACTGGTGTATTGTTATATTTATTTATGCACTGAAAATTATGTGCTTATGGAAGTATGATGCAGGGAGTTACATGGCAAGAGATATTGCCACGAAATCTTGAAGAAGGCTCGGGTTGAGCTTTCCTCGAGAACCATGGGGATTGAGTCATGGTGTTTTTTGCTAGTCTTGTGATTTTGGTCTTTTGGTGCTTCATTGTGATTGGTTACGATTTTGTTTGTGTCTTGTGCATGACCATGCCACTTGGGTTGTGGTGTCGTTATTGGTTTCATTGTTTCCTTCTTGGTTGTTTCTTGTCTTGCCTTTCATGTTTTGAGTGACTTGGGAATTGTTTGGAAAGAGGAAAGTTAATGGAGCTTGGGGAGAGCTGTGTGGTACTCAACAGGTAATGAAAGACATGGATGAAGCTCGGTGCATGAGTAAGTGCAGCAAAAGGTAAGACTATGACAGTTGGTTGGACTGGTTGGGTCCATTGCAATAAATGGATGGTGGCAGTTCAATAATGAGAAAGGTAACCAAAAAAGGTAAAGTAAATGGATCTGAGGTGTCAGTTGCCTTGGCTATGTTTGGAACGATTGTTCTCAATGTTGTGTATGAATAAATGAAGTTTTCTTAACCTTGGCCTTGGTATCTAGTAATTATGTTATGATCATGATTATGTTGATGTTTATACATGTAGATGTGTATGTATGTCACGTTTGACAGGGTCGTCATGGATCATGATTATTAATGCTAACATTTATATGTATACATGTATGTATGTATGTCGTTGTCTGGCAGGATGATGATTGTTTATCCTAATGATTATATGTGTATGTATCTATGTATCTATGTCACTATCCAACAGGGTCATCAGGAATCGATTTGGTGGAGGAATGATTGCTTACGTAGGTAAATGACATGAAGAGGTTCTTGGTCTACGAGGAATCAAGTGGGAAGAGTAGTCTGCCACATCTACGAGGTCATTACAATGTGGTTATGAGTTGATATTATGTGATTATATTATGTGTATGTTATGGACAGGCTATACTGAGGGATACATCATCGAAATGAAAGCAATGTCGTCTGTGGCATGCTAGGATAAGCATGAATAAGACACTGGAAGCAAGGTTTCTTAGTAAGGACAGTGTGGTTTCGGATGTGTGGTATTACTATTGTGCATATGTTGTATATGTTGTGCATGTTGCATCTGTGATGATTGTGTGCATGCAGTATTGTGCATATGTAGTGTGTGTACATGTTGTTTATGCAATATTATATACAAGGTGTTATTATAGATAGTGTTGTATGAATGTTGCATATTCAGTGCTGGGTACAAATGATGCTATGTACATATTGGATATATAGTGCTATGTACATATTGTACTATTTGTATGATGGATATGCGGTGTTGTGTGCATATGGTGGTGTGCACATGTTGGATATGCAGTGCTGTGTACAGATGATGCTATGTACATGTTGGAAATGCAGTGCTATGTATAAGTGGTGTTGTGTGCATGTTGTACATGTGGTGATATGTATGTATGGTGTGGTGTGCATGATTGTACAAGTGGTGTTGTGTACATGTTGTACAAGTGGTGCTGTGTGCAGGTGGTGTTGTGTATATGTCGTGCATGTGGCACTGTGTACATGTGGTGTCACGTACATGTCGTGCATGTGGTACTATGTACATGTGGTATTGTGTACACGTTGTACAAGTGGTGTAATGTACATGTGGCATTGTGTACACATTGTGTAGGTGGAACTATGTACATGTGATGTTTCACACACGTTGTATAGGTGGTGTGGTGTATAGGTGGTATTGTGTGTTGTCGCTAAATATTGCACCATGCAGCACAAGTGCCACATGAGACAAGAAATATCCCTAGAGACAGCCTGTGGGTTGATTGTAGACTAGTGCTTAAGACATCTTAAATAGAGGAGTGCTTGTAAGGTTATATGTGAGGGGGTTGCAGCACTTCAATTGTCATGTAAAAAGTAATAGGAGGGGGCTTGGCTCAATTAGCTTTCAAAGAGGTAGATTCAAGCCAATTCATGGCTCCGAATGCTAGGGGTATATGGAGCAATCTCAAAGAGAAATGATTTCTTCTTCTAGTGGCCTACACATGGAAATGAGATAGATTGAACTAAAGTTGGAGTGGTGAAGGAGAGGGGGAGGAGAAGGAGGAAATTAGGTGTAGAGGGTTGTGACAACAAAATCTTCGGCCACTAATTTCCAATAGAAAATGGAATTCGATGGATAGGGTTGTAAGAAACCCAAAATCCTAAACCATGGTTTTTCGATGAAATGATAGAAATAGAGGGAGCTGATTTTACAGTTTTAGGCATGCATAATAATGGGTATCAATCTCCATTCAATAGTTGAGGTAAGTCTAAGCCACCGCAGGTACTATAAGCTACTCACAAACATATGTAAATATGAAGGATTACAGGTACTACATGGATATAAATAGCATAAGTATTTCTGTGGTCTTGCACAGGTACTCTCTTCTATTTAGCAGTGAAGACAAATCCATTAGTCAACAAGAAACATAGTAGTTTTCTTAATACTATTTCAGAGAAGAAATACACGGTGAAATGAGGTTACAGAAGGGAAAACTTATTGCACATTAATAATTTTAGGAATCAACAGGAAAATACCATTTAATTCCAAGGGTCCAATAACTAGTCCATACACTCAACAATGTTACTAGTGAAAACCCCATGAACAAGCAAATTAGAACCAAAATGGCATCACAGAGTTTAGCCCTCCCAGGTGAGAAATTTTGGAGCCTCTGCATAATATTGATTCCCCCTATCTATAAGAGGAGGGGGAGATGGAATTACAAACTAAAAAACATTGGGGCCTGAGCCCCAGCTGTCATGCTAGGTTAGATGTCTCGGTCAGTGTTAGGCTCTACTGCCCCAAAAAGATTACAATTGGGATCAAATCCCTTTCTTGGAAATAAACAAAGATAAATGCACAAAGAAAGAAAATGGAGAGGGGAAGGAGGAGGTGTCCCCTTGCTATTTTAGTGGAAGCCCCTGATTTAGCCACATCCCTACTGTCATCATGTTTCTCACTGCTGTTGAGGCGGTTCTGCTCGGCTAGTTTCTGTCCATTCTGCCTTAACTGCCTGAGTGAGCTGTTTAGTGGAGAAGTGATGGAGTGTGAAAGTCGTGTGCCCAAGTGGTCATTTTCTGCATGATAGAGTGGAGCACCATGTCGTGCCATTAAGACTTCCTGAATCCTCCCCATACCGATCTGCAGTCGCGCCATGCCTTATTTAATATCATTGCTACCGACCCATTCGCCCATTTAATCTTTGCAACAACGCTATCAATGCACCACGACTGTGGGTCATTTAATCATTTAAAACTAACGAACATGTGACACTTTTGATTTTCTCTTAGGACCCTTATTACAGCTCCTTTTATGAATTTCCTTATACGACCAGGGGCTGGAACCAAAGGCCCATGTGTTTGGTGCTAAAGCTCTCAATAATTGCACGGGGGGCCTTTTTCTTTATATCGAAGAAGTCCCTCATCAGCTGATTTCCCGAACCCAAAATCTTTATAGATTGCAACTCATAATATATCACATCTGGGGCTTTTCCTTATCACAATAGCAATCGCTGATAAGCCTAAAACCAAGAATCGCCAATCGCTGATCGCCGATAAACCTGCTGACACCATCACTGCCACATCACCACTGACGTCATCACTGCCATGTGTCACCCTATGAGTGGTGATACATGGCACCTGGAAATAGCCCTATAGGACCCCTAAAAATGCCAAAAGCGAGTGACACATGTCCACTCACCATTTCATCATCCATACGTGCCACGTCATTGTTGACGTTAGCTTCCATGTTAGCTTGGTGGACCAATCAGAGGACGCCACATGGCCCCCTGGAGGAGAGAGAAAAGGCTGACCGGGCCTTAGTTTTGTAGGGAATTTCTTTGTATTTGAAAATCAGTTGTTCTTGGGACTTTAACATAGGCATCACAAATCAACGACTTTTCATTCTTTCAAGCTGTGAACCCTATCAATTTGCCAATCGCCGATATCACGGGATTGCGGGACTCCGATATTGGCCTTCGACACCGAGAACCGCTGGTAATAGTATGCCTATGCCCCAAGACCCTGCTGATGGCTGATTGCAATTTAATCTGGACCCCAATTGTGATTTTAAATAAAAGTTTAAATATGTTTTCCCTCCTAACCAAATACAATAAAATATTCCAAGTGGTTATTCCAAGAATGAGGTTAATAATATTTTATTATTTCTCATTATTCAAGGATAACTCAATATTTTGTTATAAATAGAAGGGTTTTCCATTCATTATTCACTTTTGATTATTTTCATTGTTGCACTCACTATTGTAACTCTGATTATTTTCACTGTCGCACACCATTTTTCTTCCATTTGAGTTCCCATTGAGCTCAAACATTATATTTGTTGGGTTTACACATTATAGAGAAGATAGACTCTACACAAGCTAAAGACGTTTGAGTATAGTCAAGAACCCATCCCATAGAGGGGGAATGGTAACATTTATTTGTTCCCTTCACAGGTGTTATAATAAAATTTATTGTTTGTATATCTGGTTTCCATTGGATTATTGGAGTTATTACTATTTCATTTTGTTGTTTAACTATGATTGTAGCATAGATCAAAACTTTCATAGATTTTGTTTCTACCAATTTCTGCAGATCTACAATGTTTAGCAACCATTTATATTGTTGAGATTGTTTGTCATCCACTATATTAAGTGTTTCATTTTCGTACATATTCGAGGAGAAAACACTATAACATATAGTGTATTAATAATATTATTAATGTATTTTTGTTATTTTTACTAAGTTAATATTATTATTATATAAGTATTCACAATAAATTATAATAAAAATATTAATATAATATTAAAAAAATAAATTATTAGAATATTTCATTTTTATTTATATATTATAAATAAAAATATAATTATTAGTAAAATAATGTTAATATAAGAGTACCAATATTAAATTAATATTAATATATTATATTATAATAATAATATTAAGGTAAGATAATAGTGTTAATAAATAACTATTATTATACAATAATGTTAATACATATATAATAGAGTAATAAATAGTTTAATTCCAATATAATATAATAGTAATATTTTAATATAGTATAATGATAATATTATAATAATATATTAATATTATTATAATGGTTTTGTTATCTTTATTATGATAATATTATTATTATATAAATATTTATAATAACTTATAATGAAATTGTTAACAATGTAATATAATACAATAATACTACCTATATATTATTATTATTATTATAAAATTTATAATACAATAATATGGGCTTAATGGTTAAGAGCATGTGTTTCCTCCTAAGAGGTCACAGGTTTAAAACCAGAGAGGGTAGAGTATGTATGCCTTCATCAACATAGCAGTCAAATCGTTGCGTGGAGGTGGGTCCCCTATCCCACAAACACGGGGTCCTCATACACCAATTTGGTGTATGGCTTGGTCATGACCTTAAAATTGGATAATAATAATACTACCAATATACTACTACTATTAATATTATTATAAAAGTAATAATATATTAAGTTGATACTATTTTAATAATAATATTAATAGATAAATATATTATATCTTAGTAATATGTTTGTGCTATTATAAGCTATAATATTATTAAAGTATTGCTAAAATACTAATATTAATAATATTATAAATAATAATTTTATGTAGTTTTGGAAATTTTCTAAAATTTTATTGGCTTTTAGAATTTGGAGGGTAGAAAATGAAAAATGTACTCTTTTAAAATGTCTTAGTTATATCCGCATTTAATTAAAAGTGTGAGGTTGTGTTGTCTTTGTTCTTCCATATGAATAACTCATTATTTGATGACATAGGCTTGATAGTTGTGTTGTTCTCCTCTTATGCTCACAATGGAGATGAGAAATACTTCTTCATCCATAATTCTATGATATCATTGTTATTAAAAATTACAAGGTTCTCAAGGTTGAAATTCCAACCACAATATCATAAATATAAAACACAAAGACATACAACACACTGTGTATAGTAGCTCAAAGGTTTATTTTGCAACAACAACAAAATATTTTATAGGAAATGTTTAAAAATATCAATATTTAATATTCCTACCCTAGTCTTTGTGTTTGTGTACATTCACATTAACATAACATAAACCACATTAAGGTTTAGTTAGGTTTAGTTCTTGCATGTAGTTTACATGCACATTAGCATAGCCTAAAACACATTTAGTTTTAGTTAGGTTTATTGCTTGCATGCAATTAGTGCTTTATGTATTGATTCAGTTATTGAATATACATAATTCATTCTCTCTTCCAATTTTTTCTCAACTCTGGCAAGTTTATGCAATTATTCTCTAGCTAGCATTACCTCTAATAATTTTAACATAGCATAAAGTACACATAGATTAAATTAGCTTTAGTGCTTTATGTATTGATCCTTTTATCGCAATTGAATATAGAGAATTCATTCTCTCTTCCAATTTTTCTTAATTATTGCAAGTTTATGCAATTATTCTCTAGCTAAATCCTTACATCTAATAATTTAACACTTTTAAATAAAAAATGTTGCCTCACTCGATTGGTGTCTCTGTCTTTATCACTTGTCAAAAAGTGAACATCTCCTCACGTGCATAAAGAGCACAAGTCACACCAATGGTTCTAACAAATGCAAATGAACCCTAATTCGAGGAGTTGCATCACGTTTGGTCAGGAATTTCACCACATTTCAGGTCAAGCCAAGGTCAAGAGTTGCACCACATTTTTATCCTAGTAGAGGTCCAAATTTAAGGAGATACCTTTGTCAATAATGAGAATGTAGACAAGTAGACAAGTGTGGAAGAGGTAGAGTCCATGAATCAAAGGCTTTGGACAAGAAAATGGCATGTTGGGAAAGAATAATAAAGTGGACATAACCCTTAATTAGTTATGATCATGTGTCATTATGGAAAGCGAGGTTAAGCTCAAGGTGTGTATTAAATTACTAAGTTTTGTTAATGCCAAATATGCACTAAATTGGCCAGACCAATCCATCACACAAGTCCGCACTAAGCTATAAGAATCTAATAGATATATATATAATTGGAAATGGTATATGGAGATTCACATTATACATGTTATCCATGATAACTCACTAAAATAAATTTTAGTTTTATTAGTCATGGTTTTCCACCACTGATCTTTTCATCTATCTGTTGTTTTTCTGAAAGAGGTTGTTGTGCTTTATATTTGGAGATAAAGGAGGAAGAACAGGTCCATTGTAATTTTTTTTTTGAGAAATTCCCATATTGCCATATACTGATCCCATTTCACCCATTCCTACTCTAGTCGTGTTTCCCATTCCTACTCTAACCACATTCACCCATTCCAACTCTAGCCACATTTCCACATTTCCCTTTGAAATACTTCATAACATTAATAAGCACACCGCAGACCTTTTAAAGGTTGAGACCCACAGTCTATATCGCAATCAGCCCTTTCCCTCTTGCGAAACCATATCCGCCCATGTTCCTCCTCCGGTTTTGATTGCAATATCGCAAATCGCAAGTCTTTCCTGCCGATTTTGATATCGCATAAACCCATCACCACTCCTCCATCGATATCACAAAACCCTTCCAATCCGTCGATATCGCTCCTCCGTTGATATCACTCCACTGATAAGTCCCCGGGTCCACCCATGGTTAAACTTGCACTACCCCCGATGTTATAAACCGGAGCCCACTCTTGGATGTGAAATTACATAAAATGCAATCCATGGCGGACCCACCCATGGTTAAACACCGCACATTTCCCCACTCCCGATCACCATCATCTTTCCATCCAAAGGCTCTAAAGCCTTTTCAGACCCCCTTGATATGTTTCTCTTTAACGGCGAGGGGGGGCTCCAAAAAGTGGTTTCCTCGCTGCTACGTGTCCTTCCGTTATGACTTTGGACCCCCACCCCCCCCCCCTTCTAATACCATAAACAGCTTCACCCCCCTACAAAAGTGGTTTTCCCCCTCCCACTATAACCCACAATTCTGCTTCATGTCACCCTCCTCTTCCACTTCACCACCACTCTCTCACTGCCATGTAGCTCCTTCTTACTATCACTTCCCACCAACGATCCAGACCCCACCTTACGTTAGCTCCCAGCCTCCATCCATAATGCGCCAACCCAGCCATGCACGTCCATTCCTGTCCCGATTGTATTCTTTTCCCCCAATCCCTAACTGCCACGTGGCCCCTCCACATGCATCCATTCATAGTTTGAGAGAATCGGTCCCCTTAATTTTCATTATTAAATTGGATCACAATGAGTTTCCCAGGTTAAATCAGTCACCTAGATCAATGACCCAGATCAACACGTCCATTCGCTTCCACTCCGTGAGATAGCAAGAGTGTTTTTCAACATTTCTTCAGTAGCATGGTCATTAAAGAGACAATAATAAAACAGGGCAAAGACACAGTGGAACAAAGGCATTTTCAGCACGTTTCAACAGCAAACATCACAGTAGATTTGAAGAGCTAGATGTTCGAGTTTCCATCAATACAGTGTCGAGCTTTAAATTATCGTAACAGTCCATATGACTCCCTTTTTTATTCGAACTCTATTGTAACAAAAAATCCCTAAGAAGGATCGAATTTTTATTAATCATATAGGATTAAATCTCATAGTTGTCAATTGAATCTAGTCTAGGTGGTAGATTATGTAAAGGGATCTCTTCCCTATAAATATGTAGATTTTCGACTCTGCAAAAGGGGGATCGATGATGTGAGAACCAATATTGTATTTTTTTCAATTAATAGAAAATACAGTTTGCAGAAATTATGTTTTAACATGAGATTCATTCTAGTTTCAATCGCATCTTGTTGTGTTCCTTTGTTGTTATTAGTTTTCACAGTTTTTTGATTACTTGGAAATCTGTCAAACAAATCCAATTTCCTTCAATTCGTTGTGATTACTGTGAATGTCGTTATCCACCTTAATAAACCAAATATGTCTCAGTCTCCATAGAACAGTGTTGTTTATTGTTGTTTTTCTTGGACTGACTCCATGCCCAATGATGGCTTCCCTCACACTCTTTCACCTGAAAAATAAAATAGAAAACCAGAGTTAGCCATCTACATTCTTAAAAAATATTGAGAGAGCCCTCTCATATTGGAAGGTATAACTTCCAATTAAAAGTTTGTTTGAAATAGTTACACAGAGTTAAAGGGTTGACACAACCCAACTTACTCCAGCTCAGTGATAACATTTTGGTGCGTCTATCATGAGCCGAAAAGCTCCCTTTTCCGGGATTCTCTTCGAGTTTCTTCTTTCTAATTCCTGAGGGTATTAAGAAATCACAAGTTTAGAAGGTTGTGATATTACCCTGGCGACTCCACTCTTAAAGAATATTGAAGATCGAAGATTCATGGTGACTCTACTGCTTGCAGATCAGTAGCTTGAAGATTTTCAAGATAATTTCTACCGCAATTCTATTCGAGTCACCAATGAAGGATAAGTTTCTTTTGTTTGTAATATCAAGTGATGGATTCGGTTTTTATTCTGAGTTGCCCGTATATGATCCATTACTAATTTTGTTAAAGCATAGTCGAGAAGCCCAGGGGTTGGATCAGCTCTTTGTCTGGTTATATTGGAGATTTTATATTGCTTGAATTAA
Organism: Pinus tabuliformis; assembly: GCA_031772625.1. Classification (NCBI taxonomy): domain Eukaryota; kingdom Viridiplantae; phylum Streptophyta; class Pinopsida; order Pinales; family Pinaceae; genus Pinus; species Pinus tabuliformis. Next base: position 1,928,192,295 of record CM062819.1, read on the forward strand.
GCATGTGGATTTTCATATGTTAGAATAAGACATAAATAAGCTTGTTGGCCAAGAATTTCCTTCAGGTTTAGATTACATGTTGCAGTTTTATTTTCACTTTGGTGAAGTGGGTTTGATGTAGTCTTCATATTGGGATCAACCCAATGGTTAGGAAACTAGTCTATTGTTTCTTTGTTACACCACAGGGGCACAACATCTCCATTGGAGCCAATGTTATCCATGATAACTCACTAAAATAAATTTTAGTTTTATTAGTCAAGGTTTTCCACCACTGATCTTTTCATCGATTTGTTGTTTTCCTTAAAGAGGTTGTTGTGCTTTATATTTCGAGATAAAGGAGGAAGAACAGGTCCATTCTATTTCTTTTGGATAAATTCCCATATTCCCATATTCTCATCCCATTTCATCCATTCTTACTCTAGTTGTGTTTCCCATTCCTACTCTAACCGCATTCAACAATTCCAAATCTAGCCACATTTCCACATTTCCTTTTGAAATACTTCATAACATTAATAAGCATGTCGGAGTCCTTTTAAAGGTTGAGACCCGCAGTCTATATCACAATCTGCCCTTTCCCTCTTGCAAAACCATATCCCCCTGTGTTCCTCCTCCGATTGCAATTGCAATATCGCAAATTGCAAGTCTTTCCCATCAATTGTGATATTACATAAAGCCATGACCACTCCTCCGTTGATATCGCAAAACCCTTACGATCCGCTGATATCACTCCTTCGCCGATATCACTCCACCGATAAGTGCCTAGGTCCACCCATGGTTAAACTTGCACTACCCCTGGTGCAATAAACCGGAGCCCACTCCCAGACGCGAAATGGCATAAAATGCAATCGATGTCAGGTCCACCCACGGTTAAACACCACACATTTCCCCACTCTTGATCACCATCAGCTTTCCATCTGATGGCTCTAAATCCTTTTCAGACTCCCCCACTATGTTTCTCTTTAACGGCGAGGGGGGGTCCAAAAAGCGGTTTCCCTGCCGCTAAGTGTCCTTCCCTTGTGATTTCAGATCCCCCTCCTCTAATACCATAAAATCCTTCACCTCCCCTCCAAAAGTGGTTTTCCCCGCTACCACTATAACCCACAATTCTGCTTCACATCACGCTCCACTTCTACTTCACGTCACCCTCCACTTCTGCTTCACATCACCCTCCACTTCCACTTCACTGCCACTCCCTTATTGCCATGTAGCTCCTTTTTCCTATCACTTCCCACCAACGATCCTGACCCCAACTTACGTCATCTCTTGGCCTCCATCCACAATGCACAAATTCAACCATGCATGTCCATTCTTGTCCTGATTGTATTATTTTCCCCCAATCCCTAGCTACCACGTGGCCCCTCCACGTGCATCCATTCACAGTTCGAGAGAATCGGTCTCCCTGGTTTTCATTGTTAAATTGGATCACAATAAGGTTCCGAGGTTAAATCAACTACCCAAATCAACAGCCCAAATCAACACGTCCCTTCTTCTTTCGCTCCATGAGACAACGATATTGTTTTTTAATGTTTCTTCAATAGCATGGTCATTAAAGAGACAACAATAAAATAGGGCAGAGACACAGTGGAATAGCAAGGCATTTTCAACATGTTTAACAGCAAACATCACAGTAGATTCAAAGAGCTAGATGTCCAAATTTCCACCAATACAATGTTGCGCTTTAAATTATCGTAACAGTACATCGACTCCCTTTTGTATTTGAACTCTATTGTAATAGAAATTCCCTAAGAAGGCTCAAAGTTTTATTCATCATATAGGATTAGCTCTCATAGTTGTTGATTGAATCTAGCCCAGGTGGAAAATTATGTAAAGGGATCTCTTCCCTATAAATATGTATATTTTCGACTCTCCAAAGGGGGGATCGATGATGTGAGAACAAATGTTGTATTTTTTTCAATTAATAAAAAATACGGTTTACAACAATTATGCTTTAACTTGAGATTCATTCCGGTTTCAATCCCATCCTGTTGTGTTCCTTTTTTGTTATTAGTTTTCACAATTTGTTGATTACTTGGAAATCTGTCAAACAGCTCCAACTTCCTTCAATTTGTTGTGATTACTGTGAATGTCCTTATCCACCTTAATAAACCAAAGATGCCTCAGTTTCCATAAAACAATGTTGCTTATTGTTGCTTTTCTTTGACTGACTCTATGCCTAATGATGGCTACCCTCACACTCTTTCACCTGAAAAATAAATAGAAAATGAGATTTAGCCGTTTGCATTCTTAAAAAATATTGAGAGAGCCCTCTCATATTGGAAGGGCTAGCCCAATGATAACAACACCTTCATAGATCAAACCACAATCTAATGTGTTTGGAAAACTCTCAAACAAACCTACATGTTGGCATAAATGGGATAAAAGTCTCTTCAATTCCTTTCAAGTCATTTATCATTTAGCTTAACATGATCAATTCTACTTTAGGGGTGGATATGCATCATTGGATTGTTACTTGGACACTAATAATTATATGATGTATATCCATCTTCATTAAGCATTTAATGTTGAGTAACAAAGTGAATATGTTAGATTTTAGGTTTCTGTGATCTTCAAGTTTGTGTACATCTTCTTCTAGATTCATCTCGCATTAGGTTTGATGAACCACTGTTGATGGTTCGAAACGTTGATCACAACTACAAACCTAATGCGAGATGAATCCGGAAGAAGATGTACACAAAAGTGAATATGGATAAACATAGCTATTCAATAATGAAAAACCTTGGAATATTTCAATTATAAAATAATAGTGGATATAATAATAAAAAATTAGATTACATCATCAAATTTTAGAAGGAAAAAAGAAAAAAACTACTTTTTCAACTTGTATTTTCAACTTATCTATTTGCAGTTTTACTCAAATTTCAAGCGAGAGCACTTGTTGGATGCATAATTTAATTCTTCATCTAAGTAGTACCTACTGCATGCTTTCAATGGAAAGAACATGTTTGCAATCACATTTTTTATGTATTTTTCATTTTTCGTATATCAGGGTCCATCAAAAGTACGCAATATGGGTACTCCTTAGATGAGGAATTAAATTTTGCATCCAACAAGTGCTCCCGCTCAAAATTCGAGTAAAACCATATGGAAATAAGTTGAAAATATAATTTAATATTTTTAATCTTTTTACTTTTTTACTCCAATAATGGTGAATCATCCCCCATGGTTGAAATCATAATATTGAATTCAATTGGTTCTTATAAAGTTGATTTTTTTTGTACATTTTTGTTGTGAGGCCCATTTTTGACCTCATAATTTCTCTAATGACAGTTAAAAAAGCATTGACAATACCTACAATAAGAATAAAAATAACAATAAATACTATTAAAATAGAGTTAAACCATTGGGAGATACCTTGATATATTTCAGTCAAGGTACTTTTAGATACTTTTAGAACATAGCTAAATTTGTATATAAAAATGTTGTAATATAAAGATTAGATACTGTAATATAAAGTTCAATATTTCTTATTGTAATTCCAAAAACGTTTTCCTAGACTATGTCTAAAATTTTTGAGCATTTTTATGAAGTGACAAACTACAATTTAGATTCAATCCCACTCAAGGAATAATAGATACTATAAATAAACTTTCTTTATATGAAATGAAAAATGTGAATTAAAGAGATACACATATATGCTTACCATCAATGGTTTCAGTTGGTATCAATAACCCTTGTGTTGTATAGAACACCTAACTTGGATGAAAATTCACACCTTCAACAATATGATGGGCTCTACCAATAACATCCACATTATTTTCAAATATTATCACCTAATAGAAAGTTCCACTAGAGTCTTCACATCTACTAAACAATTCAAAACTTGCATAGGATATGGATTTTTTAGTGACTCTTCTTCAGACATACCAGGAAAATTTCCATAATAAATATAGACATACATGCTTGGATTTATCGTAAAATCAAATGGATTTGTGTTGCATACCATAAATCCATCCATTTGAATGAATTTCTTTTTTTGGTCTTGATAAAATGACCATCTCCTAATAAGGGAGTCACATATGAACTGGATCCCATGAAATATCCGCGCTTGATGATTGCAATGCACTTTTTTTGTGGTATTCATCTGACCCACTCAAAGACAGTTATGATTTTATTTCAAACAATGAAGGATGGTGCAACATAATCTTCCCACTTTCATTTGCCTACACCATTTGAATAGGAAAAACATCATCCATACTACATGTCCATCTGCCACTGGTACCAATAGTGTAAAGAATTGGATCATTACCACAAAGATCTGAGCTTGTCAACTCTACATTTCCTATATGGGACTCATTAAAAACTTTAGAGATAATGATCTCTTGTAAATATTTTTCTCCTAAAAGAAGAGCAATTGTATCAAACATAGGAGCCTTGCCCCTAACAAACCGAATAGATGAGCGACATCAGAGTTCATAAGATTTTCTTGTACTATTAATTTGGACCTAGACATCATTACTATTGGAATCTACTTCATCATCACTCCAAGAATCATTTTTAGCGATTTTAGATAATATATATGACTTTTGTCATTGTATGGCTAGTTGTTGCTTCCTTTGTCTTTGTTTTTCTCCTATAAAATCTTATTCGGTAAGTATTCGAAATGATTCTTCCACAACTTCTAGAGGAAACGAATTTCATTCTTTATGTGGCTATGGATTAGAGTTTGTACTAAACATTATCGATTATATAGAATGATGTAATAAGTGGTAATGAAAATATGCCCAAATGGACTACATAGGTTACACATGATATCTCTAAATTGGAAACCAACAATGGGTAAATTAATAAATTTATTTATGCATGATATAAATAATTTATTAACCCATAATATAATCTTTCATTTCATTTCTCCTTGCATCAGATAAGATTTATACATAAAATAATTTGAGTCCTAAAAGATTTCTACAATGAAATATAACCAACATGGTTAGAAAAAAAAGAAGCACAATGGAAATTACAAAAGAAATGTAACTAATATTTTTGAGTGGTTTTTTTCAACAAACTTGGATAAAGGGAATGTGAATCATGAATAGAAGCATATCTAAAACAAAAATCATCATTCTACAAATAAATGTAATTGTCTCTTACTAAGGTGAAAACATGAAGATGGGTTACACTTTTGGCGATGAAATTTCAAGTTTTTCCTCTTTTATCCAATTTCACCTCTCAAAACTCATATAAGAATTATGAATTTTGATTCGTAATAAAAATATGATAAGTGGAGAATTATGTTTTCGTAATGATATGTTTTTCAAATAAAATTAGTGTCGTATAATCTCTCATTTCTCCATTAAATGCAATACATTTCCTTGCATATTTTTGCAAAACTTAAGAGATATGTGTGTTCATGTAGCATAACTTAGTCTGAAAAGTGTAATTTAAAATAGATATATATATCTATATATCTATATATATATATATATATATATATATATATATATATATAAGCATGATCTACACAGAGAGAACTAAGTTTTTCATATTAAAATATATATATATTTTTTATGCAAAATTATATTTTAGTTTTATTTTTCGAAGTTGGCAAAGTAATATTTCAATTGCATTTTGGAGGTACATGGGTTCACGTAATATTTTTTACGACTCTTTAAATAAATTGAAAAACCAAGAGTACCCTTTTGAAGAGGACTTGTAAACGAAGATAGTGGTATTTTTTGAATTTTTTTCGTTGTGTATATTTTATGTTATCGAAATTTTTTTCAGCCCCTTTGAAATTGTCCCAAAAAAAATCAAGTGTTATGGTTAAAAGAAATTAGATGAAAAATATCATATGAATTCGAAAGTTTCAAATTCATATGCCATTTGATAGAGGATTATTTCATGAATCCAATGTGATCAAATCCGCCACTTAAGGACAATTTCTTCCCTAATATGATAGGGTGCAAAAATGGGGTTTCAAATAAATCTGCAGAAGAGGTGTTGAAACTATAATTTTTAGGACTTCAAGAGCTCAATCGAGCACTTCAATTCAAAATTCAAATTTCTTGATTGAGAGTTAAATAAACCTTAAATCAAGTGACATAAATGGTTAACCAGTGGCTCAATCGAGCCATTAAAAAACTAACTCACCTATGGCCTTACCAAATTTACCAACTTTTTATTAATTGTATTAATGGTGAATCATATGGCTCACGGGCTTGATCGAGCCATAAATCTCGATCGATCCATTTAATCAGGTTAGAAAATGGCTTGATCAAGAGTTTGTCTAAACACTCGATCTACCTATTTTTAAGCGCCGCAACAACTTGATTGAGCACTTAAAAATTGCTTGATCGAGCACTTCAAATTGCTCGATTGAGCATCTATTTTTCAGAAAAATGCGTCGTCATTTCGCCAAAAAGTGTAACCCAACTCCATGCTTTGACCCACGAGTGACTTCCATCATCTTGTAATCCCTTTTGGCTTGATCTAGAATCACATCTGATATTAGATTAGTTTTTGTCCTGGTCTGTTCATAAGAGGTCAAGCAAGGCACATGACCTAGAGAATCCGATATGGTTTAATAAATTGTTTCGATTCATAAAATATATCCAGCTTGGTTAGAATAAAATGCATAATGGAAATTAAAAAAGAAATGGAACATATATATTCCAACGGTTTTCTTCAATGAACCTTGATAAAGGTCACGAGAATCTGAAACAGAAGCATATATAAAACAAAAGAACATCATTCTGCAAATAAATTTAAATTTCTCTCACCAACGACTAACATCATCTTACAAACCCTTTTGGCTCAATCTAGAATTGCATTATATATGGTTTGATCTGGAATGACATCCTAAATTCAACTAGAGAGATTGTGAGGGAAGCCACAAAAACTAGTTGAGAGCAAGAAAGACTAGCGACCAAATTTCACCTCGGTAAGTCGAAATGGGCTGAAAAATAACCCACCAAACGAAAATTCAAATTTGTTTGTTAACGTCACATTTTTATACATGCAAACCACACTAGTTAACCTAACATTGTAAATTGTATAGTTGGGAAATATTTTCGGTGGGATGATGAGTTTGACTCATTTGGAGATCAATGCTCCTAATTACAAATTAGTTAAATTTTAATCTTTTTCTATTTAGGATACATTTTGGATCAACTATATTCTTATGTACCATGAACTTAATATACTTATAAAATGAATTGCTCAAAAACTATATAACATTAAATATTTGTATACTTGTGTAGGTTTCCTTCAAAGAGCCCATGTAATTTTCATGGACTTTTCATCAATAGAAACACATGTCTATAAAAGAAAACAAAAGCAACATTTTTCATTCTAGAAAAAACCATCCACAACAATTTAAGTGTAAGTTCAAAAAATATTATGCTCAATACGCCTTTGCGGATCGAAAATCATGAAGTGTTAGTTCATTGAAAGTAACTCTAGCTTTTGCAATAAAAAATAGTAGGTCTCCATTGCATGAACCTCTACAATTCTTGGCAACAATTTTTCACTATACAATGAGGTTATGGACATCCATTAAAAAATTCAGTTGAGTTCCATTATCTTTGCTAGGGTCTCATAAATTATAGGATCTCAAGGTGATTGAGTATTTTGTATCTGTAATTTTATATTGTACATAAATTTCAATATTCAAATGATTTCCAATATATATATATATATATATATATAATGAAAAGAGGGTATGCTAAGAAATAAATAAGAAAAAAAGTAAATAAGAACCCCACAAAAGAAAAAAAATAGAAAATAATACTGAAAGTGCTACAAGTCCAAGTGCCACTACTGATAAGATAATTCTTTAATGTATTTTCAAATAAGATTGTGTGCAAATTGTATTTGAATGCCACAATGACTGAAATTTTGTTGAGGTCAGACAGTTTAATCATGATTGAACACATAATTTCTGTTAAATAGGTCAGTGAATGAAGATTTACCAAACAGTTTAATCTTGGTAAATCATTAGCTAGGTAGAAATAAAGTTGACTCAACAATTTAATCTAAGTCAATGGCGAAATAAGTGATAGGATAAGGTAGATTTTTATAAAATAAAAATGATTTGGGTCTGCTAGTTTAACTGCACCTTGCAAAGAAAGAAGAGAAAATGTTAGCTTAGAAAAAGAATGGAAATGAAAAAGGGTAGGTAGAAGCACTATGGTGGTCAGAAGAAAAACATGAAGATTTTATCTTAAAGTCAAATTTCAAATATATTTCATGTGCAGAAGAAAAAGGTGAAGGATTAAAGTTTTATTCTAAAGTTGGATGTATCAAATAATATTTGATATATTTTTCCCCTTTTTCCTAAGTTTCATTACCCCAAATTTACTCCTCTTCCATCTATTTCATCCACTCCCCTACCCCACCATATACTCCAACTATTCCCTCACTATGCATTCAATTCATTTCTGCCGACCCCACAAGTGCCCTGTCACGTCACATTAACACTTTGCCACTTCTCCCCTCATCTGCACCCACCTCCCAACATCCAACAACCCACAACGCATTTCAACCCCCCCCCCCCCACCATTCGAACTTTACCATCGAGGGGGTCCAAAATGGGCAATATTCAAAACCGCGCCCATCGCTACGTGTCAGCACTGCATCATTTCATACCCCACTCAAGCGAAACCATTAACCACCTCCCCCCCCCCCCTCCGAAAAGCAGTTTCTCCACCTCCCGATACCACTCCTCTATCTATTTCACTCCTGCCACTCACCTTCCACCACGTCATCTACCCATTGATTCTGCCAATCACATCCACTCCCTCCAAAATTAAGTCGTTAAACAATTAATTCGCTTAACAATTAATTCAACGGACCCATGCCACCATCAACAAGAAAACCAGAGTGTTATATAATCCTTCCTTTCTTTCATTCACCGGTTACTAATTTTCACACTGCATTGTCATTATCCTGTTACAAGTTTGGTAGACCGAACTCCAACATTTTCATCAAGCCGGGAACATTGCCAATTGACCGCATTACCTGTTTTTGTCTGTAAATCCCAAGTCCTCATTGCATATTGTAAGCCTATTATCCAGTTTTCACCAATGTCCTCATCTTTATTCAATCATGCCTCCAAAAGACAAGGGACTAGAAGAACCTATCAGTCCTATGATCCACCCTCCCATTGATTTTCACCACATCCCTTTGGTAGACAGAGACTATAAGATCCATGAAACTCTCTGTGAATTTGACCTTTTTGAGATGTATTGTTGGCTCGAGGACAAATATATAGATAAATTCGATGACATTCAACTGTGGGAATCTAATTTGCCCCACTATATTTTTCCTCGTACCCACAGCACCCCAGAATTTGTTAGGAAGTGTCATGCATGTTATTTTCCAAGCCAAAGAGCTATTATTGCCCCCACTGGAGAAATTTTGTTCACTATCACTCCTCAAGCCATAGACCAAATGATGCATGCTCCTACAGTAGAGAATTCCACTCCTTTTTCCCATGAAGCACTTGTTGAATTGTATCAGAAATTGGACTTTGCTAAGAGAGCCAAAACCCTTGAGCTTTTCTTGACAGAAGATGCCCCATTACCCAAGAAGAATCCTCCCTATCCATCCTCTATTTTTCCCTTAGAGAGCCAAGAAAATTATCACAGTCATCTATTACCTCCTTGGCTATTACTCATATCAATGGGTAGATGAGGCAATCATAGGATTCCGTTCCATTTTCTCTGCAGATTCCAAGCCTTCCGTCATGTTTATATTTAGCCAATTTCTTGCAGATTCTATCCATAAGCAGTTTATCAAATTCCAGATTGAGGAGGTATTCAAGTATGCTTTGTGTTAGTTTATATGTTCTTTTATTTTCAAGGAGAGAACATCAAGATTGCCTTACAAAAGTTGGATCAAGAAGGAAACCAATAGTCAATCATCTTCTGGACTACACTAGTGATGAAGGAACAAAAGGAATACTCTTACAAACAGTTCATAGAGATGTTTGTACATCCAGCACTCAGTCTCCTAAGCAGCAGGACAGAGCCAAGGATCAGTGAAGAAATTAATAAATTTTTGCAGCTATCAAATCAATTCTAGACAGGGGATTGGTACCTCTATTAGAATTATACAGAACTAAGAATATTTGGGTGTGAGCTTTCCCCTTACAAGCTGCCAAAATTCCTCCCAATGAGGATTTTTGCTCTAGAGTACATAAGGAAAATGCTCAATATGGATGAAATCCACTTTGTAGCTGCCAAGAAGAAGTCCCAATTCAAAATCAAAACACAGATAGGGACTTACATTTGCAACCATAGGGCAGCAGGGGAAGAAGCAGATAAGCTACTGAAAGAGATGCAGTTCAACCTTAGTTTCACCTAGTCATATGATCCATTGGGGGTCATTTCTAAGTTAAGAGTAGAAAACAAATCTACTGCTTATTTCCACACAACCACACCAAAGATAGAGAAGTATAAAACCAGCTAGAATGGATTGAGAACACCCTACAAGAGGCTAAGGAGTAGCTGGTGTTATCCTCCACAATACAGACTCCTATCATGCAAGAGAAAACATAAAGAGAAGCAGGGAAGAAGAGTCACCTTCAGGGACTGAGATTTTTAGTGAAGGCTTCAAAATCATGTATAGGAAGAAGGTCAAGCTCGGTTCAAAACTAAGCCTAAGAAAGGATTTAGAGCAGGAAAATATTATAACCACGAATGAGTCACTTATTTCCTCATTAGTGGGTGATCAGACCACACTGTCTCCCACTACCTCCACGGCTTCACTAGATCAGCAGCAGGTTATGTAGACCAGCACATCTACCACAAGGGAGACAGAAAAAAGTATATTTGATATTTTTAAAGAGATTAAAGTGAGGAATGAGGCCTTGAAGATCAACACCTACAATCAGTTCTGGAAGTAGATTTCCAGTTCTCAAAGCAAGATGTTGTCAGCCTTTGATTCAGAGAAAGGTAAAATATGATGGTATTTCTCCAAGCATAGGTTCCCCAGCCCAAGGCAACATCAGACTACAAGAAGACAACATTTGAATTTGATTTCAAAGACATACATCCCATTGACCATGTCACACGGAATGAGTCGTTCTTGCGGACAAGACCGACCTCCCTAGTATCTAATGATATCTAGCGACAAGCAAACCAATCAACTTCTATCTTTCTCTAAATATGCAATTTATAAATAAAGGCAAACAAGTGTTTTAGGCCTACCTTGGGTCCAATGCAAGTTTGTGGAAGCCTCGCTCTGTTGATCCAAATCAGATCCCTTGTAGAGAATCTGCAAACACAAACAAGCACACACATTAAATAGCACCTGAAAAGCCAATATAATAAAGCATACTTATCATGATGATCAAGGAATTCATGAAACAAATGACATAAGAAAATTTTTTGAGAAAAATGAATCTGATTGTATTAATTTAAATCAAAGAAGAACTTTACAACCTATGCCTTGATGCTATACAAGCTCCTCCCAGGGTCCAGCAAGAATTCTCCTCTACTTTGACAAGTTTCACTCTCTTCCCAATGAAGCCAAAAGGTATGTGATCTCTCCCCTCAAGCTTAACTAGGAAGTCTTAATTCCACTAGCATTTACCCTCAAAAATGTTCAGCTTCTAACCTCTCTAGCAACCAGCCCAATGCCTTAATTTATAGTGCAATGGAGGGAAGTTACTAGGTCCACCTTCAAAGGGATAAAGCCCTCCTTCAAAGGGATAAGATCCTCTCATCAAGGGATTAGCTCCTTCACTTTTGGGATGCATGAACCACCTAGGAGCGAACCATCCACGTCAAAATTCCTTTTAGAATCATCTAGAATTAACCCAAAGTGAGTTTTTAAGAATAAACTTGCGCCTTTTTTGACTTTCACAGGGGTCCGCACCCACTCCTTTACAGACAGAGCGGGCAGGTCCGCAAGTAACATGAACAGGGGGTGCGGGACCACAGGCAATAGTGAGAGAAAGTGCGGAACCAGAGCTTTATTGATTTTTAAGGTCTTTCTCTCATTTTCAAAGCTTAACATGAAGAGCTGAGGTTTGAGACTTGCTTAGGAGGACAGTATGAATGATGATAGACCCATACTGACTGCAAATAGTCAAGGTGACAATATTTTGTGTAACAGATTGCCCCCTAAAGTGCGAAGTCTGTAGTAGATGAGGATTTCATTTATCATCTAGGAAGAGTGAAGTACTTTATCATTTCGAGGATCATCTTGTGGAGAGCCCGGTTGGAACCTGTAAAAACATTCAATGCAAAATATATATATGAGATCATATCATCGCTGAGGTAGGCATTCCCATACTCAAATCAAAACTAACTAGAAAACTAACTACTGCTCTGATATAGGAATGATCTTGTAATACATCACAAGTATAGACACATGTAGACACAGTATGGACGCAGCCATCTGTTTATGAATAGTCCACTGTATAATGAATACAAAATTCCTCGCAGCCTGGATGGTGGAAACTAGATCCAGGGTCTTGATTTCTACTTCCCGAAATAGTACAATTCTAACCATGTGAATGAATGTGTCGAAGTCGAACATGGTAGAAACCACTTGATTACCAGTCAATGATGTAAACTGTTAACAAGTGTGAGAGAAACCACCAGTAATGTCAATGGCTCTCAAAGTACTCAGTACACTCCATGAGATGTGAACAGATGTGTTGATGTTGAACATGTCACAGAATCCTTTGATCGAAGGTCAATGACGCAACCTATCGTCAAAGGCAAGAAACCTGCCATTGAGGCATGCAGATCCGAAGGTACTGACGATTTCTAGATCATCTTTCTAGATAATGAGCTGAAGTCGATAGAAAGCGATCCATCGTAGGCAAGCCCACAACACGAAATCATAGATCAAGTTTGAAGAAATTTAGTTTCAAGGACTGACTCAGGGATGGTCAAGATGGATGACATATATTTTGCAGATGAATGGCTTATTTGCACTGACCTCTTGAACACATAACAACACAGTAGATGATTTGGTAACAATTGACCCAAAGTTAATACCCAGAAACCGGCTGAAGACTTTCAATATGGTTTGATCAACTGTTAGGCAAAGGATTTCCTAACCCAGGTGAATAAAACTGTCATGTTCAAGAGTGGCTACAAAGTATGACAAACAGGCTCATTTTTCTCTCTTTTCCCCCACCATTTCTGGCAAGTACCTCTTTATTTTTGACAAGCTTGAGGAGGATAACATTTGCTTGATTATAAGCTCATCCTTCAGATGAGTCCAACTTAGTTTAAATTCGAACCCTAAGAAGGAGTGGTCCATTCCTGTTTGTATTTGAACATGTCCTTTAGTACTAAATTTTAACGAGTCCAGTATAGGAGAAACTTGGCATTTTTCAATTTTAGAGAGTCTGAAAAAACTTAAGAAAACTCCATGGTTGTCCTTTTTCGTAAATTTGTGTCTCCCAAGCCCGAAAAAGTATAAAATAATACTTGAGAGAACCGCTTGATCATTACGACCGAGGAGTACTTTTCGTAGTTAGTGCCTCTGATCCGAAAAAGTAAAAAAGCGATCATTGACACGTCGTTTTATAACCAATATCGAATTTGAAATGACAAAAATCCAGCAATCTTTTCATGTTTTTACGATCAGAAAAAGAGCTGTAAGTGGACCGTCTTTTTAGTTCCGTTTTAACGAGTTTAAAAAGAAAAACTCGGCAATCTTTTCATGTTTTAAGAGTCAGAAAAGAGCTTAAAGGTGACTCTAATGTTTTTTTGTCGAAAATGACCGATTTCACCTGAACAAAAACTCAAACATTACTCATACCTGTTTAAAATAGATAAAAATGCTGCAAAAGTTACCTCTTTAAAGTGAAACATAAACAAATTAAAAACTCATTTATTCAAAAAACTTATAAAAAGGGCTTTTGTAAATTCATTTTTACCATGGAGTTCTAGGTGAGAAAATAGAGCTTTTGGTCAGAAACTTCCCATGAAGACTGTGGAAAATCCATCCGTTGGAATCAAACGCTGTCTCCTCCAGGTAATCTACATCATCCTACTCTTTCATTTCATCCGTTTCAAATTTGTTTTTAGGTTTTGATTTCATTTTTTAAGGGATTTTTAGGTTAGAAACCCGCGCGCGGGGGTCCGCAGGCATAGCACAGGTAACCTGCGGACCCCGACTTTTTCGTAAAGGGAAAAAAGTCAAGGGTCCACACCTGCCATGAAGGCAAAGTGCGGACCCACGCACTGTCTCTAACAGAGAGGGTGCGGTCCCCGCAGCAAGGGTTTTTAAACCTAAATTTCTCAAATTTCACCCAAAAACTTTGCTTTTAGATATTCTAATTCGCCTTTTTGTTGATTGTAGAGTATACATCATGCTTGATTGGTGAGAACGGGAGCATAAGGATGTAGATCTTGCCGCGATAAATCATCAACCTTCAATTGACGCATTGAAGGCATGCAGCTTATACAAATTCTGGGCCATACCTGGCATGAGGGCCCAGGAGGACATTTTGCAGTGGTTGGTAGACAGGTGGAGCATACAGGACCAGTGCTTCTTCATTGGTGGTCACCAGCTCGAAATGGAGCTAGCAGACATTTACTTTTTGACTGGTTTTCCTAAGAGAGGTGAACACTTGACTCTATTCGGGACTAGGCCAGGTGGCCAGTCTGTCGATAGCCTTCGGCTAGAGTTTTGCAACGACCAGACTAGAGACAAAGGGATAGATATCAAAACCATATCCCTTCCTGAACTGAAAGTGATTGCATTTACTGTTACCAGACTCTGCGGGAGCACAGCACTACATATAGCCACTGGATCCCAAATGCGGATGGCAGTAGACTGCTTTCGAGGCACCATCTTCAACTGGTGCGATGCTGTGTTGGCTAATATAAAAGGCCAACTGACTAGCCAAACTCTGCGGGAGCGTAGCACTACATATAGCCACTGGATCCCAAATGCGGATGGCAGTAGACTACTTTCAAGGCACCATCTTCAACGGGTGCGATGCTGTGTTGGCTAATATAAAAGGCCAACTGACTAGAGCAAAGAACGGACAACTGAAGACCTTTGGATATGGTGCTTTAGTCATGAGCTTTGGTCTGGAGAGGGTCCCAATGTTGGTCCCACAGCACCTCACTATTGTAGCTGGACTTCCCCGAGAGCCCAAACTGATGCGATGGGTTGCAGTTATGGCCTGTCATCCTGAGGAGGCGACAGAAGTCGTTCAATTCACTCCTGAGTATTTTCATTGGTTGGAGAACCAAGTTTTTGCTATTCAGGACTTTCCTTACACTGGGGTAGATTTTCGTGGTGACCCAGACATGGCTCTTCCACCAGGAGAGCGATGGGATGACTCAAGTAAAATCATTTTCAACATTTTCTAATTTAATTTTTTGTTTTGTTTTTATCTCGTCCCAAAATTGATAGTGAAAGTTTCAAATGCAGATGTAGGTCCACGGCGACCAGCCGTTCTCCGACCCTATGAGAGGAAACAACCATCTGCAGCAGCGCCAGCCCCACAGGACGAATCAGCAGAGACCTTGGCCGAATTGGAGAGCCATCTAGAGCAATTGATAGCAGACATTCCAGAGACCAGCATAGATGACATTCCTCTTAGGCTACACCGCTATGTGATTGGGGTCCCAGGACCTTTCAGGAGGTTCCTTTGCAGGGTGGCCCGTATAGTGGTTTCTTATCGTGATCATCACCAGTGATAGGATGATCGCACGTTGTAGACACATATGACATTTTTTTGCTTTTTATACTATCATTTTTGCTGATCATAAGGTGTTTTTCAACCTATGATCGAAGACGATGTATATTTGACACACTCCTATATTATACTATATCACTACTACCGGCTTATCTTGTAAAACATATTATGGAATGTTTTTAAATTTACTTGTATGATTATTGCAAATGTCTACTTAACATTCGAGAAGCAATTGCATCTACTAATGTATTTAAATATCTTGGAATATGCTGATATTCAATATAGTCAAATTCACGTTCCAAGAGACGAACTCTCAAAAATAATCTTAATAACACTGGATTTCTAATGGCATATACTCTATTACGCTGTAATACAATGAGTTCAGAATCTAACCTCACTATCAAACTCTGAATCCCAAATGAAATAGATTCAGATAATAACTCAATCACTACACTATATTCGGCAATGTTGTTTGTTGTTTGACTGAGACTTACCCCATGCATAGATACCAACTCGTCAGAGGGCGAATAGATAACCCAAGCTGCGGAAGAAATATTCAGTGTATTACGGAAAGCACCATAAGCAAAACCAATGTATGTTTGGAGAGGCGTCGACATCTGTAATATCAAGAGTAAAACCAAGATAAGCAGGAATAATGACAAAAAACACTCTCTAGGCTAAGCACACTTTTTAATCTAAAACACACCAGCTAGAAAGAAAACTAACCTAACTAAAAATCTCCACACCCAGATTTAAGCATAATATCTCTTCAGGTAAAGACCATTTCTGGGTTTACCTAAAGAGACCCCGTCAAAGTCTACCAATTCATAGGCCCCTTTTGCCAACTTTCGCTTCACAACATAAGGACCATGCCACATGGGTACGAATTTTCCAGTGCCTAATTTATCATTTGCTTGATCGTACAATAAGACTAGGTCTCCTTCCAAAAAATTTCGAGGGGTCACATTTCGATCATACTGAGCTTTAATACATTTGGCATGAGTTTCGATCGCTAATGCAGCATCACGTCGATTCTCATCTAGCTAAGCTAAGTATAACAAACATTTTTCCTCTTCGGAAGTGGCTAGAAGTAATTCGATGGCCATTTGCAATGACGGGATTTCGCATTCAATAGGTAACATAGCGTCCAGACCATAAACTAGTTGGAAAGGAGTGAAACTGGTTGACGTTTTTACTGAGGTTTGATACGCCCAAAGCGCTGAAAATAGCATGTTATGCCAATTTGACCTATGAATCCCAATGATTCGTCGGATCATGATGACTAGAACTTTGTTGATGACTTCAACCAGACCATTAGCCTGTGGATAATATGGAGTTGAATTGTCATGACGCAATCCAAGTTGGCCTGTAAGTTCAGTCATCATAATGTTTCGAAAATAACGCCCATGATCAGTGATAATCGCTTGTGGAACACCAAACCTAGCAATTATATGATTGAACACGAAAATCGTAGCAGTTTTGTCGTCTGCCTCAAATGTTGGCATCGCCTCGGCCCACTTGGTAAAATAATCTACTGCAAGGATGATATACGCATGCCCCCCGACCGAGTGAGGGTTACATGTAATAAAATCGATACCCCATTTCGCAAAAGGACCAACGGAAATTATAGGGTGGAGAGGAGTAGGTGGAGCGCGCATATTTCGATCAAAAATTTGGCAGTTGTGGCATTTTCAGACCGCGTTAATACAATATTTAAACAAAGGCGGCCAGAAGTAGCCAGTGCGCAATATCTTTTGGGCTGTGGCAAACCCAGACATATGACCGCCACATGCTCCAGAGTGACAGTCATTTAGAACCCTTTCAGCTTCCTCATGAGTTAAATAACGTCAAAAAACAGAGTCCGCCCCACGACGATAAAGTGTATCTCCAATAATTTTGAATTGTTGGGACTGGAACCGTATTTTTCGACGTTCTGACCTTGAAAGTTCTGGCCGAAAGGATTGGGTCTGGAGATAAACTATGATATCCCCATACCATGGATCTAAAGTGCTGATTAGAAACAAGGATTCATCCGCAATGGGCTCCTCCGCCACAGTTTCCGTGTCAACACGCGGGAAGTCACACATCAACTCCACAAAAACTAAATATTTCTTCGACTTAGACTTTTCAAATTCCAAGTCGAACTCCTACAGGATCACAATCCATTTGGAGTGCTTGCCCCCTAGCAATTGTTTGGTCAAAATGTAGATCATAGGGTTGCAATCGGAAATTACTGTAGTCTTGCGTAGTAAAATGTAATGACAAAAACGTTGGACAGCTTGAACAGCTACCAGTGCCAATTTCTCCACATGTGAGTATTTTAGCTCAATTGGATTTAAGGTTCGACTAAGGTAATATATCACATGTTTAGTACCGAATTCATCTTCCTGAACTAACACCATTCCAATGGTGGAATGCGAGGTGGCGAGATATAAGAAGTAGTCCTGGTTGTAGTTGGGAGGATGAAATAACGGTGCATGGGTCAACGCGTGTTTTAGTGCATCAAAAGATTTATCAACTATCTCATTCCAAAAGAATGGAGTATTCTGTTTCAACAACCAGGTAAAACCCTTTGTGATCTCGCCGTAGTTAGGAATGAATCGACGTAAAAAGTTTGCTTTCCCCTCCAAAATTTGGAGTTGGCGAAGACTCGAAGGAGGAGGCAATTTGACAATAGCTTCAACCTTCGAGGGATTGACGTGAATGCCAGCTTTCGAAACAACAAACCCCAATAATCGACCCGTTTCTATACAGAAAACACACTTGTGTGGATTCAACCTAATTCGATAATGCCTACACCTCATAAAGATTGCTCGTAAATGGATGAGATGATCAACTTGATATAATGAATGAGCAGGTAAATCATCGAGATAGGGTTGCACAATGTGCTTGATGTCATGAAATGCGTAAGACATGGCTCTTTGAAAAGTTGCCCCGGCGTTCTTGAGCCCAAAATGTAATTTTCAATAAGCAAATGTCCCCCATGGACAAATGAAAGCCGTTTTTGGTTGATCAGCAGGTAGAATATTTATTTGATTGTATCCGGAAAAACCATCCATGAAGGAGAATATTTCACTACCAGCACAATCATCAATGATTTGATTGATA
Source organism: Pinus tabuliformis (assembly GCA_031772625.1). Classification (NCBI taxonomy): domain Eukaryota; kingdom Viridiplantae; phylum Streptophyta; class Pinopsida; order Pinales; family Pinaceae; genus Pinus; species Pinus tabuliformis. Next base: position 1,928,211,040 of record CM062819.1, read on the forward strand.
TAGGGAGTTGGGTAATTGTCTTTTGGACAGGCTCGATTAATATCCCTATAATCGATACATATTCTTATTGTCCCTTGCTTTTTGTTAACAGGAACAATATTCGATACCCAATCCGTCAACGGAATCGGATAAATGAAACCTGCTTTGAGTAATTTTTCAACTTCTGCTTTAATGGCAGCAGCTTTTCGCGGGTGGATCTGACGCAAATGTTGCCAAACGGGTTTAGCATCCGGGTAAGTTTTGATTTCATGAACAACAATTGCTGGGTTGATTCTTGGCATTTTCTCATATGACCAAGCAAACACGTCGCGGAATTCTTGAAATAGGGCCTTATATGTTTGAATTTCATCTTCCGTACAAGAGGCACCTATATGAATGTTTTCAACAATTCCAAGCTTAACCGAAATATCAATAGGAATAGTTCGAGAAATATTTCCCGAATTTAACTCGGAATCAGGATTTTTCATTGGATTCTGAGGTTCCTTGACATATTCAGTCGTAAAAATAGATGAAAAATCATTTTCAAAGTGATCAATCTCAGGTAAAAACGAAGATCTATGATGAAGATCTTCCCATGGTAAATCATCGACACATAGGATGTCACGAATTTTCTCATCAGTGTGAACAAGCTCGGAAAACATTGTTGAGTCTGAGTTTGATGTTGAAAATGATCCTCATGGACCACATTCATTAAGTCGATTTTGGTTGAAGAAGGGTCGGAAAATGACTGCACGGCCTGATACGCAATTTCATATGGACTCAAAGGCATGACATCACCAGATGAATCTATCTCAGATTCAGAAGGTACGATCCAAGGATCATCATAAACAATAGTGTCTGACGAAATCATATCCCAGTCCCAGTAAACCAGAATCTTTAACTAGTCCTACTCCAACATCCTTATACGAGATAGTTGTTTTACCGACATGTTGAATACTTTCAAAAGAGGCTGGGTCGGATGAAAAGTAAGTTAGCTGGTCTATAGTTATGATCTTTCCATTATGAGGGAACTTTATAAGCTGAAAGACCGATGAAACAACAACTTTCATAGCGTAAGACCAACTACGACCCAAGAGAAGGTTGTAATCTAGAGGGGCATCAACCACCTCCACATCTAGATTAACAGTTTTGCCTTCAACCCCTATAGGTAAATCCTGTAGAATGCCAAAAGGATGGAACCCATGGCCATCAAAGGCCTTTAGAATCATCGGGGATTGATTAAGCGTAGGAGAACCAAGCGATCTCCAACATTGGATCAACATAATACATGTTGAGGCTCCCTCATCAATCACAGTCCTATAACAAGGTCTGTTTTTGACTAACACTGGAATCTGGAAAGCCATTTCATGGGGTAAGCGTGGTGTACTACTTTCTAGATCGAAAATTATAAGGTTCGAGTCCTGAACGTCAACAGCTCCTATAGCCGACAATAGCAATTTACGTTGTGCTGGACATGATTGCAGCACCTCCAAAGCCGACATTGCTGAAGGTGAAATATCTAAACCTTCAACAATGTTATAGTTCTAAGCCACTCTCGCATGTGGATTGAAAGCTGACTTTCGAAGTATACCCTTAGCGGGCGGTTTGATTACTAAGTCTGGGTTAGGTTTCTCGATCTGCAGTGGATCGGAACCGGGAGTTGAAGTTGATGGGTTCAAATGAGAAGATTCTGCTTCCTTACCATCAACAGGACTTTTACTTCCATAATCTTGTGATCGAGTCGCAATCCTAACATGGGACATCATCATTATGGGTTCTTTGAAGGCATTTGAGGAAGAACCTATCATCTTACTGTCTTGACTAGGAAAAGGATCCTTCAAAACAGCAGGTGTTTGGGAACCTTTGATAATTTTCGCAACCTCTGCACGATGAGGGCGGTCTCTTGTAAAATGCTCTTTGTCACAAATGAGACAAGGATAACGAGGTTTGCGTTTCTCATCATTAGATTCCATTTTTTCTGGTTTCTCTTTCGAATTTTTATCTGTTTTATTTTTCTTCTTACCGCCGGATTTCGATTTCGCTGTAGATGACTCTACAACATGAATATCAGCAGAAATTTCCGCGGAAGAATCTCCTGTCAAGGAATCTGGTAAAGTTATTATAGGAGAAGAATTCTTGGAAGACTTCTTCTTACTTTTGGTATTAACCGTACCAATCATACCATCAGCGGCATGAGACCCTGAAGGAGCTGCAGTTATTTGATTTTGTTTAGGAAGGTCGGGGATTTTCTCATGTAACGTACCTGACTGCGTATAAACTAAGTCAAGGTACTGAGCTTGAGCAATTACTTGCTCTTCAGTAACGACTCCTGCCTTAGATACATCCTCAGTGATCTTCAGTTATAAAGATTTTACAAACCATTCAGCTAAGATTTGATCCGAGATAAAAACTTTCACTAAACGTCGTCGACGTCTCCATTCATGAATGTGATCAGAAATATAGGTGGACGTTGACTATTGTAATGAAGTTAATAATTCCGTGCCATTGTCATATCTGACTGGCAACTGAAAATGAGTTAAAAACAAAGTAGCTAACTCACTAAAGTTATAAAAAGTGGCTCGTGGTAACTCAATGTACCACTTGGCCGCAAGACCAATTAGAGTGCGTTGGAAAAGCCTTAAACAGATTGAATCATCTGAAATGGAGTTAGATGCACACCAGAGGTGATAATTCATCACATGGTTCGATGGGTCCTCTCCTGATTTGCCTTCAAACTTAGGAATATCACTAGGCAACTTATTCGGCATTGGCGGCCAAAACAGAAGATAGTTAATTGGATCGTTCATAAGGCGCGACAAGTCAGGCAAGTCCAAAGTTGCAATGAATGGTAACTGACGATTAGGGTCCCTGAAACCCTAGGTCATGAGACCAGCCCTAGGAGGAGGATATCCAGGATAACTAGGAATTGGAATTGCATTTGGGATATTATATCCTCTCGGAAAACCAGGATTAATCGGACCGTACTGGGGTTGTTGAGGTTGTTGATATGTATACCCAGGGTACGATTGATACTGATAGACTGGCTGTTGCACAGCAGGACTGAATTGGTACTGTCCCTGGTACGGTTGATAAGTAAATTGAGGTTGACTTGTGACAACCGTACTTGGACCAGGTTGTCCTACAGGCATTTGAACCGAAGTCTGAATTGTGGATCCAGACTGAGGTAAAGATGTCTGAGGAGTTGATACAGGAACAGTAGAAACCGGAGCTGTCGATACTCCAGAAGTAGGTGGGGTAGATTGAACAGATGTTGCAGCAGTTGCAGCAGTCGTTTGAGGCGGAGTTTGAGGCGAACTAAGCCGAGGCTGAGAAACTACAAAAGGTACAGAAGTTTGAATGGTGGGCTGGATAGGTTGTTGGGGTGAACCAGAAACCAAAGGTTGTCCAGATTGAGATGACAACTGCACATTCAATTGCAAGATCTGTTGAGTTTGAGATGGATCCCACACTAAGTTCATTCCGGGGTACGGACCCATAACAGGTTGAGAATATTGAGGACCATATCTGGGTTGAGGGTAGGGTTGATAATTCAAAGGTACATTTCCAGCTCCTTGGACAAATGATTGACCGGAAGGTGGTTGGTAACCTTGGGTTGAGTACTGACCTTGAGGTTGATACCCTTGAGGCACGTACTGATACTGGGGTTGACCTTGAGGTACATATTGATACTGGGGTTGACCTTGAGGTACATACTGAGTCTGGGGTTGACCTTGAGGAACATACTGTCCCGTAGGTATGTACTATCCTTGAGGTTGCCCCCCAGGCGGAAATTGTGTACCTTGAGGTTGCCCCCCAGGCGATAATTGAGGACTTTGAGGCTGCCCCCAGGCGGTAACTGGCCACCTTGAGGCTGCGGATTAGGAATAGTACCTGACATCATAAGAATATCTTCTACACTCAACGGCTTAGTTCCGTTATTACCAGTTAATAACCCTTGTTCGATAGGTTGAGGAGATGCTCCCGAAAAAGTACCAGTAAGTGACTGATACCCAGAGGGAACAGAAGGACCGCCGTATATAAAGGTTTCTGGAGATTGAGAAAACATGGACGACTGTCTTGACATATTTAACGGAGGATAGTAACCCCTAGGTGTTGGGTGAAAAGGAATGCGAGGTGGTGAAAAACTTAGTCCCGGGTTTTCCAAAAAATTGGTCAATGAAAGATACCAAGCGTCGCTCCTAGGTGGACTGTAAAAGATCGATTCACGCTCCCTAAGTTCTATAACTGGTTGATTTTCAGGGATAGGGATACCTTCTTCTTCCGGAGTAGCAAGTTCTTCAATAGCTATAAGTCCAAAAGGAAGATTTTGGGTAATTATTCTTTCTACCCTGGGTGAACCAGGACCACTAGAAGTTGGAGAGGCAAATCCCGATGTTGGAGTAGTAGCAAATTCAGTTTCAGGTTCAGATATTTCAGGTTCCTCACCTAAATCACTAGTAGATGAAAAACTACCAGTAACTTCGGAAACAGAAACAGATTGTGGATTATAATCTGCTACTAGAGCTTGATAATCAGGATGTACCACTAAAGAAGACTCTCCTTCTTCAGGTGACCCTACTCTACTGTCTCTAGGAGTTACAAGGGCTCGTAGCCCTTCAGGCTGGCTCGGTGAAAACTCAGGAGGTTGGCCCCGAAGTCTACGGGACTTCCTCGGTAATTCAGCCACGATTAAATATTTTAACTACTTCACACGCAAACAAAGAAAAATCTCAATAGGCCTCTAAAGAACCAAACAATTTTGAATCACATGCCTAAGAATCTAGGAGATCAAACCAAACACAAACAGTAACTTTCCGTACCGAAAACACTAGTTGGTGATGAAATCCAATGTCACAGAGTTCAATACAGAAATGGCAGTTGGAACAGTTACCCCGGCGACCTGCTTAATGAATAGACTGGCACAAGTTTCTCCACTAAACCGTCTCGAGTGAAGAGAACCCCCCAGAAAATCCAAGTGAGTCTAGCCAACATCTGCTCCAGGTACAGTGGGATCTTCCCTCCACCGTCACCTTAGGAAAGAATCCTATAGAATATGGTCACTATGGTTACCAACGGAAACAAATATACCTGGGGGAATAGTCTACGATCCGATACGCACGCAAGGGCAGAGTAACAAGCTCAATCCCCTTGAAGGCTCCTTGACATAATCCAAGGTTTACCAACAAGTGACCCCAGGCTCCTCGACAATGGTTAATCCGAGGTTTACCGTTTTTAATACGTGAATATCTTCTATCGTTCCCAATGAGGAAGGATTGATTCCCACACTGGTTCAGATATGATCTCGTGCTTCTCCTTTAAGAGGAGCTTTCCCAGAGCATAGATGTAACAATTGGATTTTATCTCCTACCGCAAGATACAGCTACTTGTTTGTTTTACTATCTTGGAGAGTTAATTACTCCCTACTCCAAGATACTAGCCTAAGCTATGTTGGTGATATAGAGCCCTAGAAATAAAAAGATTACTAGATAGATTTTACTTTAAGCATTATTTTTATTGGTTTTTCTTTAAGTCAAGAGGTGCGGAGATGAAACTTATGGTGTGAAGACTCGACTCCAAATCACTAAAAAATGCACTTAAGATGATAAGCAATCTTTTCCCTTCAATGAATTTCTAACTAGGAAAGAGTTGAGAATGCAAATGCTTGTAAAAACAAATATTTCTTAACAAACAAATCAAAAGAAGAGCTTTTTGTCTTTTCCAATACACTCAAAAACGAGACAACTAGTTATGCTCACAAAAATTTCCCTTTTCTTTCAAACACTCAAATACTACAAAAACAAACTTTTTCAAAAGAGATTTTTTTATTTTCATAAAACACTCAAAACTATGGATAAATCTAATCTTGAGATCTATAAATTCTAAGAACTATTTGAAGTAAAAGCTTACAAGATTTCTTTTCAAGGATGTTTTACTTAGCTATAAACAAACTAAGGACTAATTTGTCCAGAATCACAAATCACTCAAAAAACAACCAATTTTTGTTTTCTTTTCTAAAAATGAAATCCAAAACTTTTAACACAAGTCTTTTCGAAGTTTCGCAAAGAGAAACACAAGATGGATTCCTCAACAAAGGCAGATTTTACAAACAGTCAGACTCATAAGAAGACCAGTAAAAACCAAGGTGATCTAAGGCTTCTAAGGCTTCTAAGCTCTGAGCTGCTACAAGACCAAAATGAAAACCAAGCCCGTCAACCAAAACTTCTAGGAATTTCACCTAAAACCCTAATGCCAATGGAATTAACCTAAGAAAAGTTCCTGACAAGTCATGTGCAGATCTAGGCAGAGGCTAAAAACACCTAAACAAATCCTAAGTTGACTTTAAGAGAAAATCTTAAGTTTTTCAAAATTTTGATAGGGTCCACAGGCCCGCAGTCCACACAGGTGTGGTACCGCTTTGTGTGTAAAGAAAAAGTGCAGATAGGTCCGCACTGTGTTACAAGCAGAGGGTGCAGTCCTCTCCCAAAAGTATGAAAAACAAAAAATAATTCAAGATTAACTAAACCTACCCAATCCCACACACATCAAGCCAAAAAAAAAAAAAAAACACAGTTTCTCAGGTCAAAGAAAAATCAAGGAAAAAATCAAACATTCAAGTCCCCAGCGGAGTCGCCATTTTGGCACACGGAATGAGTCATTCTTGCGGACAAGACCAACCTCCCTAGTATCTAATGATATCTAGCGACAAGCAAACCAATCAACTTCTATCTTGCTCTAAATATGCAATTTATAAATAAAGGCAAACAAGTGTTTTAGGCCTACCTTGGGTCCAATGCAAGTTTGTGGAAGCCTCGCTCTGTTGATCCAAATGAGCTCCCTTGTAGAGAATCTGCAAACACAAACAAACACACACATTAAATAGCACCTGAAAAGCCAATATAATAAAGCATACTTATCATGATGATCAAGAAATTCATGAAACAGATGACATAAGACAATTTTTTGAGAAAAATGAATCTGATTGTATTAATTTAAATCAAAGAAGAACTTTACAACCTGTGCCTTGATGCTGTACAAGCTCCTCCCAGGGTCCAGCAAGAATTCTCCTCTACTTTGACAAGTTTCACTCTCTTCCCAATGAAGCCAAAAGGTATGTGATCTCTCCTCTCAAGCTTAACTAGGAAGTATCAATTCCACCAGCATTTACCCTCAAAAATGTTCAGCTTCTAACCTCTCTAGCAACCAGCCCAATGCCTTAATTTATAGTGTAATGGAGGGAAGTTACTAGGTCCACCTTCAAAGGGATAAAGCCCTCCTTCAAAGGGATAAGCTCCTCTCATCAAGGGATTAGCTCCTTCACTTTTGGGATGTAGGAACCACCTAGGAGCGAACCATCCATGTCAAAATTCCTTCTAGAATCATCTAGAATTAACCCAAAGTGAGTTTTTAAGAATAAACTTGCGCCTTTTTTGACTTTCACAGGGGTCCGCACCCACTCCTTTAGAGACAGAGTGGGCAGGTCCGCAGGTAACATGAACAAGGGGTGCGGGACCGCAGGCAATAGTGAAAGAAAGTGCAAAACCAGAGCTTTATTGATTTTTAAGGTCTTTCTCTCATTTTCAAAGCTTGACATGAAGAGCTGAGGTTTGAGACTTGCTTAGGAGGACAGTATGAATGATGATAGACCCATACTGATTGTAAATAGTCATGGTGAAAATATTTTGTGTAATAGACCAAATGGAGATGCACAAGCAGACTCAGCGAATGATTTTTTCCACTGTCACTAACACTGCTACGAGTTTGTCTAAATTGCAGGTTACATTAACCAATGTTCAATCGCAATTGAAGATGGAAAAGGTCTCTGCACTTGCCAAAGGCACCAAGATCAAAGCTTTGGAGGACTTGGTGATCAAAGTAGGTTATGACCCTGCAAACATCAATGTTGTAGAAGAGCTTGTAAGGAAAAATAATTTAGACATAGCAGCATTAAGGAAGCAGTTGAAGTTACCAGCTACAGAGGACCCTCTGGCCAAGGACATTGAAGAAACAGAGACACAAAAGGCAGACATGATGAAGCTCATCATGGAGCAGAGTGCGCAGTTGAAGCAAATGGAGACAGAGATGGAAAAGATGATCAAATAAAAGGAGGAAGCTTCCAAAATTGTTGTTGTTCCTTTGGAAGCACTCCCTATCATAGCAATTCCAACATCTACATCTTCTACAACAAGCACAGGGGCAGCTGCTAATCAATTGGAAAATGTAGTACAAAACATGTCTCTCCAGACTAATGAAATCAAAATATTGCAGGGTCAAGTAAATATTCTACAAGATCCAAAGACTAAGACTGAGACTTTCCATGCAGTAGAGCTACAGAGAGCTCAAAACCAGATAGATGGAGGAAATCAGAAATTGAGTCCTCTATTGCCTATACATTGGCCCAAGTCAAAGAAATTATATGGAATAATATCATTAAAGAAATAAATGAAATCTGTCCATGTATCCAAGTTATATTTGAATACAAGGAGTTGATGGAGAAATCCAAGAAAACCATTTCCACTATCAATGCTAAATTGGGAGAAATGCCTGCCACAACCAACCGCAACATAAAGTTTCTTAATTCCAAAAACAGATATGAGCTGGATGATTTGGGAGTATGTTAGTGCCTAAATCTACCTTAGGCTGAAGGAAGGTAGGTCTAGGGTAACATCAAACCACGCTTAACCTAGTAGCTAGCCCTACCAGGTCGGGAGAGGGCTCTCTCCTTATCAATCTCAATTAGAATATGGCAACTAGGGCTTGAGATGACTGAAAGTTAATGCTGATTTTAGGCTAGGTATATTTTTCCAGAGGATTTTGATTGATTTTAATGGTTGGTTGCTGGATCAAATGAGGAACGCAGCTTTGGGTCTGGGAAATCAACTCAGATTTGCAAAGGTTTCTGTGGAGCGAGGTAGGAAAGTGTTTTAGAACTTTGAATTGGATGTGATGGTGAGTCTAAATACTGGTGAGAAGTTGGATATAGCATGCAAGGTTCATGAATTCTCTTCAAACAGCAGAAAACATTAAAAAACTAAAGGTATCCTCTAGGCAGAGCATTGAATATCAATGGATTCTACCTAATTCTCTTGATTCATTTAGTTATGAAGAAATAAATAGATTTTGGAACATATACACATAAGAGAAACTAAATCACAGAGGAAAAAACAATGCCAAGACACATTACCACAAGAATCCCACAAAATGCTGCAAAACCCTGGTTCATTTCCTTGCCAAACTGCAGAAGTGATTTACAATAGTGCTCAATGCATCCACAAGAGTCCAACCTTGACAAATGACTAAGAAAGTACATAATATAGGCGTGAAACCACCTATTCTAGCCATCAGGGATCGAATCCATGAGTCAAGGAGTTGTTTCAACAATATCTAAACTAGGAACTAGAAAAATAGGCAGTGGAACAGCTTGCCTCTAAAACTATGGAAACTGATTCATTCAACCTCAAACTACCTCTAACTGATGTATGTACCTCCTCAAGTCATTTTTCATCAAATTTACATCATATTACATCATTTACCATCACAAGTTTACCAAGAAGAAGAGAAAAAGTCAACTGATAGTCAAACTGGGTGAAATTCTAAGTTTTTAGGCAAAATTGGCAAAAATTTGCTTGATGCGTAGCGCCACTTCAAGGCTGCTTTTGGAGGACTTCCACTTCACCAATTCAGGCCCAAGATAGCTTTTTGGAAATCTCTACCTATCTATTTTCTAGAAAACTTTGAATTTTCTGATTTGGAATTGATTTTCCCCTTCAAAAATCATTTCTCCCAAGATTGGTTCCTGTGGGTCCAAAAAGTGGCAGAGAGGACATTTTTTAGGTGTTTTTTTCCCTTTAGGTGACCTAGATATCCTCCAAAATTTATGAAACTTTTTGAGTTCTCTTGTTTTTTGATGATGAATCCAAAACTGCAAGCCATTTTGCAAAATACTGAGCCAAATCAATGCGCAACGCCACCGCTGAAATTTCCTGTGTTGCAAAATTTGATGCGCAACGCCACTAATTTGATGTGCAGCGCCCTTTTGTAGACCGATTTTGGAGACCTTTCCAGTGTCAAAATTGGGTGCAAGATAGCACTTTGGAAATATTATTGAGTCTACTTTCCAAAACATCTTGAATTTTTCAATTTGGAGTTCATTTGCCTTGTCAAAAGTCAAATCTCCCAAGACTAGTCAAAATGTGCAAAATGAGGCTGCCTAAATGCAGAGTGCTGTTGCAGTCAACTTTTGAAGGTCTTCCTCAACTCCAAATTGAGCTCATGATAGCTCATTGGAAATATATTTGTGTCTAGCTATCATTTCACACATCAAGAAAGTCATTTGACCAACCCAGCTAGGAGAAATCGTGATTTTCCCAAGGCCACTCCAGAGGTGCAACAACCCTCCTAAGGCAACTTTATTGTTGACATTTCTCTAAAAACATGACACCTGTGTAAAAAGTGAAGGAGGGTTTTCTTCCTTGTCCTAGTATGGACAAAAACCTCTCTCACCTTTTCCAAATTCATTTTTTCTTGCTCAGAAACAACATTTTAGTAAAACCTATCCTGATGTGTGGAACAAGGGATTTGTCGAAATGAAGTGAAATGAAGAGGATAAGAGGCTTCTAAATTCTTGAGAAAGTTTTGGGAAGTAGGGAGGGATGTTAGGAAGTAGTGGAAAGTGAAATTTGAAATTTTGAGTGAGGGGAAGGGGTTCAAAAGGGAAAAACACAGGCCTAGCCTAGAAAATTTTCAAATTGTAGCAAGAAGCTGGGGTTTGTGGGAAAATGATGAATTTGAGGGATATCAGTGATGGGAAGTTCTTAAGAAGGTACATTAAGGATAGGAGAAGGTGATTGAGCATCAGGATACAAGTTTTGTTGATGATTTGACCATCCAAGAGAAATTACCTTCAAAACCCTAGGAGAGGGAAATGAGCCTTACCCAGTACAACTGAAACATGAACAAGGTGTAAAATGACCCATTGGAACCTGAAATGATGATGACAACTCTCTGAATGATGGTACACTCAGCTGAATGGTGACATGGACCGACACTTGGAAAACTTTGGAAAGAGTGAAAACAAACCCTAGACCTAATACCTAGTGACCAAATTTTACTTGAAGACTCACTGAAATGACAAAATTTGACTTTGACACCCTAAGACCACTTTGTAAGAGAATATTTGATCACTGGTGGAAGGTTTCAAATACTGACACTAACATTGGCTCCAATGGGGATGGTAGCTCCTTGGAGGTGCTAAGAACACCGTAGATCTTTGGGAGAGTAGACCAGTGCCTTATCCATTGGGCAATATGGAATCAACATCTTGGCAACAAAAACATCAAAACTCAAGATGCAAGACTCAAGACTCATAACTGAAATGACTAAGAACTAAGACTAACTCAAAAGTAAACAAAACACTCAAAAGCTGAAACTATCTCGAAACTCACTAAAACAAAAAATGACTCAAGACTTACTTAACTAAAACAAGTACTTACAAAGATTTTTAATGGCAAGATTTGAGGGATTCAAATCATGATGACAACCACCTGCCTACTAATGAAATATGTACAATCATGTGAAGTGGGCCTTCCAATGTAACCAATCCAACAGATGGTTACTCACTGAAATTCTACTCTCACTTTCACCGAGCGGGTAGAATGATGTACATGTAGGCAACTCATAATAACAACTGAAACCAAGGCTTATGCTAACAAACCAGGCAACATCCATCTTCTCTAGTGCTTGCAAAAGAATGTCGAAAGGATCTTGAAAGTCCTAAAGCTATAACTCGTCTTGAGATCTAGCAGCAAAGATACAAGTACTCCCTTCATTTTGATCTGAAAGAATAGTTAGTTGCTGATTGATAGGAAGGTATAAAGCAATGTAAGCTTCTGCTATCTGAGTGCTAGCTATAAATTCCTCAACCATTAGAATTTCTGACTTGAATTCTAGCATATTGTCTATTAGGCTCACACTCCTCAATGTCACAATCTAAGCCTTTCTTAAACAGAAAACATTCTTCAAGATTATCAAGCATGACAGCCATATCATCTTCATGAAGGAAAACATTATTTGTTCGCTAATCTATAAAGCCAATTTCAAGACTATCATCATTTTCAAAAGTGGAAGAAGCTTCACCAACACCTTCTTGACCATGTGCACACTGCAAACCTGCATTAGCTTGGGCTGTAACATGACCTTTCAGGAGTTGATCTATCTCATCTTCAAACAGAGGAGATAATACTTTTTGTTTTCTTTTGCTCAAACAGTGATTGTCTTCATTAATTTCAAACCAAGGAGTATACAAATTTTCCTCATACTGTTGATTCATTTTATATGATTCTTGTTGACTATCAAGATGCAAAATTCCTTCATCTTCAAGCAAAGAAGAAGCTACTATATGCTGATTATGATCTTGTGTAACAAAGTGACTGGTTTCAATGATTTCCTCATCATCACGATCTGAATCTTCTTCATCATCATGATCTGAATCTAGATCTGAATTAGTCAACTTGACTTTATCACAATCTGAAATTGAAACTTGATTTCCCTACATACTATCTTCTGCTATGATCAGATCGGAAGTAAGACCTTTTCTTTCATCATTTTCAATTGTTCTAAGATCTTGAACCTGCTTCAAATTTTCCTGATCATATTGATAAGTATCGCTCTCTTTATGCTGCTGAAATGGATTTTCATACAAGGCTTCCATGATCTCATCGTCCATGAAGTCATCATCTTCATAAACTTTCTCAAGATTTTCAATAAAACTATAAGCATGTCTACAACAGTTCTGAACTAATTTTAAGCATGGACAAGATTCTTTATAACTTTCAAAGAACATGGTATGAAAATCCTTCAAATAGTAAATACTAGCAGGTGGCAAACTTTCATACCAAGATCGGGCTTCACCTTCCAAAGTGGCCATGAATATCTTCATCAATCAGTCTTCAAGAAAATCAACCTTCAACTTGCGAATATGCATGTGAAATCTAACCAAATGTAAAGCAACATCATTCCTAACATCATCTTTAAACATAGGCAAATTCCTTTGTCAATCTACCTTAAGAATTTTATTTGGGAAGCCTGGAATGTGATCTCGGCTCATGGGAGCATACCTTCGATCCAGCGAATCCATTTAGATAAGAATTAATTTACCAAAAAATGCTTCAACCTACTGGTTCTTGAAGAGTAGAGTTGCCATAAAAATTCTGAGCCTTGGGATTTTTTGACACTGGAGTCGCCAAGTGAATGATTTCAGCCTTCCTATGTCTGATCATTGTCCACCATCAACAATCAGATCTAAACTTGATACTTTTGCTGAGGAACATAAAATTACATTCCCTAGTATGGTCACCACTATGTTAGTGCCTAAATCTACCTCAGGCTGAAGGAAGGCAAGTCTAGGGTAACATCAAACCACGCTTAACCTGGTAGCTAGCCCTACCAGGTCAGGAGAGGGCTCTCTCCTTGTCAATATCAATTAGAATATGGCAACTAGGGCTTGAGATGACTGAAAGTTAATGCTGATTTTAGGCTAGGTATATTTGTTCAGAGGATTTTGATTGATTTTAATGGTTGGTTGCTGGATCAAATGAGGAAGGCAGCTTTGGGTCCGGGAAATCAATTCATATTTGCAGAAGTCTCTATGGGGCGAGGTAGGCAAGTGTTTTAGCACTTTGAATTGGATGTGATGGTGAGTCTAAATACTGGTGAGGAGTTGGAGAGGGCATGCAAGGTTCGTGAGTCCTCTTCAAATAGCATAAAACATTAAAAAACTAAATGTATCCTCTAGGCATAGCATTGAATATCAATGGATTCTACCTAGTTCTCTTGATTCATTTAGTTATGAAGAAAGAAATAGATGCTGGAACATATACACATAAGAGAAACTAAATCACAGAGGAAAAAAAACTGCCAAGACACATTACCACAAGAATCCCACAAAATGCTACAAAACCCTGGTTCATTTCCTCACCAAACTGCAGAAGTGATTTACAATAGTGCTCAATGCATCCACAAGAGTCCAACCTTGACAAATGACTAAGAAAGTACATAATATAGGCATCAAACCACCTATGCTAGCCATCAGGGGTTGAATCCATGAGTCAAGGAGCTGTTTCAACAACATCTAAACTAGGAACTAGAAAATAGGCAATGGAACAGCTTGCCTCTAAAACTATGGAAACTGATTCATTCAACCTCAAACTACCTCTAACTGATGTATCTACCTATTCAAGTCATTTTTCATCAAATTTACATCATATTACGTCATTTACCATCACAAGTTTACTAAGGAGAAGAGAAAAAGTCAATTGATAGTCAAACTGGGCGAAATTCTGAGCTTTTAGGCAAAATTGGCAAAAAATTGCCTGATGCCCAACGCCCTGAGCCTGATGCACAAGATATCTTTTGGAGGCCTTCCACTTCATCAAATAAGGCCCAAGATAGCCTGTTGGAAAGCTCTACCTATCTAGTTTCTAGAACACTTTGAATTTTATGATTTGGAGTTGATTTTCCCCTTCAAAAATCATTTCTCACAAGACTGGTTCCTGTGGGTCCAAAAAGTGGCAGAGAGGGCATTGTTTAGGTGTATTTTGCCCTTTAGGTGACCTAGATATCCTCCAAAATTTATGAAACTTTCTGGGTTTTCTTGCTTTTTGATGAGGAATCCAAAACTACAGCCATTTTTCAAAATACTGAGCCAACTCAATGCACAGCGCCATCAGCTGAAATTTCCTATGTTGCAAAATTTGATGCACAACGCCACTGATTTGATGTGCAGTTCCCTATTTAAGACACATTTTGGAGGCCTTCCCAGTGTCCAAATTGGATGCAGGATAGCTTGTTGGAAATCTTATTGAGTCTACTTTCCAAAACATCCTGAATTTTTCAATTTGGAGTTCATTTGCCTTGGAAAAAGTCAACTCTCCCAAGACTGGTCAAAATGTGCAAAATGAGGCTGCCTAAATGAAGAGTGTTGTTGTAGTCAACTTTTGAAGGTCTTCCTCAACTCCAAATTGAGCTCATGATATCTCATTTGAAATATCTTTGTGTCTTATTATCATTTCACTCATAAAGCAAGTCATTTGGCCAACCAAGCTAGGAGAAATCGTGATTTTCCCAAGGCCACTCCAGAGGTGCAGCAACCCTCCTGAGGCAACTCTATTTTTGACATTTCTCTAAAACCATGACACCTGTGTAAAAAGGGAAGGATTTTTTTCTTCCTTGGCCTAGTATGGACAAAAACCTCTCTCACCTTTTCCAAATTCATTTTTTCTTTCTCAGAAACATCATTTGAGTAAAACCTATCCCGATGTGTGGAACAAGGGATTTGTCGAAATGAAGTGAAATGAAGGGGCTAAGGGGCTTATAAATTCTTGAGAAAGTTTTGGGAAGTAGGAAGGGATGTTAGGAAGCAGGGGAAAGTGAAATTTGAAATGTTGAGTGAGGGGAAGGGTTTCAAAAGGGAAAAACACAGGCCTAGCCTAGAAAATTGTCAAATTTTAGCAAAAAGCTAGGGTTTGTGGGAAAATGATGAATTTGAGGGATATTAGTGATGGGAAGTGCTTAAGAAGGTACATTAAGGATAGGGGAAGGTGATTGAACATCAGTATACAAGTTTTTTTTATGATTTGACCATCCAAGAGAAATTACCTTCAAAACCCTAAGAGAGGGAAATGAGCCTTGCCCAGTACAACTGAAACATGAACAAGGTGTAAAATGACCCATTGGAACCTGAAATGATGATGACAACTCTCTGAATGATGGTACACTCAACTGAATGGTGACATGGACCGACACTTGGAAAACTTTGGAAAGAGTGAAAGCAAACCCTAGACCTAATACCTAGTGACCAAATTTTACTTGAAGACTCACTAAAATGACAAAATTTGACTTTGACACCCTAAGACCACTTTGTAAGAGCATATTTGATCACTGGTGGAAGGTTTCAAAGAATGACACTAACAGAGTAGATGACAGAACAGAAACAATCTTAGAAGTAAAGAAAGTTCTAACCAAGAAGAACTTGGTTGTGCAGCTGACAGAGAAATGTCACACTTTGGAAGTAGCAGTTAATAGGTTTTTCACTAGAATAGATGCATTGAACAAGAAAGTTTTTCCTTCTTTATTTGTGATCAATGACAAATTAATGACCAGGGAAGATTACAAGAAGAAGATTCAATACATTGCAAAGGATACAGCCAAGTCTTCCCACATCAAAGGTGCTGTGACAGGGAGGGCCTTTTATGAAGCTATCAGCAACATGAGTTTTATCCAACATGAGATAAAACACACTTTTGTAGTGAAACCCACTTTTGCTCGATATACTGAGGTAGATGAGATCTATCGCAAGGTAACAAAAATTGCCATTCTAGATGAGTAGTGGTGGGATTAGTTGTGTGAATTCCAGGATTAAAAAAACAAGTCAACTTCACCAACGCAACACCCGAATAGTGGCCACTCAACAACTGTTCTCCACCAAAGCAATGCCATATGTCCAAATCACTTCGTCAGATTCACCTCTTTTGATCATATTGTTCCATTTCTGCTAGTTCGAAGTCAATAATAGAATTCCATGTCACTGAGGCATTAATTGTAATATTTTTTGTAAATTTTATTTAAATACGTCATTCTATCGAAGTATTGAGGGTTGGTTCCTGAACATTGTAACTCTTTCTATCAAGCATTGTACTTTTCCATGTTGTTGAAGCACCGTTAATAAAAAGACTCTGCACAAGATACTTGTGTTATGAAATAACAGTGATGTTTTTCCTACTATGATTGTGTTTTCATTGTTATTCTTCTTATGTTATGCATCTAAAATCTTATTGTAAAACAGGAGATGTGAAAAATAAGATATGTTTTTGAGCCCCTTATTTGGACTGCATTTACAATCTGCACGTTTTCTTCTAAAGGTTTGATTAAGAAATTCTTAAATGCTTTTCAATCCATGCCGAAGCACACCTTTTCTCCATTCCATAATTTAATTTAAAGATCCAGTGAATCTAGCTAGCTTTCCCTGTGATTACTCGTTTGAACTTTTGGTGCGGCATCCAATTTTATTTGACTCCATAGAATGGAAAGAAAGTAATTTGATCAGATCAACCAACCAACCAATCAACCAATTCAAACAAACAACCAAGCAGTATCATAACTAGCCTAAAATCAACCTAAAAACCAGGTTAAATTATAAAGAGAGAGCCCTCTCTAAAGCTAGTAGGGCTAGATCCCAGCGTTCAAAAGTGGTTTGATGTTGTCCAATGTATTTACTCCCACAACCTCAAAAATACAGAACAATAACAATCTTAAAAACCATTAGCATTTGTTTGAGAGAGGGCCCAAAAAAACATCCCCAAGTACCCTCTTGAGAAGAAGGAGAACGAGCTCACCGCTTGTTGCCTCTTTTTAATCTCCTAGAAATGCCCTTTTACCTTGCCATTGGTTAATAAAAATATGCTTACTTCACAAATTTTGTTTATTTCTTATTTTATGTTTATTTGTTTATTTTTATGTTTATAATGCAAATTGATAACCCACTAACCATGTCATCTCTCACATTCTTCTTTTAACAATATTTAACCTTTTCATTATTAAAGATGATTGTGCCCATTATAACAACACAATTCTCCATAATAATCATTATTATAAAAGCTATTAAATATTAATAGCATTGTTAATTTAATGTTAACATCATTGCTATTAAAAACTATTTTTCTTCTTTTTCTTTTCTTTTTAATTTTTTTCTTAATTTTTACAACAGAGAAACATATTATAACTTAGTTGTCAAACTAACAGTGAGGACAACTATCACTAATTGCTACCTACCAATGCAAGTTGACTCATCACCATTATTCAAGGAAAATCACGCCGCCTGAAATTACCCATTGGTGATGCGTAAGGAGGTAGCATTCTGCTCTTGCCAGATACTTTTAGGTCTTGAGTTGTCAACATATTTCCTTATATCCAAAGAAAACAAAATCATAGTCAAACAAAAATAGTTTTATTACATACTCGTGCCCATATTAAAAACGTTATTAGGTATATAACATGGATAATATTAATTAACATCGCTTATTTATGAGTAGCTATATAAATCACAATCACTTTTCTTTTAAAAAATTAAATATAGAATTAAACATTTAATTATGCATTTCTCTTGAATTTAGCGAGGTACTAAAATGAATATATACATTATCACTCGGAAAAAAAAAGAAAGGACCACATACTTGACATGTTATGATAAGATAGTGTTGGAAAAGAAACTTTCCGTATTCATGTAATGGCACTCATGTAACTCGAGGTCAAAATCCAATAATGGGATGGATAGAAAAAAACACGTGTGCGCTCTTGAGCTGGTATTGAGTAATTAAGATAGGGTGGTATCAATCATAAATAGTGAACTTCTTAGTATTGAATGTATGTACTATTCTCCCAATCAAATTTTGTTGATACTATTATTTTACTTTTCATACATGCCTACGTGCAGGTGTAGTGGAAAGAATGTAGGTATTTCTAATATTTATGTGATTAGTTTCGTGAGAGGTGAAGTGGTATATATTAAAATTTAAATTTATAAAAAAAAATTGTGTGGAGAGAAGTTTGTAGGTTAGTATGGAAGAGATGATGTAATGTAAATAAGAATAATAAAATAATAGAAATAGAAATAAAAATAATTATACACTAAAATAAAAATAATGATGTGGAATATAGTCTATTTAAAGGGAAAACACTTGTTAAAGGGGGGAAAGACTAGCCTAGATCTATCTTAACTCTGGACCTACCAAGCGCCGCGAGGGATCAAATCTCTTTTCACTCTAAAAGAGTTTTACACCTCAAGAGATTTGATCCCTCTCGATGCATGGTAGATTCATAATTAAGATGAATCTAAGCTAATTTATTTAAGTTAATGTGTAATCTAATTCTTTTATGTTTTATTTTTTTATATCTTTTCATTAATTTTGTTTAAATTTATAAATATTTGTCATATTTGTATGTTATATTTGTTTAATTTTATATAATTTGAATGTCTCAAAAAAATTTCAAATACTAAATTCATTTACATATTCAAAAATAATATATATATATATATATATATATATATATATATATTACATTCAAAAATATAATTTAACTATAAAATATTATAATTTCATTAAAAAAAATCAAATTCCCCAATTCTACCTAGAAAAATCAAAACACAAAATAGTTATATAACACTTTAATCATATCAATTTTTAATCAATATGTTAATTAACACAAAATAGTTATATAGCACTTTAATCATATCTAATGTTTAATCAAATTGTTAATTATATTGGTAAATAAAAACAAGATTAATAGTTGCAATGCATCATAGTCCCTGCCTCTACTACTATCATTAAATAATGAAAACAAAAATCCGCATTTCTATCTTCTCACATACTCCCTTCACACACACTCCCTCCACACATGCTTACTCTGCACACATTATATTATAAACTTTCATTAATAGATACTTTGTTCATATTTAACGAAAGTTTATATTCGGAAACATTAATCCACCACTAATTAATTAGAGGATGTTGATGTTGCTTGTGCGGAGACTTATATTGATATTGTGTGGAAGCAGGCACATATGGATCAATTAATCGATTTTTTATATTGTGATTTTAACGGATTGTTGCATTTCTATATTCTTGATTGGCTTTGTTAGATTAATGGTTATTTAGTAGGCTAGAGCTATTTCGCAGCAAAGTCTTTCTAACCTTTTGTATATATAACATACATTTTAACTCGTAATATCACGTGGTCCTACAAGTGACCGTTGATAAAACTTCTAATGATATGTACCATTGGCTCAGTATCGTTCACAATAGTGGGTAATTGAATATATTTTAATTTTAAGTTAGTGTAATGAATGTGAATAACACTGGTTGTGCATTATTAATTTGTATTGAATTATGAGAGTTCAATTAACTATTAACCACGTGTAATAATGCATGATAATATATGTCTTTCATGTCATTAACCACTTGTCCTTATGTCATTGTGATTAATTTCATCCATGTTATATCAATTAAGTAAAAATAATAATAATAAAAAAGATGTGGTGTGTGGAGTATGAACCATGTTTCGCACAATGAGAGTGAACTTATAGCCCACTTATTGTGTTGTGTGAAGATGGTTCATACTCCACACAATGCCATCCTCTGCACTCTGCGTTGATGAAATGTGTGGGGAAAGTCTCACATTTATCAAGTAGACAATGTAAATGCTTGACAAGTAACCAAAGTTATAAGCTTTCTAGATAAATATGCAATTAATTCGAGCTTCAAAATGTGGAAAAGAAGCTCTTGGCTGTGGATTTCTACATATAGAGATGTTAATTTGTGTTGTTCAAACTCGTAGCTATCCAGATGCAAGGAAAAAAACTTGTTCCACATAACAAAATGGTTAGAGTTTGGGAATTAAGAGTGAAGGAACTTGTTGTTCCGACCTACAAATGGTCTGACACGTGAAATAATGTTAATTCTAAGTTATTGTAATGAGTGTGAATAACCCTTGTGGTGCATTATTAATTTCTACTGAATTATGAGAGTTGAATTAATTGTTAACCACTTGTAATAATGCATGATAATATATATCTCTCATGTCGTTGTGATAAATTTCATCCATGTTTTATCATTAAGAAAAAAATAATTTAAAAAATATGTGTTGTGCGGAGTATGAACCATCTTTCGCACAATGAAAGTGAACTTATAGCCCACTCGTTGTGTTGTGTAGAATATGGTTCATACTCCACAAAATTTCATCCTTTGCACTCTATGTTGTTGAAATGTGTGGGCTCGGTCTCACATTTATCAAGCGAACAATGAAAATTCTTGAAATAGCCAAAGTTACAAGCTTTCTAAAAAAGTATGCACTCCATTCGAGCTTCAAAATGTGGAAAAGTAGCTCCTTTTTGTCCAAAAGCAAGAAAAAAAAACATGTTCCACATAACAAAAGGGTTATCGTTTGGGCATTAAGAGTGAAGGAACTTGTCGTTTCGACACGCAACAGGTCTTACACACAAAAGCTTGGGAAGTTTCCATACTTCGTGATGCTTTTATTTCTTCACAGTTTCCTCTAGCTCGTGGTTGTGTTATTTGACAGTTCGATCCAAGCCAAGGTTTTTCCAGCCAAGATTAAATGTTATAGCATCATTCAACACTCATGTAGACCCGATGTGCTTATATGGCCTTGGGTAGCCCCTTTACCCTTGTAGCGTTGAACTTATCCTTAAAAAGTATATTTCAAATTCCATATGTGACTCTGCCCACACAAAAACGCGTACATACGTGGGTCCCAAAACACTACACCCATGTATACATTTTTAAATTTGAAAAAATAAATAAAAAGTTATTTTTCAGGTGAGGCTTACGAGTTTTACCGAGAGCCCACCTACAAGATCCTGTGGCCTAACTAAAAAAACTAATTTGAGGTGGTATACATACACCCCTTGGGTAGTTCTAATTTATAGAAGAAGAGAGATATCAACATTATACTCAATTTCCCCAAGATCAAGTCTACTTTTCCCTTGCCTCCTACACTCCCAGTCTCTAGAAAACCCTGGTTTCATTTGCAAAGATGCTCAATCTCCTTATCTAGCATATTCTTGCATCTATTAGAGAGAATGTCTTCATGGTTTAGGATTGACAAATCCAAAGGAAGGCTTTGTCAATGCCTTTGGCCTAGATTAGGTTGTATCTATCTTATACTTACTATTATTCATCAATAAAGAAACTCATGTCTTGTTCCCGATATATGTTTCCATATTATTAATGATAGTATAAATTTCTATTTATGATTATCTAGCATATTCTTATTCATGTACTTCGAATTATATATTCTATCTATGCTTTTTTTATTGATTTGCATATAGAAAGAAAACTAAGGAAAAATAAAAAAGGAAGCCTAGATCTGAAAGATTAGGTTGAAAGACTGAATTACTCAAGACAATAGAAGGCCAAAAAAACTAGGAAACACCAAACTAAAAACCCAGATCAAAGAAAACAACCCTTCTAGGAAATACTTGATGGTATTCCCCAACAGAGTCATCAATTATGTTGATGATAAATAATCCCTAAGGTCAGGGTTGAAAGCCTCAATAGAGCAGAATAGATCAATCAACAAAGAACACTCAATCCAGCATGCCAAACATTTGAATTACTAAAGTTGGAATTAGGAACGTACCCGAGGGTCCTACGTTTGAAGATGTTCCCGTAGGGTCCAAACCCTTTGCCTCCTCCAAGATGTGCAAACCTACAAATCAATCACAGAAGCATAGATAGAATATATAATTCGAGGTACATGCATAAGAATATATTAGATCATCATAAATAGTGATTTAGAATATCATCCATAAGATGACAACATATATCGGGAACAAGACATGAGTTTCTTTATTGCTGAATAATAGTAAGTACAAGATAGATACAACTTGATCCAGGCCAAAGGAACTGACAAAGCCTTCCTTTGGATCCGTCCAGCCTGAGCCACAAAGACAATCTCTCTAATAGATGCAAGAAGATGCTATATAGGGATATTGAGCATCTCTTTAAAGGAATCTAGGGTTTCCTAGAGATTGGGAGTGCGGGAGGCGAGATAAAAGCATACTTGATTAGGGCAAAATTGAGTATAATGTCGATATCTCCTTCTATCAATTAGGCCTACCCAAGGGGTGTATATCTACCACCTCAAATTATTTTTTTTAGCTAGGCCACGGGTTCCTATAGGTGGGCTCTCGGTAAAACCCATAAACCCAGCTTGAAAAATAGCTTTTTATTTATTTTTCCAATTTTAAAAATGTATATGTGGGTATAGTGTTCTCGGACTCGCATATGTATGCATTTTTGTGTGGGCAGAGTCGCGTATGGAATTTGAAATATACTTTTTAAATATAAGTTCAAGTCTGTAAGGGTAAACGGACTGCATAAGGCCATAAGAGCGCCGGGTCTATAAGAGTGCTAAATGATGTTATAAAATTGATGCACCGCATACTCACACTATAGTTGATCGAAGCCTGTAACTCACGGAACATGAATGGAAGAAATTACAAATATGGATGTAGAACTTCGCTATAGAGTATTGCAGCACTGAAGATTAAATAATTTCTAGTAGCGGTAAATGACATAGCTTCCAGATCCCCGATTGTATATTCGGTCTGGAGGGAAACCCCAAAGTGAACGACCATATCCTAACTCTAGATCCCCAATTTTGTATTTGGTTTGAAGGGAAACCCCAAATACAATGGCTAGATCTAACTAGATTGTAGAATTTTATATTGAATGTTGTTGTTCTGATTTGTATTCTTTTGTTTCCATAATATATGCACCCTAACCACAACCAAACAAAATGCAATGCTATGACGTTAATAGATACACATCAGACCATTATTCATAACTAAAGAGCCATTTTTCTAGAAGATAAGATGTACAGAGTCATGGCCCCATTTTGAGGAGAAATTTTTATTTGTTGTTACACAAGAAATTACCTCCTCATTAGCTTAGAGGAGAAGACCAACTCACTCTGGAAGAAACCCCAACTTATAGGCCTATTTTCCATGGTAACACACCCCATAAAATAGAAGAGGGTGTGTTAACTTAGTCCAATAGACCATCAGACCGAATTGACCTAGTGATGAACGCTTTGTATCTTGCATAAGGTCACATTTACCTCACTTTCATGAGCTCGCAAAGGAAAATCCCATGTTAACTCACTAACAACGTGACATTTACTCAAGGTTGGCTCTAGAAAGCTGGAAATAATCACCTAAGACTTGTCTTTGGAAATTGTTTATCCTAACAAAGGCTACTATGTAGGGAAAGAGAAATAAAGTAGAGGAAACTTCTAGCTTTTTCCCAAAGAGAACTGGTGAAGAAAATGGAAAAATTTGAGCCTCCCATTGCCTATATATTGGAGGCTAGGCCACTGTAATATGGATTATAATTCAAGCATTGTTATGCTACCAAGATATTGTTGCGAGGGAGAGAAAGGATCTAGGAGTTGGATGAAGGCTTGTTGCAACACAATGGTTGTAATATTCCTTCTCACATTTAACAATATATATTTGTTGTTATTCTAGCTATATCATGACTCTAATGTTTACATTTTATGTGGTGTGGTTCCATTATTTAGACTAATGCTTAGATACTATTTCATTCAATTTCTATATGTTGTTATATGTTAATATGTTGAATTGTTGAAGGTTACATATGTTGTGAATATCACTTGTTATTCGTCTTGTGTGTAAGTGACGGGCCTCGAAAATGCCCATGTTTTTGTCATGCAATATCACCATTCATACCCTAAAACCCTAGGTTTTTAACCCGTTTCGTACCCTAATTCCATCAACTTGCTGCCAAATCACATTTTATGTTTTGTGGTTAACTATCATTAGTTTTCTTAGATTTTTATATGATTAAAGATGATTATGCCATTATTTACTAATGACGGTTTTGCTAAGCTCACTTTCACAGGGTTCCAACGCCAAGTTTCTGCACAAGCCAGTAGAGTATGGAAATGACCAATTTGGGACTTTTGACACTTTCGGCATGCTTCTGGAGAAACCGAGAGAGGTTATTGTCAAAAATGATGTTGTAATACCTTTCCATAACCTGGATTGCACCCAGGTCACTCCTGTGGGTCTCTAGAAGGAAATTCCCAAATTTGCCCAAATCTGCAATAATTTTCAAACTTCCAACTTCTGCCTCGATTTTGTGCAGGTGAAGATGAATGAAGAAAATCTGGCACATGGGTTTTGATCCCAGTATAGCCAATTTATTGACCCTCAAACAGTTTTCTAAAATTCTTTACAGTTTGGAAGATATGCAGAGTTCTCTGAGGCCAATTTATATAAAATGTCCAGATTTCTACCTAACAGTCAAATTCGGATTTGCCTATTTTGGTGCCACAGTTACGGTTTGATAAGATCCTTTCCTCCATTCATGAATTGATCAACATCAACAGCAACCATTAGCTATTCGAAGGCCATCTAGAGAAGTCAAATTTGTTTGTTGTCCCATTTGATTTAGAATGTAATTAATCTCCAGCATGTATAAAAGCAGAGCAGCAAGAAAGGAAGGTAGATGGTAGCACTGTGGCACTGAACTTATGAAGCATTTTTAATGTATGATTGAACCAGTTTGAATACAATCATAATGCTATTGTTCTGAAGTGGTTTTCAAATGCGTTGATGGAATGAAGTTTATGTTTTAACTGTGCATCAAATCGTTTAAGCTACTGTAAGTTATCCAACCCCAGGTGTGGTTGGGCCCACCCATCTGGGATTGTTTGTTTTGAATCAACAGTGACACTGCAACCTTAGATTTGCTTAATTCCTTTTTCATTTATAGTTCTGTTGCATGAATTATTATTTGGTTGATTGATTATTGGTTATGCTTGCAGAAGTCTTTGTCATTTTCTGAGTTGCAATTGAATTTCAGTGTGATACCGTGCCCTTCGAACCAGAGCCATCCTATCGTTTTTTGCCTTCGCTTGGAACGCATTGCATAGTCATCAATATATTTGGATTGTCACCCATAGTGAATGTCTGAGCCCTTAATCTTTTGAGTAGTTAACGATGAATAATGATTTCGGTTGAATCAAACCGGCTTTGTCCCCTTCCCCTAAATTAACCTCTGTTTTATTGGTGAGAATCAATTTAAGTTAATCCCAATTATAGTGTTACAGAGGCATTTGAAATTAGGATGAAACTAGCTAGATCATTCGAAAGACTTAATGAACTCAACTGAATTGTTGTAGTGATAGTTTAAATACGAGAATGTCTGGGTTGCACAAATAATTAATTGACTTGTTTTATTGCAGATTGATGCATTGTAAACTGGTATAAACATTACAGGGACGTTTTCAAAAGAACCATTCCATAATTACCATTTATCTTCTCTGTTCATTTAATTGCTAACACTAGTGGTAAATTGAAACGATCATCCTCACTTTTGTGCAAAAAGGCAGTCTCCTTTGAATGAATTCTTTCTCAGTTCATATATTTGGGTGTTTACTCCATGAATAAATCATTGTTATGACTTACAGCAGCAAGAGGTATGGATTTATTTGATTGTAATATAGAATTAGGTATAGTCTTAGGATTGATAGCTGAGAATTAAGTGAGATAAGCATCATAGTTGCTTTCATTTATTAGAATTTTGTAAGTGATCCATTGAATACAAAATAGTAAGGTAAAGCAAAACTGAGTAATTCTTCCAATTGATACTTGAACCCTAAACCTTGATTAGACATAAACCCTTAATTATAGAATAATTGGTTGATTGAAGTATTAACAGGATAGATCACTTATTGAATTAGTTATTGGATTGTTATAGATTAGTTATCATTATTTTCTCTGGTAAAGAATGATTATGGCAACAATAGTTTAATAAATTGAGTGGTGATTATCATAGGGTTGTTTGATTTCTTTCAAAGAATTGTCATTATAGAATGCTTGTTGAAAACGATTGAGTGATTTTTCATATAGAGCCTGGTACCAGCATGCAAAGTTTGATTAGGGTTTGGTGTGAATAGAAGTTCATTTTTACTAGGAATACTCAGATAAGTGCAAATTTGAATATTGGGATTTGTGAAGATTTTAGGTAAAATTTGATTGTTGGGTTTGCTCATTAGACGATAAGATTTGCGAGTATTTCTTTCATAAATCATTAATAAGGAAACGATTAAACTCTGACATAGCCTGAACAGAGAAAGCGCAAGGCAATTCGTGCTTATGAACCCCGGGTTGACAATTAATCTTAAGGGATTTAATCTGACAAATTAATCTCTCAACATTTTGGCGCCGTTGCCGGGGAAATTGCCATTTCTTATTCAGGTAATCACTGTCATTTGAGTTTCAAGAACCTGCAAAACTGTCAGAGGGCGGAGAGAGTATGGTAAGACGTGAGTGAAGAGCCACGCATCCACTTTTGTGGGGTTGCTCCAAAGTCTGACTGATCACTGTTTGTTCTTGAATTTCTATTTCCTTCATCTTTATGCATAAGAGTACAGGTAGACCTAGGGACAACAAAGGTAGATTTATTTTAAATTCTAAATTTCCTACAACTTTTGGATCAGTCAATATAGCTTTTAAATTCATCTTCAGATCTTTAACGTTATATCATTTTGGGGTGCTGTAAGAACCCTGTTACTAATATGTGTGTGGAGACAGGGACTATCAATCAACCAGATGGACTTGAAGATGATAAATATGAAGGACCTCTCACAAGCCCTAGCAGCTACTGGGATCTGGACCTCTACCTCTCAGGAAGAGAACTTCTTGACAATATTCAAGAACTTGTCCATTTCTCCACCACCACAAGAGGATTTGGAAGTCTCTTTTGATTTCCCTGACCAGTCATCTAAGGAGACGAATGAATCATGCACTATAATCAATGGAGAACATCCACTGGAACCTGAGATCGAGGAGTTCTTGACATGTCTATCAGCAGATCCAGAATGTAATCAAGAGACTACTCACCCTACAGAGAACAATCAACATGACATGGAAGAAGAGGATGAGCAGCATGGGCCAAATCAAGAAATGGACCAAGAATACCATGATCATATCGAACATTGGTTCCGAACAATGACTCAAGCGAGGGAGTATTCTTCTCTTTTAAAACTCTTGTTGTCATATCAAGTACATTGGTTGGTTTTTCATGCTCATGTACACTTCCAAGTTTATATGTTAAATCTGAGCATGAATATCTATTTTCACCTGCTCCGCACATGGCTGCATTGGAAGTACGCCTACACTTAAAGGATATCTTCCTCTCTCTAACTTAGAATAGGGTAGTATAGGAAAATGAATAAAATTGTTACAGCAGTACACATGAAACTACAATTCCTAAGGCATAACCATTCAATTTCTGTTATTATGCACTCTTGGGGTAAGACTTGTCAGAAGCAATTCACTATTAATGCCTCATATTTTATAAAGTGACTTTGATTATTGGCTGAGAGTATTCATTAGCTTAGTTAGGGGATTGTTATTGTTATACTTTCCATTCATAAACTTAGCAGACTGTCATCCAAGAAATATTTTCAAGTTTCTCATCGAAGGTTTAATGAAAATCCTCCTATGGTGGACCACTCCTATAAAACCATAATGAGCTCTCATAAGAACCCTAGCATGACTAACTCAACGAGTCTTTTAGTCATTATCTGAGATGTCTTCTTTTTCTTGAGTCTTTAGGGTAGTAGGATCAACCAGTAAGGATTAGTAATTAAAAACTTTTCATGCCATCCTGCGCTCTTAAGGAGTAGATTTGTCTCCCCACTTATTAAGTAACCTCTAAGGTTAACCATAATTAGAGTCTACAAAAATATTTAGGAGAGGATAGGAGGTCTCGTAATGAGCCGACCTACCATGATCATAAGACCTAACATGCATGACATTACTGCTCCTGGTCACCAAGCCAGAGTAATGGCTTTCAACCCAAAAGCTAGAAGATGGGAGGTCTCATCACGAGCCAGCCTGTTCATCCATGTTAATTCTTGTGAGTGGCACTACCATCAGCTGGTTACCAAGCCAGGATAGTGGCCTTTATCTAAAAGTCAAATAAGCTAACTCTGAATCTATATCTAGTAAGTGGGACACAAACATTTCGTTAGGTTAAAAGGCATCCTTGTCGAGGCTATAGATGCTTGCTGGCAGCAGGGCCATGCCTGTGGTATCAAAGTTAACTTTACACTATGATTTACCTGGTTGTTTTTGTCCTTTCCCTGAACTCACCATCATATCTCTCTGAGAATGGCTTTAAGATCCTTTCAGTAATGTGCTCTGGAGTTCTATCTTTTAGAAATGATTTTGTTTTCATGGATGTGGGACCCTTAGTACAGGTGATTCACTCTTCTTGAATAAGAGAATCTTCAATTATAAGCTTGGGTAATGTTAAGACATTCATTCTGGAAAGGTATCACTTTGTCATTTTTCCCCTATCTTCAATCCATTGTAAACCCTTGGTTTTTAAATAAAGTCGCTTTTACTTGTCATAATGAGGCTATTAACTGTAAAGACCTTTTGCTTTGGACTACTCTTGAGATGTTTTGTGGAAATTATTATGGTTAAACATTTTAGGATGACATTATCTCTGCAGTAACAATGTTGTTGTCATTCTTTTTATAGCCTTAGCTTTAGTTACTCTTTTACAATAATAAAAGTTAGTCTGGACATCACTTGGATCCCTAGTTACTATTTTTATTATCTTATTGATACAAAGGAAGTTGACATCACATGAAACTTACTGACATGCTCTCATTTAATTAGCCCTATGGTTTAAGTCAATGAAACATATTATAAAATAGAAACCCTAGCCCTTCAGTCGTTGATCTCTGTCAGAGGTTTTTCTTGCATGAAGGCATGCAAGATGATAGGCATGGGGGGAGAGGGAGAAGATGTTAGGAGAGAGAAAATTTTCATGAATAAATTAACATTTTCACCCTACACTTATGGTTTCACAATTGTTGGGCTTGGAGCATGATCAAGTAATTGTTCTTTATTTTACCTATTTCCTTTGTTTCAATAAAGAGGATTATTGATGATGGTGCTTGTGTTGTCTCAGGAAGCTGTGATACACATACATCAACATTTGCAGGATAATGGGGATGACACATGCATCAAAATGTTTGGGATAATGAGGATGTCAAGACCTTTTTCCTTTTGCAGTAGGTTCTATCAGCAGTCACAACAACTACAACCTTTCCATTCTTCACTTCATCTTGCAGCACCAGGCACACCAACAACAAGGGTAAACTTGAGGTAGAGGAGGCTTAAGATTCTTTAATTGATTAGAAATTTAAGGGAAATTTTGATGATTAAACCACTACATATTCCATATACCCTCCATTTGCATGCTACCCTAAGTTAGGTCACAATCATATTGGTTCATGCAAACAAAAGCAGCAACTATAATGCCTTCCCCTCTTACATTCACACATATTGTCAGTTGAATCCTATAGAGGATGAAGTCATTGCTGCCTTTCATAAGGGACCATCCATAAAGCCTTGTAAAAATAGCACATGCAAACACATCTCCATTACCATCTACCATTTCCATTGTCACCTATCATCCTATTCATTATTTTCCTCCTCCTAGCAAAGTATTTGTTTGCATGAGGACATGCAAAACCTCAGGCATGGGGGGATGATGGGCCTCGAAAATTCCCATGTTTTCATCATGCAATATCGCCATTCATACCCTAAAACCCTAGGTTTTTAACCCGTTCCGTACCCTAATTCCATCAACTTGCTGCCAAATCACATTTTATGTTTTGTGGTTAACTATCATTAGTTTTCTTAGATTTTTATATGATTAAAGATTATTATGGCATTATTTACTAATGACGGTTTCACTAAGCTCACTTTCACAGGGTTCCAACGCCAGGTTTCTACACAAAGCCAATAGAGTATGTAAATGACCAATTTGGGACTTTTGACACTTTCGGCATGCGTCCACAGAAACCGAGAAAGGTCATTGTCAGAAATGATGTTGTAATACCTTTCCATAACCTGGATTGCACCTAGGTCACTCTTGTGGGTCTTTAGAAGGAAATTCCAAACTTTGCCCAAATCTGTAATAATTTTCAAACTACTAACTTCTGCCTCGATTTCCGTGCAGGTGCCGATGAATGAAGAAAATATGGAACATGGGTTTTGATCCGTATATAGCCAATTTACTTACCTTCAAACAGTTTTATAAAATTATGTACGGTTTAGAAGATATGCGGAGTTCTCTAAGGCCAATTTATATAAAATTTCCAGATTTCTACCTAATAGTCAAATTCAGATTTGCCTATTTTGGTGCCACAATTATAGTTTGATAAGATCCTTTCCTCCATTCATGAATTGATCAACATAAACAACAACCATTAGCTATTCGAAGGTCATCTAGAGAAGTCAAATTTGTTTGTTGTCCCATTTGATTTAGAATGTAATTAATCTCTAGCATGTATAAAAGCAGAGCAGCAAGAAAGGAAGGTAGACGGTAGCACTGTGGCACTGAACTTATGAAGTAGTTTTGATGTATGATCGAACCAATTTGAATACAATCGTAATGCTATTGTTCTGAAGTGGTTTTCAAATGCGTTGATGGAATGAAGTTTATGTTTTAACTATGCATCGAATCGTTTAAGCTATTGTAAGTTATCCAACCCCAGGTGTGGCCGGGCCCACCCATCTGGGATTGTTTGTTTTGAATCAGCAGTGACACTACAACCTTAGATTTTCTTAATTCCTTTTTCATTTACAGTTCTATTGCGTGAATTATTATTTGGTTGATTGATTATTAGTTATGCTTGCAGAAGTCTTTGTCATTCTCTGAGTTGCAATTGAATTTAGTGTGATACCGTGCCCTTCGAACCAGAGCCATCCCGTCATTTGTTGCCTTTGCTTGGAATGCATTGCATAGTCATCAATATATTTGGATTGTCACCCATAGTGAATGTCTGAGCCCTTAATATTTTGAGTAGTTATAGATGGAGAATGATTTCGATTGAATCAAACAGGCTTTGTCCCCTTCCCCTAAATTAACCTCTGTTTTATTGGTGAGAATCGATTTAAGTTAATCCCAATTATAGTGTTATAGAGGCATTTGAAATTAGGATGAAACTAGCTAGATCATTCGAAAGACTTAATGAACTCAATTGAATTGTTGAATTGATAGTTTAAATATGAGAATGTCTGGGTTGCACAAATAATTAATTGACTTGTTTTATTGCGGATTGATGCATTGTAAACTGGTATAAACATTACAGGGACATTTTCAAAAGAACCATTCCATAGTTACCATTTATCTTCTCTGTTCATTTAATTGCTAACACTAGTGGTAAATTGAAACGATCATCCTCACTTTTGTGCAAAAAGGCAGTCTCCTTTGAATGAATTCTTTCTCAGTTCATATATTTGGGTGTTTACTCCATGAATAAATCATTGTTATGACTTACAGTAGCAAGAGGTAGGGATTTATTTGATTGTAGTATAGAATTAGGTATAGTCTTAGGATTGATAGCTGAGCATTAAGTGAGATAAGTATCATAGTTGCTTTCATCTATTAGAATTCTATAAGTGATCCATCGAATACAAAACAGCAAGGTAAAGCAAAACCGAGTAATTCTTCCAATTGATACTTGAAGCCTAAACCTTGATTGGACATAAACCCTTAATTATAGAATAATTGGTTGATTGAAGTATTAACAGGATAGATCACTTGCTGAATTAGTAATTGGATTGCTATAGATTAGTTATCATTATTTTCTCTAGTAACGAATGATTATGGCAGCAATAGTTTAATAAGCTGAGTGGTGATTATCATAGGGTTGTTTGATTTCTTTGAAAGAATTGTCATTATAGAATGCTTGTTGAAAACGATCCCGAGATGATGGTGTTAGGACGTGTCAGCGGGACAGAGAATTCTACCTTTAGGGCGAAGGAATATCAGCCAATGTACCATTTGCCACAGTTAGTGATCATAATGGAGACACCCTTCAGCAGACCCAGCAGCAGTGAAAACTCCAGGGATATCTTGAAGAGCTGGGTGAAGGAGCCAGCCAAGTTCAGGATGACACCCAACCAGGTTTACAAGATGAATATATTGTGGAAGGCATATCAGTACTTTGTAATTTTTACATGTCTCTTGTATGACCAAGAGAGCATGGAGACCTTCCCGTAGAGTTGGGTGATCACGTTGGACCAACTGGCCAGTGAAGGAAAACCATGCAATTGGTCCTACATGTTGGCTTACAGGCTGAAGGAATAGATAACAAGAGCCTGACAGCCACCAAAAGATCAGAAAGCAGAAATATACATGTCCGTATACATTCTAGATGCAATTTGTACTTGTCATCAGTTCCCTGGCTTGAGTTGGGCATGAACATCAGTGGAAACCTCTATATGCACTTACTGTAAACTATTTTCTGAATGCAGCTTCCGCAGAGTCATCACACAGTTGTCAGACCATTTTGTCACCCCGGTGTATGAGATGACATTTAAGCAGGTCCACCTTGCATGTCGCAGGCATCAATGGATACATTGATCGACATAGTGGATTGGTATGCCTCACCTCTTGCCACCTTCGTATGCCAGATGTACAGTGTAGAGAAGCCTCCGCATTTTTTACGGAAGTTTTTTCCATGGATAAGCTCATTCTGCAAGAAGTTTCGTACCACATCTCGATAGGACTATCAACTAGATTGCATCGGAAGGATATAGAATCGGGTTGTACGAGATATAGAATCTCAAGCATGCTGATGTCGAGACAGAAGAGTTCAAAAGATTTACTTTTGGCACCAGAAGCTTCAATCCGTATGACCCGCATTGCTTTGTAAAGGACCACTATGTGAGAGTGCAATTTCCTTGGATCCACGGGGTGTGTCATTGGGCTAAGGAAGACCCATGGAGATATTGCCACAACTTCTCCAGGCTAAACTGGTTGGCATAACTATGGAATGGGTAGCGAAGCAGCACGAAGTAGCATCTAGGATAGCACCATCATCAGCAGCAGCAAGGGGTAACATACATGTGCGTGAAAAAGGCAAGAGAAATATTGTTGATAGCGCAGAGGCAGAACAAAGCTGCAAGTTCAAAGCAGACCCACTTGTGGAGAAATCAGCTTTGGAGATAGAGGTGAAGAGGCGACAACACGACAGGAGGAACGCGCAAAGGCAGAGAGATAAACAAAGGATGGAGGAAACAGTGAAGGAGTTGCAAGAGTTGAAGTAGCAACTTAGGGAAGAGTAAGAGTTGCGTAGACAGGAGAAGCGTAGTAGGTATAGATACAACAGGAGGCGCAATATGCACGAATTGATTAAAATGCACCCATACAGGTTGTAGACTCATCCAAGCAGCTGGCACAAAGCAGACAGGGTGAGCAGTCGCAGGAGACAAACTTCGCTCAAGAGATTGAACAGATACTTGAGCAGAGGGATACGAAGATGGAGCAGTCAGAGTCAGAATAGGATATTGACCTCATGCCTTACAACCAAGAGGTAGACCCACCGGCTTCACCAGATCTGAAATCAGAACAAGTCCTGTGCAATCAAGGAGATGCTGAGATCCTTGAAGACAAGCCAGAAGCAGAGATGCACAACATATCATTCAATGAGTCGCAACATAGAGTTGTTCAATCGCTCAGAGTAACTCTCCAAATGTCCATGCATCTCCAGCACAGTTTGAAGAATGAGTGATCATATCTGACATGCGCAAGCATTCAACAACATTGGCCGATGCTACCAGAGCATATGTTGAAGCCACCAACTTGAGTGTTCACTTCTTGATAGCAGAGAATGAGTGAATGGCTAAGGAGTTACAGATGACCAAGTAGGGAGGAGAACAGGCTACAACATCTGCTAGAGCAGAGTTGAAGAAAGCGATACTGGATGAAGTATCATCCCTTGAGACAGTCATGTAGATGTTGTATTCTAGATTCAGTATCGTGCATAAGGCAGTTGTCCATCTCAACGGTTGGTAGTAGTGCTGTGCTAGGAGAGCACACATTTTGTCAAATCTTCGTACTGTTTTCGGCCGCATGCATACATGGATAATAATATACAAGGGAGCCTCATTACTCTTGCCCAAGTTGATGAAGCCCAAGGTGGTAGAGTTGAAGGCATGCATCCGGAGTGAGATCCAAAACAATGAGGAACTCCCGCATCTCATCACCACTATGTAGGCTTCACATGCACGGGTGTTCAGAAGCATGGATGTTGTTGCGCGCACTCATTCAATCCCATCTATTGGGACACTCATCGAGACAAAGACAAAGAATCAAGTTTGACTAGAGTTGGACACTGATCCAGATTTAAAAAGGAACGCAACGGATTACAGATATAACCATAAATACAAAGATGCAGTAGAAATAACACTTCATTTAATTAATATCAAATACTAAAATATGCTTACAAACATAATGGAAATAGGACTAGCTCGGGTGCGATGAGTGAGAGCAGACAAATGGCACAAGCAGTTTGCTAGGTGGAAACCCAGAGAATCTTCTAGAAACTACTAATTTGACACTTTCCTCTCTGAGTTCGCCCAGGGATGAGTAAGAGATCTAAAATCTCCATGTGGAACCAAGGACTATCAGTGAAATGACACTAATCAAAATCCTAGAAGCTGACTCACTCTCCTGTAAACATCTATATATGGATCCCTCATCCAAGAGATCCAAAGGCTGGAATTTTGTAATTTGCAAGGAAGTGTTGTTGGTTTCTCTTTGAAGACATTGTTGGGTGATCTTGCTTTGTATGAGGTGAAAAGGGCTTTCATGCTAGGAGGATGACGTTGGGTCAGACCAAGTGGTTGTAATTCTCTCTTCTACTACTTTTACTAATAAAGCTATTTGAGTTTTCCTCCATATTCTTATGTATCTCTGAATATTGTGTTGATATATGCATTTGTATGGTCAATATATATTTTATCCTTTATTGTTTATAGTGATAGATCTCTATGCTTTGATGGTATTATGCTGTTGTGAATCTACAGGTGCTCTTTGAAGCGGGACAAGTAAGGAAGCAGTGGTGAGATTCTGTGAAAGGAGAAAGGAAACAAGCAAGGAGCCAAGCGAAAGACTGAGGTTGGTACTCTCTGCTTCTTTCTCATCTCTCTCTCGTAAAGTAAAAACAAGTGACTTTAATCTGTTTGTTTCTAAGATAGCTACCCATCTTAGTGGGACTAGTAGCTCTGCATAGACACTAGATTTCCCGATAACAAAATGGCGACTCCACTGGGGAAATCCTTAGTTTGATTGCTTGTATCTATTTGTTTGATTCATAAACCACAGACGGAGCCTGAAGTCAAGCTAGCTAGCCTTCGAACTGCATTTGCTATGCAAGTGCAAAGTAGATCAACACTACTTCAGTCAATCTCCGGGTTTGTTTATGAACTGAACAATTGACTTGCAAACATCCTAAGTGCCCTAGAGGTAGCTTGAGTAACCTCATTAGATCAGCCCTATACTTTGTAGTTACTGACTATCATTTGCTCGGCCTAAATCCCTGAACTAAACTGCAAACTGTGACCAAAAACTAAGTTAAAGTCTCGTTCTTGGACCATCGTACCCTCTCCTTTAGGCAAACTGGATGCATCACACCTCCCGTGTGCAGTAGGTGAGATGCATCCCTATTTCCCTGTGTTACAGGTGCGATGATCAGACAAGACTAGATCTGCCTCCAGATTTTGGTTTTTTCTTCACTGTCTTCAGTTTTATTCAGGAGTTTTGTTGTCTATGATCAGTAGACCATTGTAGAAACCCCCTTCCTTTACATCATTCAGCCTCCATTGTACAAAGATTTGTGAATTTTTTCATGTATTTTTCGCCATTCACAACTCTCATTTACAAAATAGTAGCTTAATCGAACTGTCGTCTTTTGATTTGAAAGTGTCGCAAGTGTCGTTTTCAGTCAAAGAAAAGAATACTTCTCTTTTTGATAGTCGATTACACTATTACTCTTGTATTTGATCTGAATTTATAAGTATTTCAAGTGTCGAAAGCAGTTTTCAATTCAAAATTGCAAAGTGTCGTCTTGCCTTCCTGTCGTTTTTTGAAAATAAAATCGTTAGTACTGTCGCTTTGAAAGAAGAGATAATTCATATTTGTATTTAGCATTCTTTTTTTCATTCACACATTAAGAAAGTGGAAAACAAATACATGCACGTGCATTTGCATTTAGACTGCTTGTCGATTTTGATTTAGGACAGTGAATCTAGTGTGTGCTCTCTGCTATATGTTGAAAGGATTTCATTTCTCTTTCCTTAGTAGCTAGGATTTTCATTGCAAGAAGAAGATTAAACAATTGTTTATCATCTTAGATTTCATTCTAGGAATTGTATATCTACATCACGCAGTGAACTTGAAAGGCAAATTTCTTAAGAAAGATCAACTGTAAAATAAATTCAATGAACATAAAAACGCTTTGGAACCTAACGCACAACATCTAGAAGTCTAGGCTAGAGACATATTCCGGTGTCGTAAAGCCTGGTAACTGTCGCTTTCATCGTAGGTTGGGTGATTCCTCCTCTTTGAGACGACAAGTGCCAGTACAAACTTGTGCTCCCATGTACCGTCGAGTATATATTGGAAGACCACAATAGGCTATATCATTTATCCTTAGGAAGCCGTCTCTGCCGCCCTATTGATCGCAATGCACTGAACACAGCATTCGGGAAGATTGACTATTGTACCGTAAAAAGTATTCTGCAGTTTTGCGATTGGTTGGGTAATCCCTCTGTCTAGATTTCAAGAGTAGTCTCTTTCATTCCTTTTCAGACTCCTTAAAAGAAAAGGTCCATCTAAGCACTTGTCACTTCAGGCTCATTAAAAATCGAAGGCGACTAGAGTCATCTTTAGCTTTTTCTCGACTCTTAAAAAGTGAAAAAACAAGTTGTGTCAAAGCATCTAAAATTTATTTTAAACGGAATAACATCATTGTTCCCTCATTAATCTTGGGTTGAGAAAATGGAGTCCACCAACCAAGGATTTCCCCTTGGGGGAAATCCTAGTCCTTTCCCCTCTTGGGGAGATGTTGGTGCACCTCATATGGCCACATTGTCCCTTCCAAGACTGGCAATTGGCCTACCGGTATGGCTTTTCTCGACCTCTGTCATTCAAAACACCGTGATTCCTGAGCAATCAAATCAGCAACTAGAGGATACTAGAGTCACCCCCCAACCTTCTACATGGTTTGTTTCTCCCTCTCCTTCTTCCTCTTCGCTTGGTGAAACTAGTAAAACTAAAAACCAAGTAACTGAGAAGAAGAAGAAAGGGAAGGAGAAGAGAAGAAGGAGCCAACGGCGAAAAGGGGCAACCGTGCATCATCTAGTGAAAATACACACACTGCACCATCCAAACCTAAATATCCATGTGTCATCTGCAAAGGGGACCATTATCATCAAGATTGTCCTTGCATCCCATGGATCTTAAGGGTCTGGTCTCCTCGCTTTCACAATCTGGTGTTGTCAACCTCTGATGATCATGTTGAGAGTACACCATCAACTAGTGAAAACGAAGTCACCGGGCAGAAAGGAAAATCTAAATTTCCTTGCAGACTGTGTGAACGCGATCATGCCCTCCACTGTTGTCCCTTCCTAGATGAAGCTAAAAGAGTCTTGGATAACCGTCCTGCATCACTGCAGTGACTTCCTCCTGGATACAAGAAACTCTTGCCGAGTCCATTGGCTTGTTGAAAATCCCACGGACACACCTTTGTTGTCGGTTGAAGCACCTATCATTGAAGATGAACCCTCTGAGTCCACATCGGACCAAATTCAACAGGTCAAGACGGCAGTCGACCCCATCTTGTCTTCAGAGGATTTGCCTTTAGATGATACAGTCACCAAAGAGAATGAGAACGACACCGTTCAAATTCTTTTCATAAATACAGACTCCGATGAACATGGGGGCAATCTACCCGTTCCTTTACCGCAGGAAGGAAGTTTGTCAGAGATGTATCCGATTGTTTATTCGGTCCCACCTCCAAGAAACCTAGTTGTCTCCTTCGATTGGAATCTACTAGGCAGACCCCGTTTACCATCTAATGTACCATTCCGAATCATAGTGCAAAATTACAGAATGGTTATGGTTGGTACCATCATAGATGAAGGGGCTTCTGTGAGTTTCTTTTCCTCAACTACTTAGAAAGCACTTGGTTCGCCATCGCTTCTGCCTTAGATGTGACATGTGACAGGCTTCGACAAAGGAACCAGTTGACCGTTAGGGATCCTTCCAGATTTGCCTATAACTTTGAGAAGGAAAACCATTTATCTGAACGTAATGGTAGTCCAAGGACCTTTAGATTACAATCTACTCCTTGGACGTGACTACATTTATAGCATTGGAGCCATTGTCTCCTCACTCTTTCGATTAATGTGTTTTCCGCATGAAGGCGGAGTGGTCCAGCTCGTAGACCAACTTTCATTCCCCGGTTCACACATAGCTAATAGTCAAATGCCATCCCTGACAGGTCTTTTTGCACAAGGAATGTCTCATCAATCTCCAGTCCATCCACCTGATGAGTGTGAATGATTCAGTGATCGTGACTGAAACCCAAGGGGCATGCACCCTGGTCTGCTTCGGTAGGAAAATTTCAGGTATAGGGTAGGTTTCCGCAAAGGATATATGACTGGTCTGACACACCCGTCCATTTAGGAAAATGGGATTAGACCAAAATAAGATACCTCTGTTAGAAGGTAGGCCTTTCCCGATAGAATGAATGTTTTGTCTGCAAATTGAAGGGTAACTTGGAAAAGGTAGGCCTTTCCCGATAGAACAAATGTTTTGTCTACAAATTGAGGGGTAACTTGGGAAACTCTACTTCGCTATACCTGGGGGCATGCAAACCTTTTTGCGTGAAAGTGAAAAACGACCATTTATTTTCTTAGTTTGTAGGTTCTTAACCCTTTAAACTCGTAGGATTGGTCGTTCCTAGCTTACATAATAAAAGGAGTCAGAGCATAATTTCGAATGGTGCAAGCTCCCTAAAAAATGAACCTATCGATGAGACATCCTTATTATATGACTGGCACGAGCAGTTTTACGCAAAGTTCAAGCTCGTTAAAAATTAAACCTAGCAATGAGCATATGTTCCACTAGAGTTTAAGCTCATTAAAAAATGAACCCACCATCGGTAAATAACCATTGAGATCGAATTATTATCAGCTTTTGAGCCTTGGTCATGTTCTTACCATCACCTCCACTCTTTTTTAGCCGATCATACGCCTCCATTTGATTGTTTACCCCTTTTGAGGAACAACTGTGACGAGTGATCCTATTAGCCACCTTCTTTACACTGCCGTGATTGAAAAGTTCCAAATATTACCTGGAACCAGCTGCTATCTAAAAACATCACTCGGTCCCCAAAAAACGAGTCTCCTTTAAGCTCTTTTCATTTGACTCGTAAAATATGAAAAGATTTTCGAGTAATTGGCCTCTCCAGCTCGTTAAAGCGATTGGAAGTGCCATCCCTCCTCTAGATTTTAATCTTTTTGGACCTGAGGGATTATTACACAAAAAGATCAAGTGTTTGTCTTGTTCGGCTCATTAAAACTATCGAAAAGTCATCCCTTTTTCATTGTTTTATACTTTTTAAGACTTAATGGATTATATTACGAAAAAGGAATATTGGAGTCTTCTTTCCGTCTCTTTTCAGACTCTCTAAAATTGAAAAGAACCGAGTTATCCTTATCGTTAAACTCGTTAAAACAATAGCGACAAACTTGTCCATTCAGACAAGAGCGAGTTTCACTGTCGCTAGGCTCGTTAAAACATAGTGACAGGTTTGCCCAAAGGGCAAATTATAGAACAAGCATATGTTATCCTCCTCAAGCTTGACAAAAATAAAGAGGTACTGGTCAGAAATGACTGGGGAAAATTGGGAAGAAAACTTGAAGAAACTTTATTGGTAGCAGGTCGCTCTTGAACATGACACTTTCACTCCATCACCATGATTGAGTCGGGTTGGGTTATTTCGTTCACCGGTCATATTACCATTGGTCCACTGTACCATCCACTTTTGGGGTTAACACTACCAATCCATTTCAGTGTTGCCAATATGTTCAAGAGAAGTCATTAAGAGAATTCACCTACCCAACTTGTGTCTCATCCACTGCAATACCTTCATGCTTCATTCTTTCATGACTGCCACCCTGAACCTTGTATCATCAGATCGTTTTCACCTCTACAAAATCATTTGCTCCGTTCTGTGTCGTAGATGTGGGATCCATCAATGCCCTCCTAGGATAGGTCACTTCTTGTCGACATCAGCTCATTATCCAAGAAGCCCACCTAGGAACAACCCTTTTAATACTTTGAAGCTTGCATGCCTCAATGGCAATTTTCTCACTTTCGGCGATAGGTTTACATTAATGGCCTTCGACCGAAAGACTTTGCGTGGTGTTCGACATCAACTCATGTATTCACACCATGTGAATTGTACTGCAGTACCTTGAGGGTCATCATCATCATCGATGATTCCTCTCGTGCCTGTTAACAGCTTACATCATTCGCTAGTAATCAGTCGATGTCTTTCCATGTTCGACATCAGAACATCTATTCGCATGGATCAACTTGTACTTCGGGCAAAGATTGAAAGGGTTTTTGAAGACCCCGGATCTAGTTTCATCCATCCGGGCTGCGATATATTCAGGAGAATAAAGACATCAAATGTACATCATTGTTTCACAGAGAATCATCCAAACTAAGGGATGATGGCTCTACCAGAATCATCAGTCTGCACACAGACAGTTGTCTATCCTATGTACATGAAAATGAATTTATCAAAGCTGATCATGGGAATGCCCACCTCAGCTAGATCATGAAAATATTATGAAGATAATGTATTGTATTGTATCTTATTATAGGTCACCTTCCAGTGCGAAAAACCTCGGATCCTCATTATAAAGCATTTCACCCGACATCAAAGGATTTATGACCTCATGCTTTATGGGCAACTATTATAGACATATTTGGGCACTGTAACCCCAATCACATATTTCCATAAGCCAAGTGCTTCTAAGTCCCTAAAAGTGTTGTTTCATACCCTAAAGGAGCAAGGTCAACTGATTACATCATCTCCCAGAAGTTCTCCATGAAAAACTACTCAGAACTTGTCAAAGCAGGACCATACAGACTGCCCAGTGCTAAAGGTGCAATGCATCTCACCTGCCACATGAAAAAAGTGTGATGCATACTGGAAAGCCCTCCTATAGGGTGCGATGAGCGAGAGCAGACAAATGGCATAAGTAGTTTGCTAGGTGGAAACCCATAGAATCTTCTAGAAACTGCTCATTTGACACTTGCCTCTTTGAGTTCGCCCAGGGATGAGTAAGAGATCTAAAATCTCCATGTGGAACCAAGAACTATTAGTGAAATGACACTAATCAAAATCCCAGAAACTGACTCACTCTCCTGTAAACATCTATATATGGATCCTTCATCCAAGAGATCCAAAGGCTGGAATTTTGTAATTTGCAAGGAAGTGTTGTTGGTTTCTCTTTGAAGACATTGTTGGGTGATCTTGCTTTGTATGAGTTGAAGAGGGCTTTCATGCTGGGAGGATGGCACTGGGTCAAACCAAGTGCTTGTAATTCTCTCTTCTACTACTTTTACTAATAAAGCTATTTGATATTTCCTCCATATTCTTGTGTATCTCTGAATATTGTGTTGATATATGCATTTGTATGGTCAATCTATATCTGATCCTATATTGTTTATAGTGATAGATCTCTATGATTTGATGGTATTATGTTGCTGTGAATCTACAGGTGCTCTTTGAAGCAGGACAAGTAAGGAAGCAGTGGTGAGATTCTGTGAAAGGACAAAGGAAACAAGCAAGGAGCCAAGCGGAAGACTAAGGTTGGTACTCTCTGCTTCTTTCTCATCTCTCTCTCGTAAAGGAAAAACAAGTGACTTTAATCTATTTGTTTCTAAGATAGCTACCCGTCTTAGTGGAACTAGCAGCTCTGCATAGACACTAGATTTCTCGATAACATCTCCGGTAAGGCATTCCTTCTGCAAATGCAACCGGACTTCATCGCCCACCCAAAACTTGTGTGGCACCCAATGTTGATCATGTCATTTCTTGTACTTGGCATTTGATTTCTCTAGAATGTCATGGACCTGTTAGAGCCTAGATTTGTCTTAGGCTGAAAAGACAAGGTTCTAGGTCCACATCAAACCACGCTCAGCCTCGTAGCTAGCCCTACGAGGACAGGAGAGGTCTCTCTTCGGGTCAATCTCAGCGAAAGATAATAAATGGGGCTGGAGATGACTGATTTAGCAACTGATTTTAGGCTAGGTATTAAGTGCAAAGGATTTTATTTGATTTTTTGGGGTTTTGTGTTGGAAACAGGGAAAGGTAAATTGGGCTCGGGGATGAGGCACAGTTTCTGCAGAGTTCTGATTGGGGCAAGGAAGGCAATCGTTTTGATGCTTTAAATTGAGTGAATCGATAGATCGGACTGGTGAGGAGCTAAGGAGAGCAAGAAAATCTCAATAATTCTCCTTAAACAGATGAAAACATAAAAATTTAAACAAATTCAAAGACAGAGCATAGCAGTTATGGATTCTACCTTAATCACTCATTTGTTCAAATTTAGAAGAAGAAGCATGAAAATGATACACATAACACTAGATAAACTTACAATTACTCAGAGAAGCACACCATCAAAACATAAAGCCACATGGATCCCAAACAGTGCTGCAAAACCCTGGTCTTTCCTTAGCCAAAAATGCAGAAGTGAATTTACAATAGAGTGCCAAACTTTTCCCAAGAGTCCAACCATGAAAATGACTTATAAATTACATAATATAGACAAGCAAAACCTATTCCCTTCCCTCTAGGGGTCGAGCTCATCATTTTAGGAGCTGTTTCAACCAATTCTAAAAAAAGCACTAAAATCTAGGCAATCAAAACAACTTGCCTCTATAAGGTAGGAAACTGATTCATTCATTAAATTTTCACTTTTTAGTGAATAAATCCTCTAGAACAAGTAAATAAGTGCCAAAATTACATCATTTTTATCCAATTACATCAAGATAGATCAAAAATTACATCACAAAGCAAAACTAGTCAAACTGGCCGAATTTCTGAGCTGGAAGGTGAAAAATTGAGCAAAAATCCTCAGTGTGCCTCGCCAATTTCTTTGTGCGTCGTGCCATGTTGAGGCTGAGTTTGAGGCACTTTATGAAGTCTAAATTGAGCCCAAGTGTGCTTTTTGGAAAGCCCTACCTGTCTAATTTCCAACCCAAGTGGAATATCTAAATTTGGTGCTCATTTGCCCCTCCAAAAATTCAATCTCCCAAGACTGCTTTCTGTGTGTCAAAATAGGGGCAATGAGGTCATTTTTTGAGTGTTTTTGACCTCCTGGGGACTCACAACTTACCCAAAATTCTTGGCCATGCACCAGCAGTCATGATTTTTCATGCCAAACCCAAAAATGTAAACTCTTTTTTAGTTTGGAGCTCCCTAGCAAAAGCGCACGCCACATGGCGCGGCGCACAGGGAGAAAAACCCTGTTTTTTAGTGCAAAAAATTTCAAAATGTCAAAAATTGCTCCAAATTTCTTGAAATTTGGGCTAGAGTTTCTTCATTAAGTGTCATGCTGGGCTAAAGAGGCTTCGGCCAATATCTGAAGATGATAAAGCTCCCTTTGCCTCTTTTGCCTTTTTGATGCCTTCCTTAGTTTTGCCTTTAGATTCCTTATTCGTGCCTTGCAAACCTTGTTCCGTGCCATGTAGTGAAAGCCATGTGTCTCAACAATGCTTTGTCTCTGTCAGCCTTGTCTAGCAGTCCCTCCAAGTGGATTTCGATTCTCTCGAGATTTGACTCCCGATCCTCATTAATTTCTTGTTGAATGGGTGTCCTCTCATTTAGGCTTCTTTGGGCAGCCTGTTGATCTTCACGGATGTTTTGCCACCTCTATGAGGCCTCCTGGGTGCATGTACCTCTGTTGGCGAATCACTGTATGTCTCTTCTTCATGATCATATGATGGACCAGATGTCATGTCTACTGGTGGACAAACTGTCTTGGACAAATAGGTGTTGATATGTCACACTGTCTTGTAATGCCTTTGATGATGTGTTTGACCTTTGTCACCGAGAGAAAACAATGACATGAGGGACAGTAAGGGGAGTAAAAAAAATAGTGAGGGATTAGGGACTATTGGGAGAGATTTGTTTGGGAAATATGGGAGTGGATTTAGTAATTTAGGTATGGGAATAGGGTTTAGGGTTTTCACATTTGAAAGTTTTGGGAAAGGAAATTTAGGATAGGGGTTTAGTAACTTTAGGGGATGGGGAACAATGGAGTCAAGGAAAAAATGGAATTAAGGAAAAAGGAAATAATGGAAAAGAGTAACTTTGATGGCAATCAAGTTTTGAGACC
The DNA here is from genome assembly GCA_031772625.1 of Pinus tabuliformis. Classification (NCBI taxonomy): domain Eukaryota; kingdom Viridiplantae; phylum Streptophyta; class Pinopsida; order Pinales; family Pinaceae; genus Pinus; species Pinus tabuliformis. The sequence continues at coordinate 1,928,255,918 of CM062819.1, forward strand.
CTAGGCAGTAGCTTACATGTGAGGAATTCAAAATGAAAGGGTTTGAATTTTTGTTTCAATCATTAGCATCCATAAACCACCATACCCTAGCACAAACTTGGATGAAACACAAAAATGGAGGCTCTACCTACTTGTGGAATGAATAATTTTCAATTTGGAGGAAGATTTCAATGAATTTCAGGCATTTTTTCCCAGTGCGTTGCGCCTCCCCAGTGCGTCGCGCCAGTGTATTTTTACACTGGAAATTTTCTCCCAGTGCGCCACGCATTTTTCTAGGTGACTTTTGGAGGCCTTTCCGGTATCCAAATTGGGTACAGGATAGCTCATTGGAAAGGGCTTTGAGTCTACTTTCCAACCCAACTATAATTTTTCAATTTGGAATTCATTTGCCTTGTCAAAAATCAAATATCCCAAGACTGGTCAAAATGTGCCCAACGAGGCTACCTAAAGGCAGAGTGTTGTTACAGTCAACTTTTTAATGTCTTACTCAACTCCAAATTGAGCTCATGATATCTCATTGAAAATATATTTGTGTCTAGTTATCATTTGACTCATCAAGCAAGTCATTTGACCAACCAAGCTAGGAGAAAACCTTATTTTCCCAAGGTCACTTCAGAGGTGCATCAATTCTCCCGAGGCAATAGTATTTTTGACATTTCGCTAAAACCATGACACCTGTGTAAAAAGTGGAGTTTTTTCTTCCTTGGCCTATTGTGGACAAAAACCTCTCTCATTTCTCCCAAATTCATCTTTTATTGCTCAGAAACATCATTTGAGTGAAACCTATCCCGATGTGTGGAACAGGGGATTTGTCGAAATGAAGCGAAATGAAGGGGACAAGGAGCTTCTAAAGTCTTGAGGAAATTTTGGGAAGTAGGGAGGGATGTTAGGAAATAGGAGAAAGTGGAATCTCAGAAATTGAGTGAGGGGAAGGGGTCCAAAAGGGCAAAACACAGGGCTAGCCTAGAAAATAGGGTTTGTAGCAAGAAACTAGGGTTTGTGCGAAAATGAGGAATTTGGGGGATCTCGGTGATGGGAAGTGTTTAATAAGGTACATTAGGGATAGGGGAAGGTGTATGAACATCGGGATACAAGTTTTGTAGAGGATTTGACCATTCAAGAGAAATTGCCTTCAAAACCCTAGGAGAGGGAAATGAACCTTACCTAGGCGCGACTGAAGCATGAACAAGGTGTAAAATGACCCAATGGAACCTGACATGATAAAGACAACCCTTTGAATGATGGCACACTCATATGAATGGTGACATGAACCAACATTTGGACAACTTTGACAAAAGTAAGAGCAAACCCTAGACCTAATACCTAGTGACCAAATTTTGCTTGAAGACTCACTGAAATGACAAAATTTGACCTTAACACCTTAAAATCACTTTGTAAGAGCATGTTCGATCACTGGAGGAAGGCTGGAAATACTGACACTAACAGGACCTGCAGGTGGATATGTTGGATGTGCTTAATGAATTTGTTTGCCTTATTTACTTCCGACTGGACATGAGTCGAATCTGCCTGAGTAGCTGCAAATGTTATAGCCACACCAATGGGACATAGTGGCTTGATTTCCAAGCCCATATGAAAAGGGTTATGGCTAGTTGAGTTGTGGAGAAACCGATTATATCTATGTTGGACATAGGGAAGGCTCTCATCCCATGTGCGTGGATTCTTTGATTTGTACATGCACAGAATGTGTACGATCATCATGTTGACGACCTCTATCTGGCCATCAATTTGGGGATGCAAAGCTGTGGACTTAGTAAGCTTGATGTCTAGCATCAACTAGAGACTGGACCAAAATGTACTGAGGAGCCTATTGTCCCGATCTGAGAAGATAGACTGTGGGATCCCAAAGTGTACCCACACTCGTTCAAAGAAGAATTTAGCAGTGGCTTCTGTTGTGATATTCTTCTTGCAGTCCGCCAGAATGGCCATCTTCGAGAATCTGTCAAAGACCACAAAAACACAGTCGTTTCCATGCTTAGTAGAAGGAAGGCGCGACATGTAATCCATGGAGATGGATTCCCAAGGTCGACTAGGGGTAGGAAACGGATTATAGAGGCCTTTCTTCTTGATGGTCGGTTTGGCAATGGTGCAAGCAGTATAGGATCTAATGTACTTCCTGACATCCTGTCGAAGATTTGACCAGTAGAAATACTTTTGCAGTACTGCCACTGTTTTCTCAACCCCGCAATGCCCAGCGGCCCGACTGTAGTGTTCTTCCCAAATCATCTTGGCTTGCTCTCTTGAAGGAACACAAAGGTGTCCCTGGTGGCATAGCAGGGCATCCTGGAGGTGAAAATCTAGAACTTGCTGACTCTCCAAGAGCATCTGGTATGTGTGGCCGAAATCTGGGTCGCTTTTATAAAGAAGTGGCCAATCAGAAGTCTTGTGCCCATGAGAGTTGAGCACGGTTGTTAAAACCATGATCCGTTGTCAACTGAGGAAGTATGCAACATTATTGGTGGTACCCTTCTTATACTTGATATTCAAATGGAACTGTTGTAGGTATGTGGACCACTTTTGATGGCAATCATTCTGCAACTTCCCTTGTGTCTGTATGAACTGCAGGGGTTGGTGGTCTATTTGGATGACCATTTCCTTCCCTAAAATGTAATGCTTTCATTCTCAGCAAGCCTACACAATGGAATACATCTCTTTTTATAAGTGGGATACTTCCGGACTGTGTCTGAAAGTGTCTCACTATGATATGCCACTAGATGCCCCTGTTGAGTAAGGACTGCGCCAATAGCATAGTTAAGGGAATCTGTCTCGATCTCAAATGGTTGTTGCAAGTCTAGTAAAGTGAGCATTGGTGGAGAGAAGAGGCGATGTTTCAACTCTGCGAATGCCTTCTATTGAGATTCAGACCAAAATAATTTTTCTTTCGCTCCTCCCTTGGTGACTTGACTCAAGCGCCAAGTGATATGAGAGAATCCCAACATGAACCTACGGTAGAAATTGGCAAGACCCAAAAAGCTATGGAGCTCTGTTAGAGTGGTTGGGGCTGGCCAATCCCGAATGACTTGGATTTTGGCTGGATCCACATGCACCCCTCCTTCATCAATAATATATCCTAGCTACTGAACCTGGGTCATGCCAGAAGTGAATTTTTGCAAAAATCACACAGCTTGTGTTGCTGCAGTGTTTGGAGAACCTGTTGGATGTAGTGGAGGTGCTCTTCCCAACTCTGGCTAAATATCAGGATGTCATCCAAGTATACCACTACAAATGAGTTGGTGAATGGCCGCAAGATGTCATCCATTAGCCTCATGAAGGTAGCAGGAGCATTCGTCAACCCAAAATGCGTAACCAACCATTTCAAAAGGCACTCTTTGGCTTTGAAGGCAGTCTTCCACACATCGGAGGGTTCGATTGGTACCTGGTGATAACCGGACTTCATGTCGATCTTGCTGAAATATTTTTCCCCCTTCAATTGGTCCAAAAGGTCATCAATCTGTGGGATCGAGTACCTATTCTGGAACGTGATCTTGTTCGCCTAGTAGTCAATACAGAGTCTCCAAGTCCCATCCTTCTTCTGTACCAACATGATTAGGCTCCGACAAGGAGATGAACTTAGATGGATATGACATTTCTACAGTAGCTCCTGAATCTGCCTCTTGATTTCGTCATTCTCCATAATAGAGCACTGATAGATTGGTCCATTGGGCAGCGGTGCACCTGGGGTCAGATCGATGGAGTGTTTGGCCTGACAGTGCAAAGGTACCCCTATGGGGGAGGTGAAGATGTCCTCGTACTCCTCCACAACCTTGTCCATCTATTGTTTCCATGCATAGGGGTCCTATCTGGAGGGTGTGGCCACCTTCTTCTTCTTTCCCTGAGGACATATCATCAAGAAAACAAATTTCCCAGTTTTGGAAATGATCTTACTACATTGTTTTGTGGTAACCAAAAAGATGGTGGTAGATGGTGCTACCTCCGGTATCCTGTACAAATTATTTCCCAAAGTAACAATAATAACATGAGGCCTTGACTCATATAGAGCATGTCACTTCCATAAGTATGGTTGGCCTAATAATATATCACAAACATCAAGGGGAGCAATGTCACATAATACCTCATCCATGAAGGGCTTGATGTTGTATGGAAGGCGGCATTGCTGGCTCATGCGATGATCCTGTCCTTGGTGAAGCCACCCAATGGTGTACAACTGTGGATGTGCTGTGGTCAGTAAGCCTAGCCACTTCATAACCTCTGCTGAAATGAGGTTCATTTGGCTCTCGCTATCGACAATGAATTGTAGCGGGGAACCCTTTACCCACATCTAGGAGTGGAAGAGGCGCTCCTCCTCCTCTGGATCTTCGGGTTGCTCCTTCTGGATCTTCATGGTAGCAACGATTGCATTGGGCTCCGCATTGATAATCTGCTTCCCTTTTCATTCCCCTTGTCAGGTTCTGACTCAGAGTCGTAACATGCATCTGATTCTGAAGCCTTTAGCTCATCCACCAGTGATTGCTTGGCCCGACATTCACTTGTGTTGTAAGTGGAGCTCTTATGGAAGTCGCACCACTTTCTCGTGTCCTTCTTCGGCTTCGCGGCGTTGTTCTTTTCTTGCAGCTTTGGCAGGTTGTCCTGGGCTACCTCGCCTTGGATTTTTCCTTTGTTCTGCGGTTTGGGGTCACCTTTCTCTTACTTCGGATTTGCAGATCCAAAGTCTCGCTTCTTTTTTTTTAAATTTTGCTTGATCTTGACCGCATATCAGTATGTCGAGCCGAGCAAGGAGATGTCCAAGAATTCCATATCGTCCTGGATGTGCCTATGTAGGTAGCTGAGGTACTTGAGAACCAAATGCTTCTCATAATCCTTGATACCCAACTTTGTGCGAAGGGTATGAAAAACATTGGTAAACTCTGACACATCTTGGTCCCTTCCCTGTCGCAGCATTGTCCACTTTAAGTATTTATCCTTATATCCCCTGACAGGGTAGTATTTCTCCTTGATGGCATCTCGGAATGAGTTCCAAGTGGGTGCGGCTGAAAACAGTGAGTTCGTAAATTCATCCTTCTGCTCACAATAGGTTTCCTACCAGTCCTTGATGTGGGGGGTTGCTTTGAGAAATGCAATGGTGAACTTTTCCCTGCTGGAAAAATCATGAACAGAAAAATATCCTTCTAACAGATTTAACCATTTATCTACAGCGTCTGCATCTATTTGACCCTCAAATATGGGAATGTCAAAGTTAACTTGTACCTTAAAGGATGTGGCACTTCCAGAGTAGCTTTTGGAAGTAGATGTGTCACCCCTGGGTAGTCGCTAAAGGATCTGGGAAAACTTGTCCATCATCACTTTCCTTTGTCGCTCGAGGGCTTCCTCGAGCAAGATTTTGACAGGATCTCATGCCCCCTCATCTTTCTTTTCATCCTCCATGGGAGGCCGTCAGGATTTGCGAGGCTGGTCTTGCAAAGGTTCGACCAGTTCAAGCCCTAACTCCTTATATCCCGACGTCGTTGGGGACATGCAAAGAAAAATAGAGAAAGAGAAAACTGCTCTAATACCATTGATCCAGATTTAAACAAGAACACAACCGATTACAGATATACCATAAATACAAATATGCAGTAGAAAGAACACTTCATTTCATTAATATCAAATACTGAAATATGCTTACAAACAGAATGGAATTAAGACTAGCTTGGGCAATGGTAGCTTATCTTTGAGAAGAGATGTGGTGGCTACATGCCTTTGAACTGTGTTACAATGAGGCTCAAGGGCCTTTTTCTTATGGAACAATAAGAGCAAACCCTAAACAGCCAAAATCCTAACCCGAGGAGATGTAACACCAAGAGTTTATGGGCCCCGTTGGGGTGAGTTGGACAGCCAACTTCCCAGGGTCGTGAATTGGTCATATTATCTCCATTTGATGTGCATGATAACCCATTGGAAAGACCTCTCTGAGGACCACAATGGAAAAGGTGACTTCATACCAAAGGTCGTTGGCAGTAGATTACCAAAAAAACATCGTTTAGGGCCTCAAAACGGCTCCAGAAGTTTAGGACCCGAAAAATTGCTAAAAATAGGAAACTGTGCTACAATTAAGGAAACTGAAAAACTAAAAGAAACAATGGTGGGGTTCCAAGTGGAATTGGTAGGTGGCCACCAATATCCACCTGGATCAGACACATAATTTGACGAATTGATACACATAGCCACCAGCGCAGACTTGGCGATCAGCACAAACACTATGCATTAGTGCGTCGTTGGTCCAATCGCACTCAAGACTATGATGCGCATGTTATCAGATGAGTTGGACAAAGGAGCTAAATCAGTGTACTCGAATGCAACAGAGGCAAGAATTCGTTTCCAGAAAGATGTCACCACAGAGTACACAGGCTACCTAATCCGAATTTAAACAAGAACACAACAAATTACAGAGATAACCATAAATACAAAGATGCAGCTGAAATAATACTTCATTTCATTAATGTAAAATACTAAAATATGCTTACAAACAGAAATGGAAATAAACTAGCTCAAGCTATGGTAGCTTATCTCTGAGAAGAGATGTTGCGGCTACATCCCTCTAAACTACGTTACAATGAGGCTCAAGAGCCTTTTTATTATTGAACAATAAGAGAAAACCCTAAACAACCAAAACCTTAACCTAAGGAGATGTAACACCAAGATTTTATGGGATCCATTGGGGTTAGTTGGACAACCAACTTCCCATGGTCGTGACTTGGTCATATTATCTCCGTTTGACACGCATGATACCCTATTGGAAAGATCTCTCTGAGGACTACGACAAAAAAGATAAGTTTATTAAAAAATCAAATGGCGGTAGATTGCCAAAAAAACATCGTTTAGGGCCTCAACATGGCTCTGGAAGTTTAGGACCTAAAAAACAGATAAAAATAGTAAACTATGCTACAATTAAGGAAGCTAAAAAATTGAAAGAAACAATGGTGGGGGTCCAAGTGGAATTGACGGGTGGCCACCAATATCCACCTGGATCACTACCGAGCTTGGCATCAGTTCGCCACTATCGACCATCACGAGGACGTCAAAGAATTGTTCTTCCCACAGTTGTCCAAGTCTTAGTGATGTCTTGCATGGCTTGCTCAAGCCTATTTTGTATCACATGGGTACATGTGAAAATTGTATGTAACATCTTGTAAAGTGAAATTCCAAGTGTCGATATTTGAATGTAACAGTCATAGATTAGTTGAAGAGTCATGAGGATAAGTGAATAGACACAAAGGGGAATGTCAAGGGTCACCCCGCCCTTTGCTATTTATAGAACCTCATAACTGATTGTATAGGCTTTTAGGCAGCCAATATTCCAATAGGAGTATCTTAGAGAAAGCTTGGAGTGTGTTATCCTCCACAATATCCCAAGGTTAAGAACGAAAATCGAAGGAGGTAACCTCAAACCACTTGCAGTTTAGTAACTAGCCCTGCTAAACCAGAGAGGGACCTCACTATGAATTCACAGCCGATGATGACTGGAATGGGAAAGGATTTTAGGCTAGATATGTTAGGCTCAAGTAGGATTTTGAAATTTTTCGGTTTTGATGTTGGACAAGGGATGAAAACCAAGTATCTAGGTCAAAGGATCAAAGGGTTATAGTAGCAAAGATATAGAGGAGCAAGGTAGCAATAATTTTGTGATGGCTTTAGGGTTTGTCAGTGTAGTGTAGTGTTTGGAAGAAGAAAAAGGTCTTAATGAGCATGAGCACATGAATTCATTAAGTTAGAAGGAGAATTACACAAAATGATATTCCCATAAAAACATATATTTATGTAAAGAATTATGTTTATAAACATTAAGGAAAACCACTGAAGAAACAAAGATATGAAAGGAGAGATGTATATCATTCAAATAAAATTAAAAAAGAGAAAATACATCATCACAAACTCACTGCACATGAATTCCTACATAATATTTGCAAACTGCTCCTTTGATTTCCTGAATAAAGTGTCCAAGTACAAGCTACAAGTGTTCTCTTCTCTAATGTCCAACCCATTCTATGTCTGAGAAAATGATACATATAGACCAAAAAAACATTTCCCTGCTCTCAGGGGTCGAAAACATGAGTCTAGGAAATGATACATGAGGTGTTCCAACCAAACCCTAATGTTTAGGGAGGTTAAAACAACTCCTCCAATTAAACTTTGACTCAAACCACTCTCATTAATGAAGCCTAACTTTACATAAAACAACTTAACAAGTCTATTTACCCATCATTACGTCATAGTTACATCAAGGTTAATCAATTACACCATAAAATGTTGAATCCAACTGATAATACTGAAGAAAAGATGTTACATGAAAAAATGCAGCGAAATCAGCAAAAAACGTAGCGAGCCTAGAGAAAACGCAGCGAATTTGGGAGAATTGGTTTTTGAAGGCCTTCCTGAAGTCCAAATTTTGATCTTGATGTATCATTGGAAAGTTTTGGATGTCTACTACATGATGGACTCTTCAGGAGCTGAAAAAGGTTACTTCTAGCCCCTCAAAACTACATTCTCCCACAGGTGCTCTCAGAAACGTAGCGTGGTCTTCAACAGGAGGGTAGAAAGGTGATTTTTAGGTGGTTTTTGGCCATTTTCACCTATCAAAACCTGCTTAATGTCTACTCCCTCAGGCTAGATGTGATATATAAGTCATGCCAAATCCAGATATGCAAAAAAAATATGATTTGGATCTCCCTAACAAAAGCGTAGTGTGGGGCACACTGCGTTTTTGGCTCCATGACGTGTCAAAATGTGCAAAAATTCACAAAAAACCGAAATTTCTCCAAAACTCCTCAAAATTGGTTTATGAAGTCCTCAGGTGCTATGTTATGCTATGAGGGAAGCATTAGCAAGAAAATCCAACTTTACCTTCCGTTTTTGCTTGATTAGGGTTTCATTGAGTTTCTCCTTCAACTGCTTGATCTTGATCTCGGAAACCTCATTCCTTGTGTAGTAATGCATGGCCATGTGTCTTTGTAACCTGCTGTCTTTGTTAGCCCTCTTAAGAAGCTTCTCCAAATGAAAAATTACCTTATCAAGCCAAAACTCTCTATTCTCATTGATTTCTATTGCAATTAGGTCAACTAAAGTCATTTGCTCTCTTTGCTGCTAAAGTGCTCTTTTGAGGCCTCTAGTCCTTGGCCTTTTCCTTGTCACCTGATCCTAATGCTCATTTGAATCCTCTACATAAACCACCACTTTTCCCTTTATATCATCTTTTCCAACATCAACCTCATGCTTTAGGGGGCAACTGTTATAGACATATTTGGGCACTACAACCCCAATCACATATTTCCATAAACCAAGGGCTTCTAAGTCCCTAAAACTGTTGTTTCATACCGTAAAGGAGCAAGGTCAGCTGATTACATCATCTCCCAGAAGTTCTTCGTGAAAAACTACTCAGAACTTGTCAAAGCAGGACCATACAAACTGCCCAGTGCTAAAGGTGCGATGCATCTCACTTGCCACATGCAAAAAGTGCGATGCATACTGGAAAGCCCTTCTATAGGGTGTGATGAGCGAGAGCAGACAAATGGCACAAGTAGTTTGCTAGGTGGAAACCCAGAGAATCTTCTAGAAACTGCTCATTTGACACTTGCCTCTCTGAGTTCGCCTAGGGATGAGTAAGAGATCTAAAATCTCCATGTGGAACCAAGAACTATTAGTGAAATGACACTAATCAAAATCCCAGAAGCTGACTCACTCTCCTGTAAACATCTATATATGGATCCTTCATCCAAGAGATCCAAAGGCTGGAATTTTGTAATTTGCAAGGAAGTGTTGTTGGTTTCTCTTTGAAGACATTGTTGGGTGATCTTGCTTTGTATGAGGTGAAGAGGGCTTTCATGCTGGGAGGATGACACTGGGTCAGACCAAGTGGTTGTAATTCTCTCTTCTACTACTTTTACTAATAAATCTATTTGATTTTTCCTCCATATTCTTGTGTATCTCTGAATATTGTGTTGATATATGCATTTGTATGGTCAATATATATCTGATCCTATATTGTTTACAGTGATAGATCTCTATGATTTGATGGTATTATGTTTCTGTGAATCTACAGGTGCTCTTTGAAGCGGGACAAGGAAGGAAGCAGTGGTGAGATTCTGTGAAAGGAGAAAGGAAACAAGCAAGGAGCCAAGCGGAAGACTGAGGTTGGTACTCTCTGCTTCTTTCTCATCTCTCTCTCGTAAAGGAAAAACAAGTGACTTTAATCTGTTTATTTCTAAGATAGCTACCCGTCTTAGTTGGACTAGCAGCTCTGCATAGACACTAGATTTCCTGATAACAGCTCTGGTAAGGCGTTCCTTCTGCAAATGCAACCGGACTTCGTTTCCCACCCAAAACTTGTGTGGCACCCAATGTTGATCATGTCATTTCTTGTACTTGGCATTTGATTTCTCCAGAATGTCATGGACCTGCGGGTGGATATGTTGGATGTGCTTAATGAATTTGTTTGCCTTATTTACTTCCGACTAGACATGAGTCGAATCTGCCTGAGTAGCTGCAAATGTTATGGCCACATCAATGGGACATAGTGGCTTGAATTCCAAGCCCATCTGAAAAGGGTTATGGCTAGTTGAGTTGCGGAGAACCTGGTTATATCTATGTTGGACATAGGGAAGGCTCTCATCCCATGTGCGTGGATTCTTTGAGTTGTACATGCACAGAATGTGTACGATCATCATGTTGACGACCTCTGTCTGGCCATCAGTTTGGGGATGGAAAGCTGTGGACTTAGTAAGCTTGATGTCTAGCATCAACTAGAGACTGGACCAAAATGTACTGAGGAGCCTATTGTCCCGATCCCAAAGTGTACCCACACTCGTTCAAAGAAGAATTTAGCAGTGGCTTCTGCTGTGATATTCTTCTTGCAGTCCGCCAAAATGGCCATCTTCGAGAATCTATCAAAGACCACAAAAACACAGTCGTTTCCATGCTTAGTAGAAGGAAGGCGCGACATGTAATCCATGGAGATGGATTCCCAAGGTCGACTAGGGGTAGGAAACGGATTATAGAGGCCTTTCTTCTTGATGGTCGGTTTGGAAATGGTGCAGGCAGTGTAGGATCTGATGTACTTCCTGACATCCTGTCGAAGATTGGACCAGTAGAAATACTTCTGCAGTACTGCCACTGTTTTCTCAACCCCAAAATGCCCAGCGGCCCGACTGTAGTGTTCTTCACAAATCATCTTGGCTTGCTCGCTTGAAGGAACACAAAGGTGTCCCTGGTGGCATAGCAGGGCATCCTGGAGGTGAAAATCTAACACTTGCTGACCCTCCAAGAGCATCTGGTATGTGTGGCCGAACTCTGGGTCGCTTTTATAGAGAAGTGGCCAATCAGAAATCTTGTGCCCATGAGAGTTGAGCACGGTTGTTAACACCATGATCCGTTGTCAGCTGAGGAAGTATGCAACATTATTGGTGCTACCCTTCTTATACTTGATATTCAAATGGAACTGTTGTAGGTATGTGGACCACTTTTGATGGCAATCATTCTGCAACTTCCCTTGTGTCTGTATGAACTGCAGGGGTTGGTGGTCTATTTGGATGACCATTTCCTTCCCTAAAATGTAATGCTTTCATTCTCGGCAAGCCTACACAATGGAATACATCTCTTTGTATAAGTGGGATACTTCCGGACTGTGTCTGAAAGTGTCTCACTATGATATGCCACTAGATGCCCCTGTTGAGTAAGGACTGCACCAATAGCATAGTTAGAGGAATCTGTCTCGATCTCAAATGGTTGTTGCAAGTCTGGTAAAGTGAGCATTGGTGCAGAGAAGAGGCGATGTTTCAACTCTATGAATGCCTTCTGTTGAGATTCAGACCAAAAGAATTTTGCTTTCGCTCCTCCCTTGGTGACTTGACTCAAGGGCCAAGTGATATGAGAGAATCCCAACACGAACCTGCGGTAGAAATTGGCAAGACCCAGAAAGCTATGGAGCTCTGTTAGAGTGGTTGGGGCTGGCCAATCCCGAATGACTTGGATTTTGGCTGGATCCACATGCACCCCTCATTCATCAATAATGTATCCCAGCTACTGAACCTGGGTCATGCCAAAAGTGCATTTTTTGCAAATTGGCACACAGCTTGTGTTGTCACAGTGTTTGGAGAACCTGTCGGATGTGGTGGAGGTGCTCTTCCCAACTCTGGCTAAAGATCAGGATGTCATCCAAGTATACCACTACAAATGAGTTGGTGAATGGCCACAAGATGTCATCCATTAGCCTCATGAAGGTAGTAGGAGCATTCGTCAACCGAAAATATGTAACCAACTATTTGAAAAAGCACTCTTTGGCTTTGAAGGTAGTCTTCCACACATCAGAGGGTTCGATTGGTACCTGGTGATAACCGGACTTCAAGTCGATCTTGATGAAATATTTTTCCCCCTTCAATTGGTCCAAAAGGTTATCAATCTGTGGGATCAAGTACCTATTCTGGACAACGATCTTGTTCAGCGCCCGGTAGTCAATACAGAGTCTCCAAGTCCCATCCTTCTTCTGTACCAACACGATCAGGCTTCTACAGGGAGATGAACTTAGATGAATGTGACATTTCTACAGTAGTTCCTGAATTTTCCTCTTGATTTCGTCATTCTCCATAATAGAGCACCGATAGATTGGTCCATTGGGCAGCAGCGCACCTGGGGTCAGATCGATGGAGTGTTTGACCTGACAGTGCAAAGGTACCCCTGTGGCGGAGGTGAAGATGTCCTCGTACTCCTCCACAACCTTGTCCATCTATTGTTTCCATGCGGAGAGGTCCTATCTGGATGGTGTGGCCACATTCTTCTTCTTTCCCTAAGGGCATATCATCAAGAAAACAAATTTCCCGGTTTTTGAAATGATCTTACTGCATTGTTTTGCAGTAACCAAAGAGATGGTGGTAGGCGGTGCTACCTCCGGTATCCTGTACAAATTATTTCCCAAAGTAACAATAATAGCATGAGGCCTTGACTCATATAGAGCATGTCACTTCCATAAGTATGGTTGGCCTAATAATATATCACAAACATCAAGGGGAGCAACGTCACATAATACCTCATCCATGAAGGGCTTGATGTTGTATGGAAGGCGGCATTGCTAGCTCATGCGAAGATCCTGTCCTTGGTGAAGCCACCTAATGGTGTACAACTATGGATGTGCTATGGTCAGTAAGCCTAGCCGCTTCATAACCTCTGCTGAAATGAGGTTCTTTTGGCTCTCGCTATCGACAATGAATTGTAGCGAGGAACCCTTTACCCACATCTAGGAGTGGAAGAGGTGCTCCTCCTCCTCTGGATCTTCGGGTTCCTCCTTCTGGATCTTCATGGTGGCAATGATGGCGTTGGGCTCCGCATCGATAATCTGCTTCCCTTTTTCATTCCCCTTGTCAGGTTCTGACTCAGAGTCGTAACATGCATCTGATTCCAAAGCCTTTAGCTCAGCCACCAGTGATTCCTTGGCCCAACATTCACTTGTGTTGTGAGTGGAGCTCTTATGGAAGTCGCACCACTTTCTCGTGTCCTTCTTCGGCTTCACGGCGTTGTTCTTTTCTTGCAGCTTTGGCAGGTTGTCTTGGGCCACCCCGCCTTGGCTTTTTCCTTTGTTCTGCGGTTTGGGGTCACCTTTCTCTTGCTTCGAATTTGCAGATCCAAAGTCTCGCTTCTTTTGTTTAAAATTTTTCTTGATCTTGTCAGCATATCAGTATGCCGAGCTGAGCGAGGAGATGTCCAAGAGTTCCATATCGTCCTGGATGTGCCTGTGTAGGTAGCTGAGGTACTTGAGAACCAAATGCTTCTCATAATCCTTGATACCCAACTTTGTGCGAAGGGTATGAAAAACATTGGTAAACTCTAACACATCTTGGTCCCTTCCCTGTCGCAGCATTGTCCACTTTAAGTATTTATCCTTATAGCCCCTGACAGGGTAGTATTTCTCCTTGATGGCATCTTGGAATGAGTTCCAAGTGGGTGCGGCTAAAAACAGTGAGTTCGTACTTTCATCCTTCTGCTCACAATAGGTTTCCTACCAGTCCTTGACGTGGGGAGTTGCTTTGAGAAGTGCAAAGGTGATCTTTTAGCTGCTGGAAAATTCATGAACAGAAAAATATCCTTCTAACAAATTTAACCATTTATCTACAGCGTTTGCGTCTATTTGACCCTCAAATATGGGAATGTCAAAGTTAACTTGTACCTTAAAGGGTGTGGCACTTCCACAGTAGCTGTTGGAAGTAGATGTGTCACCCCTAGGTAGTCGCTGAAGGATCTGGGCAAAGTTGTCCATCATCGCGTTCCTTTGTCGCTCAAGGGCTTCCTCGAGCAAGATTTTGACAGGATCTCGTGCCCCCTCGTCTTTCTTTTCATCCTCCATGGGAAGCCGTCAGGATTTGCGAGGCTGGTCTTGCAAAGGTTCGACCAGTTCAAGCCCTAACTCCTTATATCCCGACCTCGTTGGGGACATGCAAAGAAAAATAGAGAAAGAGCAAACTACTCTAATACCATTGATCTAGATTTAAACAAGAACACAACCGATTACAGGTATAACCATAAATACAAATATGCAGTAGAAAGAACACTTCATTTCATTAATATCAAATACTGAAATATGCTTACAAACAGAATGGAAGTAAGACTAGCTTGGGCAATGGTAGCTTATCTTTGAGAAGAGATGTGGTGGCTACATGCCTTTGAACTGTGTTACAATGAGGCTCAAGGGCCTTTTTCTTATGGAACAATAAGAGCAAACCCTAAATAGCCAAAACCCTAACCTGAGGAGATGTAACACCAAGAGTTTATGGGCCCCGTCGGGGTGAGTTGGACAGCCAACTTCCCCAGGTCGTGAATTGGTCATATTATCTCCATTTGACGTGCATGATAACCCGTTGGAAATTCCTCTCCGAGGACCACAATGGAAAAGATGACTTTATACCAAAGGTCGCTGGCAGTATATTACCAGAAAAACATCATTTAGGGCCTCAAAACGGCTCCAGAAGTTTAGGACCCGAAAAATTGCTAAAAATAGGAAACTGTGCTACAATTAAGGAAACTGAAAAACTAAAAGAAACAATGGTGGGGGTCCAAGTGGAATTGGTAGGTGGCCACCAATATCCACCTGGATCAGACACATACTTTGACGAATTGATACGCATAGCCACCAGCGCAGACCTGGCGATCAGCACAAACACTATGCATTAGTGTATCATTGGTCCAATCGCACTCAAGACAATGATGCACATGTTATCAGACGAGTTGGACAAAGGAGCCAAATCAGTGTACTTGAATGCAACAGAGGCAAGAATTCGTTTCCAGAAAGATGTCACCACAGAGTACACAGGCTACCTAATCTGAATTTAAACAAGAACACAACAAATTACAAAGATAACCATAAATACAGAGATGCAGCTAAAATAATACTTCATTTCATTAATGTAAAATACTAAAATATGCTTACAAACAAAAATGGAAATTAACTAGCTCAGGCGATGGTAGCTTATCTCTGAGAAGAGATGTTGCGGCTACATGCCTCTGAACTACGTTACAATGAGGCTCAAGAGCCTTTTTATTATTTAACAATAAGAGCAAACCCTAAACAACCAAAACCTTAACCTGAGGAGATGTAACACCAAGATTTTATGGGCTCCATTGGGGTTAGTTGGACATCCAACTTCCCGTGGTCGTGACTTGGTCATATTATCTCCGTTTGATGCGCATGATACCCCATTGGAAAGATCTCTCTGAGGACTACGACAAAAAAGATAATTTTATTAAAAAATCAATGGTGGTAGATTGCCAAAAAAACATCGTTTAGGGCCTCAAAACGGCTCTAGAAGTTTAGGACCCGAAAAACTGCTAAAAATAGTAAACTATGCTACAATTAAGGAAACTGAAAAATTGAAACAAACAATGGTGGGGGTCCAAGTGGAATTGGCAGGTGGCCACCAATATCCACCTGGATCACTACCGAGCTTGGCATAAGTTTGCCACTATCGACCATTGCGAGGATGTCAAAGAGTTGTTCTTCCCACAGTTGTCCAAGTCTTAGTGATGTCTTGCATGGCTTGCTCAAGCCTATTTTGTATCATGGGTACATGTGAAAATTGTATGTAACATCTTGTAAAGTGAAATTCCAAGTGTCGATATTTGAATGTAACAGTCATAGATTAGTTGAAGAGTCATGAGGGTAAGTGAACAGACACAAAGGGGAATGTCAAGGGTCACCCCACCCTTTGCTATTTATAGAACCTCATAACTGATTGTACGGATTTTAGGCAGCCAATCTTCCAATAGCAGTATCTTAGAGAAAGCTTGGAGTGTGTTATCCTCCACATATCCCAAGGTTAAGAACGGAAATCGATGGAGGTAACCTCAAACCACTTGCAGTTTAGTAACTAGCCCTGCTAAACCAGAGAGGGACCTCACTATGAATTCACAGCCGATGATGACTGGAATGGGAAAGGATTTTAGGCTAGATATGTTAGGCTCAAGTAGGATTTTAAAATTTTTAGGTTTTGATGTTGGACAAGGGATGAAAACCAGGTATCTAGGTCAAAGGATCAAAGGGTTATAGTAGCAAAGATATAGAGGAGCAAGGTAGCAATAATTTTGTGATGGCTTTAGGGTTTGTCAGTGTAGTGTAGTGTTTGGAAGAAGAAAAAGGTCTTAATGAGCATGAGCACATGAATTCATTAAGTTAGAAGGAGAATTACACAAAATGATATTCCCATAAAAACATATATTTATGTAAAGAATTATGTTTATAAACATTAAGGAAAACCACTGAAGAAACAAAGATATGAAAGGAGAGATGTATATCATTCAAATAAAATTAAAAAAGAGAAAATACATCATCACAAACTCACTGCACATGAATTCCTACATAATAGTTGCAAATTGTTTCTTTGATTTCCTGAATAAAGTGTCCAAGTACAAGCTACAAGTGTTCTCTTCTCTGATGTCCAACCCATTCTATGTCTGAGAAAATGATACATATAGACCAAAAAAACATCTCCTTGCTCTCAGGGGTCGAAAACATGAGTCTAGGAAATGATACATGAGGTGTTCCAACAAAACCCTAATGTTTAGGGAGGTTAAAACAACTCCTCCAATTAAACTTTGACTCAAACCACTCTCATTAATGAAGCCTAAATTTACATAAAACAACTTAACAAGTCTATTTACCCATCATTACGTCATAATTACATCAAGGTTAATCAATTACACCTTAAAAAGTTGAATCCAACTGATAATACTAAAGAAAAGATGTTACATGAAAAAATGCAGCGAAATCAGCAAAAAACGTAGCGAGCCTAGAGAAAACACAGCGAATTTGGGAGAATTGGTTTTTGAAGGCCTTCCTGAAGTCCAAATTTTGATCTTGATGTATCATTGGAAAGTTTTGGATGTCTAATACATGATGGACTCTTCAGGAGCTGAAAAAGGTTACTTCTAGCCCCTCAAAACTACATTCTCCCATGGGTACTCTCAGAAACGTAGCGTGGTCTTCAACAGGAGGGTAGAAAGGTGATTTTTAGGTGGTTTTTGGCCATTTTCACCTATCAAAACCTGCTTAATGTCTACTCCCTTAGGCTAAATGTGATATATAAGTCATGCCAAATCCAGATATGCAAAAAAAATGTGATTTGGAGCTCCCTAACAAAAGCGCAGTGTGGGGCACACTGCGTTTTTGACTCCATGATTGTGTCAAAATGTGCAAAAATTCACAAAAAACCAAAATTTCTCCAAAACTCCTCAAAATTGGTTTATGAAGTCCTCAGGTGCTATGCTATGCTATGAGGGAGGCATCAGCAAGAAAATCCAACTTTACCTTCCGTTTTTGCTTGATTAGGGTTTCATTGAGTTTCTCCTTCAACTGCTTGATCTTGATCTCGGAAATCTCATTCCTGGTGTAGTAATGCATGGCCATGTGTCTTTGTAACCTGTTGTCTTTGTTAGCCCTCTTAAGAAGCTTCTCCAAATGAAAAAGTACCTTATCAAGCCAAAACTCTCTATTCTTATTGATTTCTACTGCAAGTAGGTCAACTGAAGTCATTTTCTCTCTTTGCTGCTAAAGTGCTCTTTTGAGGCCTCTAGTCCTTGGCCTTTTCCTTGTCACCTGATCCTAATGCTCATCTGAATCCTCTACATAAACCACCACTTTTCCCTTTATATCCTCTTTTCCAACATCAACCTCATGCTTTAGGGGGCAACTGTTATAGACATATTTGGGCACTGCAACCCTAATCACATATTTCCATAAACCAAGGGCTTCTAAGTCCCTAAAACTTTTGTTTCATACCCTAAAGGAGCAAGGTTAGCTGATTACATCATCTCCCAGAAGTTCTCCATGAAAAACTACTCAGAACTTGTCAAAGCAGGACCATACAGACTGCCCAGTGCTAAAGGTGCGATGCATCTCACTTGCCACATGCAAAAAGTGCGATGCATACTGGAAAGCCATTCTATAGGGTGGGATGATTGAGAGCAGACAAATGGCACAAGTAGTTTGCTAGGTGGAAACCCAGAGAATCTTCTAGAAACTACTCATTTGACACTTGCCTCTTTGAGTTCGCCCAAGGATGAGTAAGAGATCTAAAATCTCCATGTGGAACCAAGAACTATTAGTGAAATGACACTAATCAAAATCCCAGAAGCTGACTCACTCTCCTGTAAACATCTATATATGGATCCTTCATCTAAGAGATCCAAAGGCTGGAATTTTGTAATTTGCAAGGAAGTGTTGTTGGTTTCTCTTTGAAGACATTATTGGGTGATCTTGCTTTGTATGAGGTGAAGAGGGCTTTCATGTTGGGAGGATGACACTGTGTCAGACCAAGTGGTTGTAATTCTCTCTTCCACTACTTTTACTAATAAAGCTATTTGATTTTTCCTCCATATTCTTGTGTATCTCTGAATATTCTGTTGATATATGCATTTGTATGGTTAGTATATATCTGATCCTATATTGTTTACAGTGATAGATCTCTATGATTTAATGGTATTATGTTGCTATGAATCTACAGGTGCTCTTTGAAGCGGGACAAGTAAGGAAGCAGTGGTGAGATTCTGTGAAAGGAGAAAGGAAACAAGCAAGGAGCCAAGCGGAAGACTGAGGTTGGTACTCTTTGCTTCTTTCTCATCTCTCTCTCGTAAAGGAAAAACAAGTGACTTGAATCTGTTTGTTTCTAAGATAGCTACCAGTCTTAGTGGGACTAGCAGCTCTGCATAGACACTAGATTTCCTGATAACAGCTCCGGTAAGGCGTTCCTTTTGCAAATGCAACCGGACTTCGTCGCCCACCCAAAACTTGTGTGGAACACAATGTTAATCATGTCATTTCTTGTACTTGGCATTTGATTTCTCCCGAATGTCATGGACCTGCGGGTGGATATGTTGGATGTGCTTAATGAATTTGTTTTCCTTATTTACTTCCGACTAGACATGAGTCGAATCTACCTGAGTAGCTGCAAATTTTATGGCCACATCAATGGGACATAGTGGCTTGAATTCCAAGCCCATCTGAAAATGGTTATGGCTAGTTGAGTTGTGGAGAACCCGGTTATATCTATGTTGGACATAGGGAAGGCTCTCATCCCATGTGCATGGATTCTTTGAGTTGTACATGCATAGAATGTGTACGATCATCATGTTGACGACCTCTATCTGGCCATCAATTTGGGGATGCAAAGCTGTGGACTTAGTAAGCTTGATGTCTAGCATCAACTAGAGACTGGACCAAAATGTACTGAGGAGCCTATTGTCCCGATCTGAGAAGATAGACTGTGGGATCCCAAAGTGTACCCACACTCGTTCAAAGAAGAATTTAGCAGTGGCTTCTGTTGTGATATTCTTCTTGCAGTCCGCCAGAATGGCCATCTTCGAGAATCTGTCAAAGACCACAAAAACACAGTCGTTTCCATGCTTAGTAGAAGGAAGGTGCGACATGTAATCCATGGAGATGGATTCCCAAGGTCGACTAGGGGTAGGAAACGGATTATAGAGGCCTTTCTTCTTGATGGTCGGTTTGGCAATGGTGCAGGAAGTGTAGGATCTGATGTACTTCCTGACATCCTATCGAAGATTCGACCAGTAGAAATACTTCTGCAGTACTACCACTGTTTTCTCAACCCCGCAATGCCCAGCGGCCCGACTGTAGTGTTATTCCCAAATCATCTTGGCTTGCTCGCTTGAAGGAACACAAAGGTGTCCCTGGTGGCATAGCAGGGCATCCTGGAGGTGAAAATCTAGAACTTTCTGACCCTCCAAGAGCATCTGGTATGTGTGGCCGAACTCTGGGTCGCTTTTATAGAGAAGTGGCCAATCAGAAGTCTTGTGCCCATGAGAGTTGAGCACAGTTGTTAACACCATGATCCGTTGTCAGCTGAGGAAGTATGCAACATTATTGGTGCTACCCTTCTTATACTTGATATTCAAATGGAACTGTTGTAGGTATGTGGACCACTTTTGATGGCAATCATTCTGAAACTTCCCTTGTGTCTGTATGAACTGCAGGGGTTGGTGGTCTATTTGGATGACCATTTCCTTCCCTAAAATGTAATGCTTTCATTCTCAGTAAGCCTACACAATGGAATACATCTCTTTGTATAAGTGGGATACTTCCGGACTGTGTCTAAGAGTGTCTCACTATGATATGCCACTAGATGCCCCTATTGAGTAAGGACTGCACCAATAGCATAGTTAGAGGAATCTGTCTCGATCTCAAATGGTTGTTGCAAGTCTGGTAAAGTGAGCATTGGTGGAGAGAAGAGGCGATGTTTCAACTCTGCGAATGCCTTTTGTTGAGATTCAGACCAAAAGAATTTTGCTTTCGCTCCTCCCTTGGTGACTTGACTCAAGCACCAAGTGATATGAGAGAATCCCAACACGAACCTGCGGTAGAAATTGGCAAGACCCAGAAAGCTATGGAGCTCTGTTAGAGTGGTTGTGGCTGGCCAATCCCGAATGACTTGGATTTTGGCTGGATCCACATGCACCCCTCATTCATCAATAATGTATCCCAGCTACTGAACTTGGGTCATGCCAAAAGTGCATTTTTGCAAATTGGCACACAGCTTGTGTTGTCGCAGTGTTTGGAGAACATGTCGGATGTTGTGGAGGTGCTCTTCCCAACTCTGGCTAAAGATCAGGATGTCATCCAAGTATACCACTACAAATGAGTTGGTGAATGGCCACAAGATGTCATCCATCTATTGTTTCCATGCGGAGGGGTCCTATCTGGAGGGTGTGGCCACCTTCTTCTTCTTTCCCTAAGGGCGTATCATCAAGAAAACAAATTTCCTAGTTTTGGAAATGATCTTACTGCATTGTTTTGCAGTAACCAAAGAGATGGTGGTAGGCGGTGCTACCTCCGGTATCCTATACAAATTATTTCCCAAAGTAACAATAATAGCATGAGGCCTTGACTCATATAGAGCATGTCGCTTCCATAAGTATGGTTGGCCTAATAATATATCACAAACATCAAGGGGAGCAACGTCACATAATACCTCATCCATGAAGTGCTTGATGCTGTATGGAAGGTGGCATTGCTGGCTCATGTGAAGATCTTGTCCTTGGTGAAGCCACCCAATGGTGTACAACTATGGATGTGCTGTGGTCAGTAAGCCTAGCCACTTCATAACCTCTGCTGAAATGAGGTTCTTTTGGCTCTCGCTATCGACAATGAATTGTAGCGGGGAACCCTTTACCCACATCTAGGAGTGGAAGAGGCGCTCCTCCTCCTCTATATCTTCGGGTTCCTCCTTCTGGATCTTCATGGTGGCAACGATGGCGTTGGGCTCCACATCGATAATCTGCTTCCCTTTTTCATTCCCCTTGTCAGGTTCTGACTTAGAGTCGTAACATGCTTCTGATTTCGAAGCTTTTAGCTCAGCCACCAGTGATTCCTTGGCCCGAAATTCACTTGTGTTGTGAGTGGAGCTCTTATGGAAGTTGCACCACTTTCTCGTGTCCTTCTTCAGCTTCACGGCATTGTTCTTTTCTTGCAGCTTTGGCAGGTTGTCCTGTGCCACCCCGCCTTGGCTTTTTCCTTTGTTCTGCGGTTTGGGGTCACCTTTCTCTTGCTTCGGATTTGCAGATCCAAAGTCTCGCTTCTTTTGTTTAAAATTTTGCTTGATCTTGTCTGCATATCAGTATGCCGAGCTGAGCGAGGAGATGTCCAAGAATTCCATATCGTCCTGGATGTGCCTGTGTAGGTAGCCAAGGTACTTGAGAACCAAATGCTTCTCATAATCCTTGATACCCAACTTTGTGCGAAGGGTATGAAAAACATTGGTAAACTCTGACACATCTTGGTCCCTTCCCTGTCGCAGCATTGTCCACTTTAAGTATTTATCCTTGTAGCCCCTGACAATGTAGTATTTCTCCTTCATGGCATCTCGGAATGAGTTCCAAGTGGGTGCGGCTGAAAACAGTGAGTTCATACTTTCATCCTTCTGCTCACAATAAGTTTCCTACCAGTCCTTGATGTGGGGGGTTGCTTTGAGAAGTGCAAAGGTGATCTTTTCCCTACTGGAAAAATCATGAACGAAAAAATATCCTTCTAACAAATTTAACCATTTATCTATAGCATTTGCATCTATTTGACCCTCAAATATGGGAATGTCAAAGTTAACTTGTACCTTAAAGGGAGTGGCACTTCCAGAGTAGCTGTTGGAAGTAGATGTGTCACCCTTGGGTAGTCGCTGAAGGATCTGGGCAAAGTTGTCCATCATCGCATTCCTTTGTTGCTTGAGGGCTTCCTCGAGCAAGATTTTGACAGGATCTCGTGCCCCCTCATCTTTCTTTTCATCCTCCATAGGAGGCCATCATGATTTGTGAGGTTGGTCTTGCAAAGGTTCGACCAGTTCAAGCCCTAACTCCTTATATCCCGACCTCGTTGGGGACATGCAAAGAAAAATAGAGAAAGAGCAAACTGCTCTAATACCATTGATCCATATTTAAACAAGAACACAACCGATTACAGATATAACCATAAATACAAATATGCAGTAGAAAGAACACTTCATTTCATTAATATCAAATACTGAAATATGCTTACAAACAGAATGGAAGTAAGACTAGCTTGGGCAATGGTAGCTTATCTTTGAGAAGAGATGTGGTGGCTACATGCCTTTGAACTATGTTACAATGAGGCTCAAGGGCATTTTTCTTATGGAACAATAAGAGCAAACCCTAAACAGGCAAAACCCTAACCCGAGGAGATGTAACACCAAGATTTTATGGGCCCCGTTGGGGTGAGTTGGACAACCAACTTCCTCGGGTCGTGAATTGGTCATATTATCTCCATTTGACGTGCATGATAAGCCGTTGGAAAGACCTCTCCGAGGACCACGATGGAAAAGATGACTTTATACCAAAGGTCGTTGGCAGTAGATTACCAAAAAAACATCGTTTAGGGCCTCAAAACGGCTCCAGAAGTTTAGGCCCCGAAAAATTGCTAAAAATAGGAAACTGTGCTACAATTAAGGAAACTGAAAAACTAAAAGAAACAATGGTGGGGGTCCAAGTGGAATTGGTAGGTGGCCACCAATATCCACCTGGATCAGACACATAATTTGACGAATTGATACGCATAGCCACCAGCGCAGACCTGGCGATCAGCACAGACACTATGCATTAGTGTGTTGTTGGTCCAATCGCACTCAAGACAATGATGTGCACGTTATCAGATGAGTTGGACAAAGGAGCCAAATCAGTGTACTTGAATGCAACAGAGGCAAGAATTCGTTTCCAGAAAGATGTCACCACAGAGTACACAGGCTACCTAATCCGAATTTAAACAAGAACACAACAAATTACAGAGATGACCATAAATACAGAGATGCAGCTGAAATAATATTTAATTACATTAATGTAAAATACTAAAATATGCTTACAAACAGAAATGGAAATAAACTAGCTCAGGCGATGGTAGCTTATCTCTGAGAAGAGATGTTGCGGCTACATGCCTCTGAACTACGTTACAATGAGGCTCAAGAGCCTTTTTATAATTGAACAATAAGAGCAAACCCTAAACAACCAAAACCTTAACCTGAGGAGATGTAACACCAAGATTTTATGGGCTCCATTGGGGTTAGTTGGACAACCAACTTCCCGTGGTCGTGACTTGGTCATATTATCTCCGTTTGACGCGCATGATACCCCGTTGGAAAGATCTCTCTGAGGACTACGACAAAAAAGATAAGTTTATTAAAAAATCAACGGCGGTAGATTGCCAAAAATACATCGTTTAGGGCCTCAAAACGGCTCTGGAAGTTTAGGACCCGAAAAACTGCTAAAAATAGTAAACTATGCTACAATTAAGGAAACTGAAAAATTGAAAGAAACAATGGTGGGAGTCCAAGTGGAATTGATGGGTGGCCACCAATATCCACCTGGATCACTACCGAGCTTGGCATCAATTCGCAACTATCGGCCATCATGCGGATGTCAAAGAGTTGTTCTTCCCACAGTTGTCCAAGTCTTAGTGATGTCTTGCATGGATTGCTCAAGCCTATTTTTTATCACATGGGTACATGTGAAAATTGTATGTAACATCTTGTAAAGTGAAATTCCAAGTGTCGATATTTGAATGTAACAGTCATAGATTAGTTGAAGAGTCATGAGAGTAAGTGAACAGACACAAAGGGGAATGTCAAGGGTCACCCCACCCTTTGCTATTTATAGAACCTCATGACTGATTGTACAGGCTTTTAGGCAACCAATCTTGCAATAGGAGTATCTTAGAGAAAGCTTGGAGTGTGTTATCCTCCACAATATCCCAAGGTTAATAATGGAAATCGAAGGAGCTAACCTCAAACCACTTGCAGTTCAGCAACTAGCCCTGCTAAACCAGAGAGGGATCTCACTATGAATTCATAGCTCATGATGACTGGAATGGGAAAGGATTTTAGGCTAGATATGTTAGGCTCAAGTAGGATTTTGAAATTTTTAGGTTTTGATCTTGGACAAGGGATGAAAACCAGGTATCTAGGTCAAAGGATCAAAGGGTTATAGTAGCAAAGATATAGAGGAGCAAGGTAGCAATAATTTTGTGATGGCTTTAGGGTTTGTCAGTGTAGTGTAGTGTTTGGAAGAAGAAAAAGGTCTTAATGAGCATGAGCACATGAATTCATTAAGTTAGAAGGAGAATTACACAAAATGATATTCCCATAAAAACATATATTTATGTAAAGAATTATGTTTATAAACATTAAGGAAAACCACTGAAGAAACAAAGATATGAAAGGAGAGATGTATATCATTCAAATAAAATTAAAATAGAGAAAATACATCATCACAAACTCATTGCACATGAATTCCTAGATAATAGTTGCAAACTGCTCCTTTGATTTCCTGAATAAAGTGTCCAAGTACAAGCTACAAGTGTTCTCTTCTCTGATGTCCAACCCATTCTATGTTTGAGAAAATGATACATATAGACCAAAAAACATCTCCCTACTCTCAGGGGTCGAAAACATGAGTCTAGGAAATGATACATGAGGTGTTCCAAACAAACCCTAATGTTTAGGGAGGTTAAAACAACTCCTCCAATTAAACTTTGACTCAAACCACTCTCATTAATGAAGCCTAAATTTACATAAAACAACTTAACAAGTCTATTTACCCATCATTACGTCATAATTACATCAAGGTTAATCAATTACACCATAAAAAGTTGAATCCAACTGATAAAACTGAAGAAAAGATGTTACATGAAAAAATGCAACGAAATCAGCCAAAAATGTAGCGAGCCTAGAGAAAACGCAGCGAATTTGGGAGAATTGGTTTTTGAAGGCCTTCCTAAAGTCCAAATTTTGATCTTGATGTATCATTGGAAAGTTTTGGATGTCTACTACATGATGGACTCTTCAGGAGCTGAAAAAGGTTACTTCTAGCCCCTCAAAACTACATTCTCCCACGGGTGCTCTCAAAAAAGTAGCGTGGTCTTCAACAGGAGGGTAGAAAGGTGATTTTTAGGTGGTTTTTGGCCATTTTCACCTATCAAAACCTGCTTAATGTCTACTCCCTCAGGCTAGATGTGATATATAAGTCATGCCAAATCCAGATATTCAAAAAAAATATGATTTGGAGCTCCCTAACAAAAGCGCAGTGTGGGGCACACTGCGTTTTTGGCTCCATGACGTGTCAAAATGTGCAAAAATTCACAAAAAACCAAAATTTCTCCAAAACTCCTCAAAATTGGTTTATGAAGTCCTCAGGTGCTATGCTATGCTATGAGGGAGGCATCAGCAAGAAAATCCAACTTTACCTTCCATTTTTTCTTGATTAGGGTTTCATTGAGTTTCTCCTTCAACTGCTTGATCTTGATCTCGGAAACCTCATTCCTTGTGTAGTAATGCATGGCCATGTGTCTTTGTAACCTGTTGTCTTTGTTAGCCCTCTTAAGAAGCTTCTCCAAATGAAAAATTACCTTATCAAGCCAAAACTCTGTATTCTCATTGATTTCTACTGCAATTAGGTCAACTAAAGTCATTTGCTCTCTTTGCTGCTAAAGTGCTCTTTTGAGGCCTCTAGTCCTTGGCCTTTTCCTTGTCACCCGATCCTAATGCTCATCTGAATCCTCTACATAAACCACCACTTTTCCCTTTATATCCTCTTTTCCAACATCAACCTCATACTTTTCCGAGAGTAGTTGTTTTACCTTCAATTGTTGATTCTCGTGCTCTAGAAATGAAATCATGAAATTGGACTTTGATAAACTGTCTTTAAGCTCTTTTATCTTAGCATCTTTCCCCATGATGACCTGCTCTATTGTCTTATGCTCCTCATTAACCTTTAATTCAACCATGTCAATTTCAATATGAAATGATTCCTCATCTTGCAATAGTGCCTCATGCTATGATTGTAATCCCTGCTTTGCTGATGTTGCTGATGTAAGCTTGGCCCCTTCCACAACATGTGGAGTAAACACAAGCCTATTGCCTCTTTGATAAGTTTGAGTCACCTCAGGCCTAAGTATCCTCTCAAATGTAGGTCTGCTAAATGAGACACTCTTCACATGCTTAGATGGTGTTGATGGTGTACTTTTGCTTGTAGATTTACTAGTAGAAGACAACAAGACATCTGACTGAATTAATGTCTCCCAAGTGATGTTCTTCTAAGCCAGCTGATGAAATACAATAATTTTGATGAGGGCATGGTGAAAAAGGATTTTTTGATGATCACTTTGTCTATGCTACACCTTCTCTACCATTTTAGGCAAGCTTTGGTAGAGGTAGTAGGATAGGTTTAGTGGCTTTACCCTTGTGAAATGCATCAACAGTCTAACATGATATTTGTACAATCTAGAAAATCTTCCCTCACATGTAACGTACTTCATAATAACCCTCATCAGTGGAGAAAATTTCTCAAGGAGTTGTCTGAAATGAAAAACCTTCTTAATGTTGTGTTTATAGTGGCCTTTGATGAAAGGTAGATAGTTTTGCAAATCCAAGTCCTGACTCTTAAACCATTTTTCTCCACTATTGGGTATCCCTGTGGCTGCTACTATGACTTCAGTTGAAATAGTGAAAGTAACACCTACAATAGTGACCTTATCTCTCCTCAAATGAGTGGCAAACAAACTGGTCAACTTGGCATGGTATTTGACCCTTTGAACTAGCTTACAGAACCCTAAACACCCTACATTCTCAAAGCACTGCTTGGACAGTGGGGAAGACATCAAATCCTCAGTGTTTAGTGGTTCATATCTCAAGATTTGACCTCCTTTGTTATAGGATTTCCTTTCCTCCTCCATTTTGATTGTGTGCAAGTGAAAACCCTAATTAGGAAAATAAGGGAATGGATGAGGGGATAGGATGGAGGGTTTAGGGAAGGGGAAAGAGGGTAGGAAAATTTAGGGAGATAGGTAGGGGTGTTAAGGACCTTTGAGAAGTGGAATGGGAGGAAATGGGTATAGGGTCTGGTCTAGGGAATTTATACATAGTCCAACTAGGAAAACTATGAAAAACGCAGTGTATGGGCAAATTGGAGGATATGCACCATAAAATCAAAGAAAACTAACTTGTGGAGGGGCGAATAAACTTGAACTTACTTTTAGAAATCTTTTGAAACCTTAGTTGCACTTTGGAAACCATTTAAAATCGGTGTTGTGACTGTAGGAGAGAAAACGCAGCGTAATTTCTGTGTAGGAGAGAAAACGCAGTGTGTGCTCTGGAAAATGTAGCGTGGGTACTGGAAAATGCAGTGTGGCTGTTTTGATTGCTTTTTGGAGTGTTTTTGCCTATGAAAATGCCGAGGAAATGATTTATTGGTTAATGAGAGTTCTCTACCAATGAATATGAGGGAGAGAAATGAACTGATATGGTCTTTATAGCTTGTTAAAGTCAATTTCATAATGGTAGGCTGGCCCACAATATATTTTCACTTTACCTTTGGAGAATTTGTAACTTTGGAAATTTCATATGCAGTTTTAGAACATTGAACTTATTACATCATTTTGAATAAATTACACTTTGGAACAGAACCTTTTGAGAAAAACCCTATTACTACTCCTTCATTTGTCGGATTTATGAATGACATGACAAATTTTGATGACTCTAACCCTAATGACCTAATGGTGACACTGAGCTGAATGAAGACCATGGTGATATGACTGAGATGATGATGATGACCTTTCAGTGATGGCACATCCAACTGAGTGATGGAAGTGACCGGAACATGAAAATTTTGAAGGAGCAACAATAGACCTAGACACACTAGCTAGTGACCAAATTTTATTTTGAAAACCTAATGAAATGATTAAAATTTGACTTTGAGACCCCTAACAAAACCTTGTAAGAGCATATTTTATCATTGGTGATAGGAAGAACTAACTAACACTAACAGAGTGTATTGTAACAAGCCTGACTTCTCCACAGTGCAGAGCTAGTACATCTCTTTGGAGGAGCAGGCAGCAGTGACTGTAACGTTCTGTTATCGGGACTAGTGGTTGGTCATGGTTGTACTGTATGATTGGAACTTTCACTTCTTAATATAACAAAGCCAACACGTTTCATGCATATGTTGTTATTATATTTCAATTATCTTGGTTACTCTAATGATATATGTATATGTTTTCTTACGCATGTATGTATAGACTCTTTCTGTATATGTATGTATGAATCTTACTGAGATGTGTTGTTGGTTTAACCATCACTTTGGATTGTTGGTTCACCTACCTTCTAGTTTGTGATGCATCTTTGCTCGTGTGTTCCCTTCCAAGCCGTGTGTTTCCACAGGTTTCCAAGGGGAACACTCACCCCATTTTCCATGTGTTAGAACCGTTCATGCACCTTCCTTGGCCTGATACACATGTCACACCCTTGCTACCAACAAGGACATCTTACTTACCTCTGCGCGCAACGCGGTTAAGGTGATACCTTACGACCCACTGTTGGGACTCCTACACCAAATGATCTAAGGTCTAGTTGGGACTTCTTACCGGGGAGATCCCCTAACATGTTGGCAGGTCTAGCACCGTCAACATTTTTTGAACTAGAAGGAGGGAAGATGAAAAGCTATGTCCTCTCATCTTGTTTTGAATCTTCGCACATTCATCATGGATACTAACAAGTTCATCCCTTCGGAATTTTGTTTTCATGCCGAACCCCTTGACATCATGAGGGAGTTTTTTGATCTCTTGTCGGAATTCACGTATGATGGTGAAGGTGAAGTAGCCTAGCCTGAGTACTTAGAAGACTTCTATGCATTCCTTGAGGATGCAGATGAGTTCTATGTAGAAGAGGCTAGCGTGCTACTTGCACACACACTTCGTGAATCCCCACAATGATGGTCCTGAAGTCTGACACCCGACAGCGTGCACTCACTTGAGCATTTTTGTGATCTCATTGAATCTAGTTTCCATCATTTTGATCCAGAACCTCTTGAAAAAAAATTGTTAAAACAATGGAAGACTCCACAAGAATCGCCTGTGGATTTTTGGGACCGCTTCCATGTATTGCAGTTTGAAGCTCCGAAAATTCAGATGAAATTCCAATATCTCATTGACATATTTGAATATTTCCTTACCAAATATGTCAATCACAAGAAGAAGTTGAAGTTAAAACCCTGCTCAGCATACTAAAGTGATGGAGTTGCGCAATCACATATGGACACGGTCGCTGTCATGAGTGACTATCCACCGTCCTCTAATCAAACGGATCCACCACCGCAAAGTGATGTGGGAGAACATGCACACACATCTGATCAACTATCACATCCTCCCAACATCACTTCTCTCAATTTTCACGTAGAATTGGTTGGAAATCCCATGGGTTGTCACATGCATGTCTTACCTCAACCTCCATCTTCATGTTCTACTGATCCTCTGAATTACACTGTCTTGTGTTCTTTCATTCAAGACTCTACACCTGTTGTGAATGAGGATCAAGCTGTTGACAGATTTGGTGTCGTACAACCATCCTGCATTGTCATTCATGAAGAGTATGATTGGGAGCCTAAAAATCAACCCGCGATGAAGGATGTTTCCCTTTTGTACATGCCTCCTCCATTTTTCCCTGACTTCTTTGGTGATTTTGTCATCTCTGATTTCACATGTGTATCTCCATCTATAGATGCACCCATTGTTGATCATTCGCAAAACACACTAGATATCAGTCCATCATCTGACAACAGAGAGGAAAAATCATTCTTTAAAAATCCACTTGATTTTTAATCTACCTTTTCCAAAAACATAGAGGGTGAATTTTTCTACTTCTCATCTACCCCTCTGTTTGATTCATCAGATCATGAGGATGCCGAAGAAATCATTGATTTTTTTTATTGTAGCTGTCGTGATCTATTTACCCCTGTATTCGATCATGATGATGATTCTATCGCAGTTGATTTTTCAAATCCACCTGTTTATGATTATCTATATGTCGACGAAGTCGAAACCCCGCAAACTATCGAGGCACTTGAGCCCGAGCTGATGGTTATGTCAAGCCCTCGCTGTCCCAAGGTTGGTTTTACTTCTGAACATGAAATTTTTGAAACACCCAAGGCTCCTCATCACTCATCTTTATGTATTAAAGATCAATCTCACACATAGATTATGCTTTCTCCACTCGAACTACACGATCCCATCGCTCATGCATTGGAGGAATCTTACATAGCAAGCACACGTGCGTGACACAAGTTGTCTTTGTTTCTTTCATTTTCTTGCATGTCACAATCAAGAGTATGCGTATGCTTAACATCTGCACACAATGTCACACAGCACCATGGTAAGTCCACGGATTGCATGTCATGCACTTGCACTCACTTATGTTCTGTGAACGCATTTAAACTCGGAGTGTGTTTGTCTTCATTTTTATATCTTTCATGTGTGCTGGTTCACATAGCTATGTTGTTTGCGAACTATGCCTTCACCAACATGGGTTGACCAATGCATTGGTGGCTGCATTGGATGTATCACTTCATGTGAGCAGACCCATGCACCGTTAGCTTAGGAGTAGGAGTAGTGTTTGCTTGCATGCATGTTTGCTTCTTACCTTATCTCTTTGCTTGCTTTCTTGTTTGTTTGCTTAATATCTTTGCTTACACATTTACTTCTGCTTTTTCTTTGTGTTGTTGTTTGTTTGCTTGTTTACGTTCGTAAGTTAGTTTTGCATGAAATCGTGTGGGACTCTTGAAACAAGTTGGATAAAGTACAAGAGGACTTGTGTAGTTATCAATACGTGGTTAATCTGTCGTCTTGCCTCTGTATGAAGAACTTGTTGTTTTCATTCCATGATACATCAATGGAAAATACGTTCTGTTTGAAGTGAACCTTGGTGAAAACACAACACTTGCACGCTAACTAGTATCACCTACTCTAGTCGACTGTTTTTGGGTTAATCCTTGTCAGCTCAGTCAAGTAGAGTAAGGTGAGGGGGAAAACCTTAATAAGCATGTCAGAGGTATATACAAACTACTTCTCTGAAGGAACAACCTCTTTTGCTCTCAATAAGTTGGGATCCCTCTTCCACCTCTGAAATGAATAAGTTCTATGCACAGTTATGGAAAATGAAAATGTGAAAATTTTCTTAAAAAAATGAAAATGAATAAGGTGAAAGAAGAAAAATGATTCCTACGTAGAATGGTGATGCAAATAACTCCGTTGGGGTACTAACCAAGTTTGTTGGCAGCAGAGCGATGCTTGTGTTCCCACGTGACTCCGCTGGGGTACTATCTAGGCCTACTGGCAGTGGAGCAACACCAGAGATGAAACTAAAACTCTGACGACCATAAGGCGTGTACACCAATATACCCCTCATCCCAATTGAAACAACTGTGTTGGCTTGGCTTGGAATGTGTGCCAACCAACCAAGAGCTTAGCAAATGCTACATCTTACAATCAAGCAAATGTGGAAGCCAAGACGGACAGAGAACTGAACAATACTTCCAGAGGTGTTAGACTTGATTTTCACGAAGAAGGTCCATTCAAAGAGATGGAGTTCTACCAGTGTGTAATGAAGTATTGTAGCAGCTACAACCACCCTCCAAAATTTTTCCTTAGCTTTGTTTTGGAGCCTCCCTACTGACCATCCTTAGAAGCATGTCTTGCACTATCAAGTACATTGGCTTTAGCTGATTTTGAGTGGCTTACCAGCCTGTGCATGTCATTTTTCTTCACTCCCTTCACAGGCTGCCTTTCGGGACTTAGGCTATTTGCTGGCTGAGTAGCTCCCCCAGAAAATTACGCAATTCTGGAGGGGAACTAGCCTTCCCTCCAGAAATTGTGGAAATCTGATGGGTAGCCTGTTGGGCTCCAAAATTTCGCAAGACAGTCAGACAGCCTTCCCATAGAAAATTGTGCAATATGGCCTGGCACTAGGCCTCAGCCCAGAAATTGCGCAATTTTGGGAGACAGTCACCTATTGACCCCAGAAATTACATAATCCTTCAAGGACAGCCAGCCCAACTCAGCCCAGAAACTGCGCAAATCCCTCTCCCAGGCTTGTAGGCTATTGCATATGCTTTCAGGTTGACCGGTCCCCTTCGGGACCTAGCAAACCTTATTTGCATGCATGCGCTGCTTTTCCCAAAAAACCAAAACGAAACATGCAAAAGAATCCCTAGATTTTAGGGATCTATTTTTAGCAGTTGGAGGTTACATACAAAGATCGTTTTAGAAACTGCCCTCCAAGTGTCACTTTTTCCTAGATTTGTGGCATGTGTGTCATGAGCCTCAAAAATTATTTATTCGACACTGCAGAGCTCATTCTTGACATCGATCTTGGAGCTCTAACATCCCACAACACATCTAGGAGTCTTCGGCACATCTAATGATGCTTTTTTTGGGTAAGTCCGCTTTACATGTCTTTTGTAGCATTTATGTCGCTTTTTGTGTTTTGGCTTGTGTGAGTGTTGTCTGCTTGATTTCTATGAACGCTTGTTGTATTTTGCATGCATGTTAGCTAGTATAAGCACTATTTCAGTTTTCATTTACATCTCACTGTTTTCACATGCATGACACTATTTTTGCACCAACGGTCGCCGATGCGGTGACCCGTTTCACACACATGCATGTTTTCCCGTTTTCTAAATCTTGCATTCATTGTTTGCATGCATGATCATTCAATCTTGCTTACACTCAGTTTCACCATGCATTTGAAGCTTCATATGTTTTCAGTCACCCGTTGGCGGGTCTTGGCAACCTTGGCCCAGGCCTTGCCTTACCCGGACAACATTGCGCATTTCTAAGAGGGAAGGCTCTTCCTTCCTCCCAAAAAATGTGAAAAACTAGCCAAACACTGTCCTCCAGGATTTCTTTGCGCAATTCTGATAGGCAGTGCTCTGTTGGCCCAGAAAATTGCGCAATGCAGTCCCCGGGCTTGCATGCCTTGCTGACTGAAATCGCGCATTGCACAATCGCAGCCCCTACTAGGTCAGCCTAGATTGCGCATTGCGCAATTCTAGTAGTCAACCAACCTCCTGACAGTCTGTACTGTCTTTTGCACAGTTCCAACAGTTAGCCTCCAGACCTCCCTGTGAAAATTGTGCAATCCTTGTCATCAGTCTCCTAGGTATGTTGCATGTCAGTCCTCAAGTTTGCTTTGGTTTTCAACTGACAGATTACTTGCCATGAATGTCGCCATGTCTCCAGGTATAGTAGGTGTTCGCCCGTCTCTCAGCAATTCAGGTTCAATGGCCTCCAAGAGAGCAGGGTCAAAAGACACCAACGAGAGCGCAACTGGAGATGAGTTGAGCAAGTATCTATGAGTTTGTTGATCTACGAAGACACCAAGTTGCTCGTAGACAAAGAAATAAAACTGAAATGGTAGGACATCAATGATACATTCTCAAGCACATTTGGGGAAGATCTGGAGGACCACAGGGTCTATGTGAACATTTAAAAGTCTGGCTTGTACCGGAATGCATGCAAGTACCCCACGTTTCCATGTGCGGACATGATACATTGGATCATCTCGCACATTGATCCTGAGACAATGGTGTTAAGAAGTGTTAGTGGGACTGATATTTCTACCTTCAAGGCAAAGGACTATCAGCAGATGTACCACTTGCCGCAGTTGGTGATCATAATGGAGGCAGCCTTCAACAAACCCAACAATAGTGCAAACTCCAGGGATATCTTGAAGAGCTGGGTGAAGGAGCTAACCAAGTGTTACACAGTAATTTGTCACCATTGGTCACCGTCCCTGTTACCCCTGTTTCCGTACATTGGAGGACGCATTCCGGGACCTGTGAGGAGTGACATAGCCTAAAAACACTTGCATTATGTTCCCCTGAGTATGTACTTCATGTTCCCTGAAGACACCTTCTGCAAATTATCCCTCAAAAGTGCCCTTTTTCCATTGGCGCGGGTCCACAGTGTCTTACCCGCGCCAATCAATGAGATCCTCAAAAGGGGGTGCGACCATTGGCGTTTTGTCTTAGAACAACACCCGCGCCAACCAAGTTTGGTAATGATTTTTCAAAAATGCGCACCCATATGTTTTTTCCCTTCAGATCACGAAGTCTTTTGAGGATAAAATCCATCTGATAGAGGTCGAGAGTCATCATCTATCCTTGACATCTATCCACAGCGGCTTTTCGGAGATAATGTCAATCAACAATGGGTGTCCTAGTGCATTGTATCTTCCTCCCTTCTCCATCTATAAAAGTCTGTCCTCATGCATTAGACAAGCTAGTTTTTGAGTAATGCTAGTTGTGATTATGCTTGTCTTGAGTGATAGTAAGAGTCTTGAAGCATAGGGAGGTTATGCTGTCGGAAGTCTGAGAGAGAGAAGGTCTATTGCAAGACATACATAGCTGCTCGCCCAGCCAGAGGATAGGTTCAACGTCAGAACCTTGGTTGTATCTTTCTCTGCTTATTATTCATTAATAAATGACTACTGTTATGGTTCCAATCTCATTGTTCATCATGATAATGTTTGGTTTATTTCCTTTCTGACTGAAATATAGTTGTATGTTAGTGGATTTTATGCTTGTTCTCGTTTTGTTCTTTGCATGTGCAGGTATCCATACGCGGGGATCGCAAGGATTGTGACCTGCCGGAGCAAGGGAACGGGAGTATCAACTCTTCTTCGACATTAGCATTGGACTCCAGGTTGGTTCTCGTAATCCACTTTTAATATGCAACTAGGAACTTGCGTAGTAGCGTGATTTGATTGTTGCTAGTCCCATTTTGGGCTAGTGGGATCGCCTCTGTCCACAGAGGGGATTTACCTCTCCAACAATTTGGCGACTCCACTGGGGAGGAGCTATTTGTTGTTTGATTCATAAACCTTGGACGGAGTCTGAAGCACGGCCAGGCAGCCTTTGAAACGCTATTGCTTTGCATTAGCGGAGTAGATCAACGACACTTCAGTCGATCTCCGGTTTGGTTTATGAACCGAACGGCTTGGAGTTTGTCTTGCATGTTAGTTTTCCCTTGCCTGCTTGTATAAATGAGCTTTCTGGGTCAGCTTTGAAGTTGTTTTCTGCTCTTAGACCTGTCTGAGTACTGTTGACCAGACCCTGGGCTGTTGTATTTATTTTTTGGGTCAGCAAACACGGTTGGCGCGTTTTTTCCTCTGACAGTCGCGCCAGTTGGCGCATGTTGCAGAACAAAAACTCACGCCAATTCCTGAATAGCGCAAGTTGCAGGCTGACAGTCGCGCCAGCTCTGTGAATTTTGCCAGTTTGTTTGTTGGAAGCTCCTTAAACTCAGATTTTTGTTTTTGTATATCTTTTGCAGCTTCTGGAAGTGTGTTGGACATCTGTTTGACTGGTTGTTACCTTTATCCTTCAGTTGTTTGCTTATTTCTATCGATTTTGTATCCCAGCCCTAGAGCATCTAGTGGCTTTGCATGTCGAGCCTTCTGTGGGAAGTTTTGCTTTTTGATTATCCAGTCAACTTTTTGGTTGTTTTCTGCACCTGTCTAGTAGTTGTTAAAGCTTGTTATTCCATGCTTCTGAGCAATTCACCTCTAGCTTGTTTGGATTTTGCTTGACTTCATTTGAACTTAGATCACATGGTTCATTGAAGGTCTGTGCGCTTTTCCTTGTTTTGACAGTTCATCTTGGTGTTTCAGATTTGGTTCTCTTCGCATTAAGTGAATTTTGTTTATTTATGCCTGTTAATATCTCTTGAAATTCGTTTAAATGCATTATGCAATTTTAAAAGAAGAAAAAACAAAGGATCTTTTTGCATTATATTAGTTAGCATTTATTGTTATTTGTTGCTTTTAAAAAGAAAAGAAAAGAAAAAGTTTCATTTCTTGTTATTAGCTGCATTAGGATCTTTGTTGTTTGTTTATTGTTCATTTTGTTTGTTTGAAAATCTCAACTCTCCTGTAGTTAGAATTCATTGAACGAAATGATATAATTTTGGCATATAGTGTGCATTTAGGAAATTTTTGAGATATCACATACGGTAGGACCAAAAAACTGAAACTTAATTGAAGATCAACTGTAAAATAAACCGAATGAACCTAATAACGCATTGGAACCTAACGCACATATTCTAGAGGTCTAGGCTAGAGACGTGTTCCGGCGTCGTAAAACCTAGTAACTATTGCCTCACTGATGGTTGGGTGATTCCTCCTGAGAGACAATAAGTACCAGTACGGACTGAGCTCCCACGTGCCGTCGCGTATATACGGGAGACCCCACTAGGCTATCATCCTTTATCCATAGGAAGCCGAGTCTGTCGCCTTACAAGCCGTAATGCACTGAACACAGCATTCGGGAAGATTGATTGCAGTACGGGAAGTCCTTGGTTTTCATCTGATTGCCAAGGTGTATAAGCAGTTTTACGGATTGTTTGGTAAACCTTTTGCCTAGAGTCTCCAGAGTAGTCACTTTTGATCCTTTTCAGACTCCTTAAAAGAAAAGGTGCCTGTGAGCATCTTGTCACTTCATGCTCATTAAACATTCGAAGGAGACTAGAGTCATCTTTTGTCCTTTTCTCGACTCTTAAAACATGAAAAGGTCAAGTTGTGTCTTTGCGTCCTAAAATTTATTCGGCCACGATAACATTTACCTAATTAGATTTTGTTTGCGTTAATTTGAGTAGGGGTGTGTCTCGGTAGATTCCTTAGGTTTTGTAAAGTTTCATCCTGGCGGAATTACCAATTTCGTCTTCTGCCGAGATACCGGTTGTGAGTCTTCCTATGGTTCCGAGTATACAACCACTTAGTTCTCGTGCCCCAGGCGACGAAACTTACCAGTTTCATTGGAACCCTACTTGGGAACCTTCTGAGGACAGTGTCCCTTTTTGGGACTATACTTCTCCTCGTGTGTCAGTCCCACCTTCTTCCTCTGACATGGAGGATTTCTCCCCCACGACGACTGATGAGTCCGTTGCGACGAGCGGTGAAATTCCCACCGCAACGGACCCTATACTTGTCAGTAGCACTCCCACTACTGCAAACCTACCACAAGGCTATAAAGCTTTAAGGGATACTATGCCCTCTGGAACTCCTTTCACGGGTTCTATTTGGTCCCCACTCACTTTTCCAACCACGGAGCCTTTTACTCCGCAAAGTCGCAGTACACCTGTTACCTCAATCACAACCGCTCCAACGGTATGTGCAGCCTCTTCGACTCCTATTTTTAGTCGTCCTTCGGCTTCCTTATTCGGAGTCTTTGATCCTACATCAAATGTCCCAACACAGGGGCCATACGATCCATATTTGCCGTCTCAACCGTTTGTTGAGGTATCAGTTCCGTTGTCAATTGATTGGGGCTCCACCTCTTTCCATGGTGGTCAAGTATCATCTGTGCAATCTCCAAGACAACCTCCTCACGACCAACAAGGGCAATCCTTCCATGGAAACCCTTTCGCTTCTGGTGGTCTGTTTTTCTCTTCCTATGTTCAACCTTCTGGTAACTCAGGTCAGTCTTCTGTTCAACAAGCCCAACCTGGTATCCAGCAAGGTTATCCTACTGGACAAATTGGTCAATCATCTGTTAACTTAAACCAACCCAATGTCTAGTATGGTTCAATATCTGGACCAGCTGTTCAGCCACATGGTCAGCCTACCGTCCAGTATAATCAACCTTCTGGGCAAGTCGGTCAGCCTCAAATCCAATCAGGCCAACCAACTGCCCAGCCCACTCAGCCATCTGGTCCATTAGGACAACCTTCAATTGTGCAACAACAACAACTCCATTCCCAGCAGGTACAACCTTCTGGGTAGGGAAGTCAATCCCAATATCAACAAGGTTATCCTTCCGGCCAGATAGCCCAACCTACAGGACATCTTTCTGGCACTGCTCAACCTGGTTTTTCGCCCCAAGCTGGACCCCAACCCCCGTCTGGTTTTCAAATGCAAGCTGGGATTCAATCCCAACCGCTTTATCAACCTCCGCCTACTCCTCAAACTCAGTTTGGAGTCCAGCCACCCTATGGTTACCAGCAACCTCAAGGGCAACCTTTGTTTGCCCCGTACCAAAATTATCAACAATTGTAGACGAATCCTTATTATCCGCAACCATATGGTGCTTCTGCAGGACCGATTGGTAATCCATGGAGCGCTGGGGGGCAAAACCCAAATCCTTACGGACAAAACCCTATGGGGCCAAATCCGTCCTGACCAAGCCCTTGGGGGCAACCGCCAGTTGGTTGGAACCCTGGTGCTCCACCCCAACAGTAGCCCCAGATGT
Organism: Pinus tabuliformis; assembly: GCA_031772625.1. Classification (NCBI taxonomy): domain Eukaryota; kingdom Viridiplantae; phylum Streptophyta; class Pinopsida; order Pinales; family Pinaceae; genus Pinus; species Pinus tabuliformis. The sequence goes on from CM062819.1 coordinate 1,928,294,984, forward strand.
CCTTTAACCCTCAATTACCTTTCTTAGCGACTTTAGAATTGCCGGATGTGTCTAAATTGACCAATGATCCTATTCTACATAATCCATATTGGCCTCCGGTTCCAACGAAAATTCCCGGTGACTGTCCAAAATTCGATGGTAAGCCTAGTGAGGATCCACAAGCTCATGTCATGACTTATCACCTATGGTGCTCATCCAATTCATGGCTTGATGATTCAATTCGGCTTCGCCTTTTTCAAAGGACTCTCACCGGCTCTGCCGCTAAGTGGTATATTGAGCTCAATCGCGGATCCTTTCAGGATTTCAACTCCTTGGCTATGGCATTCCTCACCCATTTTCAGTTTCCCGTTCGATATGAAATGGGTACACACCTCCTCACATCCTTAAGACAAACGACGGCTACGCATATCTCTGATCATATCCATGAATGGAGACAGCGTAGACGTATGATCAAATTTTGGATTCCCGACCAGCTTCTTACCGATTGGTTTACGACTTCGTTCGTTCCTCCAATAGCTTGGGATATCGCCATGGGGGCATGTGTCACTGAAGAGCAAGCTATCATGCGAGCTCAGTACCTTGACTTGGTTTACTCTCAGTCAGGTACATTGTATGATTATCTGCCTGATGCCCCTAGACCAAGAACATCCAAAGCTCCACCAACACCAACTGTTGACGGTATTATTGGAACTGTTAGTTCATCCTCAAAGAAAAATTCCGCGAACCCTGGGAAGCAAAAACCACCCGTGTCGAATGAACCCACTTCTCAGGTAATACCCACTTCGAATGTTACTTCCGAGGTCAATGCCGTCCAATCCACCACAGCAGACAAAGCCTCGAAGGCAAAAAAGAAAGGGAAAGCGAAGAATAAGCCAGATCAACCTAAGAAGGAAGCCCCTAAACCTCCGCCAGAGGATGGTGCCAAGCGCAAACCCAAGTATCCTTGTCTTATCTGTGATGAGGATCACTATACCAAGGACTGCCCGAGGCGGTCCGAAGTTAGTCGTTTGTTGAAAGGTGCTCCCGGGACTCCTGTGGTGCTTAAAGAACCCTTTCCCTCACAACAAACTCAAAAAACTCAAATGGTGGCTGACCCATCTCAGCCTCCCTCTTCCTTTGGTTCTCAAGTGTTTATGGCTGGAACGATACCTATCAATATCAGTACTCGAACAAAAGATTATCCGCCATCTATCGGGAAGGAGCCTGAGATACCCTCTAGCGCTCCTCCATTCAGTTCGGGTCTGCTCCACATTGAGAGACCTACTACTGAGACGCCTCTTCGACCCCCTCCAAAAGGAGTACTCCGGAAATCTTCTTGCAACCCAAACGCTCTTGCTGCACAGCACTACAATATCGTTGAGGACTTAGCGCAGACTCCATTGGCTATGTCCGCTTTAGAAGTTCTCCAGAGCTGCCCTTCTCAGAGGAAGTCCTTGCTATCCGCTATTGGTGTCATAGACCCGGCAGATTCGGATTTAATTACTTTTGACTTAGAACGCCATACCCAGAGACTGCCTCCTCAAATTGCATTCCTTATATAGGTTATCATTGACTCCAAAACGATTCATCGTACAGTCATCGATGAAGGTGCTTCAACTTGCATCATGTCTGTCGCCTGTTGGAAAGCTATTGGATCTCCTACGCTGAGTCAGTCTCCCACAACCTTGGAAGTCTTTGATGGAAGGGCCTCTCGTCCTTATGGTATACTCCAACGTTTGCCCATCACTTTAGAAGGGAAGATGGTCGAAATGGAAGTTGAAGTCGTTGATGCTACTCTTACCTACAACCTCCTTCTCGGACGTAGCTGGATCTAAGCGATGAAAGCTGTTGCTTCATCTCTGTTTCGTATCATCCGTTTCCCTCATCAAGGGAAGATTGTTACCGTAGACCAGCTATCTTTCTTCGCTTCTTCTTCTGAAGGTAACATCCCTTTTGTGGAGCATACCTCGAAATTATCTGAGAGTTTTGGAGCCGGACTTTTCAAAGATCTCGCCCTTATGGGTGTTTTTCCGCTCCCACCTCCTAACGTCACCTCTGTTAATATGATCACTACTTGTTCTGATCCGTGGATCATTCCTCCCACCGACCAAGTAGATTCTTGGGGCGACAAGATGTCGTTGAGTCCTGCCGAACTCAACTACGTTGAAATTATTGCTGCATCGGCTCCCTCTTTCGAGCCTGCTCTTTCGAGCACGGTTCTCCACTCCTTCAATCCATCCTCAGGGCTTGTAGATGAGACTTCTTCGGATCCTTTGCAAGAACCATTCTCATCTGATGAAGCCATTATTGAGACTATGTCTCTCAAGGAACTTCCTTGGCATGATTCTCACCATCGTTCCTTGTTTCTCCCTGCACCTCAGGATATTATCACTTGTCTTGAACGGTTTGCTCCTTGTCTCCCACAGCAAACACCTATTCAGATTTATAAGGTGTCTTCTGAGGGGAATTTGGCAAATATTACGCAAACCCAGCCCATCGGCATCTCTGTCAAACCAGGGGTTGTCGAGCATCTTCATATTGGAGTCACTTGTACTCCCGAGGAGATTCAACTTTATTCCAACCTCTTTCGCGAATTTCGTGACATTTTTGCATGGTCTTATGAAGAAATGCCCGGCATTGATCCTAGCATAGTGGTGCATGAGATAATCACGTACCCAGGTGCTAAGCCTGTTCGTCAACGTTTACGCCCCGTACACCCCCGAAAGGCTGCAGCGATTAAGGCCGAGGTAGAGAAGCTTCTTAAAGCCGGTTTCATTTATCCTATTCCGCTCACAGATTGGGTTTCGAATCTCGTACCTGTGACTAAAAAACAAGTTACAATCCGGGTTTGTGTTGATTATCGTGATATAAATCGAGCCTATCCTAAAGATAATTTTCCCACACCATTCATTGATCAAATTATTGACGAGTGTGCCGGAAGTGAAATGTATTCCTTCATGGACGGTTTTTCTGGCTATAACCAGATCAATATTGCTCCCGCTGATCAACACAAAACTGCCTTTATCTGCCCATAGGGCACTTTCGCCTATAAGAAGCTACCTTTCGGTCTTAAAAATGCCGGTGCTACCTTCCAGCGTGCAATGTCCTATGCATTCCATGACATTCGACACATTGTACAGCCTTACCTGGATGATCTCCCTGCTCATTTAGCTAAACGTCAGGACCACCCTAAGCACCTTCGCGAAATCTTTCTTCGCTGTCGATACTACCGAATCAGGCTTAATCCTCACAAGTGTGTCTTCTGCGTTGAATCTGGCCGATTTCTCGGGTTTGTCATTTCCCGAGAGGGCATCCGTTTGGATCCCCTTAAAGTCGAGGCTATAGTGAATCTTCCTCCCCCTGCTTCTTTGCAGCAATTGCAGAGTTTGCAGGGTAAAGCCAATTTTTTACGTCATTTCGTTCCAAACTATGCCGAGGTGGCCAAAGGTTTTACAGGATTACTAAAGCACGATATCCCTTTCCATTGGGATGCCACAGCTCAGGAATCTTTTGAGCGTCTCAAGGGCCTCCTTGTTTCTGCTCCATTGCTCCGTCCTCCGAATTATTATCGCGACTACACCTTGTATTTGGCCGCCGCTGACACCACCATCGGCATGGTTCTTGTCCAAACTGATGATGATGACACTGAGCATGTTATCTATTATCTCAGCCGCAACCTTTTAGACACGGAAACTCGATATGCTTATGTCGAGAAGTTGGCATTGGCCGTTGTTTGTGCTGTCCAACGCTTCCGTCATTATATTCTGCTGCGTACTACTACTGTGATTTCTGATTGCAACCCCATGACGTATATATTGTCACGCCAGTTGCTGGGGGGCAAGTACTCGAAGTGGATTGTTATCCTCCAAGAGTTTGACTTGGAATTTACTACTGCCAAGTCCAAGAAATCACTTGTTTTTGCTGAGTTAATTTGCTCTTTGCCATCCTCTTCCCCGACCTCTCACATCGAGGATCAAATTCCGGATGAGACCCTATTCCTCATTAGCACCCTCGATCCCTGGTACGGCGATATAATCATATATCTGCAAACATCTTCCTTTCGCCCGGGCCTATCCAAAGACGCTCGGCGAAGGATTCGTCATCAATCTCAACCATACCGTATCATTGGCGATACATTATATCGTCTTGGCGCCGACTCTGTTCTCTGCCGTTGTCTTACTCTCGAGGAAGCTGAGCGGGTCTTGAATGACTACCACTCTGGTGCCTGTGGCAGTCACATGTCCGGATATGCTACTGCCCAAAAAATCCTCCGTGCTGGTTACTTTTGGCCCTCTATCTTTAAAGATTGCATCCTTGCCGTCCGTTCTTGTCATGAGTGCCAGATATACCAACGGAAGATGCGAGCGCCTCCTGCTCCGTTGCACCCTGTTGTCGCCGTCGGCCCTTTTGCCAAATGGGGCATTGATTATATGACCTGTAACCCTCGCTCGGCCGGGGGGAATGGGTTTATTATCATTGCCGTCGATTATTTTACTAAATGGGCCGAGGCGATGCCTACATTAACTGAAGACGGTCACACAACGGTGCAATTTTTATTTAATCATGTTATTTCGCGATTCGGCGTCCCTCAAGCCATCGTTACTGATCACGGGAAGCATTTCCGTAATCATATGATGTCGGAATTAACGACCCAGCTAGGCTTGCAGCACGATAGTTCAACTCCGTACTACCCACAGTCCAATGGCCAAGTTGAAGCTATCAATAAGATTTTGGTTACAATGCTTCAACGTACCGTTGGCATGCATAAGTCTAACTGGTATTTGATGTTGTTCCCTGCCTTGTGGGCCTACCGAACCTCTGTGAAGGATGCCACTGGTTTCACTCCATTCCAGCTAGTTTATGGACTAGAGGCTACCCTTCCGATTGAATGTGAAATCCCTTCATTAAAGTTAGCTGTCGAGCTACTTCCCAACACCACTCTGTTGGAAGAACGCCTTCTTTACTTGGAACGGCTGGATGAAACTCGTCGCCTGGCCTCCTTGGCCATCGAAACACAAAAGAAACGAGTCAAGACTCACTTCGATCAGACCGTCTGTCCACGTTCTTTTGTTGAGGGAGATTTAGTCCTGCTCTACGATCAGGCAAAAGATAAGCTAGGAGCAGGAAAGCTCGAGTCTATGTGGCTAGGCCCTTACATTGTCAAGAAAGTTTTGTAGAAAGGAGCCTACGAGCTAATTGATTATGAAGGAAACCCTCTTGGGAAGCCCCGAAATGGGTTTTATTTGAAAAAGTACTATGCGTGATGCTAGTACATTTTATTTTGTACATACATGTACTCTAGCTAGTGTGTTGTGTGTGTGTGTGTCAGTTTTAAAGGCGTAACTGCCACTTATTGTGTTTCTCGCTTCTTGTGCAGATGTCGAATACACCTTATGTTAGTTTCGCTGATGGTGCCTGCCGCAGTACTCGCAACTTGTCCTCTGTGGCATGGGTGATCTACGATCCTCATGGCGAACTGATAGACTGTCAGGGTGTGTGTTTGGGTCATACTACTAACAATGTCGCCGAATACTGTGCTATAATCGAGCTACTTGCTGAAGCAATTAATCTCGGCATTCGTGCATTGGTAGTGAACCTGGACTCTCAACTTGTCGTCCACCAGCTCAATGGGCAATATTCCGTCAGAGACCATCGTATCCTAAGGTTGTATTTACGTGTGAGATTTTTAGAAAGGAACTTTGATTTTATCACATATCAACATATTCCACGACAATTAAACACATTATCTGATGCATTGGCCAATCATGTATTAGATAGACATTTGCGTAATTTGTAACTAAAACATTATACAAGAAAGTACATGAAAAACACAATAATAAACCATAGGCATATGTATATATATACGTGTGTGTCATAATGTTTGCGCCACGCGCATTACATAATCCAAAAAATAATACATGTCCAAAACTCATACAGCCGCTGACAACATGTCTCTCAAAAACGTGCAAAAACGAAACCTAGGCGTCTAATCACGGTGATGCTCATGATAGCATGTCACCGCTCGCACCAAACGTCTCAGCAGACGATGGACGCGAGTAGATACTCCCACCGTGTGCCTTTAGTACGCTCTAGGCACGTCTGCCAATCTGGCATAATCTGGAATTCCTCGAGTAAGTGCCTCAAGGTTCTGAACTAGATCGTCACCCGCATCACCCTCTACCTGAGGGTCGGCTGCAGGTTGTGCTCTCCGTGCGTTATGAGGCAAGTCAGCTGGTCGCTCTGCACCAACATCTGCATACATATATATAGCTGTTGTCAGAGACAGGCATGTATTGCAAAAAAAAAAAAAAAAAAAAAACTTAAATACATAAAAACATCAAAAACACAAAGAGTTCTTACCTAGCTCCTCGTCCCAGTCCTCTCCTGCAGGCAATGGGAGATCTGGATCTCCAGTAAAATCCGTGCCCGCATAGGGCCAGTCCTCAATGACGATCATCTAGTGACGGAGCCAGATAAAGAACTCGGGCCTCCAGGCCATCTGCTGGCCTCCTCCTCCTCTGGGCATAAGTTCTGCCCATCGATTCAATCTCGGCTCCCGTGGCACTGGATCTGCCACTATACCCCCCTGTACCTGGAATATTGGCAGTCACTCCAGGAAGAACGATACCACGATAGATCCGTAGCCGAACTGTTTGTTCCCATCATGCTTACACTTGGTAAGCTGCCTTTTGATGTTTGTCGTCACTGCCGTGGCCCAATCAAACAGTGTAGGTTGGAGACACTCAGTTGCCAGCAGCAAATGATTCTTGCTGGCTTCGTGGGGCGCCTGTACCCCAGCTGTCCGGGTGATAGTGAACAAAATCACTCATAGCACCAGGTCGGGAACCATGATAATATCTACTTTGGCACTGTTTGATCCAAACTGTGCCCCAGGACAAACTCTTTCCATCACCTCTCCCATCTTCTCCCCGGAAGGCCTGCTACCAGTCAAGATGGGCTGTGCACCTCGCCGCGATAGACCAGTAATAAAGTAGACATCGGAAACATCTAACTCCAATGTCTGGTCTTTCAGGCGAAATACCTGATCCTCCGTATCCCAAGCATCCACGATGAATCGCAGCAACTCAGGTTGTGCACGTAAGTATGAGGTGAGGAAGAACTTTTTCAAGCCACAGTCTCTCAGAGCATCCATGCATGCATCATCCTCCATTGCCATGGCATCCACGGCATCATGCTCTCTTTCTCTCCATTCTATAGCCATTCTGACGAATCCCTGCAACCATAAAGTCGAAATTTTCATCATTAGATCATTGGTGAAATCAAAACTGAAGAAAATTTGCAATTTCAACGGTCAAATATGCGGGAAATTTGGGTCGCACGATTGGCGTGACTGTTTCTAAAACAGTCGCGCCAAGGTCACGACCCCTTTAGGCAGAAAATCCCATTGGCGCGATCCCGAGCGGGAAACTCACGCCAATGGCGCAACCCTATTAAATTGCAAATCCTCTTGCAGAGGACTAATCCATGGATGAAAAACTGAAAGAATGGAATGAAAACAAAGCTAAGGATGAGGCCTCTTACCTGCTTTAGACGGCGGCTCGAATGATCTCCTGGATTGATCACAATCAGCAGTTGAAATTTGCACCCAAAACCCTCCAATGGTAAACTCACAAGGTAAAAAGTGAAAAGTAAATTTATTTTTTACCGTTTCACTATTTATAGCATTTTTTGACCTAAAAATACATTAGAAATGATATTTTTTGAGTATTTTTGGAATATTTTTATGTCAAAGTGGGTTTTACGCTGTTTTTTGTATGATGACAGGGGATGGTGCAACTCAAAGCAATGAAACGAGCTCCTTTTCGACTTTTTCAAGCTCGGTAAAATATGAGAAAAGGTTACTTTAAGGTCCGCTTTCAGCGCTTTTCTGACCGTTTAAAGAGGAAAAGATTGCCGAGTTACTCCTCTTGACTTGTTAAACGTTAATAAGAGGCAGTCGTTTTAAGTTCTTTTTGTTGACCGTTAAAACATAAAAAGATTACCAGGTTTTTGTCGTTTCAAACTCATTAATGGTTACGAAACGACGTGGTTTTGATTGCTTTTTTACTTTTTCAGGTCGAAATCACTATTTATGAAAAGTACTCCTCGATCGTAATGACCGGGCGGTTCTTTCGAGCATTGTTTTATACTTTTTCGGGCTCGAGAGACACAACTTTACGAAAAAGGACACCCCTAGAGTTTCCTTTTCTGCTGTCTTTTCAAACTCTCTAAATATGAAAAGACGTCGAGTTCTTCCTTTGTCAGACTCGTTAAAACCTGATGACATCGGATTTTGTCGAAATGACACACCACAAGCATATGTTATCCCCATCAAGCTTGTTAAAAATAATTGGGGTACTTGCCAGAAATGGCGGGGGGGGGGGGGGGGGGGAAAGGGACCATAATTACCATCGTGTCGGCAGTATGTCGCTCTTGAACATGGCACTTCTCTGCTTTCGTGTCTGGGTGGGGATATCTCATCTCATTTTTCACTTGCCTCCGTGGGTTTGGATAATCCTATTTGACCTCTCATCTGCTCATTGCCTCGTCACCATGACCTCTGATCCATTGATGTCAAATACTGCCAATTCCACGATCGTGCCGCCGATATGTTCAAGAGAAGTTGACTTTTGCAAAGAAACAACCTCCCTCTGATAGCTCGCACAATCTTGATTCACAACATTGTCTCTCTGTCTCGTGTCGATGATGTGGGAAACATTATGGCCCACCTTCGATCAAGGTCACTTCCTGTCGACTTCAGCTCATTATCCAGGAAGCTGATCTAGAGACTCCCTTCCGGTGCCTTGGAGCCTGCATGCCTCAGTGGCAGGTTCTTCGTGTTCGACGTGAGGTTTTCATCATTGGCCTCCGATCGAATGATTCTACGGGTGTTCGACATCAGATCACTAATTCACACGCCGTAGATTGTACCTATAGTACCTTGAGGGCCATTGTCATTATTGGTGGTACCTCTCGCGTCTGTTAACAGTTTTCAATATTGACTAGTAATCAGACGATGTTCATGCATGTTCGACTTCAGCTCATATATTCACATGCTTGAACTTGTACTTTTGTTCGGGTCGAGATGGAGCGCAAGACCCTGAATTGTGTCTGTTGTAATCCAGGCGTGATTCTTGATACATGACTCAATCACTGGATGGCTGCGACCATACCTGAATCAATTCATTGATCCTAACCAGATGGTTGCGTCCATACTATGGATCTAGATTATCATGTACTCTGTTATGAATGGCTGCGACCATACCACATACATCATGTATTTGAGCTATCAGTTGTATCTCTCAATGCAGATTCTCAACGGCAGCTACATGTGTTCTTGTAAAGCATTTCACCCCTCTCTCTCTCTCGGGCCTCATGCTTTAGGGGGCATCTGTTACACAGTAATTTGTCACCATTGGTCACCGTCCCTGTTACCCCTGTTTCCGTAAATTGGAGGACGCATTCCGGGACCTGTGAGCAGTGACATAACCTAAAAACACTTGCATTATGTTCCCCTGAGTATGTACTTCATGTTCCCTGAAGACACCTTCTGCAAATTATCCCTGAAAAGTGCCCTTTTTCCATTGGCGCGGGTCCACAGTGTCTTACCCACGCCAATCACTGAGATCCTCAAAAGGGGGTGCCACCATTGGCCCTCTGTCTTAGAACAACACCCGCGCCAACCAAGTTTGGTAATGATTTTTGACAAACGCGCACCCATATGTTTTTTCCCTTCAGATCACAAAGTCTTTTGAGGATAAAATCCATCTGATAGAGGTCGAGAGTCATCATCTATCCTTGACATCTATCCACAGCGGCTTTTCGGAGATAATGTCAATCCACAATGGGTGTCCTAGTGCATTGTATCTTCCTCCCTTCTCCATCTATAAAAGTTTGTCCTCATGCATTAGACAAGCTAGTTTTTGAGTAATGATAGTTGTGATTATGCTTGTCTTGAGTGATAGTATGTGTCTTGAAGCATAGGGAGGTTATGCTATCGGAAGTCTAAGAGAGAGAAGGTCTATTGCAAGACATACATAGCTGCTCGCCTAGCCAGAGGATAGGTTCAACGTCAGAACCTTGGTTGTATCTTTCTCTGCTTATTATTCATTAATAAACGACTACTGTTATGGTTCCAATCTCATTGTTCATCATGATAATGTTTGGTTTATTTGCTTTCTGACTGAAATATAGTTGTATGTTAGTGGATTTTATGCTTGTTCTCATTTTGTTCTTTGCATGTGCAGGTATCCATACGCGGGGATCGCAAGGATTGTGACCTGCCGGAGCAAGGGAACGGGAGTATCAACTCTTCTTCGACATTAGCGTTGGACTCCAGGTTGGTTCTCGTAATCCACTTTTAATATGCAACTAGGAACTTGCGTAGTAGCGTGATTTGATTGTTGCTAGTCCCATTTTGGGCTAGTGGGATCGCCTCTGTCCGCAGAGGGGATTTACCTCTCCAACACCAAGTTCAAGATGATACCCAACCAAGTTTACAAGACGAAGATACTGTGCAAGGCATATTAGTACTTGGTCATTTTTTCATGCCGCTTGTATGGCCAAGAGAGCACGAAGACCTTCCCACACAGTTAGGTGATCACATTGGACCAACTAGCCAGTGAAGGCAAACCATGCAACTGGTTTGACATGTTGGCTCACAGGCTGAAGTAACAGGTAGCAGGAGCCTGACAACCACCCAAAGGTCAGCAAGCAGAAATATACATGTCTGCATACATTCTAGATGCAATCTGTGCCCGTCAGCAGTTCCCAAGCTTGAGTTGGGCATGGACATCAATAGAAACCTCTGTACACATTTACTACAAATTTTTTTCTGAATGTAGCTTCCACAAAGTCATCACACAGTTGTCAGACCATTTTGTCACCCCAGTGTACAAGATGATATTTGAGCAGGATCCACCTTGCATGTCACAAGTGGAAATGGAGTCATTGATCGACATAGCGGATTGGTATGCCTCACCTCTTGGCACCTTCATACGGATGTATAGCATAGAGAAGCCTCTGCATGTTTTACTGAAATTTTCCATGGACAAGCTTGTCATGTAAGAAGTTTCGTACCACATCTCAACAGGACTCTCAGCTAGACTACATCAGAAGAAGAAGGCACCCTGCCTGCTCTTCCATTGTGGATCGGGTCATACGAGATACATAATCTCAAGCATGTTAATGCCGAGACAAAAGAGTTTAAAAGAATTACTTTCAACACCATAAGCTTCAATTCGTACGACTCGCATTGCTTTGTAAAGGACCACTATACGAGAGTGAAATTTCCTTGGATCCATAGGGTGTGTCATTGGGCTGAGGAAGACCCATGGAGATATTTCCACAACTTCTCCAAGCTCAATGAACCAGCTAGCATAGCTGTGGAATAGTTAGCAAACCAGTGCGAAGCAGCATCTAGGAGAGCACCATCATCAGCAGCAGCAGGGCGTAACATACTGCATGTGACAAAGGCAAGAGAAAGGTTTTTGACAGCGCAAAGGCATAACAGAGCTGGAAGTTCAAAGCAGACCCACTTGTGGATAAAGAAGCTTTGGAGATAGAGACGAAGAGGCAACAACACGACAGGAGGAATGCGCAAAGGTAGAGAGATAAACAGAGGATGGAGGAAATAGTGAAGGAGTTCCAAGAGTTGAAGCAGCAACTCCAAGAAGAACAAGAATTGTGTAGACATGAGAAGGAAGAGTAGTGAGGACAGACACATCAGAAGGCGTATCATGCATGGATTGATAAAATTGCGCCCATACAGGTTGTAGACTCATCCAAGCAGCTGTCACAAAGCAGACAGGGTGAGCAGTCATAGGAGAAAGACTTCACTCAAGAGATTGAACAGATACTTGATCAGATGGATACGGAGATGGAGCAGCCAAAGTCAGAACAAGATATTCACCTCATGCCTTATAGCCAAGAGGTTGACCCACCAACTTCACTAGATTCGAAAGCAAAGCAAGTCTTGAGCGATCAAGATGATACTGAGATCCTTGAAGACAATCCAGAAGTAGAGATGCACAACATATCATTCGATGAGTCGCAAAATACAGTTGTGAAATCGCGCAGAGTGACTACTTCGGATGTCCATGCATATCCTGTGCAGTATGAAGAACGAGTGATCATATTTGGTGTGTGCAAGGATCTAGTAGGATATGTCGAAGTGTTAAATTATGGTATGTTTTATGCTTAGAGCAGTTTACTTGTTTTTCTTATTATTATCCATAGATTAGCAATCACATGTACATTAAGTAAAGTGCAGATAGAACATTTAAATGATCAACATAAAACAAGCCAAGACAAGAGACACAAGATGTGGCAGCTAGACAAGGACAAACCCCAATATGGGGAACCCTTTGATCAAATATTCTTTTATCTTCAATAATTCAGCAGAGAGAAATAGTACAAAAATCTGATTTATATCAGCGGCAGCAAACCCTAGATCAGCCCTAAACTAGGGTAGTCAATATCTGTCAAATCGGAGGTGAGATCACCTTGATTCTTGTGCCAAAAGTTGTGGCCTTCCAAGGAGAATCAGCCACACCAAACTCACAGTCAAAGAGGAGTCCACGCTGGTCAATGCTGGTCAAAGTTCCTTTCTACAACTTCAACCCTAGAAATCTGCGTCCTCTTTTCCACACATGTGAGAGAGAGAGCCTTTCTGTGCAGGAGAGAGAGATATATGTGATGAGAAGTAAAGTGTGCAAATAAGGAGAATTCTCCTTGTATTTATATGAAAAACGTTGGGGTTGAATAGACATGACTGTTGGGCTTTTGAGCCTACATAAGTTGTTGGCCGACCTTGACAATTTATCCATAATCAAAATAAATTCATATCTTCATAAATACTTGTCGGAATCGGATGATCTTTAGATCAATCCTACACCTCTCGACGAGAGGAATCTAGGAAAAATATTAGCATCCATAAATAAGGTGACCCACATGAAGTTTGGCCCTAGTTTCCAATTTTAACACTCCCTCTCAACTAGGGAGAACTTCATCTGCAATCTGTCAGACCGTCACTGCTGTCCATCCATCAAATGCATTGTCCTGTATGGCTTGACCCTACTTGCTCTACTCTGCTTTGCTTTGCTCTGCTCTACTCTGCTTTGCTTTGCTCTGCTCTGTTCTGCTCTGCTCTGCTTTGCTCTGCTCTGCTTTGCTTTGCTCGAATTATGAAGAAGAAGAAATGATCGAGGATGTATCATACCATCCTCCACTGACCCGAAGTCAGTCTCAGAGTGTGTACCACTCTCACTGGTCCCAGACTAGTATCATTGATCCCAAATCAATGTAGGTCATCCTAGCATAGGGAGTACGGTAGATACAACGATGCATCCATCGATAGATCTAATATGGTACCTATCCTCATTTCCCTGCTCATTGATCAGATGAGAGGTACTTCCCATGAGTCCCAGACTGCATGGGTAGGATGCCTCGACAGGAGAACTAATCAACCTGTCCATAGGAGAACGAATCATCATGTCCAATGGATGCCACAGAAAACTAATCATCTTGGCCTACAGGAGAACGAATCATCTTGTTCCACAATCGCCATGGAGAACGAATCATCCTGGCCCACAAGAGAACTAATCATCCTATTCCACAATTTCCATGGAGAACGAATCATCCTGGCCCATAGGAGAACTAATCATCTTGTTCCATATTCACCACGAGGTGTCACAGGGGAAGGTTGAACCTTTTACCCTGTACAAAGTGCACCAACAAGGGATGGTGAGTCACCCTGTGGTCATATGTCACTCCAAGAAGTACCTCGCACCCCTTGGAGCTCCCAGAGCTTAGTACATCATACTTGACCCTCATCAGAGGGCCTCTGAACGACACCAAGTCATTCTCGGAAAGTCAGGAATTTGGCCTTTCCTAGGGGCTTTGTTAGAATGTCGGTGACCTGTTCATCTGTACCGATATGTTGGAGCCTTATTGCTCCTCGCTACACCATATCTCAAATATAGTGGTACCTAATATCGATATGCTTGGAGCGATCATGAAATATGGGATTTTCTGATAAACGGATCCCGTTCTGGTTGTCACATATAATCACGATGGTATCCAATGTAAATCCAAAGAGCTTTCACAACCAGACTACCTCACAGGAGGCCATGCTAGCAACAATGTATTCTACCTCGGCGGTGCTTAAAGCCACCAACTTCTACTTCCTACTCATCCAAGATATCGAGGTAGATCCCAAAGAGAAACAACACCTGGAGGTGCTCTTTTGGTCCTCCACATTGCCTGCCCAATCAGCATCAGTATACCCAAGTAGTCTCACATTTCCGACAGTGTATCTTAATCCATGAGTGATTTTTCCATGAAGATATCTCAGCAGATTCTTGGCACCAATCCAATGTGAGTGGCGAGGCTCAACCATATGTTGACTCAAAGTGTTGACTTCAAAGCATATATCCAGATGAGAGTTCACCAAGAACATTAATGCTCCGACGAGCTGTCGATACTCAGTAGCATTTCATAAAATAGGTCTGGCAGCACTACCACTTAACTTCTTAAAGTTAAGCTCCATTGGGGTAGTTACGGGCTTGCAGTCCACCATTCTGAATCTTTCCAGTATCTTCACCACATACTTTCCTTGGGATATGAAAATTTCCCCTGGTTTCTGCTAGACTTCGAGTCCTAGGAAATAGTGCATGAGTCCTAGATCTTGCATCTCGAATTCAAAAGCCAACTCCCTCTTACATTTGTGAATGAGAGGGTCTGCACCTGTTAGAAAGAGGTTGTCAACATAAAGCACTAGTATGAGAGGCTTGTCATCTATAACCTTAAAGTAAAGGTTAGGGTCGGCTTCACTCTTAGTGAATCCCAGCTTCATCAAGTAGCTATCAATCCTCTCATACCATGCTTGGGGTGCTTGTTTTAGCCCATAGAGGGCCTTCTTCAACCTGCACAAATGAGATTCTCGATCATAAATCTCAAATCCTTCGGGTTGCTTCACATAGACCTCCTCTTTGATCGAACCATGTAAGAATGCAGTCTTGACATCTATCTGATGTAGGTTCCATCCTTGCGAAGCAGCAAGGGCTATGATCAAGCATATGGTGGTATATCGGGCAATAGGTGCAAATATCTCTTCATAATCTATACCTTCCTTCTGGGAGAAGCCACGAGCGATAAAACGAACCTTATACTTTTCCGTACTTCCATCAATTGCATGCTTTATCTTGTAAAGCCATTTTGAAGTGACAACTGTCTTGTCCTGGGGTCTGGGACCACATCCTAGACATCGTTCTTCATAATAGACTCATATTCTTCGGTCATAGCATCCTTCCATACTTGATGCTTGACGGCATCTGTGAATGATGAAAGCTCATTTTGGATGATCGTGCTCATGATGGTCAGGTATCCCTGAGACCTATTTAGCTTCTTACTTTCACGGAAGGTTCCTCGGGGAGCTGTGTGTCCTTCAGCATCATCAAGTGTCCCCCTAAGCCATGAAGGCCTCTTCCTTGAAGAGGAAGGCTCAGGCGGTGGAGGATCAATAGGATCCAAGGGTTCTTCCACATTGGGCATTGTCTCATCTTCTTTTTCTTTCAGTTCCCTAGTGTTAGCTTCTTGAGAGCTCCTCAAAGTAGGAAGATTGTCCACCTTGCTAAGGGCCATGTCTTCATCAAAGGTGGCATCATGACTAATCTCGACTTCCCTTTGACCAGCTACATAAATTCTATATCCCTTAGTATTTTCACTATAACCCACAAAGATTCCTTTCTTTCGAGATGCACCCAATTTATTCCTTTTCTCTTTCGGCACATGAAAATATATAGGGCTTCCAAAAATTCTAAAATGACATATGTCAAGTTTCTTACCGGTGAACATTTCTTCAGGAGTTTTGGAACCCAATGCTTGATGAGGGCATCGGTTTTGTACATATGCGGCAATGTTTGCAGCTTCGACCCATAGAAACTTTGGAAGTCTTTGATCATGGAGCATAGCATGGACAGCTTCCATAATCGTATAGTTCTTCCTTTCTGCCACACCATTCTGCTCAGGAGTATATGGTGTAGTAGTCTCCCTCTTAATGCCAGCCTCTTTGCAAAAGTCATGAAACTCATTGGATTCATATTCAGTCCCATTATCAGTCCTTAGGATCTTGATCTTCTTTTCGATTTGATTCTCGATCAAGGCTTTGAAGTGTCAAAACCAGGAGAACACTTCATCCTTTTTTTTCAAGAAATATATCCAAGTCTTGTGAGAATAATCATCTGTAAAGGTGAGGTAATATAAATATCCTCCCAAGGAGTTCACAAGAATCATACCGGATATGTCTGAGTGAACCAACTGCAATATATCGGAGGTCTTGCTTTGGCTTGAGGGGAATGGTCCCCTTTTGAGTTTTCCTTTGGCACATCCTGGACATACACCTTCTTGCTCTAATCTGAACTCAGGCATCCTGGTCACCATTTTTCTTACATCAGGTAGAGCTTTATAATGAAGGTGAGCAAACCTTTGATGCCATAATTCGGACTGAAGAGATGTGTCACAAGACATGACACCCAACGGACTTCCTCCAACCTGATATAATGAATCAACTCGAAACCCAAGAGTAAAAGCATCTTTAAAGTTCTTTTTCCATACACATACCTTGCCATCCCTGAAAGCCACCTTGTAGCCTTTGTCTTCCATTGCCGAAATGGACACCAGGTTCTTTTTGAGATCAAATACATATAATACATCTTGTAAGTGGATGGTATTACCCTGATTCAATTGAAGAGTGAAATTTCCTACGCCTTTCACGGGATGTTTTGAATTGTCTCCAAGAACAATTTCCAGGCTGGTTTCTTTCTCTACCAGATTATAGAGAACTTCTTTGTAACCAGTGAAGTGCCTTGAGGCATCACTATCAATAAGCCAATTTCCCAGCGAGTCCGGACGAGCAGTGGTAGATAGAGCAGCTGGTAGATAATATTCATCTTGCTTATTGTCAACAATGTTAGATTCATACCTGGAATTTCTTTCCTTCTTGAATTGTTGTCCTCTTCCTTGATTTCTAGCACTCCTTTTACCTCATCCATTTGACTTTCCATTTCTTTGATTGCCTTGAGAGGGATTTTGATCATCATCCCGGTGTGAGTTCCTTTTATCAGGACACTCCCTTGCATAATGACCTGGTTTATTGCAATGGTAACATCATCCTTTTCTTCCACCCTTTGGTCCAGCCTTTCCTTTGGATTTAGCCTCAGAATTGTTTCTTCTTTTAGCATGAGAAGAAAAGGCAGCAGGATGACCTTTAAGTGTGGGCATTTCTTGTTCTTCCATCCTTGCTTCTTCTTGAATGCATCTTGCCATTAATTCCTCAAATCCAGGAATTACATTATTGTTGAGGAGAGTAGTCCTGAATATATACCATTCAGATGGTAGTCCTCCAAGAGTTGTGAGTGCCATTTCCCTATCAGGAATTACTTCCCCAATAGATAGGAGATCGTTCTTGATCTTGGTGATCCTTAAGAAATATGCTTGCATATTTTCATCTTTTCCCTTCTTAATTTCCTTCAGCTTATTTCTAAGAAACAGGACTTGATTTGCATCATTAACTTTAAATAAACTCACCAGTCTATCGTAGATTTCCTTGGAGGTGTTCAGCTCAGAAACATAGGCCACCAAGTGCTTGTTGATAGAGTCCCAGATGATCTTCTTTGCTTTGACTTCTCCCTTGGTCCATTTGTTCCTAGCAGCAGCGGATGCATTTGATGGAGGCTCAAAAACTCCGCCTCTCACATGGTCTAGCACTTCTTATTCTTTTAATGTTAGAGCGAGAGACATCTTCCATCCGTGGTAGTCAAACTTCTCACGAAGTTTGTCTTCAACAGGGAAGTGTGTTGAGGACCCCATAGTTTCTTTTAGATAACCTTGCCAACCTTTTCTTCGGTGATTGCTCTTGCTCTTGCTCTTGCTTGGGCTTTGTCTTCACCTCAGCTCTGATACCGTGTTAAATTATGGTATGTTCTATGCTTAGAGCAGTTTACTTATTTTTCTTATTATTATCCACAGATTAGCAATCACATGTACATTAAGTAAAGCGCAGATAGAACATTTAAATGATCAACATAAAACAAGCCAAGACAAGAGACACAAGATGTGGCAGCTAGACAGGGACAAACCCCAATATGGGGAAACCTTTTGATCAAATCTTCTTTTATCTTCAATAATTCAGTAGAGAGAAATAGTACAAAAATCTTATTTATATCAGCAGCAACAAACCCTAGATCAGCCCTAAACTAGGGCAGTCAATATCTGTCAAACCAGAGGTCAAATCACCTTGATTCTGATGCCAAAAGTTGTGGCCTTCTAAGGAGAATCAGCCACACCAAACTCGCAGTCAAAGAGGAGTCCACTCTGGTCAACACTGGTCAAAGTTCCTTTCTACAGCTTCAGCCCTAGAAATATGTGTCCTCTTTTCCACATGCGTGAGAGAGAAAGCCTTTCTGTGCATGAGAGAGAAGAGACTCTTTTTTGCGCAGGAGAGAGAGAGATATGTGATGAGAAGTGAAGTGTGCAAATGAGGAGAATGCTCCTTGTATTTATATGCAAAACGTTGGGGTTGAACAGACATGACTGTTGGGCTTTTGAGCCTATATAAGTCGCTGGCCGACCTTGACAATTTGTCCATAATCAAAATAAATTCATATCTTTATAAATACTTGTTGGAATCGGATGATCTTTAGATCAATCCTACACCTCTCAATAAGAGGAATCTAGGAAAAATATTAGCATCCATAAATAAGGTGACCCACATGAAGTTTGGCCCTAGTTTCCAATTTTAACACGAAGCCACTAGCTCAAGTATTCGCTTCTTGATAGCAGAGAACGAGCGAATGACTAAGGAGTTACAGATGGCCAAGCAGGGAGGAGAATAGGTTACAACATCCACCAGAGCAGAGTTGAAGAAAGAGATACTGGATGAAGTATCATCCCTTGAGACAGTCATGCGGATATTGTATTCCAGATTCAGTACTGTACGTAAGGCAATTGTTCATCTCAACTGTTTGCAGCAGCGCTGTGCTAGGAGAGCATACATCTTGTCAAATCTGCACACTATTGTTAGTCGATGCAGACATGGAAAATGAGATACAGGGGAGCCCCGTTACACTTGCCCAAGTTGATGAAGCCCAAGGCCGTATAGTTGAAGGCACTCATCCAGAGTGAGATTTGAAACTATGAGGAACTCCCACAGCTCATCACCAATTTATAGGCTTCACATGCATGGGTGTTCAGAATCATGGATGTTGTTGTGCGAACACATGTGATCCCATCTATTGGGACACTCACCGAGGCAAAGACAAAGAATCAAGTCCGACTGAAGCTAGACACGTACTTTAACGAGTTGATGTGCATAGCCACCAAAGCAGACTTGGCGATCAACGCATACACTATGCATTAGTGTGTCATTGATCCGGCCGCACTCAAGACAATGATGCACATGTTATCAGACGAGTTCGAGAAAGGAGCCAAATTAGTGTACCTGGAAGCAACAAAGGCAAGAGTTCGTTTCCATAAATATGTCACCATAGATTACACAGACACCATCACAGACTACCGAGCTTGGCATCAGTTCGCCACCGTCGACCATCACGAGGATGTTGAAGAGTTGGTATTCCCACAGTTGTCCGAGTCTTAGTGATGTCTTGCATGGCTTGCTCAAGCCTTTTTTGTCTCACATGGGTCCATGTGCAGCTTGTATGTAACATCTTGTAAAGTGAAAGTCCAAGTGTCGATAGTTGAATGTAACAATCATAGAGTAGTTGAAGAGTGATGAGGGTAGGTGAATAGTCACAAAGGGGAATGTCAAGGGTCACCCCACCCTTTGCTATTTATAGAACCTCATAACTCATTGTATAGGCTTTTGGGCAGCCAAGCTTCTGATAGGAGTATCTTAGAGAAAGCTTGGAGTGTATTGTAATGAGCCTTGACTTTTCCACAGTGTAGAGCTAGTACATCTCTTTGGAGGAGCAAGCAACAGTGACTATAATGTTCCATTATCGAGACTAGTGGTTAGTCATGGTTGTACTGTATGATTGGAACTTTCACTTCTTAATATAACAGAGCCAACACGTTTCATGGATATGTTTTTATTTTATTTCAGTCATCTTGGTTACTCTAATGATATATGTATATGTTTGCTTACGCATGTATGTATAGACTCTTTTGTATATGTATGTATGAATCTTACTGAGACGTGTGTTGTTTAACCATCACTTTGGATTGTTGGTTCACCTATCTTCTAGTTTGTGATGCATCTTTTCTCGTGTGTTCCCTTCCAAGCCACGTGTTTCCACAGGTTTCCAAGGGGTGCACTCACCCCACTTTCCATGTGTTAGAACCATTCATGCACCTTCCTTGGTCTGATGTGCATGTCATACCCTTGCTACCAACAAGGACATCTTACTTACCTCTACGCGCAACCATGGTCAAGGCGATACCGTACGACCCACTACTGGGACTCCTACACCAAACAGTCTGAGGTCTAGTTGGGACTTCTTACCAGAGAGATCTCCTGACATGTTGGCGGGTCTAGCACCGTCAATAGATTCCAAATGGTGATTTAGGTCTATAATGTACTCGTTATATTTTCGATAATATACTCATATATTTGTAAAAATATGTAAAATAGAAAAATATATAATAATATAATATTCACCAAATAATTATTTAAGCGGGTGACAAAGCAACTATGACACCAAAAGAAGAGAGAAAGAAAAAAAGAGGTTAATAATTTATTTTATACTATCATTGTCCCGGAAAGTACTATCCCCGGAAAGTACTATCCCTTTTTGTGCATGCTTTCTTATAACTTTCCCATCCATCATTGATTTAATGAAAAGATTATCAAAGATTTAATTATGGATTTCCCTTAAATTCACTATTAGAATAAATATATAGATCGTCACCCAAGGGAAATGAGAAGAGAATTTTAACTTGGAGTGTGTGTTAACTTGATAAGTATAGGTGGGCTTGTCAATTCTAATGTAAAGGCCTTTCTCTATTGATATAATGACATTGATTTAATAAGTGGCCAAAAGCAAAAAAATAACAAAAGGGATGGACCTATCTCTTTCCACCAAGTATCATTGTCATAGAAAAAGAGACATGTTAAAATTGAGTAAAGATTTGTTAATGATTAAGGCTGAGGTGATATCTAACCTAAATAAAGAAGATAAACAAGTTCAAGTCTATGTTAAAGCTAATAGGTTAAGAATCCACACGTCTGTGTTTTAATTTCTTCTTAATATTTCTCAATTTTTAATATATACTATTAAAATTATACATTTAAGTTTGTTATTAATGATGATAGAATATTATTTATTGAATAATGATAAATATCTTTTCAATTTATTGATCATATGAGAAAGAAGAAATCATTTTATTTTATTTGTTACGTCAAACTGTTTATTTTAAATGTAATTACAATTAATTCACCCCACATTAAGACCCTAAAATGAATAATTGTGACCATTTTTACAAAGATGTTACTGAGTATATCGTTAACAATAAAAAAATTATAATAATTTTTGCAAAGATGTTATTAAATATTTTGGTAAAACTAAGTAATAAAATTTTATATTGAATATTAATAAAGATATTAATTTAGATATAAATATAGTTAAAAAGAATTATTAGTTTATATTTCGTAGGCACTATAACATTTACTTTATGGTCAAAATTTGTTGACTTTGTATTATTTTGTTGAGTTTTTACAATTTCAACTAAAGTTTTGGGAGAACGCTAAATATTTCTATTTTTTTTATAAATTTAAAAATAATTTTTTAATTTCTGGAAATCGCATGTCTAATTTTCTATTGTTTGAGTGAGCCTTGATGCCACAGAATTCCCTTGGTGGAGGGTGATTTATTTTTCGGTATTTGTTAATGCCTAACAAATCATTTTAGAATTAAAAAAAGGGCTAATTATGTGAGTGGTCATTCTCTTGGTGAGTGCTTTAACAATGACATTGATAAAATGCTTTGAGCATGTCCTTTATATAAGTAGGGTGTGGGGGGTTTCTTTTGTTAATGCTTTGACACTGACAGTAAGACAAGTATTGTTAGTGCACTTATCTCTTATTATTTTTTCATTTTAAACTCTTTTCCATTTAAAACTTTTACAGATTTAGTTGTGCAAGAGAAGAGTTGCATAGAGATGTGAATCTGTGCAGAATAAAGAATGTGTGGAGGGCGAGATATGTGCAAGAAAACGATAGTGCAGAGGAAAAATTATTTTGCAAACACGAAATTAATTTAACTAGGAAAATAAACTTTAATTCGTAATATTTGGTGGATCGGTGTGGGATGTGAGATTTTCAAAACTAGAAATAGAGGTTTACAAAGTAGAAATAGTTAATCTTGGTATTCAAGATTCTGAATACTATGTGCATTTGTACTTTCATATTTGTGGATTAAATACTTATTATTATTATTATGAAATATTAAATTAAGTAACTTTTAATGTGTGTGCACAAGTAGTATTGTGTGGGAGAACTATATGGAGCAAGTAGCAGAGACTTTTCTTCTACAATATTTCGATTCTCCATCCGCAGATATCTTTCCCACACAAAAATACATATTATTAATCAATTAATAATGTGGAACGTGATTGTAAAAAAAACTTTATTCCATAAACATAAATTTTTTTAAACTTTAAGCAAAACTTAATATCCAATATTAAATTAAATAAATGATTATGATTATATTTTCTAAATTATTATAATTGTAATATATATATATAAAAGCCAGCATTTATTGAATCACAAACCACATATACTAATATGTTTATATTACCAATAATATTAATAGCTATCACTCAGTGAAATAAACACCCCTGTAAATTACAACCACTTTAAAGAAATTGAGATGCATTTTATATGCATTAACGTGGATGTTACCTTGAGAGGTGCAGGTGGGCCTGTGACAGCTCTAATGTAAAGATAAGAGATAAGACTAAAGGGGCCACATACTAAGAGCTAGGAGTAAGGGGCCACATACTTAGACATGTTATAATAGTAGGTGTTAGAAGGACCTTTCCGTATTGATGTAATGGCACTCATGTAACCTGGGGCCAAAACCAAATGATAGCAAAAGAGATGGATCTATCTCTTTCCTTAGTACCATTGTCATGGAAAAAAGAGACATGTGTCATAGAATTGAGTAATAAAGGTAAGGTTGTATCAAACACAAATAATGAATATTTAATGTACGATTCTCATAATAAATTTTTGTTGATATAATATAATATGAAAAGATTATTTTAATTTACAACTTTGTATATGTAATGGAAGATGGGGATTTAGAGGAGGTATATGTAAAAATTCAAATTAAGGAAGACAACTAAATTCTTTAATCTGAATCGATTATATTGATAGCCCTTTTACTATGTTATAATTTTTCATATATCTATTTAATTTGTTAGCTGGATTGACAAAGGGAAAAAACATAAAAAGTGGCTTTAGTAATTGGTAAAACCAATAACAAAATGAGTTTACAAAAATACCTTTTTTTTCGAATGATAAAGAAGCGGTGGACATGTTATTTTTTTTGTATTTCCCTGATAAATAAAGGAAATGTAAAAAAATATACATTATTTATTAAAGATTTGTACTTTCAACGTTGAGCTCTTAATATAAAATATTGGAGTTCGAAAAGGTGAAAAAGCTTGTAGACTATTTAGGTTTACAATGTGATTATTTTACTTATAAGTAATGTGATTATTTTACTTATAAGTAAAAAAGAGTATGTGCAATCATGATAGATTGGGTTTTTATTTTTATTTTTATTATATAGATATGGGTTATTAATGTAGAATATTGGAGTTTGAAAATGTGAAATTGTTATTTAATTTTACAGTGTGATTATTTTATTTATAAGTAAAGGAGAGTGTGTATAATTATGATAGATATGAAAATAAATAGGATTTTGTTTGTTAATTAGTTTTTTTTATTAGATTATAAATTAGGTGTAAAAATATATATTAAAAGTTAATTTCATTGTCATGGTTTGTTATAAGAGAAACCAGTTCAATGACAATAGAGGTATTGTGTCAGTCTTTTAATTATTAAAATGAACCAAAATAAACGTATTATCTAAGTGTTATATCATTGAAACATTTGTTTGGCAATGTTATAAAAATACTTACATACAATGAGCTAGGTAATGCTACCAAGCCATAACTATAAACTATACGAGAAAATAAAATATAGTTCCTTAAACATAAATAAGAAAAAAAATAGGAGACCAATGCATGCATCAGTCACCAGAGGAAGTTGTCGAAGTGGGATCCTACATGCTTTCGCATGGTGGAGAGTGTCTCCCACATCGAAGATGCTTCTTAATGTGGGCCAATGGGGCATCTAGGATGACCAGCTAAGAGTATAAGTGTTTTTGAATCTGTTGGAGGTCATCGAGGCAAGCTATGATTTCATTGTGATCCTCATGTTTTTATTTTATGACGTGGCCCAAAAGAGTTTTTATTTACCAATGTAGGGTGATGGAATGAAAATATTGGTTCCTACAACCTCTAGTGTTACCAAGGTTTGGGATCCATTCAGAGACTTCCACTTGAATGTATGATTTCGAATGGCCATTTCGAAGTTGTGGCTCAGGTTTCAAGTTGGTGGATTTCTTCTTAGACTTTAGGAGGGGTGATCGAAAGAAAAAAATCAACAACTAAATAAGATTTTGTCTGGGCTCTGGGTTTGGGTGAGGATCCTCAACCCCAAGAATTGTGCCTTTGGCGCATTCTTTTCCTCTGGATCACATTAAGTGAGGGTCAAAACACAACACTAGGAAATTCATGAGATCAATGTAAAACAGGGGATGAGCTAGAGAGAGTTTGAAGCATATCAGGATAAGAGAAACTCTTCTAGAGTGTAAGGGACAAAGACAATGAAAACCAGAAGAGTAGCAATAATAGAAGCAAGACTATAGAAGGTAGTAAGAGGCTGTTTTGGGTATATGGGTGAGCCAGAAGGATGAGAACAACATGAGTAACAATAACTTTCTCAGCCTCAATGGTACCACCCAAGAACCTGGACCATAGAATCATAACCACATAATTCTAAAGACAATACTGACATGAGGTGATGAACAATAGAGAATTTACTAGTGTGTTGGAGTTGTGCTTGTTCCAAACAATTTTTTCTATGCCCTAGTGCTAAATCCCTCACAAGATGTTGCTCAAACCTGTCACATGCACCCCTATTGTTGTGAGAAGGTAACGAAGTTTTGAATCAATAATGGGATGAGAGCTAAGAAAGTTTAGGCTAGGAAGGCTTGGGATTTCCTTCACTAAAGCACAAAATAACTGGACGTTGAGGGGGGGGGGATCCCACTTGCAACCTAGTGATATCACAAAGGTAGAAGAAAGTGGTGGAGCAATTCCAGGATAGGTAAGAAGACATAGAGGATGAAAGGGTTTCCATATTAATTTGTTGGATCTTGATTACTCATAGCATGCCATGTGACTACATGGGGGAGTTGGCCACACATCCCTCTCTTTAATGTCATGAAAGGCAGTGCAATGACATGTCTTCTCCTCGTCCCCCCTCCCCACCATAAGCATGGTTTCCAACACCCCCATCAAGGTGGAAATATAATAATTATATTTTGATAGTGAAATAAAAATTATATCAAAATTTTTATGGTATTATTTTTTTTGGAATTTACAAGAATGTGTTAATTCATAACATTCTATTCATGAATATGTATCTATAAATAAAACTCTACATCAAGGTGTTTAACTAAGTACCTATGTTATTAGATATTTATTATTTCATAGTGTTGTCATGATTGCAAAAAATTATATGGAGGGATTCACAAAAAACAGTTAAATCATAACATTTTACTTACTAGATATGATCCATCCTTATCTAAACCAAAACGGGGTGTTTAACAAAGTCCCCACATCCTTATATATGTATGCCCCTATGGAGTTGGCATGATCAAGGAACCCCGCTTGATGAGGATGGAATTGATAACCTTCTACCCATAGATATGGATGTTTAGCCAATACACCAAAGGAAAGTGTTCAACAAAGTACACATGTTATCATATGTTTATACATTATGGAGTCATTGTGATCAAGAGAGGACACTTGGTTGGGTGGAATTTATGAACTTTTACTTGTGGATATCGAACTTTAACTAAAACACAAAACCATGGTATTACAAAGTATCCACATGATTAAATATTTAAATTCTTACATGAAGTTGTCTTGGTTAAGGAAGACCACTTGAGGGGATGAAACTCATAACATTTTATTTATGAATATCAAACCTTAACTTAGACATGCAATTGCATTGTTTGGAAAGGTACCCACATTGTCAATGACTTATTCATGTACGAAGTTGTTGAGATCAAGGAAGAACTCTTGGGGAATGGAGCTCAAAACAATGGCGTACCTCTCGTAATGACCCCTATGTGTGCCCACCCAAAGGGACCATATGCCCAGCCGACTAAATAAATAGAGTCGAACCCTGATGGACCCAAGGAGAATTGAACCCACCCCTCATGACAAAGAGCCAAAGACTTGGCGGGGAGGGGGCTTCAACCAACTAAGCTACCCTTTAAGGCTACATATGACATTAACTACTAATACATGTATGAAGCTTTTGTGACAAAGAATAATTGCTTATAATATTATTACCTTTTATTTATAGGTATGCATTATGCACTTATTGTTTTACTACTAAACACAAAGTGATTTAATAAGTGGACAATTCCACATTTCTTAAGTAAGATAATATTCACCTCCATCTACTGTTTTTCAAAATTGTGTAACTATTTATTAATGTCATAGACTTTTTATATATAGATATGGATTATGAAATTATTATAATGACTTACCATCACTTCATTGCTAAACCATAAAAGTGATTATTTGTAATTGTTTATCAAACTTAGAACTTTTTACTTATGGATATGGATTATGCACTTATTATAATAACTTACTTTTATTATATAGTTAAACTATAAAAGTGTGTTAATAAATAGACAAATTAAAAAATTGAGTTAATATTTTTTTAATAAGATTAAATGTTTCACTTTTTCCCTATCAAAATTATAGTGATTTAAGTTATTTGTAAATAAATTAAATTCATCTAATTTTTATAGAATAAAATAATAATAATAATAATATAACTTTTCACAATTTTTTTAACTAAAATCATATTTTTACATATTTTCGGAAAAAAAAAAAAAATATTACTTTCAACCCAAAAAAATATACTTCTGACAAAATTCTTACTAAATTCAATTCTCTGCGTATTTAACTTACGCTATGAACCATAATCCTGGAAACAAAATGATGACAAATATCATATTTTGGGCAATGATTGCATTACCTTGATTCCCAAATAAGAGTAGGTAGACTAGTTACTTCAATGGTGCAAGTGGAGTAGATGCCCAAATTTTCAAATTGAATAGAGTGACGTATGATGTCGGCAGACTAAAACAAACTTTAATTTTAATTTAATATTCCAAATTGACCTCTAAGCCAAAGTAAACATATTATATTATAACAACTTTACAAACTATTGTAGATATTTTTGCTAGTTTTGGAATTTATGAAAATGCCAGCTCACCCTTTTGTCCACGTAAGCATAGCAGGCCATCCTTGTCTACGGCATGAAATTTGCATGATTGGTCGGCCGGTCAAAGCTTAAAAAAGGAAGAGGAAGACTGAACGAACACGTGGAAAACATCTCACCCAATTTCAATGGTTCTTGGAGGACGTACAATGTGACGGTGGAGCCCACAGGAGAATTGCCAGCTTGAAACAGAATCTTTCAGTGCCGTCCGATGAGGTCGTCCGACGGTCGGGATCTGCTAACCAGCTGGCAGTGCTTGCCGACATATCTTGCCGACAGGCAGTCTGATTTCGATGAATTTCTCGGATTTATTTGATTTCACGTGAAAGTAAATGCGAGGGTCCCTAAGTTGACAGAGTATTGAACGCTCAACTGTTTGGCGGGCAGCGGGCAGGCTTTGCAACGGGCAGGGCACTGTCGGTGACGGGCAGCTCGAGTCGCGGTTCCATTATGGAAGCGGAGGGTCCGAGGGTGGTCGTACTCAACGCTTACGTATGTACCGTACAGAGATCGTTGCATTCGTCCGTGAATATGTGCTCCCTGTCCAATAAAATATATATTTTTATTTTAGTTTAATTTTTTAATGACATATAAACATTTTATAGATATCATCCATATGTATTCATCAACGCAATATTTTTATTTTAAGTTTTTAATAAAATGATGCATGCTGTCGTAACCATCCATTTAAGTAGGAGTGGTTGGTAGCAAAGGTTTTCACCATGCACATTTACGTAATCATAACGGTGTCATATGAAAATATTCTTCAAATTTATTATCAAGGATAAAGTAAAGTAAGTTGATATGATGTTAATTATGATTTTAAAATTTAATTATATTTTAATATAAAAGATATAATGTATGTTATATTAACCAGTGTAATATGTAGCATAGCATTGTTGCTTAGTATTTTTATTTAATTGATAGTTAAAGTTATTAGGGGTAAAATTAATTTCAAATTAATAAAGTAATGAATGAATTTTATTAAAATTATTAAAAGCTAGAAAATTTATAATTATTAATATTTATTATGTATTTTGAAATTTCTTTGGAGCTAATAAAAATATGGGGAAAATAAATGTAAATAAGAATTCATTTACAATAAAATGCCATGTGGATAGTTGCCCACCATTTTTTATGCAAATATATTTGCTTAAATTATGGTGAACAACGATCCACATGGCATTCTTGCATAAAGAATGGTTGGCAGCTATCCACATGACATTTTATTTTGCAAAGTTATGACAATTGGAGGATACATTTTATTTAGATTTTTTATTTTCAAATATATTTTTTATATATCATAATTCAATTTAAAACCACATAAAAATAACCATCAACCAATTAAAAAAAATAATTTACATTAAAAAAAATTAAAAAAGTATTTGTTTATTTTCAAAATATTTGGTTTAATATTTACTTTTTTCAAAACTTTAATAAACTTCATAAAATATGCTAGATCTTTAATAAATTTCAAAACTAAACTTAGTTATTTTTGGACCAAAATGCATAAACTAGCATTTGCACCAAGAGGTGCAAAGGGCACACGGATAGCGTTATGGATTTTTTTACCCTTCGAATATATATACAATAACATTTGAAATAAAAGGGTTTCTAATGTATCACTAGAGGTTGGGGATCGACTAGTTGAACGGGCTTATAGATGGGTTGGTTAAACGGGCTCGGAGGTTGGTTATCTCTTCAAAGGTCTAATGTGTCGAGGGGCCCAACTATGTGCGATATCATTTTATAAAAAGGGTCTTATATCGATGACGAGAAACATGCCCTCATATATTGACAAGAGCTTGTTATTAGCTTTCTTGTTGTTGGTTCTAATTGGTCTTACACTTGCAAAATGAAGGTATGTTGCTTAAAGCAAGGGAACTTGACCTAACTATTGATTTGAAACTGGAATGGGGGGATGGGAGGATAGAACAAACCTCACCTACGGCCTCATTCTCCTATTCGTTGATGATTCGCTCTAGGATTACAAATATGTAGGGAATAAACATAACTCTCTCTGAAAATAGTTAATGTTGCATGCCATATCCAATGGAGGATATAATAACCTTACCATTTCACGAGAACCAATGGATAATAGTACCTCTATCATTCCAAGTGATATAAATTGTCATAACAACGAGCATACCTCAAATCAGGGGAAGGGAACATCAAAGAGGAAGAGGTTAAATTTTTATTATATGTAAATGTATTGAATGTAAAAGTAAAAATTCATTTAAAACAAGTGTTGCAAGGCATCTTAGTTTCTACCACTCAAGTTAGGAATTATGCTCTATAGAAAAAAATAAATTAAACATTATAACTTGCATTAGTCAATACTAAATTAACAATGGTTAATAGGAAAATCGAATCTTATAGTCGCACTCTAGAAGGAGCTAATAAATTGAGATGTCTACACATTTACAATGTGTTATTTTCCCAAGTATGAACTATTTTTAAAGATTTTAATTTTGGACGGTTTTCTTGCAAAGCATAAAAATGAAAAAACACTACAAAGTATTTAATAACCATGCCTGAATATCTCAACAATATCCATAAATTATGGATAAAATATATGTGACAGTTATCCACATGACATTATATTGTGCAAAGGGTGCAATAAGACCTTCAAGTTATGTTCAATTCAAATATTTTAAAAATAGTTCTTTTAGTAATATTTGTAGAAATTTTGAATAATATGACACTTATTCACAGAGATTATCCTGATTATACACTATTTGCGGAATGCATGCATAATACATAACCTCCTCTACGTTGATCATCAATTTTGCGGAATTAAAAACAATGAAACATCAATCGCATGCGCACATTAACACAGTATGTAATGGGGAAAGCATACAGCTGAAAACCCCGAACTATCTGTATATTATAATGATAGAGAACATGTAACAATACATAGTACAATACTCCTCACAAGTACTCAGTACTATCTCCACCTGCTACACAAAAACTAGCTCAGATTTGAATCAAGTCACAGGTTCAAATCTCCTCCGCTGTTTGCCTGCCTCTACTGCGCAATCCAATGTGAGAATAGGAATGATCCAAGCTCGTTTTCCTTGGCTTGTACTGCGCAATCCTCATTGGCAATCTCCATCATTGATTGTGCAAATCTCATGCACAGCTATAGTCACAACTGATAGTAGTATCCACCTCTAACACTTGTCTCCACTGAACTGTCCATGCACTGAGTTAACTGATGTATTCTTTAGTTGATTTATGAGTTAATAATTAGTGAATTAATTAATAATTAATTCACATCACTCATCACTAGTGTATTTGATAGTTAGACTAAATACAACTAGTTCAACTAAGTCAACTTGAACACAACTCCATCAACTCCTCAATCAACTCCACCAAACTCAATCACTTGAGTTCTAACTGAAGTCCATCATGCAATAGCTCAACTAACCCATAAGAAAAGCGTATTTCCTTCTGGCAGTTGCATGTGCCACATCTGTCGCTCGAACTGAAGTGTTGCAAGAGGATAAGATCATGTTTATAGTCCAAATATTATTAAGAGCTAATAATATTCGACTGTTCTATTTTTAGATTGGCAGTCTAAAAATAGATTTCACCCATATGTCTAAAAATAGAAGTCCATCTATTTTTACCAACATGACCAATCATCCATAAATAGCATCCTGCAACTCATAGACCATGATCCATATGTCTAAAAATAGACATAGTCTAAAAATAGACTTTGTGCCAAAAATAGCCTGCGGGCCCACTTAGTGAAGGCGACTTCTTTTCACTAAGCTCCATCATCTTGTTGCATTTTCAGCAATATTAAAAAATATATGTATTTTCAAAGTTAACAAATATTTAAATTAAATAATAATAATAATAATAAACTAAATTTATATAGATTATTACAATTCATAATACTTTAATCTTGCTTTGAACGGGTTTGTGTGAAACATCATTTTTGCAAATACAATGGCATAGCCTTTTGAGATTTTTTTTTTTAGTACAACATTCTCTTTATTGCTCTCCTTCATTCTATCTCTTTTGGAATCAAACAATGGATGCTACAAGCCAAATAAAGAATAAATACTATTTATTAGAAGCCAAATAAACAAGAGAGGTTTGAAGAGGAATGATGCATCTTGGTTTTTACACCCCCAGACATAAGTCACAAAATGTTCCTAAATGACTCTTTGAAGAAAGTTGCAACTCATCATAAAATTCAAACCATGATTCATTGGTTGTATCAAAGGTTTATTCATTTTTCTAGCTAGGCTCAACTAACTTGACTTGCCAAAGAAGTGGTAACTTCAAAACATCTTTTGGATTGAAGAGAGACTTGGCTTGCCTTCCATCGACCAAGACACTTTTCTCTATTTATTGGCACTCAAAACACAAAAAATCAACTCTTGTTTAGTGTATCCATGCATACACTACTTATGAATCTTTCAGTTTGAAGAGATATAGGTGCATCCTTTTCCATGTGTAGCAATGAGCGATGGGTAAGCACAAATTATAAAAAAATATCTCTTGGCCCTAATTATTGTAGGCACATTTTTTGTCTTATGATAGATGTAACAAAAATATGAAATGTGGCTAAGGACATAGCTTATATAATGAGCTTCTTAGAAGAAAAAAGAAGCACTCTCGTCAGTGTGTAAGGAAAAGACCATACAACGAGCTAGTATTAATGGACTCGAATTGAAGTTAGGGTGCCTTTTGTAATAACAATAAGTGGCATCCTTGCTTGCTTGTTGTATATCCCGATTTACAATGCCATCATTGGAAGCATAAGTTGTAAGTCAAGTTGAAGAACAACCATACAAGTGATTTGGGTTCATTTATTTTTCCTTTTTTTTCTTTTGTTTAATAGTTGAATGCACACTCTCTACTCCTTTTCTGAGTATAGTTTAGATTCCCCTTGTGTTTGGATGCATTTGATGTTATCTATCGATTGTAGGAAAAATATCTCTCATATGACAACAAGGTGTGTGTTTCTTAATACATGTGAATTAGCATACCAACTAGAAGTAGAAGATTGCAACAATAATGCATGCTAGTATCAAAACATGGTGGAAGGCTCACTGCACTGTCCCAATCTATATATCAAAAGTCAAAGATGCATTGTAAATACTTTGATATATAGAGTGATTGAATCCTTAACTACATCAAAACCTAAATACTAACCATTCACAAATCTGATCTATTAAATTAATAAATAAATATCATACACTAAAGAAATAAACTCACATCAACCAATTAAAATTTCCATTCATAACTTATATAATAAATACAAAAACAATTTGTTTTCACAATTAAATCAAATTAATATAACAATACTACAAAATATAATACTAGAAAATATATTACATTATGATTAACTAATACGTGTCAAGTCCCACTAGCACAACCAGTTGAGGTGGGCCTCGTTAGCAAGGAGATCTAGGGTCAAACCTCACAAGGGGTGCTTGTGCCCTGTGTTAGGGGGAGGAGGCATGCTAAAAAATCTAGTTAGCTAAAGGCTGGTGTGGCCCAGGCTGGGTGCGACCCCCGAGTGACTTTGATGGCTCAGATGCCCTGGGTCGTGACTCCTCAAGCCATAGGTCAAGCCTAGAGGATTAGAGACAACTTGAAAAGAAAAAAAAATATTAACTAATACATAAATGGGAAAATTGAGCATGTTTGAAGAAGATTTTGCAACATCTGTAACTTTTGAACACAACTACAGCATGGAGGCTATATATGTGTCTTTATGCAACGAATGACTACCACGACTCACATATCAAATGACACAAAGATCACAAAAGGAACCCACCATCAAAAATTTCCATACCTGACTCCATTCAACAATGAAATTTCAATTAGAGCTTCATTATGTTTCAACACTACTCATGAAGCTTTGAGTTATGCAGGAAAAAATGGTTGAAAATGGTTATGTTATGCTGATTCTCTATGCATTCCCAAGGTTGCATTCATTTGCAGTTGTGGAATTTCATAGTCCATGACAGGACAAAGCTTTAAAATGCAGCTCCTTGGTGTTACATGGCTTCAAGGAAGTCACCAGGAATAACATTGGCTAGATCATATCGATTCAAGTCAAAAGTCGAGGAGAGCAAGAACGATTTGAAAACTTGGGCCATATGGAACTGAGATTCATGACCTTGGAGTCTCAATCTATGTTCCTCCCTATGTATCTTAATGGGCACTTCCTTTTCTATGTTCATACTGGTAAACTAATTTGAATTCCAAGGAATTATATTAATAGCTTAAAATAATACTATGAGGGAAATGCCTTCAAATTTCAACAGTTGAATTGGTTCTTTTTTTTATATAGCATTTGCATTTTTTTCAAATTGAGAAAGCGATGAAAGGCTAATTTGGGTGATGAAAATGGTTTATTTGAAAAATATTTGAGTGTGGGAGACATATATAAGATCCTTGTCTGGTCTATATTCCAAGTTTTTAATACAGGCAAATCATAGAGGTTTCGGCTAATTGGTATTGTTGATAGAAATTTGGAGAGAAGAACTGGGCATATCATGGAACAAGACCAATCCTATAACACCCTCCTCCCACATCTACCCAAGTAACCATGCCAACCAAGTAAACATGTGACGAGAGGCTACTATGATTGGATTCAACCTCTTATGTGACCTTAAGAAGTGAAGTCGATGAACTCATCAACCAACCTATCCACATCAACAACAAAGCCCTCATGAGACATGTTAGCCACTCAAACATCATGTCCCTAGGTCCCACTAATGTTTTGGACATCTTAAGCCTCAGCCGCTCCCATGCTATAGGCAAGAGAGCATCCATAAACCCAAAGTCGCTCTCATAGGCTTTCCTCCCAACGACCAGAGACTAAATTTGTAAGTGCTATTCCAATGACTCCAAGATTTGAGCCACTTTTTCAGGCACACAGCCAAAGTCATTGCCCAAAATGGAATGATAACTCAGGAATAGTAAAATAACAGGGAAACAATGATGTAAAAGCAATAAGTTGAACAAGACCTTAATCATACCCCTACTAGCCATGCCAGGCAATTTGTTAAACATGTCATCAACATGTAACCTACAGGTGTAAACCACAGAATTAAGTGTAGGGATCTCATACTTATCTGAGAATCACTATGAACCATTGTTCCCTCGTGTCATTTGTTTCATTATCATCTATTAGACCATAGGTACATTATCCATTCATTTACAAGTAATAACATGTTGACAGCCATACATAGCTACTGTCATAAAACATATATATAACCAACATAATAGAGATAGAAATATCATAAGCATATCAACCATAAAATCCACATATAGATCAGTACATTTACACATGAAAACAAAGGGAATTAATTTCTCATTAATGAATGCAATAAACCAACCAGAGATGGGACTACCACGTTCCACCCTACCATAGAATGGCTAAGCCAAATCTGTGTTTAGCCATTTACCCTCGTTCCTTATTCGAAGCATGAATGTGGGACTCAAACCAAAAGGACCAACCAGGGCATACCGAGGCTGAACCACCTCACCCTCATCAATAGAAACTAGGCTTTATCGTAATCCATCCCGGATCACTAGGCCAACACAATGAACACATCGTAACAGGATTTACCATGATCTCCACCCGATCACTAGGCCAAACAAGCATGGATGCCATCGGATTTCTCCCCCTACATGATGAGGAATTTTCTTGTCTCCTAGTCTCTCAAGATTTATCGCATGGATCACTAGGCCCTAAACCGAGACCCACTCTCTAGGATTTACTGCATATCCCAAACCGAGGATTACTAGGCCCAACGGAGAGAAAACTACCTCTTAGCTTTACTATATATCCTGTCATTCACCAGCAAGTATTCCTAGGCCCACCAAGGCAACACAATCCTGGCTTTACCACAACCCACAATTTGGCTCAAGAGTCACTAGGCCAGTGCTTTATCATGATCCATGGTCCAGTTCAGGGACCACTAGTCCATGTGCTCTATCATTTGAAGATCCACCCCACTCAGCTTCGAATCCATCCGGCAATCCAGCTCAACCAAAACATGAGAACCCCATCACACCATGGCTATCTAGAAATGGCAAGGCTAGGATGAAAACACTGTTACAATTGGAAAAACCCATGTCACAACAAAAAAAAACCACATGAAATACGATGCATGCGAAATCTAGCAAGGAAAATGCACATGCAAGTCAATACCTGCAATGAAGCCTGTTGTAGTTGCTTGATCCTAGCTTTTCCTGCTTGATCTTTGCTTCCTATTTTCTTCTTTTCCTTTCTTGCTCCAATGCAAAAATGCTCCAAGAAAAATCTAAGTGTCCAAGAGAGAGAGAGAGATAAAATGATGAGAGAGATCCAAAACTCAACTAAAAAAAGGTTACCAACTGATCCTTAGAATCCTTTTTATGAATGAGGCCTCTATTTTCTTCATTTTCCATTATTTTCTTTCATTTTCCTCCTGACATGCAATCTGTGACCTTTCACCTCCCTTTTCTCATAATTTCAATTATTTTCATAAATAAATGTGCCAAAAATGCCATTTGCCTTTCCAAATCCTTAGCTAGTTCCTTTGCTAATTTCCTTAGCCATAAACAACCAAATGAACACCCACACTAGGATGTCTTTCCCATCATTCAGCTTGGAATAAGTGTCCCATCAACCGTGGTTATTGTTTTTAACTTTATTAACTTGCATTACATGGAATATTCACCAGGTTTGTTACAAAACCCTCCCACTTAGGGAACATTGTCCTTGGTTTTAGACCTAAGCAAAAATTGCTGAAAAGAAAACATACTGCCCATGGAGCTTTATAGCATAACTCAATGTTGTGTTTACAATGATCACCTTGTTGAAAGCAAACCAACATAACAACATAATAACATGACATCATAATGACATGACACCCATATCGCTTATTGGAGCTTTATAACTTAGCTCATGATGGTATTTACATCCATATACATATGTACATATAGCAACATGACCAAAAAATATACCAAAACATATACCAAAGCATATACCCAAAACACCATACCAAAACTCCTTTTCCTCAATCGGCAAACAGGGAAGGATACATAGCCCACATCTGATCCGCCATCTCCCATGTAGCTTCATCGAGCTCAAAGTGCTTCCACTACACTTTAACTTGCTTGATTGCTCGGATCTAGAGCATGAACACCTTTTTTAGCAATATACACTAAGGCTCCGACTAGATTCTCCATCTAGTTCCACCTGCAATACAGACCAATCAATCACATGATCAACATCCTTAACATACTTCTTAAGTAATGATACATGGAACCACATGATGGAATTTTACTGTCGGAGGCATTGCAAGTTGATAGGCTACTAGCCCAATCCTCTCAATGACACTGAAGGGTTCACAAAACTGTGGTGCCATCTTGGCACATGATCCAATCCGCAAGGAGCTCTTCTTTGGTTTGATGTGCAAGTACACCTATTCCCCAACCTGGAACTCCTTGAACAACATGTTTCGATATGCATAGATTTTCTGCCTATCCTATGCTGCCTTTAGATTTTTCTTTATAATCTGCAATTTCCTATTTCATGCCTACCAACATATATGGTCCAATCAATACCTTGTTAACCGGATCACTCCAACTGATGGGAGTGTTACAACTTCTTCCATAAAATGCCTCAAAAGGACTCATTCTCAACAATTCCTGATACCCATTGTTGTATGTGAACTCTACCAAGGGGAGATACTCTTCCCACTTCCGCTGCTGATGCATCATATACATCCTCAACATGTCCTCCATTATCTTGTTGACCCTTTCTGTCTGTTCATCTATCCACGGATGATAAGTTGTGATGAAGCCCAACTCTGTGCCCAAACCTACAAATAACTCCTTCCAGAACTTGGAAGTGAACTTCGCATCCCTATCTGACACAATATTCTTTGAAATACCATGCAATTGAACCACATCTCTAATGAATACATGTGCTACATTGCTAGCCAAGAATTGTAGGTTTTAACTCCGTATAGAAATTACCTGCATACGAATTCTAAAACACAGAAAATAAACAATGAGAGAGCATAACACATAAAACACATATACACAGAGATTTTCCCCTGGATCCCAAAACTGGGACTACCAACTTGATTTTTCATTATGTTCCTTTCAATGTTACAATACATATTTACACATGCCGAAGCATCTAGTACCATGGACCGAAAACCATCATGTCCAAAAACATGGACCGAAAACCATCGTGTCCAAAACCATGTGCGAAAAATCATGCATAAAACCATAGGTAGGTTTGCCCAAACTAATATAGGGTCCAAAAACAAAATTTTCTGGGGCGCTTCCCCAGAACCCATAGAGTGGGGTTACCTGCACCCCTCAAACCCCTTGTGACTCCCCCCCCACTACGCAATCCGCGCAACGAAGGGGGGGGCTCTGCCCCCTTCTAACCCCCCTTTTAACTACGTGGGCTAGTCGTGGAAAGAATATTACACAACCCAACATTCTCCTACTTGTTGTTTTCTTTCCACGGGGGGCCACAAGAGAGCTTAGTAATTTATCCAGCCCTGCAACGCCCATTGTTTCTCTACACCAAGAGAACTTTTCGGAGCTCACAGATTTTGTCAATGCATTTGCAGTATTCTTCAAAGTGTCCACCTTTACCAGCAACACCTTTTTGTCTTCTATCATATCCCTCACAAAGTGATACTGAACATCAATGTGCTTTGTCTTTGAATGATATGTAGGGTTCTTTGCCAAGAAAATTGCACTTTGGCTGTCATAGTCTATCCTTATAGCTCCTTGTACTAACCCCATACTTGAACACAATCTCTGTAACCAAACTGCTTCCTTGCTTGCATGAGTGGCTACCATGTATTCTGCCTCTGTAGTTGATAGTTCCACTACAGATTGTTTCTTACTCATCCAACTGATTGCACCTCCAAATAGGTTAAACACATACCCACTTGTAGATCTTCTTTGATCCAGATCTCCAGCCCATTCTGCATCAATAAAGCCATGAATATCCAACACTTTGTCCAATCCTGGTCTTCCTTGGTAGCAAAAACCATAATCACTAGTGCCACGCAAATACTTGAAAACCCGCTTCACTGCTGTCCAGTGCTCCTTCCCTGGTTTTGACATAAACCTGCTCAATACTCCCACTACATGTGCAATGTCTGGTCTAGTACAGACCATTGCATACATCAGGCTACTAACTGCACTTGCATATGGAACACAGGACATGTCCTATTCCTCTTCTTGTGTCTTGGGACACTGTTCAGCAGATAACTTTACACCTACAGGAATAGGAACCTTCACCGATTTACTATCCTGCATATTAAACCTCTGCAATATTGTCTTGACATTCTTCCTCTAGTCTAACCAGAGCTTCCTCTTTATCCAATCTCTTTTAATTTCCATGCCCAAAATATAGTTTGCAGCACCAAGATCTTTCATGTCAAATTTGGAGGACAAATGGGTCTTCAAATCCTGGACAATTTATTTGTCATTTCCAATCAACATATCAATCACATACACGACCAGATAAATAACACGGTCACCAATTAATTTAAAATACACACAGTGATTTGCTTTGCTTCTGGTGAAGACAAGTCCCCGTATAAATGTATCAAATTTCTGATACCACATCCTTGGTGACTATTTTAACCCATACAGAGACTTATTTAACTTGCATACCAGTTCTTTCTTACCCTTCACCGCAAAACCTTCAGGTTGCTTCATGTAGATCTCCTCTTCTAGATCCCTGTGAAGAAATGATGTCTTCACATCCATCTGTTCTGCCTCAAAATCAAAAGCAGCAACAACAGATAAAAGTAATCTAATAGAAGTTACCTTGGCAACAGGAGAAAAAATATCACCAAAATCAATTCCTGACACTTGGGAATAACCTTTTGCTACCAACCGAGCTTTGTATTTCTCCACCTTTCCTTCTGCATTTGTCTTCTTCTTGAACACCCATTTGCTGCCAATGGGTTTCCTTCCAACTGGCAACTCCACCAGATCCCAAGCCTCATTTTTGTGCAAAGATGCCATTTCATCAACCATGGCCTCTTTCCAGAGTTTTCTATCCTTTGAATCTATTGCTTCCTTCACAGTTTTGGGATCATCATCAGTAATAGATAAAGCAAAATTTGAACAGAAAGCAGATGGACTAGACCTTTCTAGCTGCCTTCTTTCTCAAACCGATCTTCTCACACCTGGAGTTTGTGGCTCTTCATCTTCTGATTCCTCCTCTGCTGGAGAGTCCGATTCTTCCTCCTTTAGCTCAAACTCTATCTTCTCAGGTTCCTTTGGTTGGACTTCATGTTTAATAACATCTTTCACCTCTCTAAACACCACATCTCGGTTGTACACAATCTTCCTTGTTACTGGGTTCCAAAGCTTATAACCCTTTAAACCATCCTTATACCCAATAAAGATGCACTTTTCAGATTTACTATCCAACATGGTTCTTTTCTCCTTTGGAACATGTACATATGCATCATATCCAAATACCCTCAGATTTGAAAGAGAAGGTTTCTTACCAGTCCATACCTCTTGTGGAGTCTTATCTTCCAATGTTGATGAAGGTGATATGTTGACCAGGTAACATGCAGTCTCCACTTCCTCTGCTAGAATTCTTGTCCTAACCCAACACCACTGAGCACGCTTCTTGCCCTTTCCATCAATGTCTTGTTCATTCTTTCTGCAACTCCATTTTGATGAGGTGTATATGGAGTAGTCTTCTACCATGCTATACCACATTTTTTACAGAATTCTTCAAATTCATTACTGCAAAACTCTCCACCGTTATTTGTCCTCAACACATTTATCTTCTTCTCTGTCTGGTTTTCCACCAGAGCCTTAAATTCTTTAAACCTGTCAAAGACTTCAGATTTCTACTTAAGGAAATATATCCATGTATTCCTTGAGAAGTCATCTATAAATGATACATAGTACACAGACTTACCTAGTGATGGAACCTTCACAGGTCCAAACACATCACTGTGCACAAGCTCTAATATATGTTTTGCCCTCTTACCACCAGAGGGGAAACTCACCCGATTCTGCTTCCCATATACACAATTTTCATAGAAATCAAAATCCAGAGAGCTATTACTCATACCTTCTACCACACATTTACCATGAAGTATTCGAAGACCCTTCTCTCCAATATGTCCAAGCCTTTGATGCCACAACATGGTCTTCTCTCCAGAGACCACTAGATTTTCTACTCCAGTTTTAGGAACCACAGAACTGTTGCACCCATCAATAATAGTGCTACCTTGCAGCTTGTACAGAGTTCCAATTTGAACTCCCTGCATCAATACCAGTGCTCCCCGAACCATTTTGCAGGTATCCTTCTCGAACACTGTTTTTACACCTGCATCATCCAGCTTGCTTACGGAAATAAGATTTTTGGCCAATGCAAGAATATGCAGAACACCCAGAAGTGTTCTAACCCTTCTTGCAACTTCAAATTTACTTTTCCGCGACCAATGATTCTAGCCTTCCTGTCATCCCCTAAGAAGATATCACCACCATCATATTTCTCATACTTGTAGAACCACTCTCTATGGGGAGTGAAGTGAAAGGATGCACCTGAGTCAATCAACCATGTCTCATGATCTACATGTGTACTTGAAGAAGCCAAGTACACATCCTCACCTTCCTCTAAGGTGGTTTTCGCCTCTGTAGAAGGAGCATCATCAGATCCCTTTCCTTTGTTAGGAGCTTTAGATTTACAATCCCTTTTGTAGTGCCCTTCCTTTCCACATTTCCAGCACACCACCTTTACAGGTTTTCCTGGAGATTTAGATCTCCCTCTAGATTTAGTTCTCCCACTCGATGACTTATTTTTGTTTCTATTCTAGGACCGTCCTCGTACAGACAAGTCATCACCATTCTGGCTCTCCATATTTTTCTGTCTCATCTCCTCTGTCAGCAAGGATGAGACTATTTCATCAAACTGCAAGGCAGTTGCATTACTACCTATTGCAATAACCAGGCTATCCCACGAATCTGGTAGAGAACACAACAAACTAATGCACTTATCTTCATCTGAAATTTTAATATCAATAGAAAATAACTGACTTACCACAATATTAAATGCGTTCAAATGTTCTGTCATCGAGTCTCCATCTTTCATTCTCAGGTTATACAGCTTTTTCCGTAGTGAACAATTTATTCACCAGAGACTTAGATTAGTACAAAGTCCCTAACTTGTCCCACAAAGCCTTCGTCGTAACTTCCCCTGATACATTTAGCACTACCGAATATGAGACACACAATCATATTGTGCTCTTAGCCTTCCGATCCAACTTCTTCCATTCTTCATCGGACACTCCCGTTGGTTTAGTACCTAGATCTACCGCAACCCACTGATCTTTATCCACCAACAAATCCTCCATCTTAAGTTTCCATAACTCAAAACTCTGACCATTAAATTTCTCGATCTCTATCTTTCCACTGCTCACCATCCTCTTTCACCACTAGAATCGATCTCGCAAATCTCCCACTAAACAGGGTCTACCACAGGCCCGAACGAAACCCCTCAGCAACAAAGGCGTCCCCTTGAAGCCAAAACAGCCCTAATACCAAATGTAGGTTTTAACCTCGTATAGAAATTACCTGCATATGAATTCTAAAACATAGAAAATAAATAATGCGAGATCATAACACATAAAACACATATACACAAAGATTTTCCCCTGGATCCCAAAACCGGTACTACTAGCTTGATTTTTCATTATGTTCCTTTCAATGCTACAATACATATTTATACATGCCAAAGCATCCAATACCATGGACTGAAAACCATTGCATCCAAAACCATGGACCAAAAACCATCGCATCCAAAACCATGTGCGAAAAATCATGCACAAAACCATAGGTAGGTCCGCTTAACCTAACATAGGGTCCAAAAACAAAAATTTCCTGGGTGATGCCCCAGACCCCATAGAGTGGGGTTACCTGCACCCCTCAAACCCCCTGTGACCCCCCCCACTACGTAATTGGTGCAACGAAGGGGGGGCTTCGCTCCCCTTATAATCGCCTGGTTAACTATGTGGGCTAGTCGTGGAAAGAATATTACACAACCCAACAAGAATGTTGAATTCACTAGAATGAAGTGTGCAACCTTTGTTAACCTGTCCACAAAAAACATGATGGAATCATGTTGTCTCACTATGTTTGAAAACCCTGTAATGAATTCCATTTAAATTAGCTCCCATTTCTACTCTGGAACCACAATCAACTGTAGCAGTCCACCTGGGTGCCTACACATTGACAATCAAAATACCTAGCCAAAAATTCTACTACATCCTTCTTCAAATTCGACCAATAATAATATCTCTTCACTACATTCAATGTCTTCTGATAACTTGGGTGACCTGAATAAGGTTTCACATGTAACTCTCTCAAGATCACCTTCTTGAGCTCACTGTTGTGTAAAAAATATATCCTGTCTCTGAATCTGACCAATCCATCCACTGTAAGACAATAATCCATACCCTATGCACCTACACCTGTACCTGTACTACAACCTATATTTGTACCACTACCTATACCTATACCTTCACCTATACCTATACCTGTACTACCACCTGTACATGTACCAGTACCCTGCTACAACCTATGCACAATCTCCATATACCTGACATTCTGCTGACCTGCCTGCAAGATCCTATCATGTAGATCTGTCCCATAGGAGCTCATAGCTGCCAAGTGATTTACCTGTACCCACCTGCTAAGAGAATATGCCACCCTGTTCTCTTTACCTTTGATGTACCTAATATAAAAATCAAACTCACTAATCATGGCCAACCATCTAGCATGCCTAGCGTTTAGATTCGGCTGGTCAAAAAAATATAGCAACCCAATGTGATTACTCATCAGTACAAACATCCTGCCAAGAAGATAATGCCTCCACATCTTCAATGCATGTATGATTGCCGCTAACTCAAGACCATGTGTCCAGTAGTTCTGCTCATGCTCGTTTAGTTTCCGCAACTCATAGCATACAACCTATCCATATTTCATAAGGACTCAACCAAGTCCTCTCTTGCAAGCATTTGTGCATACTACAAAATATTTCTCTGGATCTGTAATCGAGGGGAAGTTCTTGATGAACCTCCAATAATAACCTGCCAAACCCATGCAAGATCTCACCTCATCCACACTCTTAGGAGCTATCCACTCCATGATGGCTATTATCTTCTCTGGATCTACTGCAATGCCCTCCTTGGAGACAACATGTCCCAAGTAGTGTACCTCACTCTAAAAGAAACTACACTTGCTGAGCTTTGCATACAACTAATGCTCCCTCAACAACCTCAACAATGCTATTAAATTCTCGGCATGCTCTTCCTCATTTTTAGAATATACTAGTTTATCACAAATGAACACAATAAAAAAATTATCCAAATATGGATGCAACACACTATTCATCAAGCACATACATGTAGCTGGAGCATTAGTTAAGCCAAATGGAACAACAACAAACTCATAATGCCCATACCTGGTCTTGAATGCAATCTTGTAAATGTCCTCCTCTTTGATG
Organism: Pinus tabuliformis; assembly: GCA_031772625.1. NCBI lineage: Eukaryota > Viridiplantae > Streptophyta > Pinopsida > Pinales > Pinaceae > Pinus > Pinus tabuliformis. Next base: position 1,928,339,113 of record CM062819.1, read on the forward strand.
TGTACTTGATGGTATCTTGATCTCAAGTCAATATTAGAGAACACTGCTACTCCCTTCAGCTGATTGAATAAGTCATCGATCCTCGGCAAAGGGTACCTCTTCTTGATAGTCACTTTGTTCAACTGTATGTAGTCAATGCATAATTTGAGAGTACCATCTGTCTTCTTCACAAACAATATCAGTGCACCCCAAGGTGATACACTTGGCCTAATGTATCCCTTGTCCAACATTTCCTTCAACTACAACTTTAACTCGAACAACTAAGGTGTGCTCATCTTGTAAGGTTCTTTTCATGATGGAGTTTCCCTTGGAACTAACTCAATAGAAAATTCTACCTCCCTGTGAGGTGGAAACTCTGAAATTTCCTAAGGAAATACATCCCTGAACTGTTGTAGAACTGGTTACCTACTAAACACATCTTCATCTTCAACCTCCTTGCCCTTATCACTAGAAATGTGTACTGCAAATAACACACACCCTTTACTGCGACTACACTTTGCTTACATAGTTGTCACCATCCTAATTGATGTGGCTTTCTTCTTACCCTGCAAGACTCTTGGTTCTCCATTGTCATCAACACACTCAATAGCTTTGTCATAAAAATATACCTTGGTTCTATGAAGATACAACCAATACATGCCCAACAACATACTGTATGATCCTAATGGTAATACATTCAAATGTGTTGTGGTAGGAATACCATTCAATGCAAATGCACAAGCTCTTACCCAATGATGAACTCGCTTCTTCATATGTGTATCCAACTGCACTAACCAAGACTCTACATGCAATTCCTTACTCAAACAACACTTATCCACCAAGTCAGGGCTAACATAGTTATAATTAGATCCGGGGTCAATCAAAATAAAAATAACTTGATTACAAATCTTATCGTCCATCTCAATGATAGATTCTTGGTGTTTTTCATGTCTGTTGTCCAATGTTGCATAGATACCAGGAATGCTCTAACCAACATCCCCATCATTTTGTGCTTCCTGTGCACTGTATATTTGAGGCCTACCACCCTAATTATGTGGACAATATCTCTATTCCTTGCCACATGTCCAACATTCCAGCTGACCAGTACCAACACCTCGATGCTGCTGTTGCGACTCATGTCCCTGTCTAGTTGCATTAAATCTCTTTTGCGGTGCCACATTCTCTTTCTCATCTACATGCTAAGGCCTTGTCCTCTTAGGATGCCATTTACCTTTACCTTTGTATTTTCCCTTCCATCCTTACTGAGATTCATTCTTACGCTTTGATTATTCATAGTAATGCTTCAATTTCCCAATAAATTCTTCAAGTGATTGAGGCTCATCATACTCAATCCGATCTCTAAATGCTAATGGAAAACCATTAACAAATCAATGAACTTTAGCCTTCTCATCAGTAAGATATGGTACATACCTCAATAGCTCCAAAAACTTGGTCATGTACTCTTTATCTGTCATTGATCCCATATTTAGCTCATAGAATTCCTTGGCCTTACTATCGTAGTACCTCTCTAACAAGTACTTCTTCCTGAAAAGCCTCTTGAACTCCCACCAACTCAAATAATTTGTCTTGATGTCTTTGACTTGCTTAACATCTTCCCACCAAATATATGCTTTACCTTTCAAGCTGAAGATCACTACTCTGGCCTTCATGTTATCTGTGTACTCATGCAACTCAAAGAATTTGTTCATCCCAAGTATCCAAGCCTCTTCATCTTCTGAATTCTTCATATATCCATCAAAAGTAGGTGGCTTCACTTTCTTAAACTCATCTAGAAACTATCCCCTATCATTCATCATGTAAGGATGATAGCGATGATGATCATGATGTCTATCAGAACCAAAACTAGAATAGTACATGTACTCATCGCCCCTCCTATCTGGAGTGTCCAACAACTTGCCATCTCTCATCGTATTAGATCTATCTGACATGTATATACCAGGAGACCTACTACCATATGCCCCATTAGTTATGTCTTCCTGCTCATAGCTGATCCGATGTGGTCCTTGTCACTGCAAATCTGACAAACTTTGAAGTATCACTGCATTTACCTCTGCTTGTTTCTCCAGTGCCTGCATGATTATGTCATTATCTACCTTACAACTCCTTATTTATTCCTTTAATATTCTCAGTGTAACTGCCAAATCAGAAGAGTTACCAACACCATACTGCTTTTTTGATTCATAGGGAGATTCTATGTAGTCTACCACCTTGCTAGCCATTTGATCTCTTTCCTGCAATGCATAATATGTCAGATAAACCAAATCACAATAAATCAATGTACCTTAGTATAATTCAGGGAGGTTACCTCATTTGCAAGATCAATAATCAACGTGATACATGTGTAACATAAACATAATATCATATAGACATATAACAAGTAAGTGCATCAATGCATAAACATCATTCTAGCTAGGGTCCAGTCATCAATGCATGCTATGACCTCATGCATGACAACAACCATTACTCCAGTGTACACATTGCCACATGCAACCATCAACATGCATAAGAAATGCTAAATCAACTACACATATGCATAGATGCATGTAGTCGAGCATAAGCGATCAATTCTTGTAATCAACCTACAATACTGATACATGTAATTAAACCTACAAGAATGTAGCTTAGCATACAAGGACGTAAGTAGGTGACATATAATCAACATGTAAGTGACATGTAACAATATGTAACTAATCATATACTCATGACGACACATTCCACAAAATCAACATCAAGTTCTCCATGCCAACCTCACTTCAACCATAATCAATCATCAAGTAAATGCAACAAGAACATGGAATGCAAGTGTAAAAGACATATGTGCATCTGACATGCATGCATGACCAATACACATTGCCCATCTAGTTTGAGGGGTGAACCATGCTCTGATAACACTTTGTAACACCCTCCTCCCATGTCTACCCAAGTAACCACTGGGTAAACCTACGACGAGAGGCTACAATGATTGGATTCAACCTCCTATGTGACCTTAAGGAAGTGGAATTGACATAACTCATCAACCAAACTATCCACGTCAGCAACATAACCCTCAGGAGACATGTTAGCCACTCAAACATCTTGTCCCTAGGTACCACTTATGTTTTGGACATGTTAGGCCTTAGTCGCTTCCATGCTATAGGAAAGAGAGTTTCCAAAAACCCAAATTTTCTCTCACAGACTTGCCTACCAGCGACCAAAGGCTAAATTTGTCAGTGCTATGCCAGTGACTCTAGTATTTGAGACACTTTTTCAGGCCCAGAGGCTAGGTCACTGCCTAGAATGAAATGATAACTCAAGAACAATAAAGGAACATGGAAACAATGATGCAAAAACAAGACGTTGAACAAGACCTTAATCAGACCCCTACTAGCCATGCCAGACATTTTGTCAAACATATCATCAACATGTAACCTATAGGTGTAAACAACAAAATTAAGTGTAGGGATCTCATACTTATCTGAGAATCACAATGAACCATTGTTCTCTCATGTCATTTGTTGCATTATCATCTATTAGGCCATAGGTACATTATACATTCATTTACAAGTAAAAACATGTTGAGAGCCATACATAGCTGTTGTCATAAAACATACATATAACCAACATAATAGGGATAGAAATATCATAAGCATATCAAGCATACAATCCACATATACATCAGTACATTTACACATGAAAATTAAGGGAATGAATTTCTCATTAATGAATGCAATAAACCAACCGGAGTTGGGACTACCACGTTCCACCCAGCCATAGAATGGTTGAGCCAAATCACTCTTCAGCCATTCATCCTTGTGCCATATTCCAAGCATGAATGTGGGACTCAAACCAAAATAACCAACTAGGGCATACCGAGGCTAAACCACCTCACCCTCATCAATAGAAACTAGGCTTTACCATAATCCATCCTAGATCACTAGGCCAACATAATGAACACATCATAATAGGCTTTACCATGATCTCCACCCGATCACTAGGCCAAACAAGCATGGATGCCACTAGATTTCTCCACCTACACTGTGAGGAATTTTCTTGTCTCCTAGTCTCTTAGGCTTTACTGCAATCCAAACCCAGATCACTAGGCCCTAAACTGAGACCCACTCTCTAGGCTTTACTGCATATCCCAAACCCAGGATTACTAGGCCCAATGGAGAGAAAACCACCTCTTGGCTTTACCATATATCCTGCCATTCACCGGCAAGGATTCCTAGGCCCACCGAGGCAACACAATCCTGAATTTACCACAACCCACAGTCTAGCTCAGGGGTCACTAGGCTAGTGGCTTTACCATGATCCACAGTTCAGTTCAAGGACCACTAGGCCATGTGCTCTATCATTCGAAGATCCACCCCACTCAGCTTCGAATCCATCCGGCAATCTAGCTCAACCAAAACATGAGAACCCCATCACACCATGGCTATTTGGAAATGGAAAGGCTAGGTTGAAAACATTGTTACACCTACAAAAACCCATGCCAAAAAATGCCATTTTCCTTTCCAAATCCTTAGCCATTTCCTTTGCCAATTTCCTTAGCCATAAAAAATCAAATGAACACCCACACTAGGATTTCTTTCCCACCATTCAACTTGGAATAAGTGTCCCATCAACCTTGGTTATTGCTTTTAACTTTATTCATTTTTATTACACAGAATTTTCACTAGGGCTGTTACAAATCCCAGGTTGTCCATATATTTCTTTGGTATGTTTTCTACTACTCCGATCTATTTCATATAAGAAGAAAAATAATTCCTTTGATCCCTGTGTAGAAACAAGTTGATCTTCCAGATCTTTCACCATTTTCTCAGACTCATTAAGTTGGTCTTGCATATGTTCAAGTTTCTCTTTGGTTTTAGCTAGTGTAGTTTCTGGTCTCCATTAACACAAACTCATTTTCTATATATGATTTATGTGAATCCATAGCTCCTAATTCATACTCTAATGATTGTTTTGATTCCTGTGTAGAATCAAGCTACACTTGTAGCTTTTCCACCATTTGTTCAAACTTCGTGAGTTGGCCTTGTGTGTGCTCAAGTTTCTCTCTTGTTTTAGCTAGGATATTCTCTAGATTATCTTCATGGGTCTTCAATTTCATAAACTCCTCCTCTAAATTTGCATATCTATGTACATGGGTCTTCAACTCAGATTCTAATTTTGTTTTTTCAATTTGAATGCTATTAGCATTCAAGCTTCCGAATTATGTTTTAGCCAGGATATTCTCTAGATTATCTTTATGGGTATTTAATTGCATAAAATCCTCCTTTAAATATGCATGTTTGTGTACATATGTCTTCAACTCAGATTCCAATACTGATTTTTCAACTTGATTGCTATTAAACTTTCGAATTGTGTTTTAGCTAGAATATTCTCTAGATTATCTTCTTGGGTCTTTAATTGCATAAACTCCTCTAAATATGCATATTTGTGCACATGGGTCTTCAACTTAGATTCCAATGTTGTTTTTTCAACTTTAATTCTATTAAGCTTCCGAATTATGCGAAAATTTCCAATTAGCAAGGGAAATTGAACACTTTTGTTACTTTCTTATCTAAAAATACTATCTTTACTAGACCAATTATTGCGCAAATTAAACCGGATTGTGTTAGAGGTTTGATTTTTGAAGCCAGTGGCTTCAATTTGTGAAATGTCATTATAATCATGTGCATAAATTGTCTTAACTAGGGATAGGAAAGCTATTAGTTTAGTAATTAACTGTACAATTTTTTCTTTTCCAAGAAAAAATGATCCACTAGTTCAACAAAATCTGGAATTCTAGCGTCTAGCCTATGAACTCCATAAGCTCTAAGGTTTGTATTTCCATGTTGTTGAGTTATACATTGTATGAAGTTGACAACACTGGAAATAAAAATTTCCAACTCTACTTCAATAACACTAATTTTACTTCTAGAATCAGAAAGAGACGGTTGATTGTACATTATTAAAGGTTTACTACAAACATAAGGATCAATTTCACTTTCATAAACTGTTGTTGCATTTCTTACATTGTCCAATAGCTTGTGCAATTATGCACCCTCAGATTCAGTATCGAGGATTACATTAATATTATCTTAAGGACTAACTAAAGAAGATTCATTCAAAACATTTTTAGCTTGCAAAGCAATCATTTTTTCTTGCAAAGAAGTTAGATTTTTGACCAAATCAGAGCATTGATGATTGGCGGTTGGAAGCTCCAACTCTCTCTGTGTAAGAGTTTTTTTCAAGTAAGACTTCTCTTCTTGAACTATGAAGCACTTAAACCTCCTACAACATTCTTCCCAGTCAATTTATCTTCTTTTTCTATTCTTGTCTCACCGAATCTAGTAGAAGGAATAGAGGGCAATTTCTCCATCTAAAGAAAATCATCCATCAAGTCAACCTTGGGTGCATAACTACACTTTTTGAATTTTCCAAATTTTTTTTCTTTTCTAGACTGATCCAGTTTTGCAATCAGTGTTGAGGCCCATGTCTCTACACTAGAATGGATCACCATCATTCCCATCTTCAGAAATTAAGGTCATTCTGGGTGGATTTCTTGTACTCCCACTTATTGATCCTTCTAAATCCAACTAGAGAGTAGGTTTATGTCGTTGTCCCATCAAGGATTCTAGCTGTTCCACAACACTGGAAAGGTTTTTGTTTCTGTCCCATCAAGGATTCTAACTATTCCACAACACTAGAAAGTTTGGTAGTTGTTCTAACACACTTAAATCTAGAAGCCTTAGGCTCATTGTTTCTCTTTAATAATGTGTATTTTAACATCTTGGATTTTTCCTCCAATAGGAATTCATAAGATATTTAATCTCTTTATGAGCATGTTCTTGGTGACTATAATTTGATAACTTTTTAGAAGAAATAGGTGAAGTGGCACCCCTACCAAAATATTTCCTAAATTTCACTTCCTCGACTTCATTTTCAACTATCTCTACTTCAAGTTTCATTTGAGCCAGTGAAGTAGGCCTTGACAACATTTTGTGCACTCTCTTGCACTCTATCTCCAACTTAGCAGTTATTTTAGTAGTTTCTGAATGTTTTTTATTCTCTACCTAATCCAAGTGGATATTGGTGGCCACCCACCAATTCCACTTGGACCCCCACCATTGTTTCTTTCAAATTTTCAGTTTCCTTAATTGTAGCACAATTTACTATTTTTAGTAGTTTTTCGGGTCCTAAACTTCCGAAGTTGTTTTGAGGCCCTAAATGACATTTTTTTGGCAATCTACCGTAGTGTTTTTTTGTCTATAATCATTTTTTCATTGTAGTCCTCAGAGAGATCTTTACAACAGGTTATCATGCACATTAAACGGAGATAATATGACCAAGTCGCAACCCCGGGAAGTTGGCTATCCAACTCACCCCAACGAGGCCCATAAAATCTTGGTGTTACATCTCCTCGGCTTAGTGTTTTGGTTGTTTAGGGTTTTCTCTTATTGTTCAATAATAAAAAGGCCCTTGAGCCTCATTGTAACACAATTCAGAGGCATGTAGCCACCACATCTCTTCTCAGAGATAAGCTACCATCGCCTGAGCTAGTCTTATTTCCATTCTGTTTGTAAGCATATTTCAATATTTGATATTAATGAAATGAAGTGTTATTTCTACTGGTTATATTTATGGTTATATTTGTAATTTTTTGCATTCCTGTTTAAATCCGGATCAGTGGTACCAGAGCGATCTTCTCTTTCTCTTTTTTTCTTTACATGTCCCCAACGAGGTTGGGATATAAGAATTTAGGGCTTGAACTGGTTGAACCTTTGCAAGACCAACCTCGCAAATCTCGACGGCCTCCCATGGTGGATGAAAAGAAAGATGAGGGGGTAGGAGATCCTATCAAAATATTTCTTGAGGAAGCCCTCGAGCGACAAAGGAACGCAATGATGGACAACTTTTCCCAGATCCTTCAGTGGCTACCCAAGGGCGACGCATCTACTTCCGGTAGCTACTCTGGAAGTGCCACACCCTTTAAGGTACAAGTTAACTTTGACATTCCCATATTTGAGGGTCAAATAGATGCAGACACTATAGATAAATGGTTAAATCTTCTAGAAGGATATTTTTTCGTTCATGATTTTTCTAGCTGGGAAACGATCACCTTTGCACTTCTCAAAGCAGCCCCCCATGTCAAGGATTGGTGGGAAACCTACTGTGAATAGAAGGATGAAACTACGAACTCATTGTTTTCAGCCGCACCCACTTGGAACTCCTTCCGGGATGCCATCAAGGAGCAGTACTACCCTGTTAGGATCTATGAGGATAAATACATAAAGTGGACAGCGGTGCGACAGGGAAGGGACCAAGATGTGCCGAAGTTTACCAATGTTTTTCATACGCTTCGCATGAAGTTGGGTATCAAGGATTTTGAGAAGCATTTGGTTCTCAAGTACCTTGGCTACCTGCACAGGTACATCCAGGATGAAATGGAATTCCTGGACATCTCCTCGCTTGGCATGGCCTACTGATATGCGGTCAAGATCGAGCAAAAGTTTAAACAGAATAAGTGAGACTTTGGATCTGCGAATCCGAAGCAAGGGAAAGGTGCTCCCAAATCGTAGAACCAAGGATAAAGCCAGGGCAGGGCAGCCCAGGACAACCCGCCAAAGCCGCAAGCAAAGAACAATGCTGTGAAGCCAAAGAAGGACATGGGAAAGTGGTGTGAGTTCCATAAGAGATCCACTCACACCACAAGTGAGTGTCGGGCCAAGCAATAACTGGTGGTCAAGCTAAAGGCTTCAGAATCAGATGCATGTTATGACTCTGAGTCAGAACCCGACAAGGGGAATGACAAAGGGAAGAATATTATCGATGCGAAGCCCAATGCCACCATTTCCACCACAAAGATCCAAAAGGAGGAACCCGAAGATCCAAAGGAGGAGGAGCGCCTGTTCCACTTCAAGATGTGGGTAAAGGGTTCCCTGCTACAGTTCATTGTCGACAGCGGGAGCCAAAAGAACCTCATTTTGGCAGAGGTCGTGAAGCAGCTGGGGTTACCAACCATAGCACGTCCACAACCATACACCATCAGGCGGCTTCACCAAGGATGGGATCTTCATGTGAGCCAGTAGTGCCACCTTCCATACAACATCAAGCCCTTCATGGATGAGGTTTTATGTGACATTGCTCCCATTGATGTTTGTGATGTATTATTAGGCCAACCATACTTATGGAAGTGACATGCTATGTATGAGTCAAGGCCTTGTGCTGTTATTATTACTTTGGGAAATAAGTTGTACAGGATATCAGAGGTAGCACTACCTATTGCAATCTCTTTGGTTACTGCAAAACAATGCAGTAAGCTCATTTCAAAAACTAGGAAATTTGTTTTCCTGATGATACGCCCTCAAGGGAAGAAGGAGATAGTGGTCATGACCTCTAGACAGGGCCCCTCCGCATGACAAGAACAGATGGACAAGGTTGTGGAGGAGTACGAGGACATCTTTACCTCCCCCACAGGGGTGCCTCTGCACTATCAGGTCAAGCACTCCATCGATCTGACCCTAGGTGTGCCACTGCTCGATGGACCAATCTATCGACGCTCCATTATGGAGAACAACGAAATCAAGAGGCAGATTCAGGAGCTAGTGTAGAAAGTGTTAGAGTCGGTCTAGTAGCCCTCCATCAGCGATCAAAGCTCTTTGCATTTGCATAAGTAGGTGTCTCATCAGTGTCATTTTTTGCATTCCATTAGGCATGCCATAACCCTGATGGAGGAGCTGGTGTTTTTGTCCCCCTCTTGGCATTGCTGGATCAAAGTTGTTTCAGTCCTTAAACTCTTTTGAAACTTACTTGTCTTGTCTTGAAGTCAAATTCTAGGTCTAGGGTTTTGGTCAAGTTTGTCTTCAAGGTCATTGTCTCTAAGGTCAATAGGTGCCCAGCAAGCCAGAGGGATGATTTTCAAAGTGTTTCTTCGAAAATTTCTATCTTGTACAGTTAATTTTCACCTTGGATTTAAAAACCCTGTTTTTAAAGCCAAGGTTATTTCTCAAAATTTTGTAAAATTTGTAAAAATTCAAAGGGCTTCAAAGGACAACATGTAACCTTGGCTCCCTTGCCAAGATCCCTCAGATGTTATCCCTGCAAAAGCATCGAGCAAAAACATCAAATTAGTCAATTTCAGGACAAAGGAAACCAAAAAAGTCAAATTTATAAAGTGTCAAAGAAAAACATTATAAAGTGGGTTCGGGCATGAAATTAATTCAAATCAAAGTTATAAGAGCCCAATCTCCCTCCATAGACCCTCATTATGCATCCAAGTGACAGAGCAAGTGCTTGCAAGAGAAAGTGGGAGAAATTTGTGAGCTTGACAGGCGCGCGACCCGTCAGACCAGGCGCGCGACCCGTCAGCACCATTCCAGCAGTGTAAATTTATAACGGGCGCGACCCGTCAGAGGCGCGCGACCCGTTGGGTGAGGCGCGCGACCCGTCAGCGCCCTCCTTACAAAATTGCCTGTAAATTCATCCAAGGAGCCAACAAATCGCTAAATTGCCTAAGGTAGGCCCTCCAACTTATAAATTGCTGCTTATTATGGTTAAAGACATCATGAATACATTTTTTTTTAAATATCTCATTGTGCAAGAGAAAAAGCTCCACTTTGCTTTGGTTTAAAGTTGTAAAAATGGCTTGGGTTTATATGTTGTTTTAAGGTTTTTCCCTTGTAATCATTTTTTCCCCATTTCCCATTTCTTTTTCCTTGACATTCCATGTAAATTTCCCTTGCAAAATTAGTGAAAAGCCCTAAACCCTACCCCTCTTCCCTAACAAGTAAAAATCAAACCCTAAACCCTACCTTCCATAACATCCTTGCAAATGAAATTGTATGATGATGTTGATGTCATGATTCCTCTTTTTAACCCCTGTTTCATATATTTTTCCCAATTTCCCTTCCAAGTCTCCCTTCCCTAACATTTCCCTTATGCTACTTGTCCCCTTGAAACAGCATTTCAAAACAGTTAAAACAACAGATTTCAAAGCAGAAGCAGCAGTACATTTCAGCCACTTTGCCCCTGAAACAATGTCAGAAACCGAAACCAATTATGAGCAAAGTGATGACCATGCATCAGCTTCAGAGTTTGAGATACAGAGGAGGCCTCACAAGAGTGGAAAGGGCGGTCATCATAGGAGAGAGGAGTCCACCTCTTTGACCGATTTGCAGGCTTGTCCAATGGCAGTATCATGCTTCTGTTATATGTCTTGTTATGAGTTTTGCGAGAGGATCTCTTGGATTCAGCATCACAAGGAGCAAGGCACTAAATAGCCTAGCCACAACACAAATCCCAAGAAATTTTGAGCATTTTGGGTAAATTTTGGTTTTTTCAGGCAATTTACAGGTTTTCTCCATTAACGGGTCTCACCCCCCGCGCGACCCTTCATCATGGCAACTCCATTTTGCAAAAACTTAGCATTTCCAGATTTTTCATGAGAAGTTACATATGCTCATCAATGGACTTGAGATTTTATGAAGTTTTGGGCCTCCAGAAAGTCAAAAAACAAGCAAAAATTGACTTTCTGCCACATTTTTGAGTTGCAGAAAGCAGTCTTGGGAGATTGCAATTTTGGAGGGGCCAATGACCACCAAATTCAGAAATTCCAGTTGGGTTGGAAAGTAGACTCACAGACCTTTCCAACAAGCCTACTCTTGCCCAATTTGGACACCTAGAAGTGCCCCAAAGGTGACCCCAAAGGCGCGCTACCCGTCAGGCAGAGGCGCGCGACCCGTCAGGCAAATTTTCCAAATTTTCAAGTGTACAGCTCAGAAAAACGCAGTTTGACCCTGTTTTACTTTTTGGGGTGGATTATTATCCTCTTTGATGTAATGAATGTGATTTTATGACACTTTTACACTTATGTACCTCTTCTAGAAGATTCATTCATCTAAAAGGTGAAAATTAAATGAATGAATTGGTTTCCTAGTTTATAGAGGCAAGTTGTTTTGACTGCCTAGTTTGTAGTTCTTAGTTTAGAAGTGGTTGAAACAGCTCCTAGGATAGTGAGCTCGACCCATGGAGGCAGGGAAAGAGGTTAGATGATCTATATTATGTACTTTCTTGCTCATTTTCATGGTTGGACTCTTGAGAGAGAAGCTATCATTGTATTATTCACTGTATCTCTGCAATTTTTGGCTAAGGAAGACCAGGGTTTTGCAGTCCTCTTTGGGATTCTTGTGGACACATGTGTTGATGGTGTGTTTCTCTTTGTACTTGTAAATGTGTTATGTGAATCATTTCCTTACTTTTCCTTCTGCACATTAGGCAAATGAAGTGTTAAAGTAGAACTCATGACTGTCATGCTCTGCTTTTAAGTTTGCTTAATATCAATGTTTTCTACTGTTTAAGGGGAATTCAAGGTTATTGCTTGCTCTCCTTAGCTCCTCACCTGTCATTCTCATCCATCCACCTCTATCAAAGGCATCAATACTGTCTCCTACCTCGCCCCAAAGAACCCCCTACAGAAGCTGTGTCCAATCCCCGCACCCAAAATTGCCACCCCCTCAATTTGCCACCAAAAACCCTAAAAACCCCAAATCAACCCTTTTGATCAGTTTACTAGCCTAAAATCAGTGTTACCCTATTGGTCATCTCATTCATTGAAGATCTCACCGAGATAGACCGGAGAGAGCCCTCTCCTGCCCCGTAGGGCTAGCTACGAGGCTAAGTGGTTTGATGTTGCCTTGAGGTTTACCTTTCTCAGCCTGAGGTGAAATTTCAAGCGCTAACATACTGGCGACCATACTGGGGAGAAACAAACTAATCGTTTGCTCATTGACGTGTTATTTCATAAGTCTTAGACGGAGCCTGAAGATACGCCAGGTAGCCTTCGAAAACGCTCTTGTTTTACATTAGCGTTAGTAGATAAACGCTGCTTCAGTCCATCTCCGTGAGCTTGTGAATACAGCGCTTCATTTGCATTTTACCCCAGTACATGTATCAAGTTCAGATCTGATTGTTGATTGTGGACAACGATCAGACACTTGAAAGGCTGAAATCATTCACTTGGCGACTCTAAATCAGTTTCGAGATCAGATCCAAAGACTCCACTGGAGGATGATCCCGACCAGCAAAAACATGAAAGGACAACATGGACAGATCAGGTACTCAAGTTGGAATTTCATCCAAGACATTTTGTTCTTTATCATAAATTATTTCTTCTCTTTTCCCAAGAATGTCAAGAAGGCTTTGCAAAGTATATTGTATTTGAGAAGAGATCCCAGGCCTGCAGTTGATTCTTTCCCTTTGAAGATTGTGAATACCAAAGATTTGTATACCTTTGAGCTTGATCAAGACCTTTCTTCTAAATTTTGTGATGACCATCTTCAAATTGATGAGCCCCAAGCAACCAAGACCGATTATATACCTGTTGTACATATCCATACACCTTGTAAAATTCCAGATCGGTATAAACCTCTTGTTTTACCTTCTGTTCTTCATGCTTTCCCCAAAAACTATGATCTATACTTGCCGAGGTTTGACGGTGAATGTAAGAATGTCAACGCTGAGCAACATGTGTAGAATTTTGAGAATTTTCTAGATCTTTTTGAAGTTGATGAAGAAGATGTTAGTTTTAGGCTTTTTGCTCTTTCTTTGCAAGCTAAAGTGAAGAGTTGGTTCAAAGCCCTGCTTGATGCAAGCATCTCAGATTTCCAGCAGTTTGTCAAAGTTTTTCTCGATAGGTGGATGATCGGGCAAAACCTTTTCTTGATTGTAGAAGAGTATAACCAGTTGAAAAGACTACCAGGGGAGACAGTACAACAGTTTTCGGCCAGATTTAATCAAGTTTATTATTCGATGCCAGTTGATATAAGGCCTACCCCTAGATCTGCTCTCTTGCACTATCCGGGTGCCTTTGATCCGGAGATGGAGTTTTAGCTGAGAGAAAGGGATATTGCAACACTTCACGAGATGCAAAACAGTGCAGTAAATGTAGAGGCTCATCTGCTGATCCGAAGGGCAAGGTTGAAAGAAGAAGAGATGAAAAACATAAATCCGGAAAAATCGACATCTCTAGAGGTGAAACTTGACATTTTGGTAAGTTCCGTGGAAAATATGATGGAGAAGGTCACCACAAGAAATGATTATGATGTTCAAGTCCATGGCTCGTTGATTGAAGAAGAACAAGTTGCTGATCCAAAACATTTTGTTTCTTACCCTAGTTGTCATAGATCTGATAATGATTGTTTTGTAGATCACCTTGGAGAAGAGAGATCTGTTGATATGACCTGCATGCTTGATGATATGTTTTATACCGATGATTTGCCTCGGTTTGATGAGTATGACGATAATTATGTTCTCCAAAAAGAAGCTAATCTTGCAGACGAATCAGCAGCTGGTTTGTGCGAGGAAAAAGTTCATTTTCAGCAGCTTGAATACAATGTTCAGCCATCACATATCAGCTATGACATTGCCGAGGAAAGTGCATCAAAGTTTGAAGTAAGTGAAGGATATTTGCCTTTTTGTTTTGATTCGTTTCAGTTCATCAGAGATAACTACCATGCAATCAGAAATCAAATGTCAACAAGTCTTGACTTGAATCATCTTGAGAGCAATGAAAATTTTGTTCAAGACTTCTCATATTCAGATTTGCAACCCCCGAAAGCCATTGATTGTCAAGTTGCAGCTGAAGACTTGGAAGTAGACACACATGATTTAATGATTCAAGGTGACTCCGTACCATTCTGTTTTGAATCATTTCAGTTTTTGAAAGGTAGATTGCATAGTAAATCTTCAAATGAACAGCCTATCACAAATCAGCAATCTCTCAGTGTTAATGTTGAGGATGAGACAGATAACAAAATTCTTGAGCAGCCTGTAGCATCAGATTTGTAGCCACCAAATGAAATTGAAGGGCAGATTACAGATGAAGTTGTGGAGGACGAATTACATGATTTGATGATGCAGGAAGATTCTATACCCTTTTGTTTCGAAGCATTTCAGTTTATAAGGCAGAATCTTCATAAAATCTCTCAAGAAAAAGATGAACAGCTAGAAGGATGTCATGCATTTTCAGTGGATACATTACAACAATCTTTTCAAGTTTTTCATGATCCAATAGCTAATGTTTTGGATGAGGTTTGCAGTCAAAGTCTTTCTCCATTGACTACATGTGAGCTTGAAACATGTGCTGATATGAATTTGATCCGGCAGCCGGTTTCTTTCTCATTTTCAGCAGAGGTCTTGTCACAAGGCTCAGATCAAAGTTTGCATTCATGGTATGAGGAAAAGAGAAGTAATCTATTGGATGAGCTACGTTCCAGTGTGCATGTACTTCAAGATCCTTATGCAGTGTTTTTGGAGGCGGATAGTGAATCCATATCATTCCACGGATCTGTTTCTAAGTTGTCATGGGAGTTGCCTTTCAGTAGTTCTCTCTTGTTGGTCATAAGTGAGCACTTGCGGAGAATTCGAACAGCAAACGGGATACTTACTTGGTTGCATTGGTTGTTTCATTTCACTTGATCAGGTGATGAATGAAACTGTTAGAGTAGGTTGTGATGAATAAGCTCCCCTTTGAGCATCTTTTCCAGTTTTTCGGTTTTGTCTAAGTATTGAGTCAGTTTTTAGTTGAGTGAGAGTCAATTTGTGTTGTCAAGTCATCAGTTTTCAGTCATGCCTTTCAGTTTGAGTTTTTGACTCCATTGCCCAATGATTATAAAGCACTGGTCTGCTCTCCCAGAGGTCTAAGGTTCTTGGTACCTCCAAGGAGCTACCATCCCCATTGGAGCCAATGTTAGAGTCGGTCTAGTAGCCCTCCATCAGCGATCAAAGCTCTTTGCATTTGCATAAGTAGGTGTCTCATCAATGTCATTTTTTGCATTCCATTAGGCATGCCATAACCCTGATGGAGGAGTTGGTGTTTTTTTCCCCCTCTTGGCATTGCTGGATCAAAGTTGTTTCAGTCCTTAAACTCTTTTGAAACTTACTTGTCTTGTCTTGAAGTCAAATTCTAGGTCTAGGGTTTTGGTCAAGTTTGTCTTCAAGGTCATTGTCTCTGAAGGTCAATAGGTGCCCAGCAAGCCAGAGGGATGATTTTCAAAGTGTTTCTTCGAAAATTTCTATCTTGTACAGTTAATTTTCACCTTGGATTTAAAAACCCTGTTTTTAAAGCCAAGGTTATTTCTCAAAATTTTGTAAAATTTGTAAAAATTCAAAGGGCTTCAAAGGACAACATGTAACCCTGGCTCCCTTGCCAAGATCCCTCAGATGTTATCCCTGCAAAAGCATCGAGCAAAAACATCAAATTAGTCAATTTCAGGACAAAGGAAACCAAAAAAGTCAAATTTATAAAGTGTCAAAGAAAAACATTATAAAGTGGGTTCGGGCATGAAATTAATTCAAATCAAAGTTATAAGAGCCCAATCTCCCTCCATAGACCCTCATTATGCATCCAAGTGACAGAGCAAGTGCTTGCAAGAGAAAGTGGGAGAAATTTGTGAGCTTGACAGGCGCGCGACCCGTCAGACCAGGCGCGCGACCCGTCAGCGCCATTCCAGCAGTGTAAATTTATAACGGGCGTGACCCGTCAGAGGCGCGCGACCCATTGGGTGAGGCGCGCGACCCGTCAGCGCCCTCCTTACAAAATTGCCTGTAAATTCATCCAAGGAGCCAACAAATCGCTAAATTGCCTAATCTAGGCCCTCCAACTTATAAATTGCTGCTTATTATGGTTAAAGACATCATGAATACATTTTTTTTTAAAGATCTCATTGTGCAAGAGAAAAAGCTCCACTTTGCTTTGGTTTAAAGCTGTAAAAATGGCTTGGGTTTATATGCTGTTTTAAGGTTTTTCCCTTGTAATCATTTTTTCCCCATTTCCCATTTCTTTTTCCTTGACATTCCATGTAAATTTCCCGTGCAAAATTAGTGAAAAGCCCTAAACCCTACCCCTCTTCCCTAACAAGTAAAAATCAAACCCTAAACCCTACCTTCCATAACATCCTTGCAAATGAAATTGTATGATGATGTTGATGTCATGATTCCTCTCTTTAACCCCTGTTTCATATATTTTTCCCAATTTCCCTTCCAAGTCTCCCTTCCCTAACATTTCCCTTATGCTACTTGTCCCCTTGAAACAACATTTCAAAACAGTTAAAACAGCAGATTTCAAAGCAGAAGCAACAGTACATTTCAGCCACTTTGCCCCTGAAACAATGTCAGAAACCGAAACCAATTATGAGCAAAGTGATGACCATGCATCAACTTCAGAGTTTGAGATACAGAGGAGGCCTCACAAGAGTGGAAAGGGCGGTCATCATAGGAGAGAGGAGTCCACCTCTTTGACCGATTTGCAAGCTTGTCCAATGGCAGTATCATGCTTCTGTTATATGTCTTGTTATGAGTTTTGCGAGAGGATCTCTTGGATTCAGCATCACAAGGAGCAAGGCACTAAATAGCCTAGCCACAGCACAAATCCCAAGAAATTTTGAGCATTTTGGGTAAATTTTGGTTTTTTCAGGCAATTTACAGGGTTTCTCCATTAACGGGTCTCAGCCCCCGCGCGACCCTTCATCATGGCAACTCCATTTTGCAAAAACTCAGCATTTCCAGATTTTTCATGAGAAGTTACATATGCTCATCAATGGACTTGAGATTTTATGAAGTTTTGGGCCTCCAGAAAGTCAAAAAACAAGCAAAAATTGACTTTCTGCCACATTTTTGAGTTGCAGAAAGCAGTCTTGGGAGATTGCAATTTGGGAGGGGAAAATGACCACCAAATTCAGAAATTCTAGTTGGGTTGGAAAGTAGACTCACAGACCTTTCCAACAAGCCTACTCTTGCCCAATTTGGACACCTGGAAGTGCCCCAAAAGTGGCCCCAAAGGCGCACGACCCGTCAGGCAAATTTTCCAAATTTTCAAGTGTACAGCTCAGAAAAACGCAGTTTGACCCTGTTTTACTTTTTGGGGTGGATTATTATCCTCTTTGATGTAATTAATGTGATTTTATGACACTTTTCACTTATGTACCTCTTCTAGAAGATTCATTCATGTAAAAGGTGAAAATTAAATGAATGAAATGGTTTCCTAGTTTATAGAGGCAAGTTGTTTTGACTGCCTAGTTTGTAGTTCTTAGTTTAGAAGTGGTTGAAACAGCTCCTAGGATAGTGAGCTCGACCCATGGAGGCAGGGAAAGAGATTAGATGATCTATATTATGTACTTTCTTGCTCATTTTCATGGTTGGACTCTTGAGGGAGAAGCTATCATTGTATTATTCACTGTATCTCTGCAATTTTTGGCTAAGGAAGACCAGGGTTTTGCAGTCCTCTTTGGGATTCTTGTGGACACATGTGTTGATGGTGTGTTTCTCTTTGTACTTGTAAATGTGTTATGTGAATCATTTCCTTACTTTTCCTTCTGCACATTAGGCAAATGAAGTGTTAAAGTAGAACTCATGACTGTCATGCTCTGCTTTTAAGTTTGCTTAATATCAATGTTTTCTACTGTTTAAGGGGAATTCAAGGTTATTGCTTGCTCTCCTTAGCTCCTCACCTGTCATTCTCATCCATCCACCTCTATCAAAGGCATCAATACTGTCTCCTACCTCGCCCCAAAGAACCCCCTGCAGAAGCTGTGTCCAATCCCCGCACCCAAAATTGCCACCCCCTCAATTTGCCACCAAAAACCCTAAAAACCCCAAATCAACCCTTTTGATCAGTTTACTAGCCTAAAATCAGGGTTACTCTATTGGTCATCTCATTCATTGAAGATCTCACTGAGATAGACCGGAGAGAGCCCTCTCCTGCCCCGTAGGGCTAGCTACGAGGCTAAGTGGTTTGATGTTGCCTTGAGGTTTACCTTTCTCAGCCTGAGGTGAAATTTCAAGCGCTAACAGAAAGGTCACATCTGTCCGAGTTCATCTCCCTGTGGGAGCCTGATCGTGTTGGTACAGAAGAAGGATGGGACTTGGAGACTCTATATTGACCAATGGGTGCTGAAAAAGATCACTGTCTGGAATAGGTACTTGATCCCACAGATTGATGACCTTTTGGACCAATTGAAGGGGGGAAACTATTTCAGCAAGATTGACTTGAAGTCCGGCTATGACCAAGTACCAATCGAACCCTCCGATGTGTGGAAGACTGCCTTCAAAGCCAAGGAGGGCCTTTTCAAATGGTTGGTTATGCCTTTTGGGTTGACGAACGCTCCTACAACCTTCATGGGGCTGATGGATGACATATTGTGGCCATTCACCAACTCATTTGTAGTGGTATACTTGGATGACATCCTGATCTTCAGCCAGAGTTGGGAAGAGCACCTCCACCACATCTGACAAGTTCTCCAAACACCGTGGCAACACAAGTTGTGTGCCAATTTGGAGAAATGCACTTTTGGCGTGACCCAGGTTCAATATCTGGGATACATTATTGATGAACGAGGGGTGCATTTGGATCTAGCCAAGATCCAAGTCTTTCCAGATTGGCCAACCCCAACCACTCTAATAGAGCTCCGTAGCTTTCTAGGTCTTGCCAATTTCTATCGCAAGTTCGTGTTGGGATTCTCTCATATCACTTGGCCCTTGAGTCAAGTCACCAAGAGAGGAGCGAAAGTAAAATTCTTTTAGTCTGAATCTCAATAGAAGGCATTTGCAGAGTTGAAACATTGCCTCTACTCTGCACTAGTGTTAACTTTACCAGACTTGCAACAACCATTTCTCTGACTATGCTATTGGAGCAATCCTTTCTCAACAGGGGCATCCAGTGGCATATCACAGTGAGACACTTTCAGACACAGTCTGAAAGTATCCCACTTATGACAAAGAGATGTATTCCATTGTGCAGGCTTACCGACAATGGAAGCATTACATTTTGGGGAAGGAAACGGTCATCCACATAGACCACCAACCCCTGCAGTTCATACAGATGCAAGGGAAGTCACAAAATGATCACCATCATAAGTGGTTCACATACATGCAGTAGTTCCATTTGAAAATCAACTATAAGAAGGGTAGCACCAATAATGTTGCAGACTACCTCAGCCAACCACTGATCATGGCGTTAACCACTGTGCTCAAATCTTATGGGCACGAGCCTTCTGATTGGCCACTTCTCTACAAAAGTGACCCAGAGTTTGGCAACACATACCAGAGGCTCTTGGAGGGTCAGCAAGTTCCAGATTTTCACCTGCAGGATGCCCTGCTATGCCACCTGGGACACCTTTATGTTCCTTCAAGCGAGTGAGCTAAGATGATTTGGGAAGAACACTATAGTCGGGTCACTGGGCATTTCAGGGTCGAGAAAATAGTGGCAGTATTGCAGAAGTATTTCTGCTGGCTGAATCTTCGACAGGATGTCGGGAAGTACATCAGATCCTACACTGCCTACACCATTGCCAAACCGACCATCAAGAAGCAAGGCCTCTATACTTTGATGCCTACCCCTAGTCAACCTTGGGAATGCATCTCCATGGATTACATGTTGGGCCTTCCTTCTACTAAGCATGGCAATGACTGTGTTTTTGTGGTCGTCAACAGATTCTCAAAGATGGCCATTCTGGCGATGTGCAAGAAGAATATCACAGCAGAAGCCACTGCTAAACTCTTCTTTGAAAGAGTGTGGGTACACTTTGGGATCCCACAGTCTGTTATCTCAGATTGGGACAACAGGTTCCTCAGTACATTTTGGTCCAGTCTCTGGTCGATGCTAGACACCAATCTCACTAATTTCATGGCTTTCCATCCCCAAACTGATGGCTAGATAGAGGTCGTCAACAGGATGATCGTACACATTCTACGCATGTACAACTCAAAGCATCAAGGATAATTTTAGGGGCGAATGTTCGCCCTTTGGCGAAATTAAGGGGTTTTAAATTTTTAGTGGGCGAATATTTTGTATCATAGTACATTTTTACAAATCACCTCAAATAGCCCACCTTATTTTAAGGGAGAGGGTAAAAAAGGTAAATTTAGCCCTTGAAATTAGGACTTACAACCTTCCATTCGCCCATTTTCAAGAATAGGTTTTATTTAAGTGAATCCATTCGCCCATTTTCAAGAATAGGTTTTATTTAAGTGAATCCTATGGGCCAAATACCATATTTATAAAAGAGGTATGGTAAATTAATAAAAATATAAATAAATGAGAGGTATGGTAAATAAATAAAACATTTTTTATATTTACTCCATAAGTCACCTTATATACATGTAAGGGTGTAAACAAATAAAAATATAAGTAAAGTGGAGGTATGGTAAATAAATAAAACATCTTTTTATATATGGTAAATAAATAAAAATATAAATAAACTAGACGTATCGTAGATAAATAAAACCTCTTTTTATATTTAGTCCATAACCCTCATTCTATTTATGAAGGCTCAAGAAAGAGGTTTTATTTAAGTGAATCCTATGGGCCAAATACCATATTTGTAAAAGAGGTATGGTAAATTAATAAAAATATAAATAATGGTAAACAAATAAAACATTTTTTTATATTTACTCCATAAGTCACCTTATATTTACGAACACTCAAAAAATGGGTTATATTTAGGTGAAACCTATGGCCAAAATACTATGGGACAAATACCATGGACTAGATTGTTATTAATACCATGCAAAAAACCATTATTAACCCTAATATTAGAATTAATAAAAATAAAAATGGCACATGGTATTGACCCATGGTATTCACCTGGAATGTAGCCTATTTAAATGGGGGAATTAAACCATCATGTAGCCTATGCTAAGATTCACTAGGACTTTACAAAGTTTTATTATTTAGTGAAAGACTCGCCAAGATCTTACAAGATTTTATAATTGAGTAAAATATTCGCCATGTCTGGTGAGAGATTCGCCAAAAAATTATATATACATATTATATTATTGATAAAATCGCCTTCCATTTTTCCTATATACCATGGAGATTCACCCATTTATTATATTTATAAATTTAGGGGGGGTTCTTAAAATTTTCCCTGCAAAGCATCCACACACATCGGATGAGAGCCTTCCCTATGTCCAACATAGCTATAACCGAGCTCTCCACAGCTCGACTAGCCACAACCCTTTTCAGGTGGGCTTGGGATTCTAGCCACTATGTCCTATTGATGTGGCCATACCATTTGCAGCTACTCAGGTAGATTCGGCTCATGTCCAGTCGGAAGCCGATAAGGAAAACAACTTCATTGAGCACATCTAACATATCCACCAACAGGTCCATGACATTCTGGAGAAATCAAATGCCAAGTACAAGCAACGACATGATCAACATCGGGTGCCGCACAAGTTTCGGGTGGGCGAAAAAGTCTGGTTGCATTTGCAAAAGGAACGCCTTATCGTAGCCTATTGTAAACTCAGACCACTCAGATATGGTCCTTACACCATTACCAAGGCTATGGGAAACAATGCATTTGAGCTCAGCATTCCCCCATTCCTTGGCTTGCACCTAGTGTTCAATGTGGATCGCCTTCGACCATACTTCCCACCATTGCTGGACACATCAGACATTGCAGAACAACTCACACTTACAGAGTTAAATCTAGATTGCATGGAGCAAGCCACAACTGATCGGATCATGGACACGTAGATCAAGAACACTCACCAGCAAAAGATCCAACCTTATCTAGTTGTCAAAGCAAGCCAACTCCTTCACCAGGGCAAGTGGCTCACTAGGGACCAAGTTCAATAGAAGTTTTCTCATCTCATGGAGGAACACAACGCAATGGGGACCATTGCTTCCTAAGGGGGGAGGAATGATCCAAGTGGATATTGGTGGCCACCCGCGAATTCCACTTGGACCCCCACCATTGCTTCTTTCAATTTTTCAGTTTACTTAATTGTAGCACAGTTTACTATTTTTAATAATTTTTTGGGTCCTAAACTTCCGAAGCCGTTTTGAGGCCCTAAACGATGTTTTTTTTGGCAATCTACCACCAACGATTTTGTATATAAAATCGTCTTTTTCGTTGTAATCCTCAGAGAGTTCTTTCCAACGGGTTATCATGCGTGTCAAACAAAGATAATATGAGCAAGTCGCGACCTCGGGAAGTTGGCTATCCAACTCACCCCAACGGGGCCCATAAACTCTTGGTGTTACATCTCCTCAGGTCAGGGTTTTAGTTGTTTAGGGTTTGGTCTTATTGTTCAATAATAAAAAAGGCCATTGAGCCTCATTGTAACGTAGTTCAGAGGCATGTAGCTACCACATCTCTTCTCAGAGATAAGCTACGATCACCCAAGCTAGTCTTATTTCCATTCTGTTTGTAAGCATATTTCAGTATTTGATATTAATGAAATGAAGTGTTATTTCTACTGCATCTTTGTATTTATGATTATATTTGTAATTTTTTGCGTTCCTGTTTAAATCTGGATCACTACCTTTGCAACTTTCTTGCATATGTCCCTTTCATCAATTATCGAGTCCATTTCCTTATTAAGTGAATAAATCTTGTATTTGATGGAAGTGTTTTCAATTTCTAATGATTCAAGCTTCACCTGAAGAACTTTGATATTAGTCTCATCTTGATTTTTGGCTTCATGTATTTCCATTAACTTTGAACTTTTCTGCAAAGAATTATCCATTTTATTATGCTATGTTTTTTCCTTAAGTAGTAACTGCTCCAATTCAACTATTCTGGCATCAAGCTCAAACTTCATTTTGTCCCATTCTATGGCCTTTTTGGTCACAACCTTGTGAATTTTCTCTTCATTTTCCTCTCTTACCTATTGAAGCTACCTCATGCATTCTTTCAAAGCACCATCCAAATGGCTAACTCGATCTTCAAGTGCAAGCTTTTGCTGCGTTATGGTATCAAATTGTTGCTTTAAAGCCATTGCTTCTATTTCAACCTTCTCCCAACTAGACACAACTTCTTCAACTACTTTGGCATGCTGCTTCACCAAATTATCCTTGGCAGTATTGTCTGAAAGTACCAACAACAAATTTTCATTCAAACCCTTTAGCAACTTAGAAAGTAACGTGTTATTTACTGAATATTGGCATTTCACAATGTTTCACACATATAAATAGGGGATGGCACAAATAGGATATTTTCATTTATGCTTATTCGCTTAGCCATCGAGTTTAGTATCATAAGTTTGCAAAAATATCGAGACAGACTGGGTATAAATCGAGATCCTGGTATCAATATCGAAGATCCTAGGCAGGTATCAAGAGATAGAGAGGGAAGGCAACAAGATCTATCTATCTCCTCGAAGGTAGGGGAGGAAATTTCAAAGAGGTAAGTCAACAAATTCAATATCATCACTCAAGCAGGATCAGGCATAAAAAAGTCTCTCAAGTAGAGAGGGAGAAGGTAAATTGGTAAGTCAAAGGGTGACATTTACTCATGACTAGCTGGAGTGGAATGGTTAATTTAGAAAGCAAGCAAAGGTAGCGAGTGTTGCAAATGTTAGCAAGCTATCAAATGGGATGTATGTTTGATGATCCATTTCGATGTACACAACATGTAATCTATCATGTTAATTGATTATGTGATGCATTTGATCTAGATCTAGTCGCTGCAATTGGCTTCACATCATCAGTTGTCTCTGGGGATTGGCTTCCCGAATTTCCAACATCATTTAGTAATTATGATAGTGGGTATGCATGCCCTTGGTCTCATCCTATTTGTGCTAGTATCTGCTGGTCCTTACAGGGGCATTTTCTCCTCTTTTTACCAGTAAGCGTTCGCTTCCCCTCTTCCTGCTCGCTCGGTCAAAATTCTTATTTCATATGTGTGACTAGATAGGTATACTAAATCAAACTTAAATGCGCATTAGGTGGGAAATGTGTTGGAGATTGAGTCTAGGACAATGAATCTCTATAGTGTCGCTAGGATAAAATTTAATGTCTAAATAACCTTTAAGTTTAAAGTACAATAACTTAGTAGTTTTTGTCTCAATTCAAATATAAAGAGAAAACACATTAAGGTAAAAGAGGAAAATTAACTAGTTCAAAAGTAAATAATTTATATTAATAAATTAAAATGATAAAATTTAATGTCTAAATAACTTTTAAATTTAAAGTATGATAGCTTAGTAATTTTTACCTCAATTCAGTTATAAATCAAAACACATTAAGGTAAAAGTGGAAAATTAACTAGTTGAAAAGTAACCATGAATACTTAATAAAATAGAGTAAAAACACTAGCAAATTTGAGAATCATTGCTCTTTACTCTACAATGTTGTTTGTGGAGATGTGGGTGTAGCCCTTCTTAATGCATACTCCCACTCTAGTGTTTATATCTCACATTTTAAATTCACATTTAAATTTAATGTAAGAAAAAAATTTTATTTTACTTATTATTTTTGTTTGTGTATGATATTTTATTATTATGATGTAACAAGTTCATTCTTGTTCTTCTCTAATTTAAGAGAATATCTAAACATTGTACAACATGTTGGAAGTAATTCTTCCATGTGTGTCATGTGTATTACAAATGTGATTATGGGTTTCAAAGTGAAGGCGTTGTGTGAGTTGAATTTGAGTTGTATCCAAGTCATAGATCCACCTTCTTTCGATATTATCATCTAGAAGTTAGTGACCTACACCTATATATGCAATATTTGATGTGATTATAATGTAATGTGATTTTTGTTTGTGTTAACTATGACCACTCTCCATTTTTTTTTCCAATATGGTATGAAAGTTGTTTCAACCCTGACTCTCTCACAAGAAGGGTTGAGATCATGTAATTTGTAATGTTCCAAACTAGAAAATACAATGAATATCAAAACATGCACTAAATTGTAGCCAAGAATTTTCACACATGCAGGCACAAATTTACACAAATAGAAATAGGTTAGAGAGCCATAGAATAAAAACCATAAAACTGAGCCATTTTATTGATTTTAAAGCTGGAACTGAATACAATGGAGTGAATAGATAGAACCTGGACTTGCTACTATAAGCATGCAATACACAAGTGAGAAACTAAGTGAAATCTCCACTGAAATGTCTCAATTGATCTAAACGCACTGCCCATAAATTGTTGTTGTTGCTATTGGAGGTAAACTATGAAATCAACCCTCAAAACTCCTCCAAAATTTCTAAAAATTTAGAGAGGCTCCTCACACCCCAACCAATAAAACTAAGAAATATTTTGAGCTAATTCCAGCTAACCCAGAATTCCCAAAATAGTGCAAAAATCCCAGTTAAACCAACAATTCATTCTGCTATAATACTGAGGATTTCAAGCCTGAATATCACCCGAAAACTTTTAAAATTTTAACCACAGACTCATCTCATAAAACCCTACAAAACCCAGAAAAAATATCAAGTTGAATCCACTAGTCACTGAAACCCCAAAATCAACATGTGGCCCTTCAAAAACTACTAGTGAGCTACAAAAATCAAATTGTTGCAAGAATGCACAATTTCCCAAAAGGGAAACTCCTTCAAATCCCAAAAAATTCCTTCCTCAAACTACCAGACAAAATAAGCTCCAATACCCGACAAAACACTATTACTGAACACCTACGCAGAGAATAACCAGTAAACCCTAGCGTAGCCCCAAAAAGAGAAATTGCAGCCCGCAAATAATGTTGATCTCTACCGTGCAAATCCTTTACAGAATCATTGGCATCAATAGGGAAAACCACCTGCAAAATAACTGAAAATCCAACTCACAATAGTTGATCCCCCAATGAGCAACTCGAATTGCCTTTGCACTCAAGGAGTGGCAAACTGAGTGAAACCTTGTAATAAATATCTATGGAAATCCCGAATTGGACTCCCCAAATTACCACACTAAGGAGACACTTGAAGTTCTCCAAAATGAGGTTGGAATTTCTATGTGGAAATTCCTTGTGCTAAACAACACTAGTTGACTTGGCTAAGCAGCTCAAGCAAACTCTTCAATTCTGAAATGAAATGCCAAATAAAATGATCAAAATGAGACTCTAGCCTTCCTTTTATTTTTTTTTCCCTTCCTCATACCATGGTTCGATTTCTCTCACACTATGCTTTGATACCATGGTTTGATTTCCATTTTTGGTAACCTCCACAACTTATGTTCACTTTATTTTTTCTTCTTTTCCTAAGTCCCAACCATTTCCTTTTCTCCAAAAGTTATTTAATACCTCCACAACTTATTTCTCCTAATTTTATTTATCTAAAAATATTTATTATTCACCAAAATTACAAAATTGAGAATTTACCTTAGCAAAATTATTATTTGGGGACATTACACAATTTTAGCCATGATACTCCTATGTACATAAATTAGTTTAATATAGTGTTTGATATATTATTTGTGTGAGTGTGAGTGTGTGAGTTGAGAAAAGCTATATAGTTGATTGTTGCATGAAATAACCATAGTTATTAGTGAGTCACGTATGTAATAGTAGCTGCATTATATTGATCGTTTCTTAGGGTGAGAGAAGTATGTGCACATGCGCCAATTTGTAACATTTTGTGGAGATCGTTCATCAAATCTAGGCATCTCAGCTTGAATTTTGTGAACTAGAGAAGAGCAGTGCTAAGTCAATCTTTGATGCAAGAAAAATATTAATGTGAGTTTAGAATTATGATGTCCATATTGCAGATCCAGTGTTCAAATGCGTGAAAAGCATGAATCCGCTTGGAATAAATTATGGTACAATTGAATTTCATCTGAAGGCCATGTGATTAGAATGAACAAAGGTGTCTCATAATTTTTCTTGGCTCATTTGTCTTTCTAGCCTCTCCTCATATATAATCTACCATCTGTTGTGTTCTATTGATAAAGTCAGAGGATTTCTTGCATAGGCTCATGCTTCCACACCAGTTCCTCCACTTGGGTCTCTGACATTTACCAAATCAAGTGTTAGAATGCATGCTTACAGAGTCATAAGGAATCATTTAAAAATGGATGAGTCATTGATGGTACATTTTAATTTTCATGGAATGGAAAACAAATTTATTTTAATTGAGTTTGACGACCTTTTTTCACAATTATGTAATTAGAATGTAAATGTATAAAGTTCTTAATAAAAATGGATGAAATCAAGGCAAAAATGAAAGGAATAAAAAAAATATTTGTGTTAAATGGTTTTAAAAGATTCAACACATAGGTGCAAGAAATGTGTCTATCTCTAAAATAAACTTATTGGTTGTGTATGTTATACTTGTGAGTTTATAAAATATGATGTAGAACAACAAAGAATAGGCTAATTATTGAACAGACTAATGTGACCCGTTGTTCTCTAGGAGCATTAGTTACATGTTGTTCTGAATAAGGCTAAGCTGATGTGACTCATCGTGCTTAGACAACATCAATACAAGTTATTTCTCATGAAGGGTAAAGTTGTATAATTGACTGTTGAAGACATTCAATATGTAGACTGCTATCCTAGATAACTGGTGAATATAGCGGAAGGCCATGTATTCAATAGATGGTGGAAGTTCCATAGAATAATTCAGTATCGAGATTGACTTTTGAGAGGTTAAGAAGCATCAATTCTGCATGTTCGTCAACGATGATCAGAAGCAGTTATATTTTAAATAGAGGTTAAGTGGTAGCTAAAAGTTGTGGTGGTAAAGAAAGAGTGTTATCTATAAGATTCTAGAGTGGATGTAAGTGCTAATGAAGACCATATCAGACATATATGACAAAATATTTGTATGTGTTTTTTTTAGTATTGTAATTTGTCATGTCAACATTAAGGAAGGGTGTTGGAAGTAATTCTTCCATGTGTGTCATTTGTGTTACAACCGTGATTATGAGTACCATGGTGAAGTCGTTGTGTGAGTTGTATTTGAATTGTGTCTAAGTCATAGATCCACCTTCTTCGGATCTTATCATATAGAAGTCAATGATCTACACCTATATATGTAATATTTTATGTGATTATAATGTAATGTGAATTTTGTTTTTGTTAATCATGTCCACTTTCCATATTTTCCAAAACAACACTCAATTAAGAATGGCTCAAAAACATAACATAAGGAAAAATGAGTGATTATAGAGACTTGAACTTTAGAGAAGACTTTAAAATCCCCTAGCTTTTACTAATTTGAAATCCATCATTTATAAATATGGGTTTTATAGTTAACAAAATGTTTTATATGGTTTTTTTTTTCAGTTCGCTTAGTGTTCAATAAATATTAGCTTAATATGGATCTATATTAATAAAAATCAATGCATACATATTATACTATAGTTAAAAAAAAAACTAAACAAACAATCATGAAGAGAAAAACAAATGAATGGAAGTTTATAATGTGAAGAGATGTTAAACTACATAGGTTAAGTAACAAGAGAAATCATTTATTTTATTATACTAATTCAATTATCTAAGTTAAATGGTCAATGAATCTCGATAAGTTTAGGACGCTCATGTAAGCAAGATTTCAAATTTTAGTGTTGAAAGTCAAGTAGGTGGCTAAAAAACCTTTTAATAACACAAATAATCACAAATCCCCATTTATAAAATCAAGTAACTTATTAAATTTAATCACAACTTTTTATTAAATAGTGTCGCTGAAGAATATTCATTTTTATTAAACCATGAACATACACTTAGTATTTGTAATTAAAAAACTCTAAAATATGGCATCTATTCTTCACTTTTATTAAACATTGAATAAAACTTAATATTTTTAATAATAGTCCCCTTGGTGTGGCTCAATTGGCAATGACTGTGGAAATGAAGTCTCATTGAAGTAGAAGTCTTGGGTTCAAATCTTATGCTATCCCCCTGATTGAGGTGAGAAGTTGGACATGATAAAGATGTAGTCCTACCAAGCTTACAATATTTTTTTTACCTACCAAACTTACAACATTTTTTTTTAATAAAAAAACTCTAAAATATGACACCTTTTTTTCAATATAAACTCATTTATAGGGGAAAATATATAATACACATTTACCTTTTTTAAAGTGACAACTCACCATAACTTAGTTGTCAACTATTAATGAAGATAATCATCATTAGCTACTATCTCCAAATTAAATGTAGATTAATTAATCATTATTATTCAAACAAAACCATACTATTTAAAATAATAATTTGTCTTTTTGAAATTTAATATTATTTTATTTTTATTTTTAATATAAAAAATTAAATAATAATTTTTTATTTTTATTTTTTCTCTTTTAATTTACTAATATTATTATTAGCCTAATACATCTCTTCCACTTTAAACTATAACACCTTGTATCTAAATACCGTTAAAGTTTTTACCATTTAATATAAATATACAAATATTTCTAAAATTATGTGTGAATGATTAGTGTTTTAATATTGACATATTAAATTGTGACAAGGATAAATCTATTTTATAATATATCACAAATATTTGCCATTTTATATTGATGCACAAACATGTCATCCTGTATTGCAAATAAAATAATATATATATATATATATTTTTAAATCTCACACACCTTTGCCTTTATTGCATTGTAAATGATACTTATTTTCACCTTCATGGACAATTAACTTTGTTGGTGAAACCATTTTTGGGGCAATTCGTTATTCCATCTAGATCTTATCTTTTCATTTTTAATGACCAAAAATCGTTGAGACAAGATTCTATGGATGAAGTTTCACAAGGTAGCTTTAAAGAAGGTTCTATGAGATTTTAGAATAATATTTTTGAGACAAGATTCTATGGATGAGGTTTCACAAGGTAACTTTAAAGAGGGTTCTATGAGATTTTAGACGAATATTTAGGTAAACTTTAAAGAAGGTTCTATGAGATTTTAGACGAATATTTTGTAAAAGAAAGGTGAATTTGTCCGTGGATTAAGGTATTCTTCCATTAAATTACTAAATTATCACAAAGTTGGTAAATATAAAACACAAACTGCACTATATTAATAATGATGGTGGTTATTGTTCACATATATTAATTTTGATCTATCGATATTAAAGACAAAAATAAAAATAAGTTAATTTTAAAATTTTATTTTTTTATTTAAAATATTTTATGATATGTTTTTTTTATTTCCATAATTTTTAAATATTATTATTATTATTATTATTATAAAATTAAATTAAATATAAATAATATAAAATATAAATTAAATTATATTAATAATAGTTATTATTCTCTCGATCGGGATCGGGATGAGATGTGGTATCAATGGCAACAGGCTTGGATTTGACATGGTCAGTACCAAAGTGTTTATTACAACCGCCCCCGACATGCTTAAGGTAGGGGTGCAATGTCTTCACTCATGAATGCATGGGATGTGGGTAGGGAGGGTGGCAGAGGGAGAGATAACGCAGGGTGGCGGGGAAGGAGAAGGTATTCAACGTGTCGGGTAAGTGATTTCTGCAGAGGAAAAGGATGGAAGCTTAGAGCGAAATATAGGAGGCAGAACTGTGTTTGCGGGCTAGTGACGACTTTCTGGTATGTAGTCTCGTCTCGCTCCTGGTCAATTTCTTAGCTCTCGTTGGATTCCTGCAACAATTTCATGCGCTGGTGGGGGTTTTGCTGGGGGGAAGTGAGAGGCAAAGGGCCGTCCCAATGGGGCGTAGCTCAGTCAGGAAGAAACAAGGGGAAGAAAGGGAGGGCCATGGCCTGACTTTGCATGTCAGTCATTTTGCTTTTGAGCCAAAACTTTGGAAATGGCATGGATATTATGGGGTTGAGCCAAGCTACAAGCCCATACCTGTTATCCCAGTCTAGGGCTATTGGGGAAAGCGGGCATGTCATGTCAGGGGGGTTTAGTGATGTTGAAAGAGGTAACCAAGAGTTGCGGGCAGGGGCATGGGACACCAGCAATGCCAACAATTCACTAAGAAAGCCCTGGCATGTGCACTTGCATGGAAGAATGAGTGAAGAAATGGAGTCTAGGGGGTATAATTGGCAGAGAGGCAAGAATTCCCATGACAGGACGTTGCTAGCTGAGGAAGGGACACGCAGGTATGCCAACAATTGTTAAGCTCGGGTCCAGATGGGCCTAAAAGCCTGGCTCCTAATGCAGGAGGGTGACCAGCAATTGAGCCATGGTAAGGGGGAGTGGCACGGGGAAGATACTGGGGACCTGAGTTCGGAACCCAACAACCCAGGCCACTTATGGCCTCAAGGATTCCTTAACCTGCTACAGGCCAGGTAGCACAGAGAAACAAGGTATGACCAGTCGAGATGGATTGAAGTGAATAGAATCAAGGATCTAATGGTGTTTGAATGTCTATAGGGCATCAACGAACAAGATATGGCTCCAACGAAACATGGGCATGGTCGTGGAAACAGGGGTCCGACTCCTCGGGAAGCTAAGAGACCCAACCCGATGGAAGGTTGTAGGGGACGCAAGCCTATTGAGCACCTCATAGCAGAAACAACTGCGACTTATAGGGATGAAACTGACGAAGGTATCCGAAAGCTAATTGATGACTGGGAAGAAGAGTAAAACAGGAGAGGGAACCAGATGACGAGATTGAAATCTAGAGGATGATGGTTCCTAACCCAGGACACACAAGAGGTATAATCACGCAATTCAAACACACCCTGTACCTATATTTCTTGTTGAAAAGTTTGCTTGGTAAAGCAATGTAACAAATCTCTGTGGGGATGGAAGTCACATTGCAGGGCCTGCCTAATTACAAAAAAGACATGGATACAATTCTCTTTCAATTGTACAAAGAGGATATCAGAATGGATTGTATCGACCGACACATTCCCTGCATCGTGGAGCTGTTTGGTATGCCAGAGGCAACTGTTGAAGATCCCGCTCCTGTTGCCTCAGACTCCGAGGAGTAGAATGTCAAGAATGATTAGTTCCTCTATGCTTAGTTTTTGTTTATGTGAATATCATTTAAATTCCCTGTTGTTTATGCTAGAATTTATATAGTATTTGGACATGAGACTGAGACCTATTTAGCCTTGCTAGAAAGACTGAAGCAATTTTGTTTTTGGATGGCGTATAATGCTGACTGGTGGCCAACAGACTCGGATTCCCTTTGGGATGAGTTGAGGCCTCCAGGTAAATTTGTATGGTGTAAATTTGCCTTATATATATAATAGAAAATGGATGACCCTGCCAAGCATTACAAAAAAATAATAATGGTAATTATTATTTATTATTTTATCTTTTTATTTAAAATATTGATAATTTGTCCTTTTTAATCTCCATAATTTTTACACATTAATATTGTTATTATTATTATTATTTTTTAAAAATTAAATTAAATATAAATAATATAAAACAAAAACTAAACTATATTAATAATAATGGTGGTTATTGTTTATAGAATTTAATTTTGATATATCAATATTAAAAAATAAAAAATAGTTAGTTTTAAAAATTTATTTATATCGTATTCTAATTTTTAAATCTTCATAATTTTTACAAATTAATATTATACTTATATAATTTTTTGAAATTAAATTAAATATAGGTAAAATCGTATATATTTATTATAGTTTTAATTAAGATAAACAAATTATATATATGTATGTCTATCTTAATTTTGGATTTACCAAGCATCAAAATGATCAAATCTCTCAACATAAAAATGTAAAACTTGAAGAAAGGTTTGCACATCTAGAGATTTGGTTCCTCTTAGTGCTGATAGATCCATTCTTAGAATAGATCTATGTTGATTCTTAATAATATTATTTATATTTATATAAATTTCACATATTTGTATATAAAAATATCCTTCTTTTAATTTTATCAAAACTTATACATGTAGTTCAATATATATGCCACATTTTACTTTGAGATATTTTATAATTTTTTTACTTTAATTTTTTAATAATATACATAACATTGTTGACATTGTTAATACTTTTTCTAGCTTATATCTATATATATATATATATATATATATATATATATAAAAGCTAAAAATAAATAAATTTTGATATGTTTATTAATTAAATTTAATATTAATTTTTTATATGCTTATTAATTAAATTTAAATATGAAGTTCTAAATGATAGTGGTTATGAATATGAATTACTATTTTAATTTATATGGTTAAATGGATCATTTTCCTTTCTTTTTTAAGGCCAAAAAATCTTAATTTTAATTTATAAGATGGAAATTACATTATTTTTAAGAGCCATCTAAAAAGTCAAAAAGTGGGCATGGAACATGCCCATGTCATGTCCAAAAATAAGTTCACCAACAAAAGTATACATAGAAAAACAACATTATATACATAATCTCCTAGTTATCTAGGTATTTAGTAAATATATAAACGTAATATTTTTAACTAGTCCTGTTAATGCTCCCGTTAGAGGCCATTTATAAAAGGCCTATGATAATATTTCAAACCATTTTCACTTATCTTCTCGATTTTCCAAGTGCCCAAAATCTATAAAGTGTTTGCTTTAGATAAGGAACTTACTGTGGAGTTTATTTCCCTATGGATATGGCGACATGAGACCTAATCAAAAGCACGCTTTAATTGAAAAAAAATTCAAGGATAGGAAACAATGTTTGTATGTGACAACTTTGAATCTCATTAAAACAATTTATAACAATCATAGAGTCCCAAATATTTGTAAATGATAACATTCTTTCTCAATAGAAAATAAAATAAGAAGCTTAAGGCTGAGTAACTTTACATAATTGTTTAAATCTCTACCCAAACAAATTTGAAGCTTGAAAAATTGATTTTCCTGCAAAGATAGAACCACCCCCCCCATAACATTCATCACTAACTAAAGAAGCTGCATCAAAAGAAGCCCAAGGGTAAGACTAGTCAACTTCTTCATTGATAGTATTACATGGAATATGAATAAACCCTAAAGTAGGGAGAAGAGAGAAAGTTGCAATGACTTGCATTACCACTTTGTCTGCGGTTGAAGACTTCTCTTGAAATATTTCTTTATTCTTAGGGAGCTAGATTCCCCATTAGATGAGTGGAGGTAAAATTTTGTTCTTCTTTGGATTTTCCTGATCCCGCCGTTGTTTCCATGCATCATTAATAGACTCTTCTTGCCAATTTGTGGTGAAACCCATGTAGTTTCTTACTGAGTTCTACACTCCCACAGAGAAAGGGCAGAAAAGGAATAGTCGTTCCATGTTATCCTCTACGTTTTTACATAGAACACACCAACTAGGACTTTCCATTCATATTTTTTTAAAATTTCCCCTAGTGGGACTTTATTTTTCAGGATACACCACTGAAATAATCATGTTTTTGCTAGGAAACGAAGTTTCCATAATTTCTTCCACCACCAGGCGAACTCCTTTGGTCTCTTATCATCAATTATAAACATATAACGCAATTCTGGCATGTATTCCCCAAATGGGGAATGAACCTAACTTAGGGAGACTTCCATATCTATGAGACGAACATGGGAGATGTTCCGGGTAGCATTGTATTTTTTATAACTTTGTTACATAGCATTTTGTCACTGTCCCTGTACTCCCTATTCCTTGATCCTAGAGGACCTCTACAATGAACCCTACATGCTCTCCCTTCATGAAGAAACTCCCATTGTGTCCCTCTTCATGAGCAAAAAAATTCTCTTTTGCACCATTTCCCCAAAATCTTATGTTTTTCCCAGTTTACAAGACCGACGCTAATGACCATTATCCTCCTTGCACCGATATGCATGGATTAACATTGTCCCTAGCCTAGACCGGAGTGACTGAACTTTGTTCCAGTCGCACCAGTCCTCTTATGGAAAGTTTTTTAAATAAGGAGCCAAAGCTTCCAGCTCTAGAAGCTTCGTAATGGAAGTCTGGTAAACGGTTTGGCCGGATGGGGTCAAGGATGTTAGTTTGGGCTCCTTTCCCCTCTAAGGATGGAACTACCTTAAGAGATAAGACCTTCTCCCATTAGAAGAGGATCCATCTCCCATCCATTCATGCTATATAAACCTCCCTTTTTCCCAAGCACAAGCTAGTGTTAATATTGGTGTGCTAGTGCTAATTAAGTTTGGAGTAGACAACAAGCTAATCATAGTTGTAGCTCTCTAGTTGTGTGAGGGAGAAGTGTGAATTTGGTTTAGTGTGAAGCCTAAAGGGAAGAACCTTAAAACTATCGTCATTGAGGCCATCATGGAATGCTAACAAAAGTGTGTGGGAACCTGGTTTTGTCAGAGGAGAACGACAACATTAAGACAATGGTTGTATTCTCTTCTTGATTCAATATATATGCAACTATCGATTGATTTCCTACATAAGGTGTCATCTTGCATGTTTATGGCTTAATGTTTCTTGACTTGTTAAGTAGGTTGAATTACAATTTGTCTATTATCATAGTTGTTGTTTGTTGTTGTTTACTTGTTTCAGCTGTTTGAAGAAGGAAACAAGAGATAGTTGGAGCGAGCAAGCAAGGTCATCACCAAATAGGATAAGCGTACTAAGAGGTAGGCCCTCTTAATTGGTTCTAACCTAAGGAAATCTTCCATAGAATGTACTGGTTGTGGCTAGACCCATTATCGGGCTAGAGGAATTTTTTGTGTTCGCACTCATAATTTTACTTCGCCACAAATTGGCGACCATACTGGGGAGCCAATCCTTATGTTTGTTTGTTTGAAATTTTATGGTTTTGTGTGAAATTTTCTAGTTCCACTTTTTCCCTTTGGTTCTGTTTGTTTTCCTTTGCTTATTGTTCTGAGTTTGAAATTCATAGTAGCAAATTGTTCAAAATAATACTGAGAGGGGGGGGGGGGTGAATCAGTATTATTTAATCAATAATAACTTTTTCATTTCCATATTCAGATTCATATACACTACTTCAGTTAAGGATACCCGCGTATATATGCAACTGTGATTAATGCAACTAGCGTATATCCAGTAAACTTATGATTCAATTAGTTGATCTTCAAATGAGTGCATCAGAACATTATTAACCATATTAACAGTAAACAGGTGCAGTAAAACAGAACAGATCATCACACATAAGGAGCACACATGAACACCATGATATAAGGTGGAAACCCAATGTGGGTGAAAACCACCTGCTGCAATTCGTCTCCATCTTCTTTAATTAGAAACTTCTTTTTACAATAGTACTGGTGCAGTCTTATACCAGTACGCAAGCTTCTACCTGTAGAAGGCTACAACCTTCTTAGCTCTTGTACTAGCCAATCCATTTACTAGTACATAGGTGCTGGCCTACTGAAGGCTCCAACCTTCACTCGTTTTCCAGCTGCTCCTGGAAGGGAGCTACAACCCCCTGGCTCTTGTACTGGCCAATATGTTTACCAGTACGTAGGCACCGGCCTATTGAACTCTACGATCTTCCAGGGACCACGTTTCATACATTTTCATACTGGATCCATAAATACAAAACAATCACCACAATCATCAACTTATACCTACATCATCAATCTCTAAATCACCCAATACTGAACCACTGAAACCAGAACACAGAACAGACAAAAAAACTCTGCAACAATAACCAGATCCAACTGCAACTTCAAATATCATATCTCATAATGTATACGCTACTATGAAGAATCAAACCAGCGTACATACGCGCTTTTACCAAAGCCAACCCGCGTACAAATCTACAAATACTTACTCATAACTTTGCAGCTGTTCCAGACATCAGTCATACCCAGATCATAACATTCATACAATAAAACATGCGTCAATAATTTAGATCTATTCTATCCATGATCAAACCACATAATGATAATACATTCCAAGCCTTATGATCCCGATCCATCATCCATCATCAACAACATAGGTGCATCCTTGATTCAGATCAAGCACAACATCACAAACCCATAACCAACATACTAGATCTCACACTTCATCAGATATTCATCACTTGCACCCTTACTTCCTTGGCCTAATGATCTTATCTTTATATAGGTTTAGGCTTCTCTAAATACCATGGTCCAAAACCATGTTGAACCAATACCTTGGACCCAATACCT
Organism: Pinus tabuliformis; assembly: GCA_031772625.1. Classification (NCBI taxonomy): domain Eukaryota; kingdom Viridiplantae; phylum Streptophyta; class Pinopsida; order Pinales; family Pinaceae; genus Pinus; species Pinus tabuliformis. The sequence goes on from CM062819.1 coordinate 1,928,376,807, forward strand.
GGGGTCAACACTTCAGACCAAATACCATGGACCAAAACTTAGTTTTCCAACATGTACGCGCCTTTCATTCTGTGAACCTGCATGTGTATGTATACGTGCCTTTTGTTCTTCTCACCCGCGTGTATATGCACTTTCATCAAGGCTAACCTGTGTATATCTCTCTCTTGACCTACTGTACTAAGATCTGTCCTCTGATTGAGTTGCCATCACCTGTATCATAGCTCTGAGTGAGTTGCCATCAAGGAAAACACTTGTATCATAATGCCAACAATCTCCCCCTTTGGACTTGATGGCAACCACCACACCAAGTCACTCTCCCCCTTTGACATCAAGGGCAAAGGGTGGACCAAGATATTCTCTTCTTTGATATACATTCTGCTATCAATGCTCCCCTTGAGTACAAGGTGAAGTTTATTATTGAGCTCCCCCTTTGTACATGCCAATTTGTACCAATCCATCCATGCTCCCCCTGTAATCCATTCTCTTGGTCAATCAACAATCAATAGCAAGATATGTCAATAATTATCATCACCAAGGACTTCTAACCATAATGCCAACAATGCATTATTCGAAGCATATGCTCCCCCTGAGCTTGTGCCAACCATCATATACCACGACAGAACCATTTCCTGAGTCTGTTCTGCTGCTTTTCTTCATAGCTCCATATACGTGACTGTGCAACGTCTAACTCGCGTATATACGTGACTTGTATTCATGATACCTGCATATGAGATTTAGAACACTGATGTTCCACACTTTCAGCTTCCTTTGTGTACTCTGCTATGCCACATCTTTCTGGTTGTACTTCCTTTTTCTTCCATATCTTCAACTGTGATGATGTTTTCTCCTCTTGGTATGGTGTCCACAATCTTCTCCTTCATTCCTTTGCTATATGTCCAGGCTTGTTGCATGCATAACATCTTACATGTTTCATATTCCTCCTAAAACAGTCAATGGCTTTGTGACTAAACATATTACAAGCAAAGCAATATCCCTTAAAGTACCTGGAATGTGATGATCTTTCTATGTGACGGTCTTGAACCATTCTACTTCTGCATCTGGCTGCAACATGTCCAAGATTATGACATACATAACATTCAACATTATTCATCAGAGTAAATAATCGTCTATCACTTCCACAGTTAGGAGCAAAAGATTTTCTTTGAGGAATTTCTTTCCTTGGCTATTGATGGGGTGGTCCTCTCATCTCCTTATTGATCATTTTAGATTTCTCATTAGAGTTCCTTGCCTCACCTTGTGAGCTAGATTCACATTCAGCAGATTCATAAAAACCAAGACTAGTTTTGATAGCAGGCGACCTTTGACTGCTAAGAATACCATCCAAAATCTTAGTACTATCTTGAAATCGTAATAGTTTATCCTTTTCTTCTAATTTACCTTTCAAGATATTTACCTCAACCTGATGTTGTTCTTCCTTTTCCATAAATTGCTTCTTCAAAATTTCTTCAGACTTTCTTCCTTCTTCCACTTGTTGCCTTAGTTTGAGAATTTCTTTTTCTTGTTCTTCATTCAGCTCCTGTAGCATTTGACGAACTCTGAAGGCACATTCCAGCTGAGATTTTAAGCTGATAATTTCTTCTTTGAGGGCACTCTCCCTTTTGCTAGGTAGATCTTGTTGATCTATGATTTTATCTGATGCTTCATTTGCTTGTCCATCTTCAATCTTAGGTGATTCATGATCTGAATACTTGCTTCCACTCAACGACAGGCTGTCATTGTTTCTTTGAGTTGTCTTCTTCTTTTGACACACTTTCTTTCCCATTGTTCTATAGATCTCCTTCAAGCGATCAAGCTTCTACCAAAGGACCTGCTCTGATACCAATTGTTGGAAATAATACTGAGAGGGGGGGGGGGGGTGAATCAATATTATTTAATCAATAATAAATTTTTCATTTCCATATTCAGATTCATATACACTACTTCAGTTAAGGATACCCGCGTATATACGAACCTGTGATTAATGTAACTAGCGTATATCTAGTAAACTTATGATTCAATTAATTGATCTTCAAATGAGTGCATCAGAACATTATTAACCATATTAACAGTAAACAGGTGCAGTAAAACAGAACAGATCATCACACATAAGGAGCACACATGAACACCATGATATAAGGTGGAAACCCAATGTGGGTGAAAACCACCTACTGCAATTTGTCTCTATCTTCTTTAATTAGAAACTTCTTTTTACAATAGTACTGGTGCAGTCTTATACTAGTACGTAGGCTTCTACCTACAGAAGGCTACAACCTTCTTAGCTCTTGTACTAGCCGATCCATTTACTAGTACGTAGGTGCCGACCTATTGAAGGCTCCACCCTTCACTCGTTTTCTAGCTGCTCCTGGAAGGGAGCTACAACCCCCTGGATCTTGTACTGGCCGATATGTTTACCAGTACATAGGCGCTGGCCTACTGAACTCTACGATCTTCCAGGGACCATGTTTCATACATTTTCATACTGGATCCATAAATACAAAACAATCACCACAATCATCAACTTATACCTGCATCATCAATCTCTGAATCACCCAATACTAAACCACTGAAACTAGAACACAGAACAGAAAACAAAACTCTGCAACAATAACCAGATCCAACTGCAACTTCAAATATCATATCTCATAATGTATATGCTACTATGAAGAATCAAACCAGCATACATATGCGCTTTTACCAAAGCCAACCCGCGTACAGATTTGCAAATACTTACTCATAACTTTGCAGCTGTTCCAGACATCAGCCATACCCAAATCATAACATTCATACAATAAAACATGCGTCAATAATTCAGATCTAGTCTATCCATGATCAAACCACATAATGATAATACATTCCAAGCCTTATGATCCCAATCCATCATCCATCATTAACAGCATAGGTTCATCCTTGATTTAGATCAAGCACAACATCACAAACCCATAACCAACATACTAGATCTCACACTTCATCAGATATTCATCACTTGCACCCTTACTTCCTTGGCCTAATGATCTTCTCTTTATATAGGTTTAGGCTTCTCTCAATACCATGGTCCAAAACCATGTTGAACCAATAACTTGGACCCAATACCCGGGGTCAACACTTTGGACCAAATACCATGGACCAATACCAAAATACCATGGACCAAAACTTAGTTTTCCGACATGTACGCGCCTTTCATTCTGTGAACCTGCGTGTGTACGTATACGCACCTTTTGTTCTTCTCACCCGCGTGTATACGCACTTTCATCAAGGTTAACCTCCGTATATCTCTCTCTTGACCTGCTGTACTAAGATCTGTCCTCTGATTGAGTTGCCATCACCTGTATCATACCTCTGAGTGAGTTGCCATCAAGGACAACACTTGTATCATAATGCCAACAACCTCCCCCTTTGGACTTGATGGCAACCACCACACCAAGTCACTCTCCCCCTTTGACATCAAGGGCAAAGGGCAGACCAAGATATTCTCTTCTTTGATATACATTCTGCTGTCCATGCTCTCCCTGAGTACATGCTGAAGTTTCTTATTGAGCTCCCCCTTTGTACATGCCAATTTGTACCAATCCGTCCATGCTCCCCCTGCAATCCATTCTCTTAGTCAATCGACAATCAGTAGCAAGATATGTCAATAATTATCATCACCAAGGACTTCTAACCATAATGCCAATAATGCATTATTCGAAGCATATGCTCCCCCTGAGCCTGTGCCAACCATCATATACCACAACAGAACCATTTCCTGAGTCTGTTCTGCTGCTTTTTTTCATAGCTCCATATATGCTACTGTGCAGCATCTAACTCGCGTATATACGCGACTTGTATTCATGATACCTGCGTATGATATTTAGAACACTGATGTTCCACACTTTCAGCTTCCTCTGTGTACTCTGCTATGCCACATCTTTCTGGATGTACTTCCTTTTTCTTCCATATCTTCAACTGTGATGATGTTTTCTCCTCTTGGTATGGTGTCCACAATCTTCTCCTGCATTTCTTTGCTATATGTCCAGGCTTGTTGCATGCATAACATCTTACATGTTTCATATTCCTCCTAAAACAGTCAATGGCTTTGTGACCAAACATATTACAAGCAAAGCAATATCCCTTAAAGTACCTGGAATGTGATGATCTTTCTATGTGACGGTCTTAAACCATTCTACTTCTGCATCTGGTTGCAAATGTCCAAGATTATGACATACATAACATTCAACATTATTCATTAGAGTAAATAATCGTCTATCACTTCCACAGTTAGGAGCAAAAGATTTTCTTTGAGGAATTTCTTTCCTTGGCTGTTGATGGGGTGGTCCTCTCATCTCCTTATTGATCATTTTAGATTTCTCATTAGAATTCCTTGCCTTGCCTTGTGAGCTAGATTCACCATCACCAGATTCATAAAAACCAAGACCAGTTTTGATAGCAGGCGACCTTTGACTACTAAGAATACCATCCAAAATCTTAGTACTATCTTGAAATCGTAATAGTTTATCCTTTTCTTCTAATTTACCTTTCAAGATATTTACCTCAACTGATGTTGTTCTTCCTTTTCCATAAATTGCTTCTTCAAAATTTCTTCATACTTTCTTCCTTCTTCCACTTGTTGCCTTAGTTTGAGAATTTCTTTTTCTTGTTCTTCATTCAGCTCATACAGCGTTTGATGAACTCTGGAGGCACATTCCAACTGAGATTTTAAGCTAATAATTTATTCTTTGAGGGCACTCTCCCTTTTGCTAGGTAGATCTTGTTGATCTATGATTTTCTCTGATGCTACATTTGCTTGTCCATCTTCAATCTGAGGTGATTCAGGATCTGAATACTTGCTTCCACTCAATGGCAGGCTGTCATTGTTCCTTTGAGTTGTCTTCTTCTTTTGACATGCTTTCTTTCCCATTGTTCTATGGATCTCCTTCAAGCGATCAAGCTTCTACCAAAGGACCTGCTCTGATACCAATTGTTGGAAATAATACTGAGAGGGGGGGTGAATCAGTATTATTTAATCAATAGTAACTTTTTCATTTCCATATTCAGATTGATATACACTACTTCAGTTAAGGATACCCGCGTATATATGCAACTGTGATTAATGAAACTAGCGTATATCCAGTAAACTTATGATTCAATTAGTTGATCTTCAAATGAGTGCATTAGAACATTATTAACCATATTAACAGTAAACAAGTGCAGTAAAATAGAACAGATCATCACACATAAGGAGCACACATGAACACCATGATATAAGGTGGAAACCCAATGTGGGTGAAAACCACCTGCTACAATTCGTCTCTATCTTCTTTAATTAGAAACTTCTTTTTACAATAGTACTGGTGCAGTCTTATACTAGTATGCAGGCTTCTACCTGCAGAAGGCTACAACCTTCTTAGCTCTTGTACTAGCCAATCCATTTACTATTACATAGGTGCTGGCCTACTGAAGGCTCCAACCTTCACTCGTTTTCCAGCTGCTCCTGGAAGGGAGCTACAACCCCCTGGCTCTTGTACTGGCCGATATGTTTACCAGTACATAGGCGCCGGCCTACTGAACTCTACGATCTTCCAGGGACCACGTTTCATACATTTTCATACTGGATCCATAAATACAAAACAATCACCACAATCATCAACTTATACCTGCATCATCAATCTCTGAATCACCCAATACTGAACCACTGAAACCAGAACACAGAACAGACAACAAAACTCTGCAACAATAACCAGATCCAACTGCAACTTCAAATATCATATCTCATAATGTATACGCTACTATGAAGAATCAAACCAGCATACATACGCGCTTTTACCAAAGCCAGCCCGTGTATATCTGCAAATACTTACTCATAACTTTGCAGCTGTTCCAGACATCAGTCATACCCAGATCATAACATTCATACAATAAAACATGCGTCAATAATTCAGATCTAGTCTATCCATGATCAAACCACATAATGATAATACATTCCAAGCCTTATGATCCCGATCCATCATCCATCATCAACAGCATAGGTGCATCCTTGATTCAGATCAAGCACAACATCACAAACCCATAACCAGCATACTAGATCTCACACTTCATCAAATATTCATCACTTGCACCCTCACTTCCTTGGCCTAATGATCTTCTCTTTATATAGGTTTAGGCTTCTCTCAATACCATGGTCCAAAACCATGTTGAACCAATACCTTGGACCCAATACCCGGGGTCAACACTTCGGACCAAATACCATGGACCAAATACAACGGACCAAAACTTAGTTTTCTGACATGTACGCACCTTTCATTCTGTGAACCTGTGTGTGTACGCATACACGCCTTTTGTTCTTCTCACCCACGTGTATATGCACTTTCATCAGGGTTAACCTGTGTATATCCCTCTCTTGACCTACTGTACTAAAATCTGTCCTCTGATTGAGTTGCCATCACCTGTATCATAGCTCTGAGTGAGTTGCCATCAAGGACAACACTTGTATCATAATGCCAACAATCTGCCCCTTTGGACTTGATGGCAACCACCACACCAAGTCACTCTCCCCCTTTGACATCAAGGGCAAAGGGCGGACCAAGATATTCTCTTCTTTGATATACATTCTACTGTCCATGCTCCCCTTGAGTACATGCTGAAGTTTCTTATTGAGCTCCCCCTTTGTACATGCCAATTTGTACCAATCCGTCCATGCTCCCCCTGCAATCCATTCTCTTGGTCAATCAACAATCAGTAGCGAGATATGTCAATAATTATCATCACCAAGGACTTCTAACCATAATGCCAACAATGCATTATTCGAAGCATATGCTCCCCCTGAGCTTGTGCCAACCATCATATACCATGACAGAACCATTTCTTGAGTCTGTTCTGCTACTTTTCTTCATAGCTCCATATACGTGACTGTGCAACGTCTAACTCGCGTATATACGCGACTTGTATTCATGATACCTGCTTATGAGATTTAGAACACTGATGTTCCACACTTTCAACTTCCTCTGTGTACTCTGCTATGCCACATATTTCTGGCTGTACTTCCTTTTTCTTCCATATCTTCAATTGTGATGATGTTTTCTCCTCTTGGTATGGTGTCCACAATCTTCTCCTTCATTCCTTTGTTATATGTCCAGGCTTGTTGCATGCATAACATCTTACATGTTTCATATTCCTCCTAAAACAGTCAATGGCTTTGTGACCAAACATATTACAAGCAAAGCAATATCCCTTAAAGTACCTGGAACGTGATGATCTTTCTATGTGACAGTCTTGAACCATTCTACTTCTGCATCTGGCTGCAACATGTCCAAGATTATGACATACATAACATTCAACATTATTCATCGGAGTAAATAATCGTCTATCACTTCCACAGTTAGCAGCAAAAGATTTTCTTTGAGGAATTTCTTTCCTTGGCTGTTGATGGGGTGGTCCTCTCATCTCCTTATTGATCATTTTAGATTTCTCATTAGAGTTCCTTGCCTCACCTTTTGAGCTAGATTCACCTTCAGCAGATTCATAAAAACCAAGACCAGTTTTGATAGCAGGCGACCTTTGACTACTAAGAATGCCATCCAAAATCTTAGTACTATCTTGAAATCGTAATAGTTTATCCTTTTCTTCTAATTTACCTTTCAAGATATTTACCTCAACCTGATGTTGTTCTTCCTTTTCCATAAATTGCTTCTTCATAATTTCTTCAGACTTTCTTCCTTCTTCCACACTTTGCCTTAGTTTGAGAATTTCTTTTTCTTGTTCTTCATTTATCTCCTGCAGCATTTGACGAACTCTGAAGGCACATTCCAACTGAGATTTTAAGCTGATAATTTCTTCTTTGAGGGCACTCTCCCTTTTGCTAGGTAGATCTTGTTGATCTATGATTTTATCTGATGCTTCATTTGCTTGTCCATCTTCAATCTTAGTTGATTCATGATCTGAATACTTGCTTCCACTCAACGACGGGCTGTCATTGTTCCTTTGAGTTGTCTTCTTCTTTTGACACACTTTCTTTCCCATTGTTCTACAGATCTCCTTCAAGCGATCAAGCTTCTACCAAAGGACTTGCTCTGATACCAATTGTTGGAAATAATACTGAGAGGGGGGGGGGGGGGGTGAATCAATATTATTTAATCAATAATAAAATTTTCATTTCCATATTCAGATTCATATACACTACTTCAGTTAAGGATACCCACGTATATACGAACCTGTGATTAATGTAACTAGCGTATATCTAGTAAACTTATGATTCAATTAGTTGATCTTCAAATGAGTGCATCAGAACATTATAAAACCATATTAACAGTAAACAGGTGCAGTAAAACAGAAAAAATCATCACACATAAGGAGCACACATGAACACCATGATATAAGGTGGAAACCCAATGTGGGTGAAAACCACCTGCTGCAATTCGTCTCTATCTTCTTTAATTAGTAACTTCTTTTTACAATAGTATTGGTGCAGTCTTATACCAGTACGCAGGCTTCTACTAGTGGGCTCCAGTATTGCAGAAATAATGCTACAACTCCTGGGACTCCCTTCTTTACTTTTATCAACCCGGTAGTTCGTAACAAACTTGGAAGCGACGGTGCTGTATCCACAGGTACTAGCTCTTGCCGCAGCTGTCACTTGGTCAGCTGGCACAAGTCCACTAGGAGCTTAAGCCAACTTCTATGAGCTTTGAGAAGAAGCTTTTTAACTGATGGACGAAAGCTAACTCAAAGAAGGCTGATCTACTTGCAGAAAGAAGCTGTAAAGCTGAAAGGAAACGTAAACCCTAGCAAACCCTAATTTTACCAGCTAGCCCTACTGATGCAAGAAAGAGGATGCAAGCTACTGAAAGAGATGCCATTGACTTCTAGGAAGGTAAAATACATGTGTCTAAGCTACTTCTATAGTAACATCTGAAAAAAAACATCTTTTTGTATTTTTGAATAAGTTGCCAGAATTATCATGCATGCGATTTAACTGTTTTTGACTGTGCAGAGGTGGATTGGCGAGAGGAAATGCTTGGAGGAGGCCGGGAAGGTTCAGAGAGGGCCTAAGGGGTCCCTAACACCCTTCCAGAGAGTTTCACAGAGTTTGGCTATCAAGAAACCTCATTCGTGAGCTTCTACAGGAAGTCTGCAGGGGTTCTACAGGATGTTCTGGAATTTCTACAGGATGTCTGTAATTTTCTACAGGATGCTCAGAAATGGGATTTTGGAGGATGGATGGAGAGAGAAAGATGAAAGAGTGAGTATGGAGGTAGGATAGGGTTGTGAGGAGGTCTAGGACTTGGTGGATGGAGCTGAGGAGAGATGAAGATGGCTGGATTTGTTCAAAGAGGAGTGAAGCAATGTTGCACAAAAATTAGGGTTATGTAAGCAAATGTGGAAAACGTGAGGCAAGAATCCGAGTTAGGGGATGGAGAAGATGGGATTGATGGAGTATGGGCAGATAGAGAAGTGGTACGGGTGCTCTGCAAGTTGTTTTTCCAACTGAACCAACGAAGACTTGTAAAATCAGAGACGTAGTCACTTTGACCTAATCTGATCTAGCTAACAGTAAAGAGAATGAACAGAAGTTTATTTGCACTGAAACCATGTATACTAACTATGCAACGAAGCAATCAAGAATCTGAACATGTAACCAACTTCTGCAAATAAAAATCGAACACTAATGGTTGCATGGCGAAGCAAAGATATTGTTTTTGGTGGCAGCAAGGTCACCTTGATCCCAGCTCCTGATCCCACTGAGGGAGAGGTGAAATCAAAGGTGTTTTATGGCATTTTTCTGAAGCTTATCCCTGTTAATAACCTATCAACTCAATCTGAACATCAAAAATCTTTCTAATCATCAACAGTGACCTAGATAAACAGAAATATTTTAATCTACTTAAGAGAAATTATTTTGCAAAGACATAAAAAGCAAATAACAGTACATAAGGAAGCCTTGGCACTTGGGTTGGGCCCAACCCCAAGAGCTACATGCTCCTATAAAGAACTCAGAGCTGATGCCAAATAGAGCTGCCTTTCATTACCCAAAAATAATTATGTCACAAGAAAGTTATACAACAGTAGCTACAAAAACGAGCTGAGATAATGATAACACTATAGTGCAAAACCCAACAGTTCCAAAAGTAAACTACGAAGGCTGAGGCCTTCCTATTTATACACTACGAGGGGCCTAGTAGCCCTCCTTAATTCAAGGGACTTGGCTGTTCAAACTGCCAGTAAACAATAACTCTTCCCAAAGCTACTCGGCTGCCTTTAGGATTCCTTTTGGTGGCCTGTTGAGCTCGGAGTTGAGGGTGGAGATTTTGAGGAAGGGCCATTTAATGCAAGAGAAAACCTCCCTACAAATCCTCTCCTCAAGCTTGGTTGTCACCTGGCTCATAATTGCTTGGCTTTGCTCCAAAAGTTGTCCAAAAAACCTGAAATAACCACGTATTAGCCTCCTTGGTAAAGTGACCACCCTTATTCATTCAAATAACATAAACATACTCAAAAACATGCATAATATATGAAAAATGGTGGATTGATCAAGGACAATTAGGCAAAATGAGCCCAATAAGTTACCCAATTCGGGGCTCATCATCACCCCCTGCTAAATGGGTTGCTCATCCTTTGAGCAACTAGTCTAGCTCATCATCCTTTATAGCTTTGACCGCCTCCCTCACGTCCCAGGCCTCCGCGGTGATATCTTCTTCCCGGTCGTGGAATCCTGCTTTCCTTTCCACTTCCTCCCACTGTCTATCTTCCTCCTCTTCCTTAACTCCTTCTAGAAATCCCAAAAGCAAAGGAGGACTGAATTTCAGGCCAATCCAATTGGCCTGCAGATTTTGCATCAACTGTTTGTAGAGAGGTACCCTTGCCAAGGCCTCCCTCATCCTGGTGGGAGAGTGGTATTCCCTTATCTTCAAGCTGTGAGGCAGTGTGTTCCACCGCCTTGTGTAGGCATGCAGGCAGTTTTCTCCCAACAGTCTCTCCATGTCCTCAAAGTGGGCAATAGCTTGAGCTTGTTGCTCAATGTATTCCAGGAAATCCTGAGGGCTGTTGGCCAAGTGTTGGTGAGCACTTATCACTGTTGAGGGGTCATCCGACTCTGCTCTGATCATTAGTGGCTCACTGAGTTCTCTGCCTATGATACTGTGGACCTCTGCTGCTCTCTTTTCCTCATGATTCATCCAAGAGGCCATGGCCATAAGTTGGACATCTCCTATCACAGTGTTGGGATCCCATGCATTCATGTTTGGAAGGGCTAAGTTGTGCAAGTAAAGCTCTGACAATTTGGCCCTGTCCTCTGATGAACTATTGCCACATAGAGCTGCAAATTGATGATAATTTTGGAATGGAGTGATGCCCCTTTGGGCCAAGGTGTTGATCTGAAACTATAACCACTGATCCTTAAGGTATAGGGCGTATGATTTGGCAGGCTGCCTACACTGCAGAGCTTCTATCGCCCAGCTGGCCATGTAGGCCAGTTGGGCCTCCTTTTCTTGTACCTGCTATTTCAGAGACTGTATCTCTTGGCCTGCTTGCAATTCCTTCTCCTATAGCTATCTATTCAATGTCTCAATTTCAGCCTGCAACCCATCTCTCTTCTGCTGTTCATCATGGGTTTCTTTGTCTATTGTGGGCTCCTCTTGTTGCTGTTGTTCTCCCAAGATGTGAGGTCTGTCTTCCTTTTTCTGTCCTTGTAACTGTAGCTGCTGTTTAAGCATCTCATTTTCTTCCTATAGCTTGACCCGCTGGCTGCTCTCCACATGCCGTACCATAGCCAATTCCCTTCTCGCCTCTTTGAGTTGCTCCTCCAGGGGACCTATATCTGCCACACCCTTGGACTTAGCGATCTTCATCCAAGTGTGGGTCCTCACTCTCTCTTCTTCTAGTGCAAGGAAAAGTGGCACTGTGAATTTTTGGGGAATGATCTTTCCAGCCTCTAAGAAGTTATAGTAGGAGCCCAAGCTGGGCTGGGGGCTAGGTTCAACAATTTTCTCCACCTTTTCTTCCTCCTATGGTGATTTAGCTGCCTCTCCTTCCATTTCTTCAGTCTCCTTTAGACTAGTCAGTGTTTCCTATAGAACAGTCTCAGCATCCTGTAGAGAGGCCTTTGTGTCCAACATTTTCATTCTTTCTCTCCAGGTGGATGTCTTCGGGCTTCCCCATTCATAAGTGATGGATTCCTTGGAGGGAGACCTCTCCTTTTGTGTAGCTGGGGTGTCTACAATCGTGATTGGCTCTTTTGATGGTGGCTGGGGTCTGTCAGTCTTTATCCTCATGCTCCTTCTTGCCTTAAAATACATGGAAGGCTCCCTCTTTCGCTTCCCTTCTTGCTTTGGAGATGTGCTTAGGGTGGCCAGCACAACTGCTGCCTCCCTGGCTAAAATCTCAGGCGATTTTTCTTTCTGTTTCGCTATTTCTAGACTTCCTGTAGGAAGTCATGTGCTGACTATTTTCTGGCTTCCTGTAGAAGCTGTTTTCACTGTTTTGGTTTGCTTAGCTGGGGGTGCCTTCCCTTTTAATTTTGCTGTGGTTGTCTTGGTTGTGTCCTCACTTTCTTGGACTTTTTCAGTCCTCTCTGCCCTGCTCTGCAATCGTTTCTCCCTTGGTGTTTGTGCCTGTGTTCCACCCACAGTTTTGGGCTTAGCAGCTTGGCCTTTCTCTTGTTTCTCTTCTTGTTCTTTCTGTGGTGGTCTGTCCTGGGTTTTCTTACCCTTGGCTTTCTCTTCTACCTCAATGTGCTCCCTTTCCTCACTACTGGATGAAGTGAGTTCCTCGGCCAGAATTCGAATATCATCATCCTTGGACATGTTGTGGAAAATCTCCCAGGAGAGAGGGACAGTGTAGGTCTGGAGGGCATCTTCCTCTAGAAGCTTGATAAGCCCATGATGGGCTAGCTGATCCAGTGTCCCTTCCTTCAATTTTGTGCCACACTCAATTAATGATTGTAGGAGGAAATAGGGGATGCTTAACTTTTGTTCTGGGGGTAAATCCATCCTATGTCTGAGTTCACTTAGCAACCGGAAGTGATAACCATAAAAAATACTGAACCGCCCCTCACAGGTAATGTATTTCATCATCTGAAGGCTGACCTCGCTCCAAAAAGGGTGTAGGCTGGCTCTCCGGACCCCATTCTTATCTTTTGAAAATTGTTCCTCTGGTAGGAAGAATTCTTTCTTGGCCTTTTGGCCCAATGCCCTCTCCTCTTTGCTCCAGGGTATCCCTAATGGCAGATCAGTAACCCGACTAATGAGTTGTGGGGTAAGCTTTAGGGTCAACCCTCTGAAATTCACAGTGGCCAGTGTCTTTGATTTAGGTTGCAGGGACATTAAGAATTCTTCTGTCACCTCATTGTCATGACCTTGAATTCTGTCACAAAAGGTCATCCAATTGGCATGGGTGAATAGGTTCACCACCTCGGGAGTTTCATGCAATTTTCTGGAATCCGAGGGTTCCTTCCTAATAAACCCTCCTGGCATGGTGAGAGTGCTCTGTTTCAATGCTTTGAGTAGAAAGGGACTGCTGTTTTATGGTTTCCTCTTTTGATCCTCAGGACAGGATTTCTCAGGTGTTTGTATTTCAACTTTGCACCAATTCCCTGGTTATAATGCTTTTGCTGCCCAAAACTCGACTGTCAAAAGGGAATTAGGCTCCCACAGACAGAGTGTAGAGCTTAATTTTCATCCCCAGCATGCATACAACCACATAAAATTCACATTCTTCATGCACAGGTTAGCCCTCACAGTGGTTTATCATTTCTAGAGGAGGAATTTCTTAACAGGAACTGTGGAGGAGAATTTGACGCAGAACCAACTGAAAAATTCCGTGTATCACACAGGCAAACTACTATTCTTGACCCACAGGCAAACTTGTCTCTAATTCTCCTACTCCAGATAGTTCAATTCACCACCTTTCGAAATATCATGCATGGGAATGGTGTTTTCGAGCCTACCTCTCTTCGAAACTCCAATTTCGACGCAGAAAGTCCAGGCTTCTCTGCTCTGAGAGGTTATGCCGTGTTTCATGTAGAGCTCCTTCTTGTAGAACGCTTTGCCGGCTTCTGGAGGATGTCACAGCGCTTCTAAACGAGCCTGGGACGCGGGAGGATTTTGAAACAGGCCGAGAAGCTCGGGCTAACAAACTGCGGAGGAGGAGGACGTGTACTTTGCTGAGAACGGTTGCAAGTGTAAATGACAGCGGTTAACGTGAGTTCTTCGGCTGAGCATTTTTGAATTACGGCGCAATTCATGGCGAGGGGGGTGAGGTGGCCAGGCCGATCTGTTAGCCAACGTCATGGCCATCATTCCTCTGCGTGTCTCTAACCGCCGTTACCTTCCCTCTGCCATTAACCGTTGCCCCCACTGCTAATCCCGCCGATTCTCCCCGACTGGACACTTCCCATGTGTCAGCTGCACGTCTCTTTGGTGAATTCGAACGTAACCGAGCTCGTTTTGATCCCATGAGGCCATTCGATTGACTGTGGGTGGCCAGTTGACTGGCCACCGAATTTGTTCAATCCTAACCATTTCACAGATATGCAGTTTTCGGAATATGGTCCATGCAATTTGACGAATAAGGTTAGACACTTACCTGTGTGGTCGTGGACGTGTTCTGCAGGCTTCGGGACTTGGAACGACGTCTTTGCTAGCTGCTGCTTCGTGCACAGGTGCTGGATTCCTTCTTTCATTGGTTGATGCTGTGTGCATGGCTTTGGGACCCGATCCTCTGGTTGTAAAGGTTGCATGCACAGGCTCTGTCTGATTTCAACTGTCGAGGAGGTGTTCACGTCCAAGCAGAATTTTTTCATGCCCCCGGTGTCGATTTCAGCTGCTACTGACTCCAGAGTATGTGCTCCAGACGGATCAACTGCTACAGGATTCCTGTAGGACATCCTGTAGCTACTTCTCCTCCTGGGATGCATGCTGAAACAAGCAAGGTTATATTCGTGGATGAAGGGTCTTGATGGAGCTTTGACAGGTAGAGTGTGCGAGCCTTCGTGTGCTTGATTTGTCACTTGGAAAAAAAAATTTCAATCTGAGGAGAACAAGACTCTTTGTATGACTGTGCAGGAATACATAACCAGATTGTTGCAATGGCGGTGGAAAAAGATGAAACCAGTGATGGATGGAAGAGAGGGGTGGCTGCAGGCCTAATCAACAAACTTCAAGCTTTAAATCCCTTTCCAAAATCAAATTTGGCCTGCCCGAAGGCTCTACATGATGTTTCCTGTAGAAATGCAGAACTTCCTGTAGAAAGCCCCAAAACTTCCTGTAGAAAGCTCAGAACTTCCTATAGGAGGTTGAATCTGGACCCGAATGTGTTCAAATCTTGGAAAAAGTGAGTGGCTATGGAGGGAGTGTCTGTAGGGATGCCTTGTAGCCTGGTATGGACCCATGTCCTCGTTTTGCACGACCTTCTTTATCTACACTGTATTCCCTGCAACCTGCAATAATTCCAGAGATTAGACCTGTTTCTTTTTCTCCTTCTCTTTTTTCTTTTTTCTTTTACTTTTTTTTTTTTTGAGAGATAGCAGGGGCACCCTCATGAGGTTTTCACCCCCACTATCTGCCCTGGGTGCCTCAGAGAGGTTTTCACCCAAGGATATTTTTTATTCCATTTCTTTATTTTTTGAGAGACAACTGGGGTGCCTCCATGAGGTTTTCACCCTCACTGTCTGCCCTGGGTGCCTCAGAGAGGTTTTCACCCAAGGATCTTTTTTTATTCCTTTTTTTTTTTTTTTGATGTTCAAGGTGTGGGCGGAATAGAGGCAGAACCCTGCTCCACTACCAGCACTAATTTTTCCAAAGTTTCAATGAACTCCTGTCTTGAAAGGGGTTTCTTGTAGATTTTCAATCGATGCCCATTGAAAAGCATGGGGATGGCTTATTCATCAATGGTCCTGATAAGGACTAAACCATTGTCATTGCATTTCTCCACTGTATATGGTCCTAACCATCTTGTCCTCAGCTTTCCTTTGAAATCCTTGTATCTTGAGTCATACAGCAGCGCCCAATCTCCCGGCTGGAATTGATTTTCATTAAGGTGACGGTCATGCCATCTCTTCCTCTAGAGTTGAACTACTTTTGAGTGGAGGAGGGCCTGCATTCGCTGTTCATCTAATCCATTCAGCTGCAGTAATCTTTCACGTTGAGCATGGCTAAGATATAAGTCCAGCTGACCTGCCATCCTCAATGTATTGTACTCGAACTATATGGACAACAAAGCTTTCTTCTTGTAGACCAGCTCATAAGGTGTGAAACCTATTGTAGTCTTCCAAGTGGTGTTGTAGGCCCAAGTGGCCTCAACCAGGCGATTTGCCCAATCCTTTCTGCTGCTTCTCACCACCTTAGTCAAAATCCCTTCCAATGCTCTATTAGTGACTTCCACCTGCCCATTTTCTTGTGGATGATATGGGATGGAAGTCCTGTGCTTGATCTTGTGATGAGCGAGCAAGTCTTCGATCAGGTTGGAGGTGAACTGGCTTCCTTGATCGGTGACTAACTCTCTTGGGTAGCCAAACTTGTAGAAGATATTTTCCCTTAAAAACTCAGCCACCTTTTCTTCTGTCGCTGCTTTGATTGCCTTTGTTTCTGCCCACTTTGTCAGATAGTCAGTGCACACAATGATGTAAGACCTTTGCTTTGAAGGAGGGTTGATAGGACCCACAAAATCCATGCCCCACTTCTCAAATGGCTCGAAGGTCACTTGAGGTTGGAGAGGCATTTCATCCCTTGGAGTTGGTTTCCCCATCCTCTGACATCGGTCACACTGGCTGATGTATCTTTTGACATCTTGGTGAAGAGTAGGCCAATAGTAGCTTGCCTGTAGAATTTTGAAGGCAGTCCTTTTGCTGCAAATTGGCCTCCACAAGGTCCGTCATGACAGGTTAGGAGGATGTCAAAGAATTCCTCCTCCCTAACACAACACCTCAAGATCTGATCTGGGCCAAGTTTGAACAGGTTGCCCCCGATCCAAGTGAATGGGGCACTCTTCCTTACAATTTTTCTCTTCTCCTTTGAGGATAGATGCGGAGGAAATTGTTCTGAGACCAAGTAATTTGCTATATCAACAAACCATGGAGAGAGTATTGAGATAGCAAACAGGTGTTCATCTGGCATCTAATCATCCACTGTCCCTTCTTCACCTGCAGGAAAATCCAATCTAGACAAGAAGTCAGCAACAACATTTTCTTTACCTGGCTTGTCGACAATAGTCAAATCAAATTGCTGCAACAAAAGTAACCATCTAAAGATACGAGCATTTACATCAGGCTTATTCATTAAATATCTAATCGTAGCATGATAAGTGTGTACAAATGTTTGATAACCAGTGATGTAGTGTCTGAACTTGTTTAGGGAATGGACTAAAGCCAGGAACTCTTTCTCGGTTACAGTATAGTTCATTTCTGCCTTGGACAGGTTTTTGCTGACGAAGTATATGGCATATGGCAGTTTCCCCTCAACTTGTCCTAAGGCTGCCCCTATGGCTTTGTTCGATGCATCAGTGTGGATGTGGAAAGGTAGGGCCCAGTTTGGACCTCTTAAGATCGGGGCGGACACCAGCTTATCTTTCAACTCATCCAGAGCCCCTTGACAGTCGTCAGTCCATTTAAACTCAACATATTTCCCTAAGAGGCCAAACAATGGTGAGGCTAGCTTACTGAAATCTTTAATGAATCTTCTATAATATCCTGCTAAGCCTAGGAAACTCCAAACATCTCTCACCTTTTGATGAGGTGGGACCTTATGGATGATAGCAATCTTGTTAGGATCCACCTGTAATCCTTGCCGAGAAATGGTATGACCTAACACGGTCCCTTCAGTCATTAGGAATTCACACTTTTTGGGACTGAGGGACAGGTCCATCTCAATGCACTTAGTTAGAACTTTTCCCAGATTAGTCAATGCTTCTTGGAAGTTGGACCCATAAGGAGTAAAGTCATCCATATAGATTTCTACCGAATCATGGACCAACTCAGAAAATATGCTCAATACTGCTCTCTGGAAAGTGGCAGGAGTGTTGCATAGCCCAAAGGGAAGGACTCGGTAGGCAAAGGTGCCCCATGGACAAGTGAAGGTGGTTTTATCTTGGTCCTCCGAGCTTATTTGGATCTGGTTATACCCGTTGAACCCATCTAGAAAAGAGAAGAACTTCTTCCCTGCCAGTCGATCCAACACTTGATCTATGAACGTCAAAGGGAAATGGTCTTTCTTGGTGGCCTTGTTAAGTTCTCGGTAATCTACACAGATTCTCCACTTCCCGTTCTTCTTGGGCATGAGCACTAGAGGTGAGACCCACTCACTATCGGAGATAGGGTAGATGAATCCTGCATCCAACAATTTTTTCAATTCTTCTTTGACAATGTCTTTAAGAGCTGGATTCATTCTCCTCTGAGGCTGCCTGACTGGTTTACAATCTTCTTTAATGTAAATGTGATAGGTATAGACCGAAGGGTGGACTCCTTTCATCTCCTTATAGCTCCAAGTGAAAGCATCCAGGTGATTGTTCAGTAAGCTACACAACTCCTTCTCCTGGGAGGGAGATAGGGAGGACCTGATCTTTAAAGTCCTTTCAGGGCCAAACTCCACATTCTTAGCTCTAGGAGAGGTCGGATCAGTCACACAGAGGTCCACTAAAGTGCTGACTTGGGTATCTTCCACCAATTCCTCTAAGGACAGTGCACTGGGAGGTGGATTTTGAATCAAAGTCTCAATCAAATCATCCTCGGTTTGAGGGCCTCCCTCAGTGGTTTCTACTGTGCACAATGGTGCAGAGTAGACCTCATCCTCATCTCCCTCTTCCAACTAGAGCGGTAAATCATGTTCTAGCAAAGGTTGGGCAGGAGGGTATAGGACTAGTTGCTTGGACATAGGCCCATTCTTGATGGTCATGCTTCCAGCTCGACAACTGATGTAAGCATCCGTAGTGGCTAACCACGACCTTCCCAAAATGAGGGGGTATCTGGTGAGCTTTGCCTTTGGCTGAAGGACCAAGAAGTCTGCAGGGTACTCCCAAGAGTCAACAGAGACCAAGACATCTTCCACAATCCCTTCGGGAGTCACGGTGGAGCGATCTGCTAACTGCAGGACTGTCGAGGTCTTCCTTAAGGAACTCTGAAGGTTGAATTTAAGCATGGTGTCCCTGGTCATCACATTAATGGTAGCCCCTAGATCAATCAAGGTATGGGGGATTATGGTGCCATTGATGTGGACATCAACTACAGGACTCCCAAGGTCCAAATACTTTGGATAGATGACTTGCCCCAACATTAGATCGGACAGTTGTCCTATGACATTGATAGTCGGGCATCTCTCTTTCGCCTACCCGGGTGCCTGAAACACTTCTCCTTGATCAATTTGTTGTATATTGGTACATCTTTTATGGCCAGGAGGAAGTGGTATTTTCACACACAACTGTTTAAGTTCTCCTAGAAGTTCAGTCTCCTCTGGGTTTGGTTGCGTGGTTACTGTTAGTCTCTCAGGGAAGGGTGGAATGGCTTTGGGTTCACTTTCCTGTTTCTCTTCCTCGTCCTCTGGTGGAGGAGGTTGGCGATCTGGAAGGGTCTTCCCAGATCGCAGGTTGATCTCCTGGATCTCCACAGCATAGGTAGGGCATGTTGTCTCCCCAGTGTATACCTGCTGGGCCTGTCGGTTGTTGGGGTTCGGGTTCGGTTGGGCAGGCATCTGGGGTTGTCTTGGGGGAGCAGGAGGTAATGGTTGTGGCTGAGCTGGTGGGGGAGGCAGAATGGCGGGAGGAGAGTTGTATTGGGGCCTCCACCCCGGTTGAGGTGCATTCCACTGAGGCTGTGGCTGGACATGTGAGTGAAACGAATGAGCAGTGGGTTGACTATGGTATTGAGGTGGATAAGACCACGGAGGAGGTGCGGACCAGGAAGGATGAGCAGGGGGACCCTAAGAAGGTATGTGAGTAGATTGGTTGGGGCTATAATAAGCTTGGGATGTCCCTTGCATCCCCTGCTGGTAAGGTCTGGGCCCATGCGGCCTCCTTTGGTTGAGGAAGTAGAGAGGTTCAGTGGTTGCCTCAGTCCCTTGGTACATGGCTTTAAATCCAGGTAAGGTTGGGCATTGGTTTGTGTGGTGGTTTTCCTCCCAAACGAAACATACCTCTACTGAGTGCAATGGACACTCGTTCTTAGGGTGCTTCCTTGTACATCTAGGACAAAAAATGGCCAAAGCCCTCTCAGCTTCCTCTTTCTTTTGTTGGATTCGGAAAGTATCAAGTTGCATGGCAATGGTCTGTCTCATCTCACTTTTGAGGTCTTCCATCTGATTGGAAAACTCATGCTTGGAGAAGGTGGTATTAGCTGAAAGTGGATTCCCCCTACCTCTTTGCTGGGCTACCCTAGAGTGGTTTCTAAACACAGTCTTTATGTCCTCATAAGGTAGTTGGTAGATGTCTCCTCCAGCTAGCATGTGAAGGGTATCTAGAAGGTCTTCAGGGACTCCTCGAAGTAGAACCAACTTCAGAGATTTAGGGTCAAGTGTGCACCTGGCCCGTTTATAACTTAGTTGGAACCTTTCCTCGTAGTCTTCTAAAGATTCGTCATTTCCCATGGTCATCGGGAAGATCTCTCCCTTTTTTTCCTTTGACCTACAGTAGTCCCGGTATTTGTTGTTAAAGGCTTGCTGCATCTGAGCCCAAGTGGTGATACTGTTTCTAGGTAACCCCATGAACCAGCGTAATGCTGCATCCTTGAGGGTAGAGGGAAAGAGTTTCAACTTTTGCTCGTCTTCTGCATAGTCATAAGTTCGACAAAGGACAGCAAACTCAAACAGGAAGGTATCAGGGTCTTCAGTGGTCAATCCATGGAAATGAGGTAAGGCTGAGGGACTTATGTTCTTCATCTTCATGTCCCCGTTGGTCTCTCGGATAGGGAAGGTACCTTCAATTCTCTCATCATCTTCTCTACCGTTTCTGTTTTCAGCCATGGTCTCAAAAGGAATGTTTTCTTGCTCTTCTTCTGTTATAGGATCTTCGTATATCTCAGGAGGTTCACCTATAGGTTCTTCTGGGTCACTGCCACCAAAGAAGAGAGAAGGGTGACTCAGTGAAGTGGTGGGGGTGTTGGGTAGGAATTTTCCAGTATTATCTCTGTTCCTACGAGGCATGAAAAGATTTTTGGTTGCTTTTGCTTTTTTTCTACTTGTACCTGCAAAACTGAAACAGATGGAATTGCAACTAAACGAAATCTATCTTGCGGAAATGAAAATGCGGAATTGAAATGAAAGCAGGAAAGGACTAATCTATTTTGCTGAAATCAAATTGCGAGAATGAAATGCTAGACTACACTTACATAATTGAAATTCTATTCTACGCTTGCAGAATTGAAATTGTGGAATTGAAAGGCTAATCTATGAAAGCAGGAAATGTCTAATTTACTTTTGCAGAAATGAAATTGCAGAATGGAACTGAAATAAACTACTTAGCAGAAGGTTAGAGTAGGAAAATAGAAGAAAAGCAGCAATCACAAATACTCTGACGCTTCTTCGACAACACTGCCAAAAAGAATGGTGGGCTCCAGTATTCCAACAAAAATGCTGCAACTCCTGGGACTCCCTTCTTTACTTTTATCAACCCGGTAGTTCGTAACAAACTTGGAAGTGACGGTGCTGTATGCACAAGTACTAGCTCTTGCCGCAGCTGTCACTTGGTCAGCTGGCACAAGTCCGCTAGGAGCTTAAGCCAAATTCTATGAGCTCTGAGAAGAAGATTTTTAACTGATGGATGAAAGCTAACTCAAAGAAGGCTGATCTACTTGCAGAAAGAAACTGGAAAGCTGAAAGGAAACGTAAACCCTAGCAAACCCTAATTTTACCAGCTAGCCCTACTGATGCAAGAAAGAGGATGCAAGCTACTGAAAGAGATGCCATTGACTTCTAGGAAGGTAAAATACATGTGTCTAAGCTACTTCTACAGTAACATCTGAAAAAAAACATCTTTTTGTATTTTTGAATAAGTTGCTAGAATTATCATGCATGCGATTTAACTGTTTTTGACTTTGCAGAGGTGGATTGGCGAGAGGAAATGCTTGGAGGAGGTCGGTAAGGTTCAGAGAGGGCCTAAGGGGTCCCTAACACCCTTCCAGAGAGTTTCACAGAGTTTGGCTATCAAGAAACCTCATTCATGAGCTTCTACAGGAAGTATACAAGGGTTCTACAGGATGTTCTGGAATTTCTACAGGATGTCTGTAATTTTCTACAGGATGCTCAGAAATGGGATTTTGGAGGATGTATTGAGAGAGAAAGATGAAGGAGTGAGTATGGAGGTAGGACAGGGTTGTGAGGAGGTCCAGGACTTGGTGGATGGAGCTGAGGAGAGATGAAGATGGCTGGATTTGTTCAAAGAGGAGTGAAGCAATGTTGCACAAAAATTAGGGTTATGTAAGAAAATGTGGAAAACGTGAGGCAAGAATCCGAGTTAGGGGATGGAGCAGATGGGATTGATGGAGTATGGGCAGATAGAGAAGTGGTACGGGTGCTCTGCAAGTTGTTTTTCCAACTGAACCAACGAAGACTTGTAAAATCAGAGACCTAGTCACTTTGACCTAATCTAATCTAGCTAACAGTAAAGAGAATGAACAGAAGTTTATTTGCATTGAAACCATGTATACTAACTATGCAACGAAGAAATCAAGAATCTGAACATGTAACCAACTTCTGCAAATAAAAATCGAACGCTAATGGTTGCATGGCGAAGCAAAGATAGTGTTTTTGGTGGTAGCAAGGTCACCTTGATCCCAGCTCTTGATCCCACTGAGGGAGAGGTGAAATCAGAGGTGCTTGATGGCCTTTTTCTGAAGCTTGTCCCTATTAATAACCTATCAACTCAATCTGAACATCAAAAATCTTTCTAATCATCAACAATGACCTAGATAAACAACAAGATTTTAATCTACTTAATAGAAATTATTTTGCAAAGACATAAAAAGCAAATAACAATACATAAGGAAGCCTTGGCACTTGGGTTGGGCCCAACTCCAAGAGCTACAGGCTCCTATAAAGAACTTAGAGCTGATGCCAAATAGAGCTGCCTTTCATTACCCAAAAATAATCATGTCACAAGAAAGTTATACAACAATAGCTACAAAAACGAGCTGAGATAATGATAGCACTATAGTGCAAAACCCAACAGTTCCAAAAGTAAACTATGAAGGCTGAGGCCTTTCTATTTATACACTACGAGGGGCCTAGTAGCCGTCCTTAATTCAAGGGACTCGGCTGTTCAAACTGCCAGTAAACAGTCACTCTTCCCAAAGCTGCTCGGCTGCCTTTAGGATTCATTTTGGTGGCCTGTTGAGCTCAGAGTTGAGGGTGGAGATTTCGAGGAAGGGCCATTTAATGCAAGAGACAACCTCCCTACGAATCCTCCCCTCAAGCTTGGCTGTCGCCTGGCTCATAATTGCTTGGCTTTGCTCCAAAATTTGTCCAAAATACCTGAAATAACCATGTATTAGCCTCCTTGGTAAGGTGACCACCCTTATTCATTCAAATAACATAAACATACTCAAAAACATGCATAATCTATGAAAAATGGTGGAATGATCAAGGACAATTAGGCAAAATGAGCCCAATAAGTTACCCAATTTGGGGCTCATCATCTACCTGCAGAAGGCTACAACCTTCTTAGCTCTTGTACTAGCCGATCCATTTAATAGTACGTAGGCTTCGACCTACTAAAGGCTCCAACCTTCACTCATTTTCTAGCTGCTCCTGGAAGGGAGCTACAACCCCTTGGCTCTTGTACTAGCCGATATGTTTACCAGTACGTAGGCACGACCTACTGAACTCTACTATCTTCTAGGGACCATGTTTCATACATTTTCATACTAGATCCATAAATACAAAACAATCACCACAATCATCAACTTATACCTGCATCATCAATCTCTGAATCACCCAATACTGAACCACTAAAACCAGAACACAGAACAGACAACAGAACTCTGCAACAATAACCAGATCCAACTGCAACTTCAAATATCATATCTCATAATGTATACGCTACTATGAAGAATCAAACCAGCGTACATACGTGCTTTTACCAAAGCCAACCCGCGTACAGATCTGCAAATACTTACTCATAACTTTGCAGCTGTTCCAGACATCAGTCATACCCAGATCATAATATTCATACAATAAAACATGCGTCAATAATTTAGATCTAGTCTATCCATGATCAAACCACATAATGATAATACATTCCAAGCCTTATGATCCTAATCCATCATCCATCATCAATAGCATAGGTGCATCCTTGATTTAGATCAAGCACAACATCACAAACCCATAACCAGCATACTAGATCTCACACTTCATCAGATATTCATCACTTGCACCCTTACTTCCTTGGCCTAATGATCTTCTCTTTATATAGGTTTAGGCATCTCTCAATACCATGGTCCAAAACCATGTTGAACCAATACCTTGGACCCAATACCTGGGGTCAACACTTCAGACCAAATACCATGGACCAAAACTTAGTTTTACGACATGTACACGCCTTTCATTCAGTGAACTTGCGTGTGTACGTATACGTGCCTTTTGTTCTTCTCACCCGCGTGTATATGCAATTTCATCAAGGTTAACCTGCATATATCTCTCTCTTGATCTGCTATACTACGATCTGTTCTCTGATTGAGTTACCATCACTTGTATCATACCTCTGAGTGAGTTGCCATCAAGGACAACACTTGTATCATAATGCCAACACAAATCTAGTCCCAATTTTTTTTTTTTCTTGGATTCCTCGTTAAGCGTGCTTAATTTGCTGATAGTCGCGCCGATCAGCGAGATATGCTGAGAAATAGTCGCGTTGACCTCCTTCTGGCGCTTGTTGTCAGTTAGGAAGTCACACCAATGCCTGTAAGTGAAGATTAGGGTTTGTCCCAAATCTTGACTAGTGTGTTTTTCTCTCATGATTTCGACCCCATAAGGTTTTTACACTGTTTTCTCCCTGACTAGAAAGTTGCTTTTCATTTGGTTTGTTTGCTTGTTGATATGTCATCTTTCCTTTTGATTTCTTGGGTCATTGGATGGTCAGTGGCACTAGGTCATCTAGATTGTCATCCATTCAGCTGATTGTGAACTTAGTGAGTCGAGTTGTTGGTGCATTTACTCATTGCATTTCATTTAAATCCTTCTATGACTTTGACCTCCATTACACAAGTTTGAAAAGTTTTCGTTTTCTTGTCTAAACGTTTCTATCCGACATGGATCACATTGCTTGTCTTGTTTTTGGTATAGTTGGTGTTTCATTAGTCTGAATGAGTTTCTCTTTTTGTGTTTTAATTTGCTTGAAGAGCTAATTGTCTCAAAAACTTTTTCATCGAAGTGTTGTATGCGAAAAATTCATTTCGTCGTTTCATGGAAAGTATGAAATTCTAGTTTGTTGCATTAGTATGCTATGGTAGTCAGCATCATTGAAGACTAGGATTGCATTGGCATTTGAAAAGAAAAAGAACTCTTTTTGCTTTTGGAAGGACTGTTAGAAATGTACTTTTCAGGAAATTAGGAATTGGAATGTATTTTTCATTAGTTTATTTTCTCGAAAAGTGAAGTAGTGAAAAATCATTTTTCTTTCAATTGCTTGGTTGTTTGCATTTGATTGTGTGTTTTCTACCCTCTCTAGTGTAGACAATTCATCGAATTAAAAGGGTCTTGTCTCATTTAGTTGCATTTAGGGTTTTTCGAGTCACATCGCTAAGGCTTGAAAATTGAGACATAACTCAAGATAAACTTTAAAATGAACTCAATTAACCTAAGGCGCACTTGAACTATAATGATCACATATAGAAGGTCTAGGCTAGAGACATGTTCCGGCATCTTTAAACCTAGTAGCTGTCGTTAGCTTCGACACTAAACAGAACTAATACGGATTTGTGCTCCCTGTATTGTCGAGTATATAATGGGAGACCCCTCTAGGCTGCAATCCTTTATCCATAGGAAGCCGAGTCAGCTGCCTTGCAAACATGATACACTGAACAAAACATTCAGGGAGATTGCTTGCCAGTATTTCTCGGTTCGTCGGGAGGCAATTTGCAGTTCATGGTTTCATGGTAATCCTTTTTACCTAGACCATCCAGAGTAGTCATTTGATATTTTTGACTCATTAAACTTAAAAGATCATTCGAGTGTTTGTCCTTTCAAGCTTGTTTCCAATTGAAAGTGATAGAGTCATCTTTGTTTCTTTCTTGACTCGTTAAACATGAAATAGCACCAGTCTATTTATGTGTCTTAATAAATTGATTGCCCATGATATTGTAACATCTTGTTAGTATTTATGGACCAAATCGTGAGTTCCCCTTAAAGAATTTTTTAAATCCTTGAAGTTTATCTCTCTCTTTTCCTATTAGCTAAGACAAGGTCATCGTGGTTGAACCATCTGGTTCACCTAGTTCCTCTTCCTCTCCTTCGTTTGAAAGATATCCTGAGGAGCCATTTCTTGAATTACCAGAGTAACTCGAGGACCAAGGTGTTGAAATTGGAATCATTCTAAGCATTCAACCTTTGTCATCACGTCCTCTACCTAGTTTAGATACTGGGTCACCTGCTGATTTTGGCCCGAAATTTCTGGACAATCCTGTTCAAACTCCTGAGAGTTCGTTGACCACTAACAGTCAGCTTGGACTAGTTATCTATCCTTCGAATCCTTTTTTTGACCCTATTGTGATATCACCGCAGCATCCGTATAGTCCGTACGATCAGCTGGGTGTTCCTTTGGAATTATCCCCTCGTACTTCTTCAGTCGTTCGTCGTCATTTGTTCCCAAATATGGAACCCGAAGGTGATGCTCCAGTCACCTCTCTAGATGAGTTATTAGTTTCTACTCCACACACTCTCGAGGAGGAAGATCATCCTTTTCTTCCTGAAGGTTTCCGTGATACAAGAAGCATTACCGTCAATGTGCATTGGGAATTTCCACCTAATTATGTATCCTTGGCACAATTGGTTTCAGGTACACCTAGTGCCTCATCACTTTACCATAACCTTGTTTGGGCATCCGGTGCCATGCCTACTAGAGGTCCATTCATTATGAACTAGACCTCCGAATAGGCTGTTACCTTAGTCCCGATACAACCCACCGTTCTGAACCCTCTTGTATCGTCCGTCCCTGTTACTCGTCTAGTCCAACTAGTGGTCTCTGTCAGTTCCTCAATCCCTCCGGTCAGTGGCCAAGCTGTGCCACCACCTGGGGGGCAGAATCTGAATGTTTCTATGGTGTCAGGCACCACCAATGTGAGTGGCTCACAGGCTCACATGCTTGGTATGAACCAACCTTCTTTTGGTGTTATTCAAAACCCTGTTGGTCCTGCTGGATCAAGCAATGTCCAGTACCAATAGGTTCAAAATCTCATTGGTCTATTTGGGTCAAGCAATGTTTAGTATCAATAGCCTTATGAGGCTCAGGTCCAATACCAAACTCCTTACGTTCCATATGGTTCTCAAGGAATGGTTAATCCAACTTATGCCCTTCAGTCTGGGCAGTACGTTTAACCTGGCTCATCCACTTTCTAGGGTGGCTATGGTCAGATTCAGTTCGGAAATTTTTTTGGCCCTGTTCAAATACCCTTGCAACATCAAAGACAACCTCTACAATAACAAGGACAACCTTTGTTATAGCAAGGGCAACCTTTGTTGCAGAAAGGACAACCTTTGTTGCGGTAAGGGATATCCGGGCAACAACAAGGGCAAATGATCTTGCAGCAAGGTCAATTGCAACAACCACAGGGGCAACCCTTGCAACTGTTGTAGCAAACCATGCAGTAGCAGATGCAATATGCTCCACAAACCTCCCAGCCTATATCCTCGCAGGGCCAACCTTTGCAGCCCCAGGGACATCTTTTGCAGCACCAAAACCAACTCGGGCAGTAGCAACCCTTATATACATATCAGCAGGGTCAACCTTTTTAAGGGCAAGGCCAGGGTCAAGTCTTGCAGCAGTGGGCCCAAATCCTAATGTCCTAGGTCAACAGGTCCAAAATCCTTTTGGCCAAGGGAAGCATGTACAAAATCCCTATGTCCAAGGGCAACAGGTGTACAATCCTTATGGCCAAGGGCAGCAGGTCCAAAATCCTCTTGTTCAGGGGAAACAGGTTTACCACCCGTATGTTCAGGGACAGCAGGTACAATACCCATATGTCCAAGGTCAACAGGCTCAACAACCTCTGAACCCATACATTGCTTATCAACAACCTATGCTTTCACAGTTCCAAGGCATTCAAGGTCAAAATCCTCTCTATGGCCAAGGTAACCCATAATGGGGGTAGAACCAAATGCCATATGGCCAAAATCCCCCGACGTCCAAAATCCTTACTAGTAGGGATGGGGTCCTCCGGTTGGACTTGCTTACCGACCTCCAATGCCTTTTAATACTCAATTTCCATTCTTGGCCACACTAGAGTTGCTAGATGTGTCTCGCCTTACGAATGATCCAATTCTTCATTTGCCATACTGGCCTCTAGTTCCATCCAAGATCCCGAGCAATTGTTTGAAATTCGATGGGAAAGCAAAAGAAGATCCTCAAGCCCACGTGATGACATATCACCTCTGGTGCTCTTCGAATTCTTACATTAATGATTCCATTCGTCTCCGTCTTTTCCAACAAACCCTCACAAGTGCTGCAGCCAAGTGGTACATCGAGCTTCCTCGAAGTACTTACCATGACTTTAACTCTTTAGCCATGGCTTTCCTCACGCATTTCCAACTGCCGGTTCACTATGAAACTAGCACCTATTTTCTCACATCGCTTAAGCAAGATACTATGACACACATTTCCGATCACATCCATGAATGGTGACATAGACGTCGCCTGATCAAATTCGAGATTGCTGATTAGTTGCTCACCGAATGGTTCACTAAGTCATTTGTGGCACCAATTGCTTGCGATATAGCTATGGGTGGGTGCATTACTGAAGAACAAGCCATTTCTTGTGCCCAATACTTAGATCTAGTTTATTCTCAGTTTGGCACTTTGTATGAGTTATTACTTGATGCTCTACGACCATCCTCCGATCCTATGACATCGAAGTCGTAGGCTACACCCCTTGTTGATGGAGTCATTAGTTAAGTGTCCTAGACCCCTACTAAATCTTCTTCCAAACAGAAGTTGGTCTCAAAAACTATTTCCAGTAGTTCTTCCTAGAATCCACTAGGCCCTGGTAAAACCTTAGAGGTCCACGCTGTCCTGTCTACCGCAGCGGACAAATCCTTGAAAAGTAAGAAGAAAGGCAAAGGCAAGGGTAAAGCTGATGCCCCAAAATAGGGTCCTCTTAAATCGTCTGCTGGTGAGTCTTCACAACGGAAACCTAAGTATCCCTGCCTCATTGGCAAGGAGGATCACTATACCAAGGATTATCCCTGACAATTCGAAGTTAGTCGTTTTCTCAAAGGGACCCCAGCTATCCTAAAAGAGCCATTTTCATCTCAACAGACCCAAATGGTAGACCAACCTCAATATTCTCCTTCCTCGGGATCTCAAGTGTTCATGATGAGTACGTCTATTAATGTGGCTACTAGATCATAAGATTTCCAAACTCCTACCCTGACAACTGGGAAAGAGAAAGAAGCCACCCCTTCTTCTTCTGCTCCGAGTTCTGGCCCTCTTCATATCGAGTGCCCTAACCCTGATTCCGTTGTATGGCCACCCTCTCGAGGTGTGCTAAGGAAATCCTCGTACGATCCCAACACTCGAGTCGCTTAGCACTATAATATTATTGAGGATTTGGCTCAGGCACCGTTAGCTATGTCGGCTCTCAAGGTGCTCCAAAACTGCACATTGCAGCGGAAATATTTGCTGTCGGCGATCAGGGGTATTGATCCCATCGATTCCAATTTGAAATGTTTTGATCTAGAGAACCATGTTCTGCGCCTGCCTCATCAGATTGCCTTTCTCATTTAGGTAATCATCAATGAGAAGACCATCCATAGGACTTTCATCGATGAAGGTGCTTCCACCTGCATCATGTCAATCGCATGCTGGAAGGCCATTGATTCTCCTTCTTTGAACCAATCCACAAACACTTTGGAAGCTTTCGATGGGCACACGACCCTTCAACGTCTTACCTAACCTTGCCATTACTTAGGAGGGAAAGATAGTACAAGTCGAGGTAGAGATTGTTGATGTTAATCTCAATTATAATCTTCTACTTGGCCGAAGCTCGACCCATGTCATGCATGTTGTAGCCTCCTCCCTATTCCGCGTGATTCGTTTTCCCCATCAAGGGAAGATTGTCACTGTTGACTAGCTGTCCTTCTTTGCCTATTCCTCCTCGGATGGTAATGTTCCATATGTCAAGCACACTGGTGCTCCCTATGAGAGTGTGGGGGTAGGTCTTTGTAAATGTTATGCCTTAATGGGATTTTTTCTACTCCCACCTCCTCATGTTGCCTATGTCAACATGATCTCGATCAAATTTGACCCTTGGGTCATACCTTCACAAGATCTTATTGATACCTGGGGTGAGGTTATGCCACTTAGTCCTGCCGAAATCAATTATGTGGAAATTGTTTCGGCCTTAAGTTCCGCATCCTCTGATTCTTCTGTTGCGAAGACCTCTCTCGATACGTATGCTCAATCCCCATGGCTTGGCGCTTAGGAAACTCTTGATCCCTTAGCCGAGACTTTTCTTGCTGATGAAGGTATCATGGAAGTAATGTCTCTCGAGGAACCACCTTTGACTGATGCTCATCATCGTTCCTCGTTCCTACCTTTCCCGACGGTCACGTCTACCAATCTCAAAGAGTTCTCCTCTTCGTTTCTTTCCCTCCTACTTCCGCTACCGATCATGACTCATGAAGTATGGTCGGAAGGAAATTTGGGTAATATTACCCAAACGATGCTGATTGATATTTCTCTCAAGCCTGGTATCGTTGAACATGTCCATATCGGGTTAACTTGTTCTTCAGATGAGATCAAGACCTATACTCGTCTATTTCAAGAATTTCGTGATGTGTTTGCGTGGTCCTATGAAGAAATGCCTGGCATTGGTCCTAGCATTGTTGTGCATGAAATACCAACTTATCCTCACGCGAAGCTCGTTCGCCAACGGCTTTGCCCAGTGCACCTTAGGAAGGTCGCCACTATCAAGGGTGAAGTTGAAAAACTTATCAAATTTGGATTCATCTATCCCATCCCTCTTACATATTGGGTGTCAAATATTATCTCGATGATGAGAAAACAAGGCACGATCAACATTTGCGTTGATTATTGTGATCTCAATCGTGCCTGTCCTAAGGATAACTACCCTACTCCCTTCAATGATCAGATCATTGACGAATGTGTTGGGAGTGAAAATTTTCCCTTTATGGATGGGTTTTCTGGTTACAACCAGATTAACATTGCACCAACTGATCAAGAAAATACAACTTGTATCTGTCCATGGGGTACGTTCGCGTACAAAATGCTCCCTTTCAGCCTAAAAAATGTTGGGGCTACATTTCAGTGGGCAATGTCCTATGCATTTCACGATATTCACAACATCGTCCAGCCTTACTTGGATGACCTTCTTGCTCATTCTCATAAGCGCCGAGATCACCCTGACCGTCTTCGGCAAATTTTTCTTCACTATAGATACTACAACATTCGGTTAAACCCACACAAATGTGTTTTCTGCATAGAATCCAGACGAATCCTTGGCTTTATCGTTTCCAAGGATAGTATTCACCTTGATCCTCTTAAAGTCGAGGCCAGTGTAAATTTATCCCCTCCATCTTCATTCCACCAACTCTAGAGCCTACAAGGAAAGGAAAATTTGCTCTTTCGTTTTATACCCAATTATGCTGGGCTAGCTACAGGATTTACCCAGTTGCTCAAACAAGGAACACCCTTTGCCTGGGATGAGGTTGCCCAAAAATATTTCGATGATCTCAAGGCTGTCCTCGTAAATGCTCCTTTGCTGCATCCCCCATGTTAGAGCCTAGATTTGTCTCAGGCTGAAAAGACAAGGTTCTAGGTCCACATCAAACCACGCTCAACCTTGCAGTTAGCCCTACGAGGACAGGAGAGGGCTCTCTCCGGGTCGATCTCGGCAAAAGGTAATCAATGGGGCTCGAGATGACTGAAATAAAAGCTAATTTTAGGCTAGGTATGAAGTATAAGGGATTTGATTTGAGTTTTTGAGAGTTTTGTGTTGGAAACAGGGAAAGGCAATTTGGGCTCGGGGATGAGGCACAGTTTCTGCAGAGTTCCGATTGGGGCAAGGAAGGCAATCATTTTGATGCTTTAAAGTGAGTGAAATGGATAGATCAGACTGGTGGGGAGCTAAGGAGAGCAAGAGAGTCTCAAGAATTCTCCTTAAATAGATGAAAACATGAAAATTTAAACAAATTCAAAGGTAGAGCATAACAGTTAATGGATTCCACCTTAATCACTCATTTGTTCAAATTCAGAAGAAAAGAGAGGAAAATGATACACATAACACTAATAAACTTACAATTACTTAGAGAAGAACACCATCAAACCATAAAGCCACATGGATCCCAAACAATGCTGCAAAACCCTGGTCTTTCCTTAGCCAAAAATGCAGAAGTGAATGTACAATAGAGTGCCAAACTTTTCCCAAGAGTCCAACCCTGAAAATGACTTAGAAATTACATGATATAGATTAGCCCAACCCATTCCCTTGCCTCTAGGGGTTGAGCTCATAATTCTAGGAGTTGTTTCAACCAATTCTAAACAAAGCACTAAAATCTAGGCAATCAAAACAACTTGCCTCTATAAGGTAGGAAACTGATTCATTCATTAAATTTTCACTTTTTGGTGAATGAATCCTCTAGAACAAGTAAATAAGTGCCAAAATTAAATCATGTTTATCCAATTACATCAAGATAGATCAAGAATTACATCACAAAGCAAAACTAGTGAAACTGGCCAAATTTCTGAGCTGGAAGGTGAAAAATTGGGCAAAAAACCTCTGTGCGCCGCGCCAATTTCTGTATGCGTCACACCACTTTGATGCTGATTTTTAGGCACTTGATAAAGTAAAAATTGAGCCCAAGTGTGCTTGTTGGAAATCCCTACCTGTCTACTTTCCAACCCAAGTGGAATTTCTGAATTTGGTGCCCATTTGCCCCTCCAAAACCTCAATCTCCCAAGACTACTTCATGTGTGTGAAATTAGGGGCATAGAAGTCATTTTTAGGGTGTTTTTGACCACCTGAGGACTCAAAACTTGCCCAAACTTCTTGGCCATGCACCAAAAGTTATGATTTTTCATGAAAAATCCAAAAATATAAAGTTTTTTTCATTTGGAGCCTCCTATCATAAGCGCGCGCCATGTGGCGCGGCGCACAGGGAGAAAAACCCTGTTTTTTGTACAAAAATACCAAAAATGCCCCAAATTTCTTGAAATTTGGGTTGGAGCTTCTTCAT
Source organism: Pinus tabuliformis (assembly GCA_031772625.1). Lineage (NCBI taxonomy): Eukaryota > Viridiplantae > Streptophyta > Pinopsida > Pinales > Pinaceae > Pinus > Pinus tabuliformis. The sequence continues at coordinate 1,928,410,154 of CM062819.1, forward strand.
TAAGTGTTATGCTGGGCTAAAGAGGCTTCGACCAATATCTGAAGACGATTGAGCTCCCTTTGCCTCTTTTGCTTCCTTATTGCCTTCCTCAATTTGGCCTTCAAATTCCTGATTCGGGCCTTGCACACCTTGTTTCGTGCCATATAGTGGAAAGCCATGTGTCTCAGCAAAGCATGGTCCTTGTTGGCCTTGTCCAACAGCCTCTCTAAGTGCATGTTAACTCTCTCGAGATTGGCCTCCCGATCCTCATTAATCTCTTGCTCCAACGACGTGAGCTCAACTCTTCTCCTTTGTGCAGCTTGGCGATGCTCACGAATGTTTTGTAACTCCATGATTGCTTGCTGATCCTCAAGCTATTTGTTCCTCTACTCCAAGTACTTCATGGTCCACTTAGCCCTCTCCAAGTCAAGGGATAAGGCTTCGATCTCTGTTTGCTGCTCCTGGATGATCTCTCTAAGTTTGGCGCTTTGTGGACCTGTATCTGTATCATCATCATGAAGGAGAATGAAGTCGGTCTCTCGTTCACCTGATGGCCCCTCATCCTGCATTGGCCTCTTGCCTTTTTCCTGTACCTGTGGTGCTGATGTCGGAAATGAGGCCCCTTCCACCCCGGGTGGAGATAACACTCGTTTTGCTGCTGCAAACAAATGTCTGGTGCCTCTCTGATATGTGATGAATACCGGCACACTAGTGGTCTCATGACGCTCATACTGATGAGAAGGTCCACCTTCATGCTTAACCTCTGATAATCCTCGTGAAGCTCTGAAAAAGTCACAAGAGATGAAATCATCCCAAGTGATGCCCTGCAATCCAAGCTGATGAACCACCAAAATCTTAATAAGAGCAAAATGATAGACACTGTTAAGTTGCTGCTGAGGGGTTTTATGCTGCATAAAGGTGGTCATCCTCTCTATGTTCTGACAAATGAAATACGAAATTTTCATCATCCGTACCCTGGTGAAACTCATGAGCAACCTGATGTGATAAGCATAAAGACGAGAGAACCGTCCCTCACAGCTGAAATATTTCATGATCAATCTCATTAGTGGAGCATATTCATCTTTCATATATCGGAATGGGAACACTCTCTTGAGCTTCCTCAAGAAACTGGTTTTAATGTATGGCTCATAATGCTGCCGGTCAATCTTCTATTTCTTGTGCCATGGTTCAACAATTTTCGGTATACCGGTTGCTAATGAGACAGTTTCTAGTGTAAGCATGAAGGTGACACCGGCTAAGGTAGCTTGATCTCCATGTAAGTGTAGCACGAACATACGAGCTAGCTCATGATGAAATTGGACACTAGCCACCTTTTGACAAAACTCATAGCATGATTGATGCTGAAAACACTGCATAGCAAGAAGGCAGGCCTGCAATTCTGTAAGGGTGGTCAGTTCTTCCCTAACATGTCTGCCACCTTTATGAGGCCTCCGGGGTGCCTGTTCTTCCAAGGGTGAGTCACTTTGGGTTTCCACTTCATAGTCTGATGAATGCTCAGATGCCATGACTGCTATACAAAATACCTTGAAGAAAAGATGCTGATGTATATGAAATGTGCTTGGACTGCTCTTTATTGATGTATGAAACTGCTGTGTTGTAATGCAATATGGTTGGATTCTGCCACTAAGGGGAAAAAACATATGCAACCAGGGAATGTTAGGAAGGGGAAAACAGTAGGGGATTATGGAATATTGAAATAAATTTTATTAGGGAGAGGAGGGGGATTTTATGTATGGGAATAGTGTTTAGGGTTTGGGATTATTGTATAGGGTTGGGAAATTTTTATAAGGGCTAGGGTGTTGGGGTTTGAATGTAGGAAAGAAAATGTAGGATTGATGAGCTTAGTGGGGGGGGTAGGAAATGATGAAACAAGGGAGAAATGGGGAAGGAGGAGAATCCTTGGTGACAAATCAAACATTTAGGAACCCACAGCAAACTTCCTTTGAAGGCACTTTAGATGTAGGGTTTGGATCTTTGTTTCAACCTTTATCACCCATAAACCACCAACACTTATCACAAAATTTGATGCAACATCAAGAAGAACGCCCTACCTGGTAAATTCACGCAAGGAATGAGCAACTTGGAGAAGTTTCAAGCAATTTCGAGCTTTGGACTATATGCACCGTGCCAAGAACCCAGTGCGCTGCGCCCATTCAGAATAACACTGGGCAAAAACTCCCAGTGCGCCGCACGCTTCCAGTGCACTGTGCCACCCATTCTGTGCGCCGCGCCGGCTAGCTGCAAGCTATTTCGCCCCAAAACACACACTTGCTCATCCAATTCAGTTTGAAATGATTTTCTTTGACCTTGGCATGCAAAATGACATTGATCTTCATGGCAAAAGCTTATAAAGACATTGATTTGATTTTTGTTTCTTCAAAACCCATTTTTGTGATGTTTTGAAATTGGAACTTTTTCACAATTAATGCAACTCTGTCTTTTTGTTTCCTCCTTGATTTTTTGGTTGAAATGATATAATTCTTGGGAAATTTTTGCAGGAATAGTTGACATGGGATTTGGCAAAGGAGACCAGGGCTGCACCTGAAGAATTCAAGAACTGAAAATTTTGGAAAATTATTACAAAAAACGAAATGTCGACTTGTCTTCAAAATAGAGTTTTGAAGAAAAGTCATAATCCATCCATATGACGATAAAAATCTTTGAAATAACAACTTATCAAGAAACTCCCTCTGGCCTGCTGGCTTTATTAGACCTTGTTGAAGACCAAATTGACTAACCCTAGTCCTAATGACTAAAATGACTGTTATGATCTAGAAACTGAAACAGGATTGCAAATAACTTTTAAAACTTGATTTTGATGGATAGACCTGAGCCAGCAGTGCAAAGCATGAGGGGTAGTGAATGACAAAGTCCTTTCGTCAGATTTATGGCATGCTCCTAATGGAATGCAACTGATCGAGCGAGATGGGACACCTAAAAATGAAATGCAAAAATAGTTTTGATCTCTGACGGAGGGATGACCAAACCGACTCTAACACCCCAAATTATCATCCACATTACTTCCTTTACCTAGCTACAACCCCTAGCACCATTGCTATGGTCTTGGTCCAAGATGACGATGAAGGCAATGGGCATGTTATCTACTAACTTAGTCATAATCTCCTTGACACTTAAACGCGTTATGCCCATGTTGAGAAGTTGGCTTTGGCTGTCGTCTAGGCTGTTCAACACTTTCGACACTACATCCTCTTACACACTACTACTGTGATTTCTGAATGCAACCCCATGACCTACATCCTGAATTGTCAGTTGTTGGGAGGCAAGTATTCTAAATGGATTGTCATCCTGCAATACTTCGATTTAGTATTTACCACTGCCAAATATAAGAAGTCACTTGTTTTCGCCGAGTTGATTTGTTCCCTTCCTTCTACGTCTCTCCCTACTGGTGTAGATGAACAACTTCTGGATGGGACTATTTTCCTGATCAACACCCTTGATCCATGGTATGGTGATAACATCGTGTATCTCCATACGTCCATGTTTCGGTCCACATTGACAAAGGATTATCGCCAATAGATTCGACATCACTCCCAACCCTACCATATTATTGGCGATACTTTATACCGTGTCAGTGTCGATTCAGTTCTTCGCCAATGCCTTACTCTCGAGGAGGCTGAGAGAGTTCTCAATGATTGTCACTCCAAGGCATGTGGTGGTCATATGTCTGGCTATGCTACTACTCAAAAAATCCTTTGTGCTGGTTATTTCTAGCTGTACATTTTTAAGGATTGCATCCTTTTTGTTCGTAAATGCCATGAATGCCAAATTTAGCAACGGAAGATGTGCGCCCCACCCGCTCACCTACAACCCATCATTATGGTTGGTCCTTTTGCCAAATGGGGCATCGACTATATGGCATGTAACCCTCGTTCGGCCGAGGGGCATGGCTATATCGTCATTGATGTGGATTATTTCACCAAATGAGCCGAAGCGATGCCTACATACTCTACAGACGGTAAAATGACAGCTCAATTCCTTTTCAATCATGTTATTTCCAGGTTCAACATACCTCAAGCCATTGTCACAGACCATGGCTCCCATTTCAGAGATTACATGATGGCTGAGCTGACATCCGCATTGGGTTTGCACCACGATGGTTCAACCCCGTATTACCCTCAGGCCAATGGCCAAGTTGAAGTTGTGAACAAGGTTTTGGTTAGAATGCTTCAGCGTACTATTGGGATGCACAAGTCAAATTGGCATCTCATGCTCTTTTAATCTCTGTGGGCTTACTGAACCTCGACCAAAGACACAACTAGTTTCACACCATTCCAGCTCGTCTATGGTCTGGAAGCAACATTGCCGATTGAATGCGAGATTCCTTCACTCAAACTAGCTGTCGAACATTTCCCTGAAACATCACCTCAGGAGGAGAACCTCTTATATTTAGAACGACTAGATGAGACTCGTCGTCTCACTACTTTGGTTATTGAGGCACAAAAGAAATGAGTCAAGTCCCATTTCGATCAGCCGGTCTCCCCTTGCGCGTTCTCTAAGGGTGATTTGGTTTTACTATATGACCAAGCTAATGATAAGCTGGGTGTAGGAAAGTTTGAGCCCATGTGGCATGGGCCCTACATTGTGAAACATGTTTTTCAAAAAGGGGCCTATGAGCTTATTGATTATGAAGGCAATCCTCTGGACAAGCCTCGAAATGGGATTTACCTCAAGAAGTACTATGCATAGGTCATCTTGCATGGTTACGTGTGTACATTAGTGTGTCATTCATTTTTGTGCAGTGTAGTTTGGTGTATTAGTTTTCAAACAACTTTCCTGTTTACTATGTTTTCCTTGCTCTGCAGATGTCTGTGACTCCCCACATCAGTTTCGCTGATTGTGCTTGCCGTAGTACCTAGAACCTATCATCCACGGCGTAGGCTATTTATGACCCTCACGGTGAGTTGATTGATCTTCAAGGTATATGTTTAGGTCGCACAACTAACAACATTGCTAAATACAGCGTGGTCGTCAAATTGTTGTTAGAATCCATTTCTCTTAACATTCGAGGTTTGGTTGTTAACCTAGATTCACAACTTGTTGTCCTTCAACTCAATGGGAAATATTCCGTCAGAAACCCTCAGATATTGAGAATGTATCTCTATATTCGTCTATTGGAAAGGAATTTTGATTACATTACATATCATCATATTCCTAGATGCATGAATACATTGACAGATGCATTAGCTAATTATGTGTTGGATAGACAAGTATGAAACATGTGAAAAACCAAAAAAAATCATTTGTACCATAGTAAGCAAGAAAATATAGCATATATCTATATATATATATATATATATATATATATATATATATGGTGATAATGTTTGATACATCAAAACCCCAAAAAAATAATGTGTTTCCAAAATAACATCAGCGGCTCACAAGCCTCAAAAATGTAAATGCTGGACCTAAGAACTAATCAACATGGTGATTGTGGTAGCATGACACGGCTCGTGCAACACGAATCAGCAATCGGCGAATTTGATCCGATATTCCCACCGAGTGTCTCTGGTATTGGCAAGGAATGTCTCTCACCCAAGCATACTCTGGGAACCACGAGTCAACCCCTCAAGGTTCCTCGTGATCTCCTCCTTGTTGTCACTCCCCTCCTAATAAGGAGCGACGACATCAAACTGGTGGGCGATGTGCCTGGCTATTGGGGACATCCCCGTAGGATTCTCTAGTCCAACATTTGCATTAATGAAGAGAAATTTTATAAACACACACACACACACACACACAGATATATATAGATTGAAAAATAACAAAACAAAAAAATTGATTTTTTACCTTCATTGTCAAAATCGTCTCCATCTGGTATTGGCATGTTCGGATCTCCACGAAAGTCGGTGCCACTATATGTCTAGTCCTCCATGACGATCAGCTATCATTGTAGCCATAAAAAGAAGGTAGGCAAGTACGACATGTCCTGGCCCCCAATGATCCTGGGCATCAAACGACTCCAACGGACCATCTGTGGGTCGCGTGGCATAGGAGTATCTACCTTAGTCAACCGGTACTGGAACAATGACACCTGTTCCAAGAAAAAGGTCACTAGTATGGATCCGAAGCAAAATTGCTTTAGATTCCTCGCCTTAGCTTTGGTTAGTTGGTGTTTTATTTTGATCTTCATGGCTTCCTCCTAATTGAAGATCGTTGGTGCTGTGCAGTCAATGGCATATAGGAATTTCGACTTGTTAGTCTCATGCACTGCCTGGGACCCCACCACTCTGTTGACAGTCAACAATAGCACTCTCAGTGTCAGGTCTTAGACAGTGGCAAACTCAATCTTGCCACTCTTGGATTTGAGGGTTTCAGGACAATATTCAGCAAGAAACATGGATATGCTTGCCCCATTTGGCCGTGGCCCATATAAGTTGACTGGTTCCCCTTTCCAGAACCAGTCACTGATGACGAATATTTCTTGATTAATGTCCCAGAGACTAATTAGGTACTGAAGCAACTCAGGTTGGGCCCACATCCCTGGCATGAGAAAGAATTTGAGGAGCCCACAGTTCCTCAAAGCATTCAGGCAATTTGGATCATTCAGTGCTTGGGTGTCCACATCCTCATGCTCACGTTCTTTCCAATCTACCATTTTCGGCGATTCTTTCCTATAAAAACCATAGATTTAAGTTAATAATCATTTTTGACCCATAAATTTCAAATTCCAACGGTGGTTTTGAGGGGAAATTAGTTTTTTCCATATTCACGGTGCAGATGCACTTGTTTTAAAAACTGTTGAGCCGATGGTGCGATAGGCCATTTTAATTACCCTCGGTCGGCATGATTCCATGCCCGGAAGTTGCGCTGACCGAGGGCGAAAAATATTTTACAAATCCTCCCTCAAAAATCCCAAAAATGGTTAAAAAAAAGAATAAATGGCATGAAAATGAAGCTTAGGGCTTTGACTCTTACCTGTATTTGGCGGCTCAGCGAATGACCCCCAGGATCTCCTGCTATCTGCTCTAGAACAATTAGGGAAAAAGTGAGTAAAACTTCCTTCACAACAAGGTAAAATAGTAAATGGTAAAAAATATTTACTTTTCCTCCCTTTTATTCAATTTTTTATGAAATATTAGGTTTTGTAAATGTTTTGACCTGTTTTGCCTCAAGAATTGGATAATGCACTTTACCTTTTTGTGTAGCGACAGGTCATGGATGTTCGACGATGATGTCGAGTCATGTTTCAACTCTTTTCTCGACTTGTAAAAATCATATGAAAATATTGCCGAGTATTTTTCCCTTTTGACTCGTAAAAAAGAATAAAATGGAGGGTCTACTTTCAAGCTCTTTTCCGACCTTTTAAAAGCGAAAAGATAGTTGATCCCTTGTTGTTTTGAACTCGTTAACGGATGCGAAACATCATGCGCCTAGTATAAGTTTACCCCTTTTTCGGGTTGGGATGCACTATTTACAAAAAAGGTACTCCTTGACTGAAATGGTCAAGCGGTTCTCTCGAGTATCATTTTCTACCTTTTTGGGCTCAAGAGACACAAATGTACGAAAAGGGACCATGTGGAGTTTTCTTTTCCATGTCTTTTTCAAACTCTCTAAACATGAAAAAGATATCGAGTTACACCTTTGTCGGACTTGTTAAAATATCAAATGACATCAGATTCATCACGATGACGAATATGAGCTTCTCCTTCCTAGGGCTCATTAAACTTACTAAGTCAGATTTGTCCGAAGGATGAACTTACAGTGCAAGCATATGCTATCCCCTTCAAGTTTGGAATTAAAAAATAATCGGGGTACCTACTAGAAATGGTGGGGGGAAATTTGGAAATCTAATCAGTTGTGTTGACAACTCACTCTTGAACATGACACTCTCTGCTTTGTGTCGGGTTGGGATATCCTCCTTTGTATCATTGACCTTCCTGGGTTGGGCTATTCATTTTTTCCTTCCATTTGATCTCTGCCATGTCGTCATGACCACCGATCCTATGGATCCAAAAGCTTCCAAACTTCTAGTTGTGTCACCGATATGTTGAAGAGTTGTCCTTCTACAGTTACACTTACCTATGATTCTCTGTATCATCCAAAATCATATTGCATCCTTTTGTCTCATGTCGATGATGTGGGATACATTATGGCCCTCCTTCAAAATGGTCGCTTCATGTCGACTTCAACTCATTATCTGGGAAGTTGGACGAGAGACTCCCTTTCACTACCTTAGAGCTTGCATGCCCTAATGGCAAGTTCTTCGCACTCGACGACAAGTTCACCTCATTGGCTTTCGATCGAGCGATTTCACAGGTTTTCAACTTCAGTTCCTCTATTCACATTCCATGGATTGTGTTGATAATACCTTGAGGACCATTTTCATTATTGGTGGTTTCTCTCGCACTTGTTAACAATTTACATCATTGACTGGTAATCAAGTGACTTTCTAGCATGTTCGACGTCAAGACATCTATTCACATGTTAGACTTTGTACTTTGATCAGGTCGTGTTGGAGCGCAAGACCTTGGGATCAGATTACCAAAGTCTAGGTTGCAAAGTGGTGTGACATGATTATGTTTATATACATGTATCACTCAGACGGATGGCTATGACCATACCATGAGTTATCATATGTGATCCTTCTCATTTTTGGATGGCTTCGACCATAGCTTGGTTTCGATATGATCCCTTTTATAGGATGGCTACACCCATACCTGGATCCATTTACATGATCATTATATGGGTGGCTGTGTCCATACCATGATTCATGTATCATTTGACAGAGTTTTCAGTTATGTATATGTATCTGTACTTGCTTGCAGGTTTTCTGACGATAAACTCCGGTTCCTCGCACTGATTCATAAAGAATTTCATCCCTCACACTAGTTCGGCCTTCACGCTTTAGGGGGCATTTGTTACACAAAATTTTGTCACTGTCCCTGTACTCCCCATTCCTCGATCCTGGAGGATCTCTACAGTGAACCCTACATGGTCTCCCTTCATGAAGAAACTCCCATTGTGTCCCTCTTCATGAGCAGAACAATTCCCTTTTGCACCATTTCCCCAAAATCTTCTGTTTTCCCCAGTTTACAAGACTAGCGCTAATGATCCTTGTCCTCCTCGCACCGATATGCAGGGATTAACATTGTCCCTAGCACCGACCGGAGCTACTGATCTTTGTTCCAGTCACGCCGATCCTCTTATGGAATTTTTTTTAAATAAGGAGCTGAAGCTTTCAGCTCTAGAAGCTTCGTAATGGAAGTCTGGTAAATGGTTTGGCCAGTTGGGGTCGAGGATGTCAGTTTGGGCTCCTTTCCCCTATAAGGATGGAATTACCTCAAGAGATAAGACCTTCTCCCATGAGAAGAGGATCCATCTCCCATCCATTCATGCTATATAAACCCCCCTTTTTCCCAAGCACAAGCTAGTGTTAATATTGGTGTGCTAGTGCTAATTAAGTTTGGAGTAGACAATAAGCTATTCATAGTTGTAGCTATCTAGTTGTGTGAGGGAGAAGTGTGAATTTGGTTTAGTGTGAAGCCTAAAGGGAAGAGCCTTAAAACTATCACTGTTGACACCATCATGGAATGCTAACGGAAGTTTGTGGGAACCTAGTTTTGTCGGAGGAGAATGGCAACGTCAAGACAATGGTTGTAATCTCTTCTTGATTCAAAATATATGCAACTATCGATTGATTTCCTACATAATGTGTCATCTTACATGTTTATAGATTTATTTTTCTTGACTTGTTAAGTAGGTTGAATTACAATTTGTCTATTATCACAGTTTTTGTTTGCTGTTGTTTACTTGTTTTAGGTGTTTGAAGAAGGAAATGAGAGATAGTTGGAGCAAGCAAGCAAGGTCATCACCAACATAGATAAGCGTACTAAGAGGTACACCCTGTTAATTGGTTCTAACCTAAGGAAATCTTCCATAGAATGTATCGATTGTGGCTAGACCCATTATCGGGCTAGAGGAATTGTTTGTGTCCACACTCATAATTTTACTTCACCACAAACGTTCAACAAAGTCATTTGCTAGATTAAGTTGATGGGCATCAACCCAACCCAGGCCCAGATAAATGAACGAGGATTATCAACCATATGTTTCAATGTTTTCCTACTATTAGTGTTTAATAAATTTACTAGCTCAAGAGGCAATTATAACACCCTCATCCCACATCTACCCAAGTAACCAACCAACCGAGGTAAATATGTGACGAAAGGCCACTATAACGCGATTCAACCCCCTAGGTGAGCTTAAGGAAGTGGAATTGATGAAAACACACTACACAAAGCTTCCACATCAACAACAGAACTCCCAGGGGCCATCCTAACCACTCAGGTAACTAGCCCTTGAGACCAACTGAAGTTTTAGCCCATTAAATCCCTGGACGCTCCCTTGATATGGAGATGCATGCATCCAAGAGGCTCCACACACTCCCACAACATGGGTATGCATGTGTCTAGGGACGTTTCTCCGAAGACCAGTGCCTGTGACTCTGAGATTTGTGCCACTTTTTTAGGCCCAGAGCTTGGGTCATTGCCCATAAATCAATGAAACTTTCAAAAATAAAAGATAACAATGGAATAATGATACAAGTGAAATTTATTAAACAAGGACTTGACTGGACCCCTACTAGCCATCATAGGAATTTTGTCAAACATGTCACACATATGTAATCTATAGGTTTAAACAACAAATCTGAGCATAGGGGTGTCATACTTATCTAAGAATCGCTAAGAAGCATTGTTCCCTTATATCATTAGCTGCATTATCATCTATTAGGTCATATATACATTGTTCATTCATTTACAAATCAAAACATGAGGATAGCCATACATCATCACTGCCATAATACATTCTTATAACCAGCATAATAACAACAAAAATATCAAGGATACCTCAGCCATAGAATCCACATATAAAACAATACAATTACACATAAGATATCAAGGAAGGAACCTCTTATTAATGAATGCAAAAGCCAACTTGGGATGAGACTACCACATTCCACCCGACCATAGAATGGATGAGCTAATTCTTCCTTCAACCATTCACCCCCATTCCATATTCCAAGCATGAATGTGGGACTCAAACCAAAAGAACCAACCATGGCATCTCGAGGCTAAACCACCTCACCCTCATCAATAAAAACTAGGCTTTACTGCAATCCACACCAGATCAATAGGCCAACAAAATAAATATGTAGTAATAGGATTTACCATGATCTCCACCAGATCACTAGGCCAAAACAAGCATGAATGCCACTAGATTTCTCCACCTACAATGTGAGGAATTTTCTTGCCTCTTAGGCTTTACCGCAATCCACAATCTGATTCAGGGATCACTAGGCCCTAAAACGACACTCCACCCTCTAGGCTTTAGCGTATACTCCACCACTCACCGACAAGGATTCCTAGAACTAATTAAGGGCAACCACCTCTAGTATTTATTGTATATCCCACCATTAACTGGTCAAGTATTCCTAGGCTCACCCAGGCACACAATACCTGGATTTATCGCAACCCACAGTCCGATTCAGGGGTCATTAGGCCAGTTGCTTTACCGCAATCCACAGTCCGGTTCAGGGATCACTAGGCCATGTGTTCTTTCTTTCAGATATCCACCTCACTTAGTTTCAAATCCATTTGGAAATCCAGCTCAACCAAAACACGAGAACCCCATCACACCATGACTATCTGGAAATGGCAAGGTTAGGCTGAGAACACTATCACACCTGGAAAAACCTATGCCATAACAATAAAGAACCACATGCAATACCATGCATGCCAAATCTAGCAAAGCAAACACACATGAAAATCGATACCTGCAAAGAATCTTGCTGTAGCTGCTTGATCCAACTCTTCCTTGCTTGCTCCTTCCTTCCTCTTTCCTTCTTTGCCTTTCTTGATCCAATGCCAAAGTGCTCCAAGAAAAATCTAAGTGTCCAAGAGTGACAGAGAGAGAATAATGAGAGAGCTCCAAAAATGAACTCATAAAAAGGTACCAACCGATCCTCAAAAGCCTTTTTATCAATGAGGCATATATTTTCTTCATTTTCCATTATTTTCCTTCATTTTCCTCCTCACATGTAACATGTGACCTTTCACCTTCCTTTTTTCCTAATTTCCATTATTTTCATAAATAATTGTGCCAAAAATTTCATTTTTCCTTTCCAAATACGTTTCCATTACCTTTTGCAATTTCCTTAGCCATAATAAACCAATGAACACCCACTAGGATGTATTTCCCAACATTCATCTTGGAATAAGTGTCCCATCAACCGTGGTTATTATTTTTGCCTTTATTAACTTTTATTACATGGAATTTTCACTAGGGTTGTTACAAAACCCTCCCCCTTAGGGGACACTGTCCTCAGTGTTCAACCACACCTATACCTCAGCAAAACCGCTGAAAAGAAAACATGCTTCCCATAGAGCTTTATAACATATCTCGATGCAGTATTTACAATGATCAACCTACTGAAAACAAAACCAACATGACAACATAACACCATGACAACTATAATGACATGAAAACCATACCACTTACTGGAGCTTTATAATTTAACTCATGTAAGTATTTACATCCATATAGATATGTACATATACCTAAACATCACACCAAAACATATGCCAAACATCATGCCAAAACTACTTTTTCTCAACTGACAAACAATGAAGGATACATCTCCCATGTAGCTTCATCAGGTCCAAAGTGATTCCACTGCACTTTAACCTACTCGATTGCTCAGTTCTAGAGCATGAGCACTTTTCTTTGCAATATACATTGAGGCTCCACCTGGAATTCTCCATCTAGCTCCACTTGCAATAAAAACCAGTCAAGCACATGATCAACATATTTAACATACTTCTTAAGTAATGACACATCGAAAACATCATGGACTTTTACTGTTGGAGGAAGTGAAAGTTGATAGGCTACTGGCCCAGTCCTCTCAATAATCCTAAAAGGTCCACAAAAACATGGTGCTAGCTTGGGACATGATCCAATCTGCAAGGAAATCTTCTTTGGTTTGATGCACAAGTACACCTACTCCCCAACTTGGTACTCCTTGAATAACCTATTGCGATATTCATAACTCTTCTTCCTATCCCACGATGCTTTCAAATTCTTCTTGATTACCTGCATTTCTTGCTCCATGTTTGCAAGCATGTCTGGTCCAATCAACACCTTGTTAACTAGATCACTCCAACAGATGGGAGTATTACAACTCTGCCCATACAATGCTTCAAAAAGACTCATCTTCAAAGATTCCTGATACCCATTTTTGTAACCGAACTCTACCACTGGAAGATACTCTTCCCAGTTTCATTGTTGATGCATCACATACATCCTCAACATGTCCTCCAATACCCTATTAAGCATCTCAGTTTGTCCATCTATCTGGGATGATAAGCTGTTCTGAAGGCAAATTTTATGCCCAAACCTAAAAATAACTCCTTCCAAAACTTGGAAGTGAAATTTGCATCCATGTCTAACACAATCTTCTTTGGAACACTATGCAACCTAACCACATCTCGAATGAATACCTATGCTACATTGCTAGTTGAGAATGTAGACTTTATTAGAATGAAGTGTGCAACCTTTGTCAACCCGTCCACCACAACCATGATGAAATCATGCTATCTCATTGTCCTCGAAAAACCTATGATAAATTCCATGGAAATGGCCTTCCATTTCCATTCTGGAATCGCAATTGGCTGTAGCAGTCCACATGGATGCTTACACTTTGCCTTTACATGCTAACAATCTAAACACCTAGCCACAAACTCTGCTACATCTCTCTTCAAATTCAGCCAATAATATAATTTCTTCACTGCTGTCAGCATCTTCTGATAACTTGGGTGACTTGAATATGGTTTCGCATGAAACTCCCTCAAGATTACCTTCATGAGGTCACTGCTATCTGGCACATATATCCTATCTCTAAACGTGATCAATCCATCTTATGTGAGGCAATAGTCCACATCCTGTACACCTGTACATGTACCACTACCTATACCTATACCTATGCTCTATTGTAACCTATGCACAATCTCCATATACCTGTCATCTTGCTGACCTACTTGCAAGATCCTATCCCGTAGGTTTGTCCCATAGGAACTCATAACTACTATATGATTCACTTGTATCCACCTACTAAGAGAATCTGCGACCTTTTTCACCTTTCCTTTGATGTATCTGATCTCAAAATCAAACTCACTGATTTTGGCCAACCATCTAGCTTGCCTGGCGTTCATATTCGACTGGTCAAATAGATACCTCAATCCACTATGGTCACTCATCAACACAAACCTCCTTCCAAGAAGATAGTGACTCCACATCTTCAATGCATGTATGATTGCTGCTAGCTCAAGATCATGCATTAGATAGTTCTACTCATGCTCATTCAACTTCTGTGACTCATAACATACCACCTATCCATCCCGCATAAGGAATACACCAAGTCCTCTCTTGCAAGCATCTATACATACTACAAATTCTTTATCTGGATCTATAATCTTTAACACTAGTGCACACATCAACAACTGCTTGAGATGCTCAAAACTGGTCTCAAACTCCTTTGTCCATTCAAACTTCTTACCTTTCTGTTGGAGAGGTAAATCCCCTCTACGGATAGAGGCGATCCCTACTAGCCCAGCAGGGGTCTAGCAACAATCAATCAATGCTACTCTGCAAGCTCCTAATTGCAATTAAACAAAGTAGGTAAAAGACACCTACTTGGATTCCAACGCTCTTGTTTGACGAAGAGATGCCACACTCGCTCCTTTGCTCTGGCCGGTCACGATCCTCCACTATCCTCGTGGTTGGACACCTGCACATACAAAGAGAAGACAAACACACGCGTGAAATCTAATAAAAGCAACCATACATCAGTCAGAAAGGATGTAATTCACATTTAACCATTGCATAGACAAATTAGAATGGAACTATAACAGTAGTCATCTATTATTAATCAATAATAAGAGAAAGATACAACCATTGTTCTGACGCTGAGTCCTTCTCGAGAGGGTCCAGCCAGCAAGTCTCATAAGCATTCACCCAAGAAGTGGATCTCCCAAATCAAGTAACTCTCTCTCACACAAAGCTCTAAGACTTCATAACCTTTCTCTAGCTCTCTAGCAATCCACACTCTAGCACACCATACTATCTACTAGCAGCACACAAAACTATGAATTCCTTAGTGTCAAAGTCTATTCCCCCAAAGTGAGAACTAGCTGCTGATAGTAATGGTGGAAGAATATATAGGAGAAGGAGTCTCCATGGAGGGTGGAAGGATAAGCTCATCTCCAAGAAAGGTGGCCCATAAGACGAACAGACATGCCATAGAAGGGAGGGCGACACTCACAAGGCCAACAACCAGGTCTGGAGTCATCTGGAAGGTTGGCTGTTAGAACAAATTCGCCCAAACAGGATCAGCGCGGATTATAAAGGAACTGGCGCGCTGGCGTCGCGCCTCAATGACTAGGAAAGTCATGTCAGCGCGACCCAATACAAAGGCAAGATGCGCTGGCTCATGAAATTCGATCAGCGCGGAAAATAGGTGTACTTCCGCGCTGGCAGCGCATTTGGTCTGTTATGGAGCGCCCATCAGCGCGGTTATTTGGACAAAAGTCGCGCTGATAGCAAAAACTTTGGCAAAGTGGGTTATTTGGCCAGTTTAGAGAGCATGAGCATGATAAATTTGATTTCATGACACAGTAGGGATACTGACTGGATGACAGTGACAAATTGCTGTGTAACAGATGCCCCCTAAAGCATGAAGCCCGAGAGAGTGGGAGGGGTGAAATGCTTTACAAAACTGCCGAACTGGAACACCACCAGGAAGGACCTGCACGTATGTACAACTGATAGCTTGATTACATGTAGTCTAGGCATGGGCGCAGCCATCCAAAAGACATATGAAGAAAGGTCTGTGGTATGGACGTAGCCACCCAGCTGAAGAGACCATGATGATAACAAGGTATGGTCGCAGCCATCCTAAAAGACTCAAGTATGGTCGCAGCCATCCATCAACGAGTCATGTAATGATCATCCACAAATCGCAACCTGGACCATAACAGACAAGGATTCAGGGTCTTGCGCTCCATCTCGACCCAAATAAAGTACAAGTCCAGACATGCGAATACATGAGTTGAAGTCGAACATGTGTGGACATCGTCTGATTACCAGTCAATGATGAAAACTGTTAACAGACGCGAGAGGTACCACCAATAATGACAATGGCCCTCAAGGTACTAGAGGTACAATCCGTGGCGTGTGAATCAATGAGCTGGTGTCGAACACCCACGAAATCATTCGATCGGAGGCCAATGATGTAAACCTCGCGTCGAACACGAAGAACCTGCCATTGAGGCATGCAGGCTCTAAGGCACCTGAAGGGAGTCTCTAAGTCACCTTCCCGGATAATGGGCTGAAGTCGACAGGAAGGGACCTTGAGTGAAGGTGGGCCATAATGCTTCCCACATCATCGACGCGAGACAGAGGAAAAATGATTTGTGTGAGATAGCAGATGAGGTTGTATTATTGCAGAGGTCAACTTCTCTTGAACATATCGGCGGCACTGTAACGGATTTGGCAGTATTTGACATCAAATGAGCAGAGGTCATGGTGACAGGGCAATGAGCAGATGAGAGGTCAAAACAGGGTAACCCAAACCCATGGAGGCTAATGTGAAACGAGATGAGATATCCCCACCCAGACACGAATGCAGACTAGTTCCATGTTCAAGAGCGACATACTGCCGACACGACAATTATTACAGTTCCATTTTCCCCACCATTTCTGGTAGGTACCCCGGTTATTTTTGGATGACAAGCTTGACGGGGATAGCATATGCTTGAAGAGTGTCATTTCGACAATGTCCGATGTCATCAAGTGTTTAACGAGCCTGACAAAGGAAAAACTCGGCGTCTTTTCTTGTTTAGAGAGTCTGAAAAGACAGCGGAAAAGGAGACTCCAAGGGGGTCCTTTTTCGTACAGTTGTGTCTCTCGAGCCCGAAAAAGTATAAAACAATGCTCGAAAGAACCGCCCGACCATTATGATCGAGGAGTACTTTTCGTAAGTAGTGCCTTCGACCCGAAAAAGTAAAAAAGCGGTCGGAAGTACGTCGTTTTGGAGCCAATAACGAGTTCGAAACGACAAAAACCCGGCAATCTTTTTGAGTTTAAACGGTCGAAAAAGGAGCTTTAAAGGCGACCGCCTCTCTTTCCTTTTAACGAGCTGAGAGGGGGACTCGGCAATCTTTTCGTCTTTTAAACGGTCAGAAAAGAGCTGAAAGCAGACCTCCATTTTTATTCTCTTTAACGAGTCAAAAAGGGAAAAATACTCGGCAATCTTTTCATATTTTACGAGTCAGAAAAGAGCTTAAAGGCGACTCGTCCTAGAGGAACGAGTGGTATAAAAGGTAGCAACTGGTTCCGGCAATGGTGGAACTGCTCAAAACATGTAATGGTCAAGAGGCTGGCTAATAAAACCACTCATCGCTGCGGTTCCTCAGGAAAGGATAAACAACTAAGTGAGAGCATATGATCGGCCAAAGAGATGGTAGCAATGGAATGAAACAACCAAGGCTCATCTGGCAGAATTCAGCAGATAAAAATGGCAATCACGAGATGTAAATCGGGTATGGGTTCATTTTTACACAAGCTTGAACCATTGAGAACGTTGCTTGGATTCGGTTTCATGTTTACACAAGCTTGAAACGACAAACTATGCTTGTTATAAGTTCGCATGCCCCCAGCATAATGACGCAAATCGAGGTACATGCCCCCCAAGCTTCATTGCATTCCACAAAGTGGATGGAATGAAGGTTCACTTTCGAGATCTGGGAAAGACTCGACTGGGATTTTATGAGATCTTAATCAAAGACTCGATCTGAAAAGGGAGTTGTTTCATTTTTTAATGAGGTTGACACAGTAAAAGAACGATCCTCATAACCCTTGTTTCATGTTTTAACGAGCTTGACACAAGATCAGGAACTATGCTCGACCAGACCCAGTTTCATTTTTTAAGGAGCTTGACACCGGAAAAGAACTGTGCTCCATCCAGACTTCATCATAATGAACGGGAAGTGGAGGCCCCCAAGAAAGTGGCTCCGGAGGGAAGGCCGACATCTTGGAAATCAGGACCTAATGCCCCCAGGACACTATGCACGATGGTGTCATCACTGGGTACGGGCACGGGGTAGGTGGCCACATAGTTGATTTGCGGCGAGGCAGATGCAACTTGTGGATGAAAACCAGGAGGGAAGGACGAGTGCGCCGGAGGGGCTTGTGGACGAACGAACGATAATTGATCGAACGTCACGATTCTTCCATCGTGTGGAAAACAAACCACACGGAAAAGTGAAGAAACAAGGGCTCCCATGGCATACACATAATCACGACCAAGGAGAAGACTGAAGTCTAGAGAACCTTGGGTAACCGAGACGTCTATATAGACTGTCTTGCCTCCCAAAGTGATAGGAAACTGTGGAAGGATCCCTAATGGTTGACTCGTTCCTCCATCAAAAGCGGTGAGATTCGGAGCGACGGCTCCTAATTGCAATTAAACAAAGTAGGTAAAAGACACCTACTTGGATTCCAACGCTCTTGTTTGACGAAGAGATGCCACACTCGCTCCTTTGCTCTGGCCGGTCACGATCCTCCACTATCCTCGTGGTTGGACACCTGCACATACAAAGAGAAGACAAACACAAGCGTGAAATCTAATAAAAGCAACCATACATCAGTCAGAAAGGATGTAATTCACATTTAACCATTGCATAGACAAATGAGAATGGAACTATAACAGTAGTCATCTATTATTAATCAATAATCAGAGAAAGATACAACCATTGTTCTGACGCTGAGTCCTTCTCGAGAGGGTCCAGCCAGCAAGTCTCATAAGCATTCACCCAAGAAGTGGATCTCCCAAATCAAGTAACTCTCTCTCACACAAAGCTCTAAGACTTCATAACCTTTCTCTAGCTCTCTAGCAATCCACACTCTAGCACACCATACTATCTACTAGCAGCACACAAAACTATGAATTCCTTAGTGTCAAAGTCTATTCCCCCAAAGTGAGAACTAGCTGCTGATAGTAATGGTGGAAGAATATATAGGAGAAGGAGTCTCCATGGAGGGTGGAAGGATAAGCTCATCTCCAAGAAAGGTGGCCCATAAGACGAACAGACATGCCATAGAAGGGAGGGCGACACTCACAAGGCCAACAACCAGGTCTGGAGTCATCTGGAAGGTTGGCTGTTGGAACAAATTCGCCCAAACAGGATCAGCGCGGATTATAAGGCAACTGGCGCGCTGGCGTCGCGCCTCAATGACTAGGAAAGTCATGTCAGCGCGACCCAATACAAAGGCAAGACGCGCTGGCTCATGAAATTCGATCAGCGCGGAAAACAGGTGTACTTCCGCGCTGGCAGCGCATTTGGTCTGTTATGGAGCGCCCATCAGCGCGGTTATTTGGACAAAAGTCGCGCTGATAGCAAAAACTTTGGCAAAGTGGGTTATTTGGCCAGTTTAGAGAGCATGAGCATGATAAATTTGATTTCATGACACAGTAGGGATACTGACTGGATGACAGTGACAAATTGCTGTGTAACACTTTCCTCTGCAATTATGCAATAGGATAAGAAGGATGTGAGAAGTTCCTGATGAACCTCTTGTAATAACTTGCCAATCCCATGAAGGATCTCACGTCATCCACATTTCTAGGAGCTTCCCACTCCATGATAGCTCTTACCTTTTATGGATCCACTACTATACCCTCCTTGGAGACAACATGTCCCAAGTAATGTACCTTAGCCTGAAAGAAACTGCACTTGCTGAGCTTACCATACAACTAATGCTCTCTTAGAAATCTCAACACTACTTCCAAATGCTCGACACGCTCTTCCCCATTTTTAGAATATACCAATATGTCATCAATTAACACAATAACAAACTTATCCAAATAGGCATGCAACACACTATTCATCAAGAATATAAAAGTAGCTGGAGCATTAGTCAAACTGAATGGAACTAAAACAAACTCATAATGCCCATACTTGGTCCTGAAAGTTGTCTTGTACATGTCCTCCTCTTTAATGTGTACTTGATGATATCCAAATCTCATATCAATCTTAGAGAACACTGCCGCTCCATTTAGCTGATCAAACAAGTCATCAATCCTCGTCAACGGATACCTGTTCTTGATGGTAACTTTATTCAATTGCCTGTCGTCAATGCACAATCTGAGAGTACCATCCTTCTTCTTATGAAGTAGGAAAGTGTTCCCTTGCGGACAGAGGCAACCCCTCTAGCCCTAGAGTGGGTCTAGTCACAACAAAGACAAAACAACAATTGATTCCCTTAAATAGTCATCGTTGGATGCCAACCTCAAACTGGTGGTTTATGAAGTTCCATTGCATTGCTCCAACTTCCGTTTCCTTCTCCTCAATGAGCAATCAACCTAAAACACCACAAGAAAAAAACAGAGTACATAACCAAGAATAACAATGATATATTTACTTATAAAGTCAAGAAATCATAAGCTATCAAGTAAACTGTACACAAGATATAGAAAATCATCATTGATTGTATTAAAATGAATCAAGAGCAAAGCTTACAACCAAGTCTTGACATCACAAGCCTTCTCGGAGGGTCCAACCAATATGTTTCTTCAAGCATTCACTCTCAAGAATAGGTCTCCCAAAGAGATGGTATCTCTCTCTCACTCATAAGCTCTAATACAAGGTTAAGGCATTCCACAACCTCTCATCAAACTATTAGCAATCCCACATTTGTCACACTCACACCAAAGCTATCTATAAAATCAAAAGAACTAGCCAGCACTGCCCAACTAAAGAACTAGCAGATCATAGCAATGGTGAGTGATTTTATAGGAGAAGGAGTCTCCATGAAATGAGGGAGAGGAAGCTTATCCTCAAGGGAGGTTGCACAAGAGATGGAACCACCATCCCAGAGGAGGAAGGGTGACCTAAACTGACCCAACAACCAGCTCTAGAGACATCCAGAAGGTTGATTGTTTGAACAAATTCACCAAATTTGGATTGTCGCTAGTCATGAACTAAGTCTCAGTGACAGCATCACAAGGAGGTAATGCATTCAGAACCATCGTCGCAACAAATATCTTGAGGACTCGTGTTGGGCCCTAAAATTCGATCGTCACAGGAAACAGGTGTACACCTACGACGATGTCGCGATGAGACTGTCCAAGACAAGGGATCGTCGCGTATATTAATGGTTTACTCATGACGAGGCAGAAACTTAAGGAAAAAGGGTCAGTCTTCAACATCAGAGAGTAATGTTTAATCTTCTTGCATGAGTTGGAAGATATGAACATGTTTATTTGATACATGACACAGTAGAAGGACTGAGATGAGGAAAGTGACAAATTCTTGTGTAACAGATGCCCCCTAAAGCATGAAGCCCGAGAGAGTGGGAGGGGTGAAATGCTTTACAAAACCATGAACGAACTGGAACACCACCTTGAAGAACCTACAAGCGCAAGTACAATTGATATCTCTGATAGTGAAATACATGTAGTCTAGGCATGGGCGCAGCCATCCAAAAGACATATGAAACTTGGTCTGTGGTATGGATGCAGCCACCCAACTGATAAGACCATATAGAATGATAAAGGCATGGTCGTAGCCATCCATGAAGACTTAGGTATGGTCGCAGCCATCCAATCAAAGAGTCATGTATGTAATCACGAACCAATCCACGTAGCCCGAACATATGTAAGCTTAGTCCGGGGTCTTGAAAACCTAACCGATCTTAGTACAAATTCTAGCATGCGAACAAATGTGCTGAAGTTGAGAATGATAGAAAGTCACTTGATTACCGTTCAAAAACCGTTAACAAGCATGAGAGAAACCATCAATAATACCAATGGTTCTCAAGGTACTACCAGTACAATCCACTAAGTGTGAAAAATGGGCTGAAGTCGAACACTCGTGGAATCACCCAATCGAAGACCAATGATGAAAATCTGTTGTCAAGCGCGAAGAACTTGCCATTGAGGCATGCAAGCTCCAAGGTACCGAAAAGGATCTCTAGATCAATATCCTGGATAATGAGCTGGTGTCGACAGGAGACGATTTGTTGCAGGAGGGCCATAATGTTTCCCTCATCAACGACACGAGATAAGGAACAAGTGGTAGATGGTGAAACAGAGCATGAGAGGAGGAGGTAAGGGTGTGAATTGCCGAAGGATTATACTCTTGAACATATCGGCGACACGACTTCGGAATGTGGCAGCATTTTGGTACCAAGGGATTGGAGGTTTGACGGAAATAACATGGATCAGATGGAATGAGGCAAAATGGCAACCCAAAACCCCGGAAGGCCAATGACGATGTGAGGATATCCCAACCCGACGAGAAGCAAAAGTGTCAATGTTCAAGAGTGACTAGCTGCCGTAGGTAACCAATGATGACTTCCAAATTTTCCCCCACCATTGCTAGCGAGTACCCCAATTATTTTTGAAAAACAAGATTGAAGGGGATAGCATATGCTTGTGATATAATTTCGACCTTCGGACGAATCCAACCTAGTAATAGTTTAACGAGCCCTAGGGAGGAGAAGCTCGAGTCTCGTCATGGTGATGAGTCCAATATCGTTAGGGTTTAACGAGTCCGATATAGGGAAAACTCGGAGTCTTTTTCATGTTTAGAGAGTTTGAAAAAGACATGGAAAGGAAAACTCTAGGGGGGTCCCTTTTCATAAATTTGTGTCCCTCGAGCTTGAAAAAGTATAAAATAATACTCGAGAGAACCTCTTGACCATTACGATCAAGGAGTAATTTTCGTAATTAGTGGTCTCGATCCGAAAAAGTAAAAAAGCGATTGAAGACACGTCATTTCATAACCAGTATCGAACTCGAAAAGACAAAATTCCGATGATCTTTTCATGTTTATACAGCTAGAAAAGAGCTGAAAGTGGATCACCTTTTATTCCACTTAACAAGTTAAAAGGGAAAAACTCGGCAATCTTTTCGTCTTTTGTAAGTCAGAAAAGGGCTGAAAGAAGACTTTTAGAAAATATGGACCAAGCATATATGACTCATTAAATGTACTTGCTGTCCCTGGTTCTGCACAAAAGAAACCACATCATAAGACCCATTCAAAACAAATGCATTATATACATGGAAATTAGGTTAAAAACTCAAAACCCTAAAAAACTTAAAATAAATGGCGAAACCCTAAACCCTATAGTGCAAAACCTTAAAATTTTGGAAAAATCACTATAAAAAGGGTCCATGGTAATTCATTTTTTACATTTACACTTTGAGTTTTTACCTTTGGTGATTTTGAGTGCAAACCTGCGCGAAGTTCAGAGCTTGATTCTAGCATCAGTGATCGACCATCTTACCTGGGACTCCCACCAGGTAAGTTAACCATATTTTGCACTACATTTCCATTGCTTTCACGGTCAATTTCATGTTTCATACGTGGTTTTCAGTAGATTTTTTGTTTCAAATCCGTTTCTTGGTCGTCGCGGAAACCTAGCACGAGTTAGTGATGACCAAGTATGCTAACACACACCACCATCGGGGTCGTCGCTAGAGACAAGTGTACTGTCGTGACGATCGAGGAAAAAATGAACTCTGATTTTGAGCCATCGCTACTGTTTGAAAAACAGTTGCGATGACACTGTAAAGATTGAATTTTTTATAAATTACGCATTTAAGCTCACGGAAAAGATTCTAATTATTTTTTCCTTCAATGCAGAGCAATAATGGCATTCG
Organism: Pinus tabuliformis; assembly: GCA_031772625.1. Classification (NCBI taxonomy): domain Eukaryota; kingdom Viridiplantae; phylum Streptophyta; class Pinopsida; order Pinales; family Pinaceae; genus Pinus; species Pinus tabuliformis. The sequence continues at coordinate 1,928,433,897 of CM062819.1, forward strand.
TATGGCAAGAGAGAACCCATGATGACAATGATGAATAGTCATTTAACAACCCCAAGTGCAGAAGAGCCCTACAAGATTGTGGATTATTGAAATTTTTCCTTACACCACACCTTCGGGTGCAACCAAACTTGCTCAAGCCGCTGATCCGCTCTTGGAACCTGACAGAGGGGAAGTTCGTCATCCATGGTAAAGACATTGATTTTGACGTGACGAACATATATTTCTTGACTGGTTTGTCTCGTCGTGATGAGAGACCAATCATGGAGGGTGTACGGGCTTCCGATGAGACTCTTGATATGCTGATAGCACAGGTGTGCCCAGGGGCACGCAAATCATCCACTAGCGGGAAACTACAGATCCCAACAGTGGGGGATTTGACCCTTCGCTCAGTACTATTTATGGTTACGAGAGTCGTGGGCTCTCAAGCACAGCATGAGGCAACAAAGACCCATCTACGGTTGGCCCTTGATTGCCTCACTCCGACCATGTACAACTGGGTTGACGCAGTGTCCGTTAACATGAAGAGGCAACTTACTAAGTGCCAACGAGGGGAGACCAAACAATTTGGATATGGATCCATTCTGATACCACTCATGCTGGAGTGGGTGCCATCACTTTAGCTATAGGATATGGACCTGTATGTGCTTGGACCGTGAGAGACTCGCATCACCTGATGGGCACATGTGATGCCATGAGGAGGTGGTGGTCGGCCAGTATCATGGGGAGTACTATTTTGGGAGTGTTTGGATCGTCAGAATATTGTCATCGAGGATTGGCTGTATGCAGGCACAGATTTCCGAGGAGATCCTGACATGCTGCTCCCACCTGGCGAGTAGTGGGATGAGGGAGGTAAAACACTTGGTCAAACACCACACTATTTATGTGTTTTGTTTTTTATGATGTTTTTGGATTTTCACATGCATATGTCTTAATTGTTGTTTCTATGTTACTTGCAGATGTGGGACCAGAGAGACCCATGGGACTGGCTCCTGAGGCATGGAGGGAGGGCAATAGAGAGCTGGCTCTGGTTCGCCCGGGCAGTAATGCAGAGGAGGAGATTGCCTGTAACCTTGAGGGCTTGACTGATGGGATCCCAAATTATAGGGGGATCGAGGAGGTCCCAGTGGAGTATCAGAGACATATTGTCAGCATGACACCTAGGATACACAGGCTCTTGAGATGAGTAGCACAGGCGGTGGTCTGCTATAGGGAGCAGAACCCACCACTGTAGACACCTAGGCTTTATTTTCTGCTATTTTTGAGAGACAAGTGTCTAAATGTATTGTGAACACAGACTCAATTTTTGACATACACACTTATTTTTGAGCGCCTCAGTGCGCCACACGATATATATATTTATATATGCCATCTATGGTTTATGATTTCTGTTTGTTATGTATAAGAGCTTGTCTATGATTTATGATTGTGCAAATGTCCACCAATATGTTTTTCAATATATCAGTTAATATTCATAACACTTGCATCAAAGACAAAGAACACAATAAACAAGAAATCATCTAACGCACCAAACCATAAGAGGTCTAATAGCGCAAGGGTTCATTTTTACGCAAGCTTGAACCATGGAGAACTATGCTTCAATAAAATAAACATGCCCTCGACATATAATCGATCGAGGTACATGCCCCCCAAGCTTTATTGCATTCAATAAGATGGATGTAAGAAAGCTTGAAAAGACGAGATCCAAAAAGGCTCGAGAGGGAAAAATTGTTTCATTGTTTTAATGAGGTTGAAGGGAAAAATTGTTTCATTGTTTTAACGAGGTTGAAACAAGATCAAACCATCCTCGAACACCTGGAGTCGCCAACTTGTGAAGTAGGAAAGTGTTCCCTCTGCGGACAGAGGAAACCCCTATAGCCCTAGAGTAGGTCTAGTCACAGCAAAGAAAAAACAACAATTGATTCCCTTAAATAGTCATCGTTGGAGGCCTACCTCAAACTGGTGGTTGATGAAGTTCCGTTGCATTGCTCTAGCTTCTGTTTCTTTCTCCTCAATGAGTAATCAACTTGAAACACCACAAGAAAACAACAGAGCACGTAACCGAGAACAACAATGATATATTTACTTATAAAGTCAAGAAATCATAAGCTATCAAGTAAATTGTACAAAAGATATAGGAAATCATCATTGATTGTATTAAAATGAATCAAGAGCAAAGCTTACAACCAAGTCTTGACGTCGCAAGCCTTCTCGAAGGGTCCAGCCAGTATGTTTCTTCAAGCATTCACTCTCAAGAATAGGTCTCCCAAATAGATGGTATCTCTCTCTCACTCATAAGCTCTAATACAAGGTTAAGGCATTCCACAACCTCTCATCAAACTATTAGCAATCCCACATTTTTCACACTCACACCAAATCTATCTACAAACTCAAAAGAACTAGCCAGCACTGCCCAACTAAAGAACTAGCAGATCATAGCAATGGTGAGTGATTTTATAGGAGAAGGAGTCTCCATGAAATGAGGGAGAGGGAGCTTATCCTCAAGGGATTTTGCACAAGAGACGGAACCACCATCCCAAAGCAGGAAGGGCGACCCAAATTGACCCAACAACCAGCTCTAGAGACATCTAGAAGGCCGAATGTTTGAACAAATTCGCCAAATCTGGATTGTCGCTAGTCATGAACTAAATCTCAAAGACAGAATAGCAAGGAGGCAATGCATTCAGACCCATTGTCGCAACAAATATCTTGACGAATCGTGCCGGGCCCTAAAATTTGACTGTAGCGGGAAACAGGTGTACACCTGCGACGGTGTTGCAATGAGACTGTCCAAGACAAGGGATCGTCACGCATATTAATGGTTTACTCGCGATGAGTTAGAAACTTAGGGAAAAAGGGTCAGTCTCCAACATTAGAGAGCAATGTTTAATATTCTTGCATGAGTTGGAAGATATGAACATGTTTATTTGATACATGACACAGCAGAGGGAATGAGATGAGGACAGTGACAAATTATTGTGTAACACTTCTTCACAAACAATATCGGTGTGCCCCAAGGTGATACACTTCGCCTAATGTATCCTTTGTCAAGCATCTCTTTCATATGCAACTTTAAATCTACCAACTCAGGTGTGCTCATCTTGTAAGGTGATTTTGATGCCGGAGCTACCCTTGGCACCGAATCAATAGAAAAGTCTATTTACCTCTGAGGTGGAAACTTTGAAATATTTGTGGGAAACACATCCTAAAACTTCTATAGAATTGGGTACCTACTCAAAACCTCTGTATCCTCAACTTCTTTACCTTTTTCACTAGAAATATTCATTGCAAATAACACACACCCTTTCTTGTGACTATGCTTGGCCTGCATAGTTGTCACCATCCTAATTGATGTGGATTTCTTCTTTCCCTGCAAGACTCTTGATTCTCCATTGTCATCCAAGCAATTAATTGATTTTTCATAACAATCCACCTTGGTCCTGTGAAGGTATATCCAGTCCATACCCAATAGAATACTCTATGATCCCAACATCAATATGTTCAAGTGCGTTACTGTAGACATGCCATTCAACTCAAATGCACAATCTTTTACTCAATGACGCACTCTTTTCTTTACACCTATAGCCAATTGCACTAACCAATATTCTGCATGCACTTCTTTATCCAAACCAAAATTATCCACCAAGTTAGGACTAACATAACTATAATTAGATCTAGGGTCAATCAAAATAGAAAAAAATTGATCACAAATCTTACCGTCCATCTCAATGATAGATGCTTGATGGTATGTTTGTCTGTTGTCCAGTGCTGCATAGATACGATGAATGCTCTGTCCAATATCCCCAACAGTATGCACCTCTTGTGCACTATATATCTGAGGCCTACCACCATGAATCTGTGGACAATCTCTCTTAAGGTGTTCCTTACTCCAAGTCCAACACTCCAAACATCAAGTACCATCATCTCTATGCTGCTGCTGTGATTCATGTCAGTGTCTATCTACATTGAACTTCTTTTTTGGTGCCACATTTTCTTTCTCTTCTGCATTCTGAGGCCTTGTTCTTTTTGGCTACCATTTACCCTTAACTTTACCATTATCTGATATTCATTCTTACACTTTGATTGCTCGTAGCAATGCTTCAATTTCCCAATAACTTCCTCAAGTGATTGAGGCTCATCATACTCAAACCGATCTCTAAATGCTAATGGAAAACCATTGGAAAATCGTTGAATTTTAGCCTTCTCATATTTAAGATATGGTACATACCTCAATAGCTCCAAGAACTTAGTCATGTACTCTTCATCTGTCATTGATCCCATCTTTAGCTTGTTGGGTTGTGTTATATTCTTTCCACGACTAACCTATGTCGTGAACCGGAGGGTTAGAGGGGGGGTGGCAGCCCCCCCTGTTCGGGGGGTTTGAGGGGGGCGGGTAGCCCCCATCTACAGGGTCTAGTGTAGCGCCTTGGGAAAAATATTTTTGGACCCTATATTAGGTTGGGTGAACCTACCTATGGTTTTTGGTCCATGGTATTGGATGCTTCGACATGTATAAATATGTATTGTAACATTGAAAGGAACATAATGAAAAATCAAGTTGGTAGTCCCGGTTTTGGGATCTAGGAGAAAATCTCTGTGTATATGTGTTTTATGTGTTATGTTCTCTCATTGTTTATTTTCCGTGCTTTAGAATTCGTATGCAGGTAATTTCTGTACGAGGTTAAAACCTACATTTGGTATCAAAGCGGTTTTTACTTCAAGGGGATGCCTTTGTTGCTGAGGGGTTTCACTCAAGCCTGTGGTAGACCCTATTTAGTGGGAGATATGTGAGATCGATTTTGGTGGTGAAAGAAGATGGCGAGTAGTGGAAAGATAGAGATTGAGAAATTTAATGGTCAGAGTTTTGAGTTGTGGAAACTCAAGTTGGAGGATTTGTTGGTGGATAAATATCAGTGGATCGCGGTAGATCCGGGTACTAAACCAACGGGAGTGTCCGATGAAGAATGGAAGAAGTTGGATCGGAAGGCAAAGAGCACAATATGATTGTGTGTCTTAGATTCAGTATTGTTGAATGTATCAGGGGAAGCTACGGTGAAGGCTTTGTGGGACAAGTTAGGGACTTTGTACCAATCTAAGTCTCTGGTGAATAAACTATTCCTGTGGAAAAAGCTGTATAACCTGAGGATGAAAGATGGAGACTCGGTGATAGAGCATCTGAATGCATTTAATACTGTGGTTAGCCAGTTAGCATCTGTTGATATTAAAATTTCAGATGAAGATAAGTGCATCAGTTTGTTGTGTTCTCTACCAGAATCGTGGGATAGTTTGGTTATTGCAATAGGTAGCAGTGGAACTGCCTTACAGTTTGATGAAATAATCTCATCCTTGCTAATGGAGGAGATGAGACGGAAAAATATGGAGAGCCTGAATGATGATGCCTTGTTTGTACGAGGACGGTCCTTGAACAGAAACAAAAGTAAGTCATCGAGTGGGAGATCTAAATCTAGAGGGAGATCTAAATCTCCAGGAAAACCTGTAAAGGTGGTGTGCTGGAAATGCGGAAAGGAAGGGCACTACAAAAGGGACTGTAAATCTAAAGCTCCTGACAAAGGAAAGGGATCTGATGATGCTTCTTCTGCAGAGGCAAAAACCACCTCAGATGAAGGTGGGGATGTGTACTTGGCTTCTTCAAGTACACATGTAGATCATGAGGCATGGTTGATTGACTCAGGTGCATCCTTTCACTTCACTCCCCATAGAGAGTGGTTTTGCGAGTATGATAAATACGATGGTGGTGATGTCTTCTTAGGGGATGATAGGAAGGCTAGAATCATTGGTCGCGGAAAGTAAAGGTTAAGTTGCAAGGTGGAAGGGTTAGAACACTTCCGGGTGTTCTACATATTCCTGCATTAGCCAGAAATTTGATTTTTGTAAGCAAGTTGGATGATGCAGGAGTAAAAACAGTGTTCGAGAAGGATACCTGCAAGATGGTTTGAGGAGCACTAGTATTGAAGTGGGGAGTTTGGACTGGAACTCTGTACAAGTTGCAAGGTAGCATTGTTGTTGATGGGTGCAACAGTTCTGTGGTTCCTGAAAGTGGAGTAGAAAATCTAGTGGTCTCTGGAGAGAAGACCATGTTGTGGCATCAAAGGCTTGGAGATATTGGAGAGAAGGGCCTTCGAATACTTCATGGTAAAGGTATGGTAGAAGGTATGAGTAATAGCTCTTTGGATTTGGATTTCTATGAAAATTGTGTATATGGGAAGCAGAATAGGGTGAGCTTCCCCTCTAGTGGTAAGAGGGAGAAACAGATATTGGAGCTTGTGCACAGTGATGTGTTTAGACTTATGAAGGTTCCATCACTGGGTAAGTCTATGTACTATGTATCATTTATAGATGACTTCTCAAGGAATACATGGATATATTTCCTTAAGAAGAAATCTGAAGTCTTTGACAGGTTTAAAGAATTTAAGGCTCTGGTGGAAAACCAGACAGAGAAGAAGACAAAGGTGCTGAGGATAGATAACGGAGGAGAGTTTTGCAGTAAGGAATTTGAAGAATTCTGTAAGAAGTGTGGTATAGCACAACAGAAGACTATTCCATATACATCTCAGCAAAATGGAGCTGTAGAAAGAATGAACAAGACATTGATGGAAAGGGCAAGAAGCATGCTCAGTGGTGCTGGGTTAGGATAGGAATTCTAGGTAGAGGCAGTGGAGAGAGCATGTTACCTAGTCAATAGATCACCTTCATCAGCGTTGGAGGATAAGACTCCATAGTAGGTATGGGTTGGTAAGAATCCCTCTCTTTCACATCTAAGGATATTTGGATGTGATGCATATGTACATGTTCCAATGGAGAAACGAACCAAGTTGGATAGTAAATCTGGAAAGTGCATCTTTATTGGGTATAAGGATGGTTTAAAGGGTTATAAGATTTTGAACCTAGCAAAAAGGAATATTGTGTACAGCTGAGGTGTGGTGTTTAGAGAGGTGAAAGATGTTATTAAACATGAAGTCCAACCAAAGGAACTTGAGAAGATAGAGTTTGAACTAAAGGAGGAAGAATCAGAATCTATAGCAGAGGAGGAATCAGAATATGAAGAGCCACAAATCCGGGTGTAAGAAGATCAGTTCAAGAAAGAAGGCAGCTAGAAAGGTATAGTCCATCTACTTTCTATTCAAATTTTACTTTATCTATTACTAATGATGATCCCAGAACTGTGAAGGAAGCAGTAGATTCAGAGGATGGAAAACTCTGGAAAGAGGCCATGGTTGATGAAATGGCATCTTTGCACAAAAATGAGGCTTGGGATTTGGTGGAGTTTCCAGCTGGAAGAAAACCCATTGGTAGCAAATGGGTGTTTAAGAAGAAGACAAATGCAGAAGGAAAGGTGGAGAAATACAAAGCTCGGTTGGTAGAAAAAGGTTATTCCCAGGTGCTAGGAATTGATTTTGGTGATATTTTTTCTCTTGTTGCCAAGCTAACTTCTATTAGATTACTTTTATCTGTTGCTGCTGCTTTGATTTTGAGGTAGAACAGATGGATGTGAAGACAACATTTCTTCATGGGGATCTATAAGAGGAGATCTACATGAAGTAACCTGAAGGTTTTGTGGTGAAGGGTAAGAAAGAACTGGTATGCAAGTTAAAGAAGTCTCTGTATGGGTTAAAACAGTCACCAAGGATGTGGTATTAGAAATTTGATACATTTATACGGGGACTTGGCTTCACCAGAAGCAAAGCAAATCACTATGTATTTTAAATTAATTGGTGACCGTGTTATTTATCTGGTCTTGTATGTGGATGATATGTTGCTGGTTGGAAATGACAAAGAAATTATCAAGGATTTGAAGACCCAATTGTCCTCCAAATTCGACATGAAAGATCTTGGTGCTGCAAACTATATTTTGGGCATGGAAATTAAAAGATATCGGGCACATAGGAAGCTCTGGTTAAACCAGAGGAAGTATGTCAAGACAATACTGCAAAGGTTTAATATGCAAGATAGTAAACTGGTGAAGGTTCCTATTCCTATAGGTGTAAAGTTATGTGTTGAACAGTGTCCGAAGACAGAAGAAGAGGAAGAGGATATGTTCCATGTTCCATATTCAAGTGCAGTCGGTAGCCTGATGTATGCAATGGTCTATACTAGACTAGACATTGCACATGCAGTGGGAGTATTGAGCAAGTTTATGTCAAAACCAGGGAAGAAGGAGCATTGGACAACAGTGAAGCGGGTTTTCAGGTATTTGCGTGGCACTAGTGATTATGGTTTGTGCTACCAAGGAAGACCAGGACCAGACAGAGTTTTGGATATCCATGGCTTTGTTGATGTAGAATGGGCTAGAGATTTGGATAAGAGAATATCTACAAGTGGGTATGTGTTTAACCTATTTGGAGGTGCAGTCAGTTGGATGAGTAAGAAACAATATGTAGTGGCACTATCAACTACAGAGGCAGAATACATGGCAGCCACTCATGCAAGCAAGGAAGTAGTTTTGTTGCAGAGATTGTGTTCAAGTATGGGGTTAGTACAGGGAGCTATAAGGATAGACTGTGACAGCCAAAGTGAAATTTTCTTGGCAAAGAACCCTGCTAACCATTCAAAGACAAAGCACATTGATGTTCAGTATCACTTTGTGAGGGATATGATAGAAGACAAAAAGGTGTTGCTGGTAAAGGTGGACACTTTGAAGAATATTGTAGATGCATTGACAAAATCTATGAGCTCTGAGAAGTTCTCCTAGTGTAGAGAAACAATGGGCATTTCAAGGTCGGAAAAATGACTAAGCTCTCTTGTGGCCCCCTGTGGAAAGAAAACAACAAGTGGGAGAATGTTGGGTTGTGTTATATTCTTTCCACAATTAACCTACGTAGTGAACCGGGGGGTTAGAGGGGAGGAAGATCCCCCACTTCGTTGTGTTGTTTGCGTAGTGAGGGGGTCATAGGGGGGTCAAAAACCCCCCTTGTCCAGGGGGTTTGAGGGGGGTCGGTAGCGCCCCGGGAAATTTTTTTTTGGACCCTATATTAGGTTGGGCGAACCTACCTATGGTTTTCGGTCCATGGTTTGGACGCAATGGTTTTTAGTGCATGTTATTGGATGCTTCGACATGTATAAATATGTATTGTAACATTGAAAGGAACATAATGAAAAATTAAGCTGGTAGTCTCGGTTTTGGGATCCAGGGGAAAATCTCTATGTATGCTCTCGCATTGTTTATTTTCTGTGTTTTAGAATTCATATGTAGGTAATTTCTGTACAGGGTTAAAACCTACATAGCTCATAGAATTAGTTGGCCTTACTATCGTAGTACCTTTTTGACAAGTAATTCTTCCTGAAAATCCTCTTAAACTCATGCCAACTCAAGTACTCTGTGCTGATGTCTCTGACCCACTTCATATCTTCCTACCAGATGTCTGCTTTACTTTTGAGGCCGAAGATAGAAACTTTGGCTTTCATGTTTTTTGTGTACTCATGCAACTCACTTGTTCATCCCAAGTATCCAAGCCTCTACATCTTCTGGTTTCTTTAATTCTCCATCAAATGTAGGTGGCTTCACTTTCTTAAACTCATATGGAAAGTATCACCTACCACTCCTCCTATCGGGGTGATAAAGATGATGATCACGATGCCTATCAAAACCAGAACTAGAATAATGTCTATATCCATCACCTCTCCTATTAACAGTATCCAACAATCTTCCATTTCTAATCATGTCATCTCTATCCGGCCTGTGACCACCATTAGATCTACTTCCATATGCCCCATTAGTTATGTCCTCTTGCCCATGGCTGATCTGAAGTGACCCTTGTTGCTGCAATTCTAACAAACTCTAAAGGAGTATTTCATTAACCTCTATTTGTTTCTCTTGTTCTTGCATGATTTTTTTTACTGTTTGCCTTACAACTCCTTATTTCTTCCTTCAAGATTCTCAATGTGTTTTGTAAGTCATAAAATTTCCCAACACCACGCTTCTCATCTGATTCATAGGGATAATATTTGTAGTCTACCATCTTGCAAGTCATTTTCTGATCTCTTTCCTCCAAGGCATACTATGTCAGCTAAACCAAACCACAATAAACCAACATAAATTAGCATAATTCAGGGAGGATATCTCATCTGCAAGATCAACCAGTCAACGTAATGCATGTATAACATAATCATAACAACATATATACATATAATACATAAGAATATAACCATAATTCTATCTAGAGTCTGGTCATCAATGCATGACCATATCAACTACACATACCATCACCTCATGCATGACAAAAACAACCATACCAATGTACACTAACAATACACAAGAATAAACAACATGTAATCAATCATACACTCATGGTGACACACTTCACAACAAAAACATCCTCTTTCACATGGATAAATCACTACAACCATGACCAACACCATGCATATGCAACAAACATATAGACTACAAGGATGATTAACCTACATGCAACCGACATGAATGCATGACCAAATCACACTGCCCATCCAGTCCAAGGGGTGAACTATGCTCTGATACCACTCTATAACACCCCCATCACACATCTACCCAAGTAATCAGCCAACTGGGGTAAATATGCAACAAGAGGCCACTATAATGGGATTCAACCTCATAGGTGACCTTAAGGAAATGGAATCAATGGAAAAACACCACACAGACCTTCAACATATGAAACATAACTCCCATGAGCCATCCCAACCACTCAGGTAACTAGCCCCTCAGACCAACTAAAGTTTTAGACCATTAAACCACCATACACTCCCTTGATATGGACATGCATGCATCGAGGAGGCTCCTGATGCTCCCATAACATGGATATGCATGCATCTGGGGACTTTTATCCTTAGAGGTGTGCCTGTGACTCTGAGATTTGTGCCACTTTTTCAGACACAGAGCCTAGGTCATTGCCCATAACTCAATGACAATTTCAGAACTGAAAGATAACAAAAAAATAATGATACAAATGCAATTTCTTGAACAAGGACTTGATTGGACCCTACTATCCATGACAGGAATTTCATCAAACATGTCACACATATGTAATAAATGGGTTTAAACAAAAGATATGAGCCTAGGGGTCTCATACTTATCTGAGAATCACTAAGAAACATTGTTCCTTTATATCATTAGCTGCATTATCATCTATTAGGTCATATATACATTGTTCATTCATTTAGAAATCAAAACATGAGGATAGCCATACATCATCACCATCATAATACATGCTTATAACTAGCATAATAACAACAAAAATATTAAGAATACCTCAACCATAGAATCCATATATAAACCAATACAATTACACATAAGATACCAATGAAGGAACCTCTTCGTAATGAACGCAAAAGCCAACCCGGGATGGGACTACCACGTTCCACCAGACCATAGAATGACTGAGATAATTCTCTCTTCAGCCATTAACCCTTGTGCCATATTCCAAGCATGAATGTGGGACTCAAACCAAAAGAACCAACCAGGGCATCCTGAGGCTAAACTACCTCACCCTCATTAATAAAAATTAGGCTTTACTGCGATCCACACCAGATCAATAGGCAAACAAAATGAACATGTAGTAATAAGATTTACCATGATATCCACCAGATCACTAGGCCAAAACAAGCATGGATGCCACTGGATTTCTCCACCTACACCATGAGGAATTTTCTTGTCTCCTAGTCTCTCAAGATTTATCACAATCCACAGTCCAATTTAGGGATCACTAGGCCCTAAAATGACACTCACCCTCTAGGCTTTATTGTATACTCCACCATTCACCGATAAGGATTCCTAGACCTAATTCAGGGAAACCACCTCTATGCTTTACTGTATATCCCGCCATTAACCAGTTGAGGATTCCTAGGCTCACTAAGGCACACAATACCTGTCTTTATCGCAATCCAAAGTCTGGTTTAGGGGTCACTAGGCTAGTGGATTTACCGCAATCCACAGTCTGTTGGAATTATGGTACATGTGTTGTCCTTGATGGAACTCTCTCACCAGTGATCTGAAAATCACTTGTGAGTGATCTCAATTAATTAATGCAGGTATTACAGACTCATGTGCTGGTGTGTGTGTCTATTATCTTATGCAACAGATCGATAATATTGCAAAATAAATAGACACTGGAAAACAGTAAGAGAAACACAACAAGCAAATGCAAAAACACAACAAATTAATAAGGAGTTCACCCAATCCTCCTGGGCTACGTCTCCTGGTCCAGCTTTTAGTGGTGGCATTTTTTATTGTGTCTTTAAGCAGAGTTTTTACAATGAGGTGCTCAATGTGAGTCTCCTGTAGTAGATGATGCTTAGTAGGGTGGTACTTGGATTCCCCAAGCCACTAGAGTACACAGACTCCCCCTTACCAAGTCTCGACCTCAACCGGTCTTAATGGGATGAGTCCAATCTGGTACTCAGTTCCCGACCGATATCCTCGCAGGGATTGTTCGAACCTCTCAAGCCTTCTCGGTTCTGTCTGATCAATGTTTCCTTAGCTCTGCAGGTCAGCTCGACTTCTGTCCTCTACTTCTTGCTTCACTCTCTATTTTGTCTCTTCTGTCCTTTGTCTATTCTCTGTTTGTTCATGACTTAAATCCAATCTGTCCCGTAATTGTTTGCTTCCTCTTCCATCTCTTCGGATCCCCTGCAGTTGTTCACTTGGAATTCCCTGCTTCTTTGTCATCACCACTGTGTAATGTTTCATAGGAGGTAGCCACTTGTCATCTCGCGAACTGAGCACCAGCTCTTCCTTGAATAGTTCGTTATTTCGGTTACTTTGTGAAATGATTCATCCACCAACTCAGTGGTCAAATTGGACTTCAAAATTTTATGCTCCATAGTTTATTTCTCCCTCCAAATCCGGTCTCCCATCGGGTGCAATCTCTGCCGTTAGATCTAGGGCCTCTAGATCCTACGGTTATCACTTTTATTGCATAGTTGACTTGCTCGAACATTAGCCCACGATGAGAGTGGTTTTCTCTCTCATCCACTGGACACACGTCACTCGGTGTATGGAATCGCTTGGTCCTCTGACAAATCCGCTTACCGCTTGAAATGCGTCCAATATTCCGCTGGTTTTGGAGTGTGGGACCTGCCTTCTGTTTTAGCGCTTTTCCCATGGTTTTCCTATTTCCCTTGTGACTGAGTGTTCGGGGCTTTTCCTTCTCGAGGGGTTTTGCCCAGTGATGTTCGATTAATCACGCATTAGAAACAGCCTCTGTTTCTGGGTTTGAGCCTTCCAACTGCCATTTTTGTGCCATGCACGGTCCCCATGGGCCAATGGTCAGCGTGCTTTGACCGAAGGTCCTCGTTGCTCCATGCTCGCTACAATTTTCCATTATACAAAGGTTATTTCTGATAGCTCGTTGTCTACAAGATTTTGAAGTCTATCATGATTTGTAACAGTGATAGTACTCTCATAATTTTCATGGATCCAATTCGGATCATGGCCTTCCCACTGAAAAAGCTTTTGGACCACCAAAAGTTGGTTTTCAAGCATCGACTAAGTGAAGATACAACCTTCTCACCTGTCCAATCTCTATCCATTTTGCATTGCTTGGCTTTGAACCCCTGAGCCCAATTCTGAGGTACTCAACATCTCCCCTGCGCGTCGTTCTCACCTTCCTGTCCAAAACTATGTCTTCCTGCAACTCATTAAAATATTCAGGTAGCAGGTCATCAATAGAAGGCAATTGACTCTGCTCTTCGGGATCCTCAATTAATGAAGGTTCAAACAATCTCAAGCTATCTGTATTTACGACTGAGTAGATGTGCATGTAAGCTAGTAGATTAAGGTGAAAAGCATTCTCACCAATTTTCTGAAGTATCTTGAAAGGTCCATACCTGATAGGCTTTAGCTTTTTACCTTCTCCTTGCATCCTGTCCTTGTTGATATACAGCCAAATTTGATCACCAACTTGGAAACTATGCTCCATTCGATACTTGTCATGCTTTGCCTTGTATTTGGCCTAGCTCTTTTCTAGCTGTTCCTGTACTACTTGATGGATCTCTTGGATTTGTTCAATAAACCTAGTTGCCCAGTCCACATCACTGTGTCCCTCAACTATTGTGTCCTTACCAAAGACAAAATCCAAAGGGGACCTTGGTGTGAAACCAAAATAGGTCTCGAAAGGAGATCTCTATGTAGAAGAATGTTTGGCTCGGTTGTAAGAATGTTGCACATAACACAAATGTTCATCCCAAAGCTTAGGATGTTTGCTGCAATATCCTCTGAGTAACTGGATTACTGTCCTGTTAACTACTTCTGTCTGGCCATCTGTTTGTGGATGGAAAGCTGTGCTTTTCTTGAGTTTGGTGTCCATCAGTTCCCCCAGACTTGACCAAGACTTTCCCACAAATCGGGTGTCTCAATCAAATATAATGGAAGTGGGTAATCCAAAATGAACCCATACATGTTGAAAGAACAATTTTGCAGTTTTTTCAGCTGTAATCTGTTTATTACAAGGTATCAAAATACACATTTTTTTGAACCTATCCACAACAACATATAGATAATCATGACCTTTCCTAGATTTAGGCAGTCCTCCAACAAAGTCCATGGAAACACTTTCCCAAGGATGAGAAGGAACTAGTAATGGAGTGTACAAGCCTAGTTTTCTATTGTTGGGCTTGCTTTTAGCACACATAGTACACCCTCTTACATATCTAGAAACTGTCTCGTTCATTTTTGGCCAATAACAAAATCTTTGCAGCTATGCAACTATTTTACTTACCCCAAAGTGACTTGATATTAGAGAAGTGTGTGCTTCTCGAATTATCTTTACTCTTTCAGTTTGTGGAATGCATAACTTCCCACAATGATATAAGAGTCGGTCCTTTACATGATAATCCAATTCTTCTATTCATTTGCCTTGACTTAAAGTTGCATATACATCTTTAAAGTCTATATCTTGAGCATATTGTTCAATGTAGCTCTCATGTAACACATAATTATGCTTAAGTATAGTAGATGCATTTATAATGGGTCTAGATAACATATCTGCAACTTTATTGTGTATGCCCTTTTTATATCTGATGACTAAATGAAACTGTTGTGGAAAACCCATCTATCTATATTGTCTTGATTGCTGCAACTTAGTTTGGGAGTGTAGATATTGGAGTGGTTGATGATCAGTATGTATTACTGTCTCTTTGCCCATCAAGTAATGTTTCCACTTTTTCACACTCTGTACTAATGCATACAATTCTTTATCATATGTAGGATAGTTAAATACTGCAGAATTAAATGTCTCAGAATGATAACATATGGGTTCACCGTGCTGTATCAACACTGCTCCCATGGCATAATCACTGGCATCTATTGGATCTCAAATGGTCTTTGAAGGTTAGGCAGCGCTAGTACTAGTGCTGTACTGATCTTTTCTTTCAAGGTGTCGAAGGCTTTCTGCTGTTTTCCTCCCCACTGAAACACCTTGTTCAATCCTGTTAAAGCATGTAAGGGAGCTATAATTAAGGAAAAGTTAGAAATGAACTTTCTCCAATATTGTGCTGCTCCTATGAAGCTCCTAACTTCTGTAGTATATTTGGGTTTAGGCTAGTTTACAATGACTGCCACCTTAGAGGGGTCTATCTTCAATTCACCACCCCCGACTATATGTCCCAAATAATTCAAAGATGTTTTTCCAAATTCACATTTTGAGAGTTAACATAAAGTTTTTCTCTTTTCAAAACATCTAGTGTTTGCTTAACATACTTTAAATGTTCTTCCCATGTTTTTCTAAATATCAGAATGTCATATAGATATACAATAACAAAATCATCAAGAAAAGGTCTGAGTACATCATTCATTATTCTCATGAAAGTAGCAGGAGCATTAGTTAAGCCAAAAGGCATAACCAGCCACTCATACAATCCCTGCTTTGTTTTGAAAGTAGTTTTCCATGCATCTTTTTTTGCAACTCTAACCTGATGATATCCACTATGTAAGTCTAACTTGGAAAAATAAACAGCTTCTTTCAATTGATCTAATAGATCATCTATGCACGGAAGGGGATAACAATTTTTGATTGTTATCTTATTCAGTTCTCGATAATCAATGCACATTCTCCACGAGCCATCTTTTTTTCTCACCAAAATGATTGGAGATCCACATGGTGATGTGCTAGGTCTGATGAACCCCTTCTCGAGCAACTCCTACACCTGCTTCTTGATTTTTGCATCCTCTAAAGTGGACAACCTGTACATTCCAATGTTAGGTAATGGAGCATCTTGCTGCAAATTAATTTCATGCACTATTTCCTTTTTGGGTGGTAGACCTTTAGGTTCTTGAAACAAGATATCATACTCTGAAACAACTTTTTCTAATTCAACTTGTTGTTTAGCATCATAGCCCTCAAATACATTGGTTTTATCAGGTTTCTTTTCCTTTACAAGCATTAGTAAAAATTGTTTGCATGAATTTATCATTCGTTTCATCTGCCCTGAGTTTATGAGAGTGTAATTATTCTTGAGCTTATGAGCTCTTACAAAGTATTCGATTCCATCTTTAACGAGTAGATACTTGTTCTCAGCTCTATAGAAAATAGCTTTTCTATCATACAAGTAAGGACTTCCTAAAACAATTCCACATATATCCAAAGGAATTATGTCTAACTCAACCTCATCTACAAATGCTGACCCAAAAGAAAACTTGAGTTTGCATTGTCTAGTCACTTGTAGTTGTGCTTTATCATTTAACCATCCTAATGGGTATGGTTTCTTGTGAGGTGTGGTCAGTAATCCCAACTTCTTTACAATTGCTTCAGAAATTAAATTTACTTGTGAGCCACTATCAAACAAAGTATCAATCTTTTGATGTTTGGAAATAACTCGAATATGGAAAAGCTCATGTCTTTTTCTCTCATTTTCTTCATTAATAGTAGATTGTGCAGAATTACTAGTAGATGCTTAAGAATTCTTACCTTTTATACCTGTGGCTACAATGGTTGTTTCATCTCTTGAGTCTGACCCCAAATCTTTCTGAATAGCTGCAGCAGTCTTCTTCTTCTTACCCTCGAACTTCTTAGGTCTCAGCTCTGCATGCAGAATCCAACAGTGCTCATCATCATGCCCATCCTTCTTATAGTGAGTGCATGAAGACTTGCTTTTCTGTGCAATATTGGCCTTCCTTACTTTCCATTTCTATTTTCTTTTCTCCTTATTCTTGCTTGCAGTGGGTTGGGATGATCCCCGAACTTCTGGGTTTCCATTCTTTCCTCTAGCTTCTAGATGCGTAGCTTGAATAGATACCTCATCTATACTAGTGGGATTAAACATGAGGATAGTGTGCATCATGTAGCTGTGTAGACCACTGATGTGCTTCAACAGAGTCTCAAGTGAGTCTAATGAGATTCATAGAATCAAAGCTCTCTTCCTAAATTCTTGGGTGTAACCTTGTACACTTTTCCCTTTCAATTGTCGAAGAGTTTGCCAGCTCATCATGGCTTGTTGCATGTAGGCCAGTGGATAGAACTACTTTTTGATTGCAGAAACAAATTCAATCCAGACAGAAATAGTCTTACCATGTCTCTTCATGTCAGTGCTTCCAAGGCACAGGCTGGCCAGTTGAATCTTGCTCTTATCTGAATCAATACTTTGCACTCCACAATAAACATCAATTTGTCTAATCCAATTGTCTAGCCTTTCTGCATTCAACTCTCCATCATATATTGGTAAATCAAATTTAACATCTAGTTTAATCAAAGATGCCTTATTTTTATGTTTAGGGCTATTAGGAGGTGTGAGAAAGCTTTCTTCTTTCCCTTTTCCTTTTGAGTGGTGATGGAGGAGAGACTCTTCTTCTCCTTTATCTTGTTTGGAGCCTGATGAATCTTCATCCTTGCGTTTTCTAAAATCCTTATACATTTCCTCTACCATGGACCTTATGGCTAGGAAACTATCTATAAATTGAGGGTCTGGCCCCACAGAACCTTCCTCTGACATTGTCTTCTAGGGATAGACTCTTCCAATTTCAAGATTAGTTTTGACCAACTCTCCTTCTCCTAATTTGAGCTTTGATCTTGTTAGCATTCAACAACTAAATCCAGCACAAGCTTGTCTAACCTTAACAACCTATAGCTCTGATACCACTTGATCTGAAAATCACTTGTGAGTGATCTCAGTTAATTAATGCAAGTATTACAGACTCATGTGCTGGTGTGTGTCTATTATCTTAGGCAACGGATCGATAAGATTGCAAAATAAACAGACACTGGAAAATAGTAAGAGAAACATAGCAAGCAAATGCAAAAACACAAAAAATTAATAAGGAGTTCACCCAATCCTCCTGGGCTACATCTCCTGGTCCAGCTTTCAGTGGTGGCCTTCTTTTATTGTGTCTTTAAGCAAAGTTTTTACAATGAGGAGCTCAATGTGAGTCTCCTGTAGCAGATGATGCTTAGTAGGGTGGTACTTGGATTCCCCAAGCCACTAGAGTACACAGACTCCCCCTTACCAAGTCTCGACCTCAACTGGTCTTAATGGGATGAGTCCAATCTGGTACTCAGTTCTCGACCGATATCCTCACAGGGATTGCTCCAACCTCTCAAGCCTTCTCAGTTCTGTTTGCTCGATGCTGCCTTAGCTCTGCAGATTAGCTAAACTTCTGCCTCTGTCTATTCTCTGTCTGTTCATGGCTTAAAGCCAATCCGCCCCTTGACTATTCACTTCCTCTTCCGTCTCTTCAAATTGCCTGCTGTTGTCTGCTTGGAATTCCCTGCTTCTATGTCATCGCCACTGTGTAACGTTTCACAGGAGGTATCCACTTGTCTTCTCGCGAACTGAGCACCAGCTCTTCCTCAAACGGTTCGTTATTTCGGTTACTTTGTGAAATGATTCATCCGCCAGCTCAGCGGTCAAATCGGACTTCAAACTTTTATGATCCGTAGTTTATTTCTCCCTCCAAATCCGGTCTCCCATCAGGTGCAATCTCCGTCGTTAGATCTGGGGCCTCCAGATCCTATGGTTATTGCTTTTATCGCATGGTTGACTTGCTCGAACGTTAGCCCGCAATGAGAGTGGTTTTCTCTCTCATCCATCAGACATGCATCACTCGGTTTTTGGAATCGGTTGGTCCTCTAAAAAATATGCTTATCACCTGAAATGCCTCTGATATTCTGCTGGTTTTGGAGCGCGAGACTTGCCTTCTGTTTTAGCACTTTTCCCATGGTTTTCCGACTTCCCTTGTGACTGAGCGCTTGGGGCTTTTCCTTCTTGAGGGGTTTTTCGTAACGATGCGGCGCTAATCGCGCATCAGAAACAGCCTCTATTTCTAGGTTTGAGGCTCCCAACTGCCATTTTTGTGCCGTGCACGGTCCCCATGGGCCAACGGTCAGCGCGCTTTGACCGAAGGTCCTCGTTGCTCCGTGCTGGCTTTAATTTTCCATTATACAAAGGTTATTTATGATATCTCATTATCTATAAGATTTTGAAGTCTGTCATGCTTTGAAATAGTCACAGAACTCTCATAATTTTCATGGATCCAATTCGGATCAATAGGTCAGCTCAGATTTGATAAAAGGAAACTCACAATGTAACATGTCAATTCATAGGCAACATGGCATTGGTACAGAAGAATAGGAAGTTGGAACAAAGGTCTACTGATCAAAATCAAGAAGTTGAAGGAAAAGGATGTTTTTAGATAGTTTAAGATGTATACGCAGGTTCACCTTGTCAAAGCGGCGTATACACGCAGGTTCACAGAACAAAAAGAGCGTATACATATGCACGCACTTTCACAAGAGGAAAAGCACGTATGGGTTGGAAAATCAAGGAAATTCAAGAGTAAAGAATACCAAGGGTCAATACCATGGTATTAGCCCACAATATTGAGTAGAGTAATGACTATTTGATCCCATCCAAGAATACCACAGGTTCTAAGTGTTGTTTTGGTTCGAGGTATTGAGAAAGGCCAAAAACTATATAAGGAGTAGAAGATCAAAGGGCCAAGTGTGTAAGTGAAAGGGTTTCTCAAGAATACTTCTATCATGTTGCAGGGGCTATGATCATGATATGATCTGAAATATTTTGTGCACCTTGGATACAATGTTGGATCAAGATCATGAGACCTGAAATGACTTATCATTGTATGATCTGATATTGGTTGGGCTAGATCTGATTACTTATGCATGTTTTATTCTTTAAATGTCAAGATCTGGGTATGTTTGAAGTTTGGAATAGCAACGAAGTTGTAAGTTAATATTTGCATATCTATACACTGGTTCACCTTGGTAAAGGCGCATTACATGCAAGTTCAACTCTTCCAAGTAGCATATGCAAAAGAAAAGCCCGTTGTTGAGAAATAATTGATCTATCTTATCAGTGTTGTTGTTTCACTACTGTCTATGAATGAAGTCTTCTTAGATATGAAAGTAAAACTAAATGCATAAGGAGTTTGTGTCTGATTGATTAAGTGAGAAGGGTTATCTTTGTTGCTGAATGTCTAGATCTCTGTAAATTGACAGTAGATGTTCAAAATATTGCTTGTTGGTACATATTTGATTCAGAAGTTTTTATGATTTAGTAGTTTGCAGGTATACATGGGTTTTATTATAGGAAGTAGCATATACACGGAGGTTGGGTTCATTAAAGTAGTGTATACATTATGATGTATGATTTTTGAGGTTGCTGCTGGTTCTAAATGATGATGCAGGTTTTTGGGTTCATCACAGTGTTTTGGTGACAGTGATCTGGTTGTTCAGATTGACTGATTGTTGGTTGATGCAGATAGAGTTTTAGCTTCAAAGTTTCTGATGGGTCCAGTGTGAAAAATTGAAGAAAGGAGGCCTTCATGTTGTGTTATCTTGTACCAGGAGCAACTAGTCTAAAAATTTATGAAACATGGTCCCTCGAGGAAGAGAGAAGGTCCAGCCTTCTGTAGGCTGGCGCCTATGTACTAGTAAACATATCGGTTAGTACAAGAGCTAGGGGGTTGTAGCTCCCTTCCAGTAGAAGCTAGAGAATGAGAGAAGGTTGTAGCCTTCTGCAGGTGAGTGCCTACGTACTGGTATGAGTCTGCACCAGTACAACATTGTAAACAAATTTTCTTTATATTAAAAAGAAGAGAGAGATGACAACGACAGGTGGTTTTTCTCCCACATTGGGTTTCCACCTTAAATCTTGGTGGCCATGTGTGTTGGTTATGTGTGGTGGCTTCTTATGTTATTTCTGCACATAGTTACTGTATAATAAAGTATTGATGCACTGATTAAATATCAACACATGATGAATTAACTAAATCATAAGTTCTCTGGGTATACGCTAGTTTCCTTAATCATAGTTGCGTGCACACGCAGGTTCACTTCATTGAAGTAGCGTATATAAATCTGATTGAGAAATGAAAAGTTATTTAATTGAAAATACTAATTCAGCCACCCTCTTGGTATTATTTCCAACAATTGGTATCAGAGCTGGTACTTTAGAAGAAGCTTGATTGCTTGAAGGGAGATATTGCAAGATTAATAATCACAAAGGCATGGGATCCATCAGACCACCAATATTCAATGGGAACAACTTGGTGTACTGGAAAATAAGAACCAAAGCCTATCTTTAGTCGCTTGGAGCCGATGTTTGGGAAATTGTAGAAGGAGGATACCAATTTCCAGCAGGAATACCTACAGATATAACAGGTAAAAAGTTATACGAAACTAATGCCAAAGCTGTGAATACTTTATTGGGAAGTCTATCAGAATCAGAATTCGTCAAAGTCATGCAGCTCAAGACAGCCAAAGAGATATGGGACAAAATCGTTTAGAGCTATGAAGGAGATTCCCAGGTAAAACATGCTAAGCTCCAAACTCTCGGAATTCAGTATCAAACTCTTAAGATGCATAGTGATGAAAGTATTTCTAGTTACTTTTTACTTGTAGATGAGATTGTTAACTGTATGAAGAATCTGGGTGAAGAGATAAATGAGGCTACTTTAGTAGAGAAAATTTTGAGATATTTGTCTTCTAAATTTGAGTCAAAAGTATCCACCATAGAAGAAAAGCAGGGTATTCAATCTATTATTGTTGTTCAACTTCATGGAATTATAACTGTCTTTGAAATGAGAAAAGGAGGTCCATCAGATATGAGAGAAACCGCCTGCAAAGCTTCAGCAAAGGGAAAATAAAAGGAAGAGCACAATGAATCAGGATATATTTCAGAAGAAGAAGATGAGGTAAACTTTGTCAAGAAGCTTCAACGGGGTTCTGGAAGATTAGGAGGTAAGCTACCATTCAAATAATTTGCTTGTGGTAGAGTTGGCCATTATGCTGCAAAATGTCCTCATAAAGATAATGATGAAAAAGAAAAGAAATTTGCAAAAGGCAATATAAAACAGGTTGTTAAGAGAAGAAGTTACTATACCCATGAAGATAGTGATGGATTATATAATAGTGATGAAGATGAAACTGAACAAGATTATAAAATACTCATGGATTATGATAATGATGATTTTTTGGATGCCTTAGAAAAGGAAGATTTTCTTGAAGAAATCACTAAACTAAAAATATGTTTGGAAGAAAAGAATATGATCATAGACACGTTGACACATCAACTCACTGAAAGAGAAAAGCACAATGAAAAACTAGAATGTGAAGTTGTCAGTTCAAGAAAAGAACTTGAGAAGACAAAATCTCTTAATCTTAGATTTGCTAAAGGATCATAAAATTTAAATGAAATCATCAAGGTTCAACGTTCTGCTCCTATAAATATCAGTCTTGGATATACTAAAGAATCATCCCAATCACAAAATCCGTTAGCCTCCACCAGAAGCTATCTTGATGTAGCAAAGACCAGTGAACAATATTTCAATCATCAGAAAAAGCCTCAACACACTCATTAGGTAAATCATGCTCAATTTACTCCAAGGATGAACATCAATAGAAGCATCAACCAAAAGGTAAACAATACCAAAAGATTATATGATCACAAAAACTTCTTTAATGGACAATGCTTTTCATGCCATAACTTTGGGCATAAGGCTGCTCAATGTGTTTCTTACAAAACTATCATGACTAGAGAAGAACGAAATCAAAGGAGCGTAACAGGAATCAAGAAAAGTTCTTATAATATCTTTTCTCCTCTTGAAGATGAAATTGAATGTTCGTTTTGTAATAACTTTGGTCATGAAGAATCTGAATGCAGAAGAAAATTTCAGCCAACACTTCAAAAGGATCGAACATCATCAAATTCCAAAGTATGGAGAAAGAAGGAATTTTAATCAGAAAGATGTGGCATAGCTCTGTTTACAGAAGGACAAGAAAATCAGTGGTACATTGATAGCGGATGCTCGAAACACATGACAGGTGATAAAGATAAACTTCATTCATATAATTCTTTAGAAAAGGAAAAGAATGTCTCCTTTAGAAATGACACACCAACTATCATTAAAGGTAAAGGTTTTGTTTGTTTCAAAGAAAAGGTTAAAGCTGGAAATGTCATGTATGTTGATGGTTTAAAACATAACTTGTTGAGTGTCAGTCAAATGTGTGATCAAGGAAATGAAGTTGTGTTTCGATCAAACAGATGTGTGGTTCGTGAGCTTGATACAGGAAAGATCGTAATCAAAGGTACAAGAACTCCAAGCAATCTATACATACTGAAAGGAGGAAAAAAACAATGCTATCTAAGAAAAACAAATGAAAACTGGTTATGGCATAGAAGATTGGGGCATCTAAGATTTTCTCAAATAAGAAAAGCATGCAGGCTCAAGGCGGTCCATGATCTTCCAGATATTAGCATCCTAGAAAATACCATATGCAAACCATGTCAAGTTGGTAAGAAAACCAGAGTTCATTTCAGTGAAAAAGAAGGATCAGCAAGTAAGCCTCTTGAACTCATCCATACTGATTTGTGTGGACCAACAAGGAAAAAGTCACCTCGTGGAGAAGAATAATTTATTTTATTCATTGATGATTTTTCTAGAATGTGTTGGATAGGTCTACTAAAGCATAAAGATGAAGCATTTGAAAAGTTTAAAGCCTTCAAAGCTTTAGTTGAAAATGAATCAGATCGAAAAATAAAATGTCTCATATCTGATCGAGGGGGAGAATTCATATCAGATGAATTTTTTGATTTTTGTGAACAACATGGAATAAAAAGGTAGTTCTCTATTGCCATAACTCCTCAAAAAAATGGCATAGTGGAAAGAATGAACAAAACAGTTCAACAAATGGCTTGAGCTATGCTTGATGAATCTGGAACTCCTGCCACCTTCTGGGGTGAAGCTGCATTTACTACCATGACTATTCTCAACAAAGCTAATGTTCGGGTAAATAGCGATCAAACTCCATATGAACTTTGGTATTGTAAGCCTCCTATTGTAAAACATTTTAGAGTTTTGGAAGAAAATGTTTCATCAAGAAGACTGATGAAAAACTTGGTAAGTTTGAAACCAGAGTAGACGAAGGAATTTTTCTTGGTTATTCGTCTAGAAGTAAATGATACAAATGTTATAATAAAATACTTCAGAAAATTGTTGAATGAATTGATGTAATAATTGATGAAGCGTGCATAAATTAGGAACAGATGAAATCAACAAAGGAATATGACAATGAGGATGATGATGAATGCTTTCCCATATAAAATCAAAATGATATAGATGAAGAAACCAATGAAGCATCAAAAGAAGATACAACAGACAGGGAAAAGACTCCATCCACGTATGTTTAAAAGAATCATCCAGAATCTCAAATTCTAGGAGAAAAAGGGTCTAGAGTACAGATAAGAAGAACTCTTACAGGAACCTCAAGTTATCTATCATTACTATCCTCCATAGAACCACATAATGTAAATGAAGCTAGCAAAGATGAATGTTGGGTTAAGGCCATGGATGAAGAACTTGACCAAATTGAAAAGAATGATACTTGGGAATTAGTTCCTAGACCTCATGATAAAAATGTTATAGGAACAAAATGAATATTTAAGAATAAGTTGAATGAAAATGGAGAGGTTATTAGAAACAAAGAAAGACTTGTTTGTAAAGAGTATGCTCAACAAGAAGGTATAAACTTTGAAGAAACTTTTGCACCTGTTACCAAACTTGAAGCCATAAGAATGTTTCTTGCTCTTTCAAGTTTTTGAAAATTCAAAGTATATCAAATGGATGTAAAATCAGCTTTTCTTAATGGAGATTTAGAAGAAGAAGTTTATATTGAGCAACTAGAAGGATTCATTCTAGGAAATGATTCAAAAATTGTATGCAAGCTCAAAAAGGCTCTATATGATCTGAAACAAGCTCCAAGGGCTTGGTATTATTGTCTTGACAAATAGCTACAACGACAAGGTTTCACAAAAGGTTATGCAGAAAACAACTTATATACAGAGATTGAAAATGATAAAATGCTAATTATTGTTATTTATGTTGATGATATCATCTTTGGTAGTAATGAAGAATCTATGAGTCATAAGTTTGCTTCAGTTATGCAACAAGAATTTGAAATGTCCTTACTTGGTGAACTAACTTATTTTCTTGGTCTACAAGTTCAGCAAACAAAAGATGGTATTTTTCTTTCACAAACTAAATATCTCAAGCAAATTTTGAAGATGTACGGAATGGAAGATTCTAAACTAGTATGTACTCCAATGGTAACAGGATGCAAACTTAGTTCTAACGATGAATTGCCTACAGAGAATCAACCAACATAAAAATCTATGATTGGAAGTCTGCTCTATCTAACATGTACCAGACCTGATATCATGCATGCAGTAGGAATTGTTGGAAGGTTCCAAGAAAATCCAAAGGAATCACATCTTCAGGCAGTAAAAATAATATTCAAATATCTTCAAGGAACTCAAGACTTTGTTCTATGGTATCCTAAAGATATAGATCTTACTCTTCATGCATATACAAAAGTAGATTGGGCAGGAAATGTTGATGATCGAAAAAGAACTAGTGGAGGTGCATTCTATATGGGATCACGGTTAGTGTCTTGGTTCAACAAGAAACAAAGTTCGATTGCCTTATCTACGAATGAAGCAGAATATGTGGCTGCTACATCTTGCTGCACACAACTACTCTGGAGGATGAAAACATTGCAAGATATTCAAATCACATTTTCTCCACTCATCCCCATTTTATGTGATAATAAAAGTGCCATCAGTATTTCGAAAAATCCTGTTATGCACTCCAAGACCAAGCACATACCCATTAAGTACCATTTTCTGCAAGAACAAGTTCTTGAACAAAAGGTTAAATTGGAGTATGTTCCCTCCAAAGAACATGTTGCTGATATATTTACCAAACCACTTCCTAGAGAAACATTTGAATATCTCAGAAAAAAGTTGGGAGTAGTTTCTGCATCATCCTGCTGTTAAATCTAGTTTTTCAGAAGAAGGTTCCTATACACAGGTTTCATGAAGGATAATCGTGTATATACATGAGTTTTTGTGGCTGAAGGAGTGTATATGTTTCTTTGATAGAAAAACAGTGGGTCAGACTCTGACATGAGTGCTCAGTTTGATATTGATGATTGCTTTCTGCTGATATGCTTTGTTCATTGATTTTTATTTAACTGATGAAGATGCCTTGATGAATGGTTTGTTGACAATGCAAAGGTAGCACAGGTTTAGGGGGAGCATTAGCCTTCACAAACATTTTGCATTATTAGCATTATGGTTGCTGATTTCAGCTATGGTTTCAGATATTCATTTTTTTTGTAAATATCTAGGGTGTAATATGTCACCTTTTGTCATAGTTTATTTTCGAATGAGTCCTAGTGGACATATGATGTAATTTGTATCCCCATTATGAATGGGAAGGATGATGTAATAATTTTTATATTTCATCCATGTATAAACAAGTTGATGTATCCCCACTTGGTTGGGTGATTGATGTATGTATGAGTCATTGGTGATAGGAAGGTCATACTCACATAGTTTAGTTATAGAGTCATGTTATTCTTTTGAAAAATATCTTTGCAAAATCTGCATGTACTTAGGGGGAGAATGGATAGCATAGTGTATCTTAAAGGGAGAATATCTTGGTCCGCCCTTTGCCCTTAATGTCAAAGGGGGATAGTATTTTGGTGTTGATTGCTATCTCTAACAATGTCTACAACTTGCAGTAATCAACACCAATATGGTTGCCATCAAGTGTAAAGGGGGAGATTGTTAGCATTATGGTACAAGTGTTGTCCTTGATGGCAAATCTCTCACAGGTCAGCTCAGACTTGATAAAAGGAAACTCACAGTGTAACAAGTCAATTCAGAGGCAACAAGGCATTGGTACAGAAGAACAGGAAGTTGGAACAAAGGTTTACTGATAAGAATCAAGAAGTTGAAGGAAAATGATGTTTTCAGATAGTTTAAGTTGTATATGCAGGTTCACCTTGTCAAAGCGGCATACACACACAAGTTCATAGAACAAAAAGAGGGTATACATATGCACACACTTTCACAAGAGGAAAATCATGTATGGGTTGGAAAATAGAATACCAAGGGTCAATACCATGGTATTAGCCCACAATATTGAGTGGAGTAATGACTATTTGATCCCGTCCAAGAATACCACAGGTTATAAGTGTTGTTTTGGTCTGAGGTATTGAGAAATGCCAAAAACTATATAAGGAGGAGAAGATCAAAGGTCCAAGTGTGCAAGTGAAAGGGTTTCTTAGGAATACTTCTATCTGAAGTATATTTTATGTTGTAGGGACTATGATTATGATATGATTTGAAATATTTTGTGCACCTTGGATACAATGTTGGATTAGGATCATGAGACCTAAAATGAATTATCATTGTATGATATGATATTGGTTGGTCTAGAGCTGATTGCTTATGCATGTTTTATTCTTTAAATGTCATGGTATGGGTATGTCTGAAGTCTGGAATAACAACAAAGTTGTAATTTAATATTTGTAGATCTATACGCTGGTTCATCTTGGTATACACATAGGTTCGACTCTTCCAAGTAGCGTATGAATAAGAAAATCCCGTTGTTCAAAAATGACTGATATATCTTATTAGTGCTGCTGTTTCATTGATGTTTGTCAATGAAGTCTTCTTAGATCTGAAAGTAAATTTGAATGCATAAGGAGTTTGTGTCTGATTGATTGATTGATTAAGTGAGAAGGGTTATCTTTGCTGCTGACTATTTGGATATCTGTAAATTGGCAGTAGATGTTCAGGATATTACTAGTTGGCACATATTTGATTCAGAAGTTTTGATGATTCAATAGTTTGGAGGTATACGTAGGTTTTATTACAGGAAGTAGTGTATACATGCAGGTTGGGTTCAGTAAAGTATCATATACATTTTGATGTATGATTTTTGAGGTTGCAGCTGGTTCTGAATGATGATGTAGGTTTTTGGGTTCAGCACAGTGTTCTGGCGACAGTGATCTGACTATTCATATTAACTGATTGTTGGTTGATGCAGATAGAGTTTGAGCTTCAAAGTTTTTGATGGGTCTAGTGTGAAAATTTTATGAAACAAGGCCTTCATATTGTGTTGTCTTGTACCAGGAGTAGCCAGTTTGAAAATTTATGAAACATGGTCCTTGGAGGAAGAGAGAAGGTTGCAGCCTTCTGTAGGCTGGTGCCTATTTACTAGTAAACATATTGGCTAGTACAAGAGCTAGGGGGTTGTAGCTCCCTTCCAATAGAAGCTAGTTGAGAAAAAGAGAAGGTTGTAGCCTTCTACAGGTGGGTGCCTGCGTACTGATATGAGTCTGTACCAATATAATATTGTAAACAAATTTTCTTTATATTAAAAAGAAGACAGAGACGACAACAATAGGTGGTTTTTATCCCGCATTGGGTTTCCACCTTAAATCTTAGTGTCTTATGTGTGATAGTTTCTTATGTTATTTCTGCACATAGTTATTGTATAATAAAGTACTGATGCACTGGTTAAAGATCAATACATGATGAATTAACTAAATGATAAGTTCTCTGGGTATACGATGGTTTCCTTAATCATAGTTGCGTGCACATGCATTTTCACTTCAATGAAGTAGCGTATATAAATCTGATTGCAAAATGAAAAGTTATTGAATTGAAAATACTGATTCACCCCCCCTACCAGTATTATTTCCAACAAAGTCTGGTTCATGGATCACTAGGCCATGTGTTCTTTATTTCGTAGATCCACCTCACTTTGCTTCGAATCCATTCAACAATCCAACTCAACCAAAACATGAGAACCCCATCACACCATGGCTATCCAGAAATGGAAAGGATAGGATGAAAACACTGTCACACCTGGAAAAACCCACACTATAACAACAATGAACCACATGTAATACCATTGCCAAATACAACAAAGAAAAAACGCATGCAAATTGATACTTGTAAAGAATCTTGTTGTGGTTGCTTGATCCAACTCTTCCTTGCTTGCTCCTTTCTTCCTCTTGCCTTCTTTTCCTCTCTTGATCCAACGCCAAAGTGCTCCAAGAAAACTCTAAGTGTCCAAGAATGAGAGAGATCCAAAAATGAACTGACAAAAAGGTACCAACTAATCCTCAAAATACTTTTTATTAATGAGGTCTCCTAATTTCCATTATTTTCATAAATAATTGTGCCAAAATGCCATTTTTTCTTCCCAAGGCCTTTTCCATTGCCTTTGCCAATTTCCTTAGCCACAATAAACCAATGTACAACCACTAGGATGTCTTTCCCAACATGCAACTCTTAACCCAATTTATGAAAGGAACTTCAAATCCTTGATGCATGAGGAGTAGTTTGATATAAATCTAGATAACTTTATCATATGCTTTAGAGAGGTCAATTTTTATCACTAATCCTTTAATTTTCCTAGTTTTTAAGCCTTGGAGCCCTTCCTTAGCAACCCCAATTGCTTCATGGGTATTCCAACCTTCCAAGAATGCAAACTATTCCTATGATGCATTTTTGGAAAGAATAAACTTTAGCCATTTGCTATGACTTTTGCTATTACTTTATATATGCATTTGCTGGCTTCAGGGTCTTAGAACCAGGTTTAGAGTTAGTCCACGCTAACCAAAAAAACCCTATATTACGACCCTTTTGACAACAATCCACGTAGCACAGAGCACAATCTCACTCGAGGCAATATTGGGGATGCTAGAACCAGGTTTCTGCATCTAGAGGGGATATGTAGTGTGGTTGTAGGGTTTCTTTTAGTTTAGGGCTTACTTAGACCTTCATAAACCGTTAAGCTTATTGTTGTAGTCATAGATTGTTTTCCTACTTAACGGACTTGCGAGCTGTGAGTAACTAGTCTAACATGCATTATTTAATATATAAAATAGTATTTGAACCTTCACGATGTAATTATAGAAGAAATATACAAAAGAGAACCCTAATCATGCAAAAATATAGAAATTATACGAACATATAAAAATACACAGATCTGTTCCAAATTCTTCTTTATTATCTCAAATCTTCACTATTACATTCTTTCTGACCCCGCACACGCAGCTGTAAGGGCATGTGCACATAGCTACAGACTTACCAAGGTCTCCGCACACACAGTTGCAAGAGCCTTTCCCTTCGTCTGAATATAGAAAGATATCACAATTACAGACTCAAAATCATATCATAACATCACATAACATGCATTTCTTTGACATACTAAGGAAACCCTTTATATATCCTTTTACCTTACAATACCATGGTCTGTAAACCATGGGAGGAACTTAAAACGTTCAAATTAATCCCATCCCTTTATAAAATAAGGGGATTTGACCCGCCCTAACACCCCTTTGACTCCTATAACTATGCATGAATTGCGCTCCGCTCCTCAAAATACGGAGACTTTACATGACTTAGACAAAAATTGGACCTAGGGGACCCCTACCCAATAGGCCCCCAAGACAAATATGTGACTCGTCCTCGAGTCACTCAACCGGTACATCCTGAACCTTTTCTTTAAGGCTGCTGTATGCAAACTTCAATGGATGAAGTGTCTCTATGCACTACGCTGCAGCTTGTCGAACTTCCTCTACGAGCTTCTCTATCATCAACCCTTCTTTTGCTAGACTAATCATTCTCTGTGTTTGCTATATGCTCTTCAATTTTCTCTCCAATGTCTGCGAGAGATGACTAACCTCAGCTTGCAGGTTTTAACCCTGTACAGAAATTACCTGCATACGAATTCTAAAACACAGAAAATAAACAATGCGAGAGTATAACACATATAACACATATACACAAAGATTTTCCCCTGGATCCCAAAACTGGGACTACCAGCTTTATTTTTCATTATATTCCTTTCAATGTTACAATACATATTTATACATGCCGAAGCATCCAATACCATGGACCGAAAACCATCGCATCCAAAACCATGGACCGAAAACCATAGGTAGGTTCGCCCAACCTAATATAGGGTCCAAAAAAAAATTTCCCAAGTTGCTGCCCTGGACCCCGTAGAGGGGGGATACCTGCCTCCCTCAAACCCTCTAGACAGGGGGGGCTGTCGCCCCCCCTGTGACCCCCCCACTACACAATCAACGCAATGAAGGGGGGGCTCCACCCCCCCTTTAAACCGTCGGTTCACTACGTAGGTTAGTCATGGAAAGAATATAACACAACCCAACATTCTACCACTTGTTGTTTTCTTTCCATAGGGGGCCACAGGAGAGCTTAGTCATTTCTCCAGCCCTGAAATGCCCATTGTTTCTCTACACCAGGAGAACTTCTCAGAGCTCATAGATTTTGTCAATGCATCTACAGTATTCTTCAAAGTGTCCACCTTTACCAGCAACACCTTTTTGTCTTCTATCATATCCCTCACAAAGTGATACTGAACATCAATGTGCTTTGTCTTTGAATGGTAAGCAGGGTTCTTTGCCAAGAAAATTACACTTTGGTTGTCACAGTCTATCCTTATAGCTCCTTGTACTAACCCTATATTTGAACACAATCTCTGCAACCAAACTGCTTCCTTGCTTGCATGAGTGGCTGCCATGTATTCTGCCTCTGTAGTTGATAGTGCCACTACAGATTGTTTCTTACTCATCTAATTGATTGCACCTCCAAATAGGTTAAACACATACCCACTTGTAGATATTCTCTGATCTAGATCTCCAGCCCAGTCTGCATCAACAAAGCCATGAATATCCAACACTCTATCCAATCCTGGTCTTCCTTGGTAGCACAAACCATAATCACTAGTGCCACGCAAATACCTAAAAACCCGCTTCACTGCTGTCTAGTCCTATTTCCCTGGTTTGACATAAACCTGCTCAATACTCCCACTGCATGTGCAATGTTTGGTCTAGCATAGACCATTGCATACATCAGGCTACCAACTGCACTTGCATATGGAACACGGGACATATCCTCTTCCTCTTCTTGTGTCTTGGGACACTGTTCAGCAGATAACTTTACACCTACAGGAGTAGGAACCTTCACTGGTTTACAATCCTGCATATTAAACCTCTGCAGTATTTTCTCGACATACTTCCTTTGATTTAACCAGAGCTTCCTCTTTGCCCGATCTCTTTTAATTTCCATTCCCAAAATATAGTTTGCAGCACCAAGATCTTTCATGTCAAATTTGGAGGACAATTGGGTCTTCAAATCTTGGATAATTTCTTTCTCATTTCCAACTAGCAACATATCATCCACATATAAGACCAGATAAATAACACGGTCACCGATTAATTTAAAATACACACAGTGATCTGCTTTGCCTCTGGTGAAGCCAAGTCCCCGTATAAATGTATTGAATTTCTGATACCACATCCTTGGTGACTGTTTTAACCCATACAGAGACTTCTTTAACTTGCATTCCAGTTCTTTCTTACCCTTCACTGCAAAGCCTTCAGGTTGCTTCATGTAGATCTCCTCTTCCAGATCCCCATGAAGAAATGCTATCTTCACATCCATCTGTTC
The DNA here is from genome assembly GCA_031772625.1 of Pinus tabuliformis. NCBI lineage: Eukaryota > Viridiplantae > Streptophyta > Pinopsida > Pinales > Pinaceae > Pinus > Pinus tabuliformis. Next base: position 1,928,466,666 of record CM062819.1, read on the forward strand.
TACCTCAAAATCAAAAGTAGCAACAACAGATAAAAGTAATCTAAAAAAAGTTACCTTGGCAACAGAAGAAAAAATATCACCAAAATCAATTCCCGACACCTGGGGATAACCTTTTGCTACCAACTGAGATTTTTATTTCTCCACCTTTCCTTCTGCATTTGTCTTCTTCTTGAATACCCATTTGCTGCCAATGGGTTTCCTTCCAGCCGACAACTCCACCAGTTCCCAAGACTCATTTTTTGTGCAAAGATGCCATTTCATCAACCATGGCCTCTTTCCATAGTTTTCCATCCTCTGAGTCCACTGCTTCCTTCACAGTTCTAGGATCATCATCAGTAAGAGACAAAGCAAAATTTGAACAGAAAGAAGATGGACTATACCTTTTTGGCGGCCTTCTTTCTTGAACTGATCTTCTCACACCCGGAGTTTGTGGCTATTCATCTTCTGATTCCTCCTCTGCTGTAGAGTCTGACTTTTCCTCCTTTAGCTCAAACTCTATCTTCTCAGGTTCCTTTGGTTGGACTTCATGTTTAATAACATCTTTTACCTCTTTGATCACCACATCTCGGCTGTACACAACCTTCCTTGTTACTGGGTTCCAAAGTTTATAATCCTTTAAACCATCCTTATACCCAATAAAGATGCACTTTTCAGATTTGCTATCCAACTTGGTCCATTTATCCTTTGGAACATCCAAATACCCTCAGATGTGAAAGAGAGGGTTTCTTACCAGTCCATACCTCTTGTGGAGTCTTATCTTCCAACGTTGATGAAGGTGACCTGTTGACTAGGTAACATGCAATATCCACTGCCTCCGCCTAGAATTCCTGTCCTAACCCGGCACCACTGAGCATGCTTCTTGCCCTTTCCATCAACGTCTTATTCATTCTTTCTGCAACTCCATTTTGCTGAGGTGTATATGGAGTAGTCTTCTGCCGTGCTATACCACACTTCTTACATAATTCTTCAAATTCCTTGCTACAAAACTCTCCACCATTATCTGTCCCCACCACCTTTATCTTATTCTCTGTCTAATTTTCCACGAGAGCCTTAAATTCTTTAAACCTGTCAAAGGCTTCAGATTTCTTCTTAAGAAAACATATCCATGTATTCCTTGAGAAGTCATCTATAAATGATACATGGTACACAGACTTACCTAGTGATGGAACCTTCACAGTTCCAAACACATCACTGTGCACAAGCTCTAATATCTATTTCGCCCTCTTACTACCAGAGGGGAAACTCACCTGATTCTGCTTCCCATGTACACAATTTTCACAGAAATCAAAATCCAGAGAGCTATTACTCATACCTTCTACCATACCTTTACCATGAAGTATTTGAAGGCCCTTCTCTCCAATATGTCCAAGCCTTTGATGGAACAGCATGGTCTTCTCTCCAGAGACCACTAAATCTTTTGCTCCACTTTCAGGAACCACAGAACTATTGCACCCATCAATAAGAGTGCTACCTTGTAGCTTGTATAGAGTTCTAATCTGAACTCCTTGCATCAATACCAGTGCTCCTTGAACCATGTTGTAGGTATCCTTCTCGAACACTGTTTTTACACCTGCATCATCCAACTTGCTTATAGAAATTATATTTCTAGCCAATGAAGGAATATGTAGAACACCCGGAAGTGTTCTAACCCTTCCACCTTGCAAATTCAACTTTACTTTTCTGCGATGAACAATTCTATCCTTCCTATCATCCCCTAAGAGGACATCACCACCATCGTATTTATCATACTCGGAGAACCACTCTCTATGGGGAGTGAAGTGAAAGGATGCACCTGAGTCAATCAACCATGCCTCATGATCTACATGTGTACTTGAAGAAGCCAAGTACACATCCCCACCTTCATCTGAGGCGTTTTTTGCCTCTACAGAAGGAGCATCATCAGATCCCTTTCCTTTATCAGGAGCTTTAGATTTGCAGTCCCTTTTGTAGTGCCCTTCCTTTCCGCATTTCTAGCACACCACCTTTACAGGTTTTCTTGGAGATTTAGATCTCCCTCTAGATTTAGATCTCCCACTCGATGAATTATTTTTGTTTCTGTTCTGGGACCATCCTCGTACAAACAAGGCATCACCATTCTGGCTCTCCATATTTTTTCGTCTCATCTCCTCCGTCAGCAAGGATGAGACTATTTCATCAAAATGTAAGGCAGTTGCATTGCCACCTATTGCAATAACCAGACTGTCCCACGAATCTGGTAGAGAACACAACAAACTAATGCACTTATCTTCATCTAAAATTTTAATATCAACAGATGCTAACTGTCTTACCACGGTATTAAATGCGTTTAGATGCTCTGTCACCGAGTCTCCATCTTTCATCCTCAGGTTATACAGTTTTTTCCACAAGAACAGTTTTTTCACCAGAGACTTAGATTAGTACAAAGTCCCTAACTTGTCCCACAAAGCATTCGTCGTAGCTTCCCTTGATACATTCATCAATACTGAATCTGAGACACACAATTGTATTGTGCTCTTTGCCTTCTGACCCAACTTCTTCCATTCTTCTTTGGACACTCCCGTTGGTTTAGTACCCAGATCTACCGTGATCCACTGATCTTTATCCACCAACATATCCTCCATCTTGAGTTTCCACAACTCAAAACTCTGACCATTAAATTTCTTGATCTCTATCTTTCCACTGCTCGCCATCTTCTTTCACCACCATAATCGATCTCGCAGATCTCCCACTGAACAGGGTCTACCACAGGCCCAAGAAAAACCCCTCAGCAACAAAGGCGTCCCCTTGAAGCCAAAACAACTCTGGTACCAATTGTAGGTTTCAACCCCGTACAAAAATTACCTGCATACGAATTCTAAAACACAGAAATAAACAATGCAAGAGCATAACACATAAAACACATATACACAGAGATTTTCCCCTGGATCCCAAAACTGGGACTACCAGCTTGATTTTTCATTATATTCCTTTCAATGTTGCAATACATATTTATGCATGCCGAAGCATCCAATACCATGGACCGAAAACCATAGGTAGGTTCGCCCAACCTAATATAGGGTCCAAAAAAAATTTTCTCGGGGCGCTGCCCCAGACCCCATAGAGGGGGGCTACCCACCCCCCTCAAACCACCCTGCGATACCCCCACTACACAATCGACGCAACGAAGGGGGGGCTCTACCCCCCCTCTAACCCCTCGGTTCACTACGTAGGTTAGTCATGGAAAGAATATAACACAATTCGACACATCTACCCAAGGTTGCACCCTCATGGAGATTATCTGTGCCTTCTGACACAACTCATCAATTTTTCCTTTTAGAAGCATTCCCTCCTGAAGACGGGAAAACCGTTGCATAGGTGCTAAGATTCGCGCTGTTGATTTGAGCTCATCGAACTACAATTATTTGTCTTAGAGTTCTGCCTTGATCTTCTACACATGTGGGTCCTCCTGTAGCAAGGCCCATATATCCGTTGTATCCTAAAAAATCTGACCACATTCCTTGACTGAAGTGGCTATTTTTTCCATGTTAGATTTTATTACAACCTCGCGCTACTCTTGAACTTCAGGTGGTGTGGTAGGCTGCAGCTTCATCTAGAGTTCTTTAATTTGCATTTGCAGCTCAAATCTAACTTTGTCCACCTCTGCCTTTGATTCCTTAACCACTATTGCAAGATTTTGAAGCTTCTCTTCTGAGGTTGCCTTTGTCTGGATCTGGAGCTCTAGAAGCTCACTACAAGCTCTAGTAATAGCCTCTTCTAGCTATTGTCTGCATGCAGCTGCCTCATCACGATCCTGTATTGCTTGATTATTCTTGTCGAACATTAGTTGGTTGTTTCTTTTTTCTTATTTTATGACCAACAGAGCACATTGTTCCCGTATCTTCAGTTCGTCAGAGACTCCCTGATGTAACTCATGCAATGTATGAATGGGGAGTGTCACAAGGTTGAGACTCAAATTTTTCCAGTGCTGTGCGTGCTCCTGGTCATCGGTTGTCTCAAAATGTAGAGAGCCCCCTAGTAGCTACATAGCCTGGAGCTCGGATGTGAATTCTGTAGTGGTACTAAATTTTTCCACGCTCGCTTGACCCACGCTCACCTGAGTCACGCTCGCTTGACCCATGCTTTCCTGAGTCATGCTCATTTGAACTGCGCTCACCTAAACTTCTAGCTTCTTGAGGCCATGTTGGAACTCTGTCAACACTACTTTGTACTAGTCTTCAATGTTCCCCATATGTCCTCCATCAAAACTCGGGTTGTGTTTCCTATCTCATCGATGTCCCCCTTAGTGAGGACCATCGACTCTGCGCAAGCGGGTCTGTTTGACTTCTACTTCTTTTGCGCACCTCCAACACTTTAATTCTTCTTCCTTTTCACTATAAATAGGGAATCAAAGTCCTCTGTGTCCACAAAAGGGTCTTCACCACCTTGATCAACCTCTTTGGTGGCTGGTTCCTCCTTTTCAACTCCACACTCATTTTCCTATGTGGTGTTCTTCTCAATTTTAATTGTGACCTTTTGAGGCACCTTCTTTTTATCTGTCGTTGCCGCTGGATTTTCAGTTTGTGCACCTTTAGTGGCTTGCTTACCTGCTCTGGATCTTCTTTATTTAGAGTGTGCCAATTACTAGACCACTTGCTTATTATTAGCAGGATGTCCTCCTCAGTAACTAAGTAGGGCAGCTCATACCATACCTCCTCCAAATATTTCTTCACACGGATATATACATGGTGAAAATATGCTTTAAAGTCGACAATGCTACAATATTCTTGAAACAAAACTGGTGATAGTCATGTCTTCTAGCTAATCAATGTACGCAGATCCATCTCAAATAAGATCCAGAACAATTTTTTCTCTGTAACCCGGGTTGGTTCCTTAGACACCCATGGCAAGGCATACTTCGCAGCCTTGCACACACTAGGGTCTATAGTGGGGAACTATGACTCTTCGGCGTTCTCCTTACTGTCAGTGTGATTAAGAGTAATAACCACACATAGTTGAAATTTCTTCCTATATTCTTACACTTCTCAACAATCATCAAAAAATTCCTGGCATTAATACCCTGCCCCGTTAAAATGGATTAGGTTTGCTGCACTACGTAGTGAAAGAGACAACTAGGGCTAGCACCTCATTTGCCCAACACTTTCTCATTATCTTACCAGCCAAAATGTGTGTGGAAAAACACACAGCCGAATTGCTAAGAGAGATAATGGCATATCCCCGAGATTTGTTAACCAAACTGAAGTCGTTCTTCATCTGATCAACCATATTTTTCTACTGAGACTTCTCAACAAATGCGTCGGTGGGGTTTGCTCCTTGGTGAGGCAATGCAGTGATCCTTCTAATTAACATATCATTAATGGGGATCTTCGTCCTGAGCCACAGACACCCATCATGCACTAATGCCAACAACTAGTGCACACAAATTGTATTTATGTTATTGTGCCCAAAGTGCGTAATATACAACATATTCAACAACCTAGCTCACTGAATTCATGTTGCCCATGGCAGTGGTTTGACCCTTGTGGCTCCATATTCTTCATAGTAAACTGACTTCAGATAATTTTTGGGCTCGAACTGGGCATATTTTCTCTGGTTGTTAAGATCCCAGTCCTCCATGTGTAGTTGTGGTACCCTGGTCAACAAGTGGCCCTCAATCGACACTTCCTCTAGTAACAGGGTTGTAAAGACCTTAAATTTTATAGCATCTGGGTCCCTAGTCACCTTTGAGGTTGGCTTCTGTGATGACATATAGGTTGGAAACTTGGAGATCGGTTCCACCTTGTTTGCATTGATATCCTCTATTCCACCGGCCACTTCTTCTTCATCCAAATCTTGGGGCTTCATAGGTTGCTTTAGCTTATCCATTCTCTCCTAGGTCTATTGTTCTGTGAGGATTTTCTCAGTGATTTCCTAACTAGAGGATTTTGTGGCTTCTTCTGCTTCTTGGTTGTTGCTGCTGTGGCATTAGGCTTTTCCTCAGCAATCTTGGTGTAGTGGCATGCACTGGTGGTGTAGCAGTCATAATGGATCCTAGCCCTCGTCTAAGAACCTCTTGCTCAATATCCTCCCAATTCCAACCAAACATGCAGCAGAATGTTCGGCTCACACTTAGGTGAAAAATTACACTTTGAATTCTCAACAAGAAAAGTGTCCAAATGTGGAGTGGGGTGCCATATTTATAACCTTTTTCAAATTCAAACTCCTCGATCTCCTTCAGATCCTCCTCATAAATGTGAATTTAGCGGAAGATTTTCCCAAATATGCTCCTTAAATGCATTCCCCCCGCTCCTTTTAATGGTAATTTCTTTGTCAACTCAACTGTAGCAACCTCGATAGTCATATTCTGGGCGAAATATGTCAGACCCTTCCCTGTAGCACAGTTACCCCTTCTTCGTCGTAACTTCCTCCATCTATGCCATCATCCTGAATACTACGCAACCCTCTCTCTTCGAAAAATTCCTTCTTTGGAAGATTACTTTATAGTCTCGTGCTTCCGTCCAACTGCCTGTAGCACTAAGAATTTGTTTCATCCATATAGTCATTGCGTAGTCCCAGGGATAAAATCGTCCCTGTAGATTTTCAATCTATTACCATTTACTCGTCCAACAAATAATTCTCCATTCAATTTTGTGAGGTGAACTACACCACCATATGAGATATCCCTGATAACGTATGGTCCTAGCTAATGGATCCCAACCTGGGTCTAAGCCCCTGAAGCCAAAAAATGGTAGCTCGAAAACGGAACCATTTTTTGGCTTCAGGGGCTTCGACCTAGATTCAAAATTAATCTTCACTAACCAACAAAACCCTATACTACCAACCCTTTCGAAAACGATCTGCGTAGCGCAGACCGCAATCTGACCCAAGGCAATATTGGGGGATGCTAGAACCAGGGTTCTGCACCTAGATGGGCTATGTAGTGTGGCTGTAGGGTTTCTTCCAGTTTAGGGCTTAATCTAACCTTCATGAATCGTTAACCTTATTGTTACAGTCATAGAGTGTTTTCCTACTTAACAGACTTGCGAGCTACACGTAACTAGTCTAACATGCATTATTCATCATATAAAACAATATTTGAACCTTCACGATGCAATTACAGAAGAAATATACAAAATAGAACCCTAATCATGCAGAAATACAGAAACTATGCGAACATATAAAAATACACAAATCTATTCCAAATTCTTCTTTATTATCTCAAATTTTCACTGATACAATCTTTCTGACCCTGCGCATGCAGCTACAGGGGCCTGCACACACAACTGCAGACTTACCAAGGTCTCCGCGTACACAGCTGTAGGAGCCTTCCCCTTCGCCCAAACATAAAAAAATATCACAATTACAGATTGAAAATTATATCATAACATCACATAACATGAATTTCTTTGACTTATTAAGGCAACCCTTTATATATAATTTTTCGTTACAATACCATGGTTCGCAAACCATGGGAAAAACTTAAAACATTCAAATTGATCCCATACCTTTACAAAATAAGGGGCTTTGACCCACCGCAATGCCCCTTTAACTCCTAGAACTTTGCGTGAATCGCTCTCCACTCCTCAAAATGCGGAGACTTTACATGACTTAGACAAAACTTGGACCTAGGGGACCCCTATCCAACAACAGTTGCATAATGATATAGGCCTGGAGTCATCAAAGGATTGTGGGGCATTCGATTTGGTTATCAGGGAAATAAAGGTAGAGTTAAAAGAATCTAACATCTTCCTAGATTGTCGAGAGTCCTTAACCACCCTTAAGATATCTTCCCCAAGAATATCATAAATCCCTAGAAAAAATTCTATTGACCAACCATCAGGGCCAAGACTTTTATCCTTCTAAACATTATGAAGAATATTTTGGAATTGACATTTGTCACATATTCCATAAAACTTTGGTTGTTTTCAATGCATGAGGACTGAGGAAAAGACTGGGCCAAAAGGATTACTTCAACAATGGAAACCTCTTGGGGGGCCTTATATATAGGGTTAGTAAAATGATTTTTTCCCATCATAGTAAGCTCCTCGAATGATGAAGATTTACCCCCATTTGAGTCATCTAAAGCCCATATAGTGTTATGAACTCTGCATCCCTTTGCAAAATTCGGAGAAAACTTCATGTTTTTGTCACCACTCTTTATCCATATGCCCGTACCTTTTTACATACACATCTACTCCTTTTCTACCATAATTCTCCTTTTGATAGGCTCTAAATGAATGATCCTCTATTTAGATTCCTCATACAAATAACCCCCCCCCCCCAATCAGGAGCTTCCATAAGCCCCAACTCTTCTTATAACGCTTCAATCTCTTCCTCCTCCCTCTATATTTTAAGGGTGGACCACTGCATCATATTTTTTTAACCCTTTTTGAGATTTTCAGCAAAATGAACTGCCACAGGCACATCCCCAATATAATTATAAGGAATCTAATTTTTAGAGACCATATTATGAAAATATACATGTTTTAACCATGATTTCATTTGAAAGGGATTCCTAGTTTGTTGAAAACCCCTTTTAGTTCAGGAAATATGGGGTCATGATCAAATTATCCACCCACTCCAATCCATTGTCAAAACATAGGGGTCCTTTCTAGAAGAGGCTCTACAAATAGGAATTGATCTATCCACCTAGAAACTACTGCTTCCCCATATCTCTTATTTCTCCAAGTAGGATTATACTTAATTAGATCCACATCACACAGTTTATGCTCCTCTAGGAGGTGATTGAAATAGTCAGAAAGGGAGTCCACATGAGCATGAGGACCCCAAATTTCAGAATCTTTGAGTGAAAAGTTCATATCCCCACTAACCACTAAATGATCAACTTTCATAAAATATCTAGCCATTAACAAACCCTAGAATTCCATCCTTTCTTGGCATGGCCCATAAATGTTGATCACCTTAAGGTCTTTCCTTATCAAACAAAAAATATATTGGCTCCTAGAACCATATAAGTTCCCCAAGTGGCTATAATCTTAATTTATTTTTGGTTAAAACCAACATCCAACCCCCTTGATTTACCTTTTGCATCAGAAGGCACAAAAATCAATCCCGGAAGCAAAGAATCCCAATCTCCAACAACCTTATCCCCATCTCCTAAAGTTTCTTGTAAGAAAATAATATCTAAATGTTCATAATTGATAAGTCTCCTAAAAGCCAATGTTTTGGATAGAATAGCTAGGTCTCGATAGTTTTAAGAAAGAAAAATCATTTGGGAAACTACCCAAGGGCTTGCGTTATCTAAGCGCCCCAATAATATACCTCTGCTTGCCAACCACAACATCCATATTAGCCTTTATTTTTCCCCTTCAAATGAGAGATTTTCTTCCTTGCAAGTGTCTTCTTGGCTTGATTGGGGAAGAAGGGCTAAGGCCTCCCATGCAAGAGTTGGAATCCCCTTTTAAATTTTAGACCAAATATTATATCAAGTGATAGATTTAGAAGGAATCTCAATAGCCATGGAAGAGATAGATTTCAAAGAGGGGAAACAAGGGAGGGTGTGGGGGAAAGGACAAGAAACAAGAGCCAACTTGAGTAATGAAAGAGTAACATATGATAAATACTGAGAATGTGAGAGATAACCCAAATACATATCTAGTGAGATAAATGAGATAACTAGACATATAAAATGGAGATAAAGAGAACCATACCTAGAGGGGAGATTCTTGGCCTTCGAGAGTATCATGCTGCCCTGATTTTGCTGACACACCACCCAATACCTCTAGGCCCCCATCCATCGAATGCGGCTATGTAGTATTATTTTGTTTCACCTAGGAACGGATTTCCTCCGCTTGACAACCTTTCTCTTCTCGCTTTGCCCCACTATTATCCTTTGAATGCAAACCCATCATCCCTTTCTTGCTTGAAAAAGGAAGTGAGTAGTCCTTCATGATGTGTTTGTGTCTGTGACATCTACGACACATGAAGGGTATTATTTTGTAGTCAAAAATTTGTCTCTAAGTGAAACCCTGATAACTTAGATCCAATTATGAAAATAATCCTTCTCATGAATCCAAGTTTACCAATACCCTTGCCATGTTCATCTTCCCACTTGTTTCATAAGACATGTAGGCCTCCACAAATGAACCTAATTTATTCCCAATAATCTTGAAGACATCCATTGAACAAAGCTGTGATGAGAACCCAAGGAGTCTTACCCACATTAGGGCACTATCTAGTTTCACATGATTGACGTCAAATAATGGGTTCCGCCATTTCATCATCACTGAAGAAGAATCTATGCTCCATGTTTTTCCAAGGATCCAACTGGCCACATTCGCTAAATTGAATTTGAACATGAACCAACCACAAGAAAAGGTACTTACCTTAGGAGATTCATTCAACACTTTTCCCCATTCCTTTTCAATCTAATCGCATAAGAACTCCACTAAAAATAACTTACCTCTAGCCTAACTCACCACCACCTTTTCCAACTTCTCCATAACTTAACCTAGCTAAGCATCGTCCCTAAGCACCAAGTTTTGGTCATCACATTTGATTTTTTCACACTTTCCTTTCTTTCTTTTTTCCTAGGATGATAATGGCATTCTGAAATCTCCTGAGCCCTTAGGGTTTCCACCTATTGTTCATACCAATATCCAATACCTTGAGGCCTACTATTTTCCCCTTCAGGAATAGAGAGGAGATTATTTGCCCCCCCCAATAAATTCCCCCCCAAGCCCTTGGGAATGATTGATTAACAAATCTTTCCCCAACCTTTACTCCAATCTGTTATCAAACCCTCCACTAAAATTTTCGTCAAGAGGACCTACCACCTAAGAAAAGATAATGCCTTCCAATTCCATCCCATTCCATACTAATAAATACTTTAAACAACATACCAAGACTGCTCAACACATAATGTTGGAGCTGAGGCACTAACTCCCAACAATCTTTGGGACCCAAATATTGACGACAAACTCTGATCTTGTTTGGAAGAGAAACTAAGAGAGGTGACAAAAAGGCCATAAGACACTACTGTCTCTTGAAGCTAAAATTCTACATTATCTCCCAAGTCCAAAGAGCTAGTTGTGCCCCATGCTTCCACCTCATGTGTCTGAAGTGGCATCTTCGACCAAATAGGGTCAAAATCATTGGGTTCAAATGAATAGTCCACCATTTCCTCTATCCTACCAATACCCTCAACTAGAGAGCAAGTGTTTTAACCACTAACATACAAATAAACAACTTGCAGACAAGAGCTAGTCGTTGCTTGTAGCTCATTAACAATTACTTTTGAAAGACTCTAACATTCCCCCATCACAACGGAAGAAATCCTCATTGCAGATCCCACTGGTAAAATGGACCTTAATTGATAGATAATATTTATATTATATATATTTCACATTTCTTTATTTAGAAATATTTTTATTTTTAATTATATGTTTATTGATTAAAATTTATTAAGTTTTTATATCTTTATTAATTATGTTTTGAAATATTATGGTTACGTATATGAGTAATTATTATTTAAATTTATTTTAATGTGATATGTATATCATGATTTTTAGCTAGAAAAAAATGTATCCATTTATACACTCAAATATACATTTTAAACAACTTAAATTCATGATATCATAAAAAATTGCATCCCTCCTGAAAAATTCAAAAACTTTAAATATTTACACTCATTTACATATATTATTATTATTATTATTATCCAGTTTTAAGGTCACAACCAAGCCAGATACCGAATTGATGAGTGAGACCCCTTCTTTGTGGGGCAAAAGACCTAACCCACCTCACTGCAACGATTTGACTGCTAAGTGTACGAAGGCATACATACTCTATCCCCCTCCAGTTTTGAACCTGTGGCCTCTTAGGAGGAAACACATGCTCTTAACCATTAATACCACTCCTCCCCCATACTACTACTATAACCCCTAATTGAACCATGTGGCCCCATACTACCACTATAACCTCTAAATTAACTACTCCGCAACACATGACCACGGATAAAACATAAATCTCATAACACTTCATTCTCACAACCATCATTAATTGAAGTGGGCCTAAAAAAATTACTATAAATTAACTTATTAAAATTATTCATTTATCTCCATGGATAAAAATAAATAACATAAAATATGAATAACAATTAAAAGTCATTTTCCGTGTGTGAAAAGAAAAGAGATAAAATTTAAAATATATATATTTTATTTTATCTTATTCATTTTATAATTTAAAAATAAAATTGATTTTTGGATTATGCAACTTGTCAAAAGATTGCAATTTACTTTGTTTGGGTCAATTCAGCTTATAATTGGCTTTCTAAATTGTCGGGGAAGAAATATATGAGTATCCAAGGCAACCTACATCATTCCAAAATATTTTAAAATATTTTAATATGAGTTTCCAAGGCAACCTCATATTTTAAAATATTCCTTTCCTTGTACTTTTCTATAAAGCATGGAAAGATTGAGAAAGACTCGAGTAAATAAAGAAATGGAATATTATAGAGAGGAAATAAAACTTTTCGAGCGTTGAAAGCAACACGAGGAAAAATGGTAATTATCTTTCAGGGTGGCATGGTTAAAATATAAAGGTAATATTATAAAGAGGAAATAAAACTTTTTCGAGCGTTGAAAGCAACACGAGGAAAAATGGTAATTATCTTTCAGGGTGGCATGGTTAAAATATAAAGGTAATATTATAATATGTTTTTTCTTTTCACTAAAACATGAGGCATTACTTTTTTTGTTTTGTTAATTATTTAAATAAAATGGAACCATATCATAGTGATTATTTCCTCATATTTTAAAATATTCCTTGTACTTTTCTATAAAGCAGGGAAAGATTGAGAAGAGTAAATAAAGAAATGGAACATTATAAAGAGGAAATAAAACTTTTTGAGCCTTGAAAGTAACGTGAGAAAAAATGGTAATTATCTTTTTGGGTGGCATGGTTAAAATATAAAGTTAATATTATAATATGTTTTTTTTTTTTCCATTAAAACATGCGGCATTATCTTTTTTGTTTTGTTTTTTATTTAAATAAAATGACAACTTAATATAGAATTCATATAATTAGTTTAAGTAAATAATTTTTGATTTACTATGTTTCAAGAGATTAAATTTTTTGAGATGAAAATATCTTTTAAAGTAAAAAAAATTTTTAATCTTTTTCGGAATTTAAGTAGATCTAGAATTAAGATGAATTTATATTAGTATAATATATATACTTGACATTGAAATAATTTTTTTATAACATTACATTTAGTTATTTTTATTATTAATATTTTCTAAAAATCTAACAACTATAAGCCCAAAACTTTTCACATAACATTACTAAGTAAAAATAAATAAAATTGTTTACTGCACCCTCACTATTTATTAATAAATTTTATTAATATATGGTGCAGATTATGTACTACGGACAATGGTCAAATTACTACGCATGTCATTACTAAAATCTTCAACATTTAAATGCAAGATTTGTGTACTGTGGTATTGGACTACGGGATGTCATTCCAATTTATGTATCAATAATAACCCGATTCCAGGGTTGGAAGCATGGTAGGTAAACATTCAAAGTTTAATTATCCCCAACCATTTTTTCAGAAAGAAAATCAGAATAGTATTATATTAAGAAGATATAATAATCGATTACATGACAGCATTCAGGACTTTAAATGTAGGAAATACCAGGAGCCTGGATCAAGCTGAAAACTGGGACATAGTCGAAGATATGCAGAACAATATCATATGCATAGACCTCGTAAATAAAAAACAAGAACAGGTTGTCTTCCAAGAAAGGAAAGGATCAGCATAGATCAGAGCCATCATTGAGTAGGCTGGAGAATAGCTGTAATGTGCACCAATGTGGAGGAGATAGGAGTCATGGAGTCCTGAAAAATACAGGCATTCCTCCACTTCCAAAGGCACCAACATGTGGCGATAAATAAGGAACGCCATTCAGGGCGTTGGGTACTCCACCACTTAAAAGCCTCATGAACAGAAGAGAATACCTGAAGAGAAAAACCATGAGATGAAGAGAGCTCATGCCAGATAAGAGCTGATGCAGGGCACTGGAAAAACATGTGGAGATTGGATTCAGACGCTTGTCCACACATTACACATCTGCTAGGTCCAGACCATCCTTTCCTTCGGAGGACCTCCCATGTGAGGTTCCGGTTGAAGAAGACCAGCCAGGAGAATAAAATTGCCTTGAGCGGGCAAGCTGCTTTCCAGAAAATAAAAGGGAAGATTGGAGTGGGCTGAGCCAGAAGATTTGATGAGGCGACTTCATATAAGTCCTTGACACAAACTGGAAGAGATGAATTCTGCTTAGACCATGACAATACATCAGAGGAACCTGTCTGCTTGATTCCGATGTCGGTGAAATACTTAGTTGCCAGCTCCCAAGACTGTCGCAGCTGATGAGGCAGACCAAGTGCATCGGCGTCCTTCCAGATTGGCAAGGAGGAAGACCACGACGATATCAGTTTATCCCAAGTGAACAGACCCCGGGAGTGAAAAACAGCAAGCAAATCTGGGGTGAGCTTTTCTTCCAGGCCGAGTACAGTGGGATCAATACCAATGAGGATGTTGGAGCCAGTAGAGAAGTGCCATCGGAGAAAGGCAAAAAAGAGGTCCTTTATCTTTCTAAATCCAAGCCAAATAGCGGAGCCTTTTTTTGTGCCAAGGGACTTTTCCCTGAACCAGTAAACTATGGGCCGACCCTTTAAATATTTCTGATTAATAATATCACTCCATATACTGTTACCGAGGACACCTCTGTGGAGAGAGTTGCAGAGAAGGGCCTTGCCGAATGACCGCTGATGCAAGAGACCCCATCCGCCTGCCCTCTTCGGCCTGGAAATTAGATCCATGTTTGCCAGGTGAATTTTTGAAAAATGAGAACGCCCACCCCATAAAAAATTTGCTGATAAGGAGACCATTTTCCGGACTATAGCAGTGGGCAAGAAGAAGAGGTGCGCCCAGTAGATCGCAAGCTGGGAGAGAACAGATTGGAGCAGGATGAATCTGCCGCCGAGGGATAAAAAGCGCAGCTCCCATCTTGAGATTTTCTTGTAAAACCTGTCGATCAGCCAGTCCCAATCCTGGATGCTGTACGCATTAGGCTTGAGAAAGAAGCCCAGGTATTTGAAGCCTCCTTTAATTGTTGCCAATTGGACACCAAAGAGATCAGCAATCCATTGCGCCATCATCACATTTGAGTCGTTATGATATAGTGTGGATTTGGCTCTGTTAATGATTAATCCCACTGCAGATTGAAATTTCTGAAAGATACCTGAAATACATAACCAACTGGATTTGCAAAGCAGAGCAAATATTAGTATGTCATCGACAAACAAATTATGGGAAAGAAAGATATTCTTGCAGATCTTAATCGGGGCACATCGATGCTCGGCCACTGCATGGTTGATCTGCGAACTGAGGGTGTTCATGACTAAAATGAAGAGAAGAGGGGAGAGAGGACATCCTTGACGGAGTCCTCTTTCAGCTTGAAAGGGAGGTGAGGGGGATCCATTTATGATGACGGAGTATTGAACGTTCTCAACGCAGGCCATCACCCAATTGATGCCTTGAGTCTTCAGACCGATTTTTGCTAGAAGAATGCGGAGGAACCCCCAGTCCACACAGTCGAACGCCTTCTCCAGATCAACCTTGAAAACAGCTGCATCAATATTTTTTGTTAAGACAGAGAACAAGCATTCTTGGGCCGAGGCGACGGCATCTAGAATATTTCTGTGTTTTAAGAATGCATATTGATCCCTGGTGATGAAAGAGTTGAGGACCGGCTTCATTCTCTCGGCAATGATCTTTGAAATAACTTTGAAGAGGATATTGCACAATGCAATTGGCCTGAAGTCTGCAAAAGAATCAGACTGTTCCTTTTTAGGAATTAGCGCTATAAAGGTTGCTGTGAGAGCACTGTTGATATTCCCCGACATACGGGTTGCGTCGACCATCCCCAGCAGATCATCTTTGAACATGTCGTAGAAGTGTGAGAAGAATTCTATTGGCCATCCGTCTGGCCCAGGACTTTTGTCCTTTTGAAACTTCTTAATGACTTCATGGATTTCCTCTTCCGTGATGGCCTTGAAGAATTCTGTGTTGGCAGCTTCATCGAACATGACAGGAACCCGGTCGATCATCCAAAGAACATCATTAATCTCGCTAGATCTTCTCCTGTATTGCTTCTGGAAAAATTTTGTAGCCTCCCTCTCAATTGCTTGTTGTGAATAAACAAAGCCTCCGGATTCGTCCTCGATCTTCCATATCGAGTTCCTGTGCCTGCGAGCATTAGCGAAATTATGGAAAAATCTGGTATTATGATCACCCTCATTGAGCCAGAGAGCTCGGCTTTTGAGTCGCCAAGATGATTCTTCATTAAGCAGCAAAGCCTGTTTCATTTTTTCCAAAGAATTAAGATGAATTTTTTGGTCGAAAGGCATAGAGTCGAATGGAACCGAGCCAGATATAATTGATATCTCCGTCATTATATCATTAAGCGCCTTTTTATCAGACCTCTTCTTTTTGATAATCCATTCTTTTGCAGATTCTCTCAGCGAGTGCATTTTATCACGAAAGGTAGAGAAAGATGTTCTCTCGACCTGCTTTAATTCAATCCATTTTTGTTTTATGAGGGCATTGAACGATTCGTCCTTTAGATAGGTCCTGTTAAACTTGAACGAGTACCCCAGTTTGTGATCCAGGATCCTCCATTCAAGGAAGATGGGTCGGTGGTCTGACGTATAGTCATTTCCAGTGCTTGCCGTCGGCATACCCCATTGATCAATTATGCTGGCGTTAATGATAAACCGGTCGAGGCGTTTGGCTATGAATCCCGGTCCAGACCTGCAATTATTCCACGTAGGAGCCAACCTTTTAGGAATTACATCAATCAAGTTCCTTTTGAGGAATTCCGAACGAAGTCTGTCAGCGAAGGGATCGGACTTCCTGCAGTTGCCCCAGCGTTCGTTTGAATTCAATGCTATATTAAGATCCCCTGCAATCAAAAGAGATTCGATGTCAAGGATTTCAGATGCAAACAGAGACTCCCAAAAGGATGATTTGTTCCTGTAAGGCGCGTAGATGTTCAAAATATTTAAGATCTTTGGATGACCCCTGACCAGAGCAGAGATAAGGATGCCTGCACAGCATTTGTAGGCCTTGGCTTGGACTCTGGATGGATCCCACATGACTGCCAATCCTCCCGACAATCCAACAGCATCGGAAGCAACGATATGCCATGATGGAAACATCCTTCGGAAGAAGGCTATGGAAGTCTGACTAGAGTGCATGGTTTCTTGAATAAAAATGATATGAGAGTGGGCGGATAAGAAAATCTGTTTGAGTGCCAGAAATTTAGGAGCGGCGCCCAAGCCCCTGATATTTAGAGAAGAGAGAAAGGTCATTTGGAAGGTTGGCCAGCCATACATGCTCTAAGAGGCTGAGACGAAGGAGACTCAGAGATTGGAACTTCAACGAGAGAGAGGTTGGATACGCCGAAGTCAGAAACAGTAGTCCTACCTCTAAAATGTCGGGAATCCCCTTTCTTTTTTTTCCTGACAGTGATGTTCTTAGCTGAGTTTGGGCTAATGGAGGGGAAGGAGGGCTTATGTATAGTTAGGGGTTCAAGGATCGGCGGATTCCTGTGAAGGAGGAAGTCGATATCGCTGTCTGGTCTGTTTGTAGGCGATGCATGCGGGGAGTTTACAGGTGTGGGCGTGGGCATAGGTTCCTTGCCTTTGGGTTGATGAGCGGGAGGCGTGACTGTAGGAGGGGTTGAAGAATTGAGGATAATGGGGCAGGACCCCACCATAAAGTCGCCCTTATCCATGGGGGAAGGGGAGGGAACCGGGCTGTCATCAAAAGGCTCAGGGATGGACGGACGATTCAATATCGGAGAGGGCGGATCATGGGACAAGGCCTGGGCAGAGGATTTATTCTGGGAGGGCACTTGATTGAGAAAACCTTCTGTGTCTTCCGCCTGAGATTCCACAACAGTGACACTGCCTTTCCTGAGAGAAGAACGTTTAGTTTTCCTTCTATAGTGGTGCCTGCAATTATTAATAAGATGACCTGTGCGGTGACATAGAGAACACCGGAAGGGAATTCCCCAATAGTCTAATCTTTGGCAAATTGTAGAGCCTTCCCAAGTGATCTCAATTTGCTCCGGGTAACCCCCTTTGTAGGGCTTTTCTATCAGAACCCAAGCGATCCTCTTATCTTTCTCTCCTCTGACCCATGGATCAACGTAAACAGATTTCCCGACTGAATTACCTATCGCCATAAGAGTCTCCACAGACCATAATTCCAGCGGTAAATTAGGGAGTTTGACCCAGATCATGCAATTTGATGGAGTATTTTTGAGAGGGTCAAAGCCCATATACCATCGAGATAGAAACAAGAAGCTCCTGCCTACAACCCATGGCTTATTGAGGATCATTTCTAGATCGGATGTCTTTTGAAAGTGAAAGGAAAACCAGTCTTTCATCAGTCTAGAAATGATTGGGGTGTAACCAATCAGAGGGAGCCATTTAGAAGACAACCATGTTCTCATCTCGTCCTCAGCCATCTCTGGGAAATGCCATTTTCCAATGAGAGCGAGCTTCTGGAGGCTGTCAATGCGAGCAGACAATGTTGCACCAGAAACAGAAACCGCTTGAGGGGGAGGAATAGTTTTGACCGGATTCCATGATTGCTTTGAGCGGTTCCCCTTTTCTTGTTCACTGCTGCCTGATGGGGGAATGGGGCCATTTCTGGGCTGAAGCAACATCTCGTCCACCGTGGCATGCCAGGTCGGATTAATGACCGCCGATTCACGTGCCATCTCCGCCTCAATGGCAGCCGAGAAAAGTGCCCTCGTGGACGGAGAGTCACCATCAACCGACATAATTGAGACGGATGGGCTGATGGAAATAAGTCAGGCAAACGGTACTAGCAGCTACAGATGAACCTGGATAGAAAGATCACTGGATGGAATAATCTATAGGAAAAAGTACCGCCCAGAGGGTTCCAATAGATTTAGTCAGAGCAGCAAGATTTAGAATTAATGATATTCTGGATGAGAGTACCCCGAGCCCCAAGAAGGAAACTATAAGGACACGATTCTAGGATCAGCTTGAAATAAATGGATGACAGGGGAGAGGCAATATAACCGTCAATATGTCATTTTGCCTGGAGACGAGAACCTTCAATGCAGAGAAGGACAGCAGAATTACACTCCTTGAAGTAAAAGCAACATTAAGTGGACTGAAATCCAATTTGAAAAAAAGACCGGCAACAATCCGGCAGAGAATTCCGGTAGGAAGGCCTACCGCCAAACTCTGTGAGCCAAAGGGATTCGAACAGGGGATGGATGGCAGCGGACAGAGCTGAAATCTATGGGATGGATCACTATGTTTCTCTAGTCCTGTGACTATGAAGGCTTAAACAGTAAGCCTAAACAGAAGCCTTAAAGCTTATGCTTCCATCTGACTGTTGCAATCGAAACAGCAACAAAAGATATGGATGACACACCACCATTTGCCAATGCGGAAGCGGATATCTGAGCAAGGACTGTAGACGTAGAAAGATGCTCGAATTCTATTGAGAAAAGACTTCAGCATGTTATTGAGCATTCGACGTTCTGCCTGTGTAGCATCAGACTTATCCGGGAAAGTAACATGCCCAGCATCTATTCACATTACTATTTTAATGAAAAAACAGAGGAGAGAAAGCGATACTATTGAACGAGAGCGCGGTTGACGGAGCCGATTCTCGTTGAACAGGTGTCTGAAACTATTACTCTCCTCCAATCCCTGCATTACGCAGTTTTTCTAATGCCTCGTTGGCTGCTGCTCCATGCTCCATGCTGTGGATTCACCTACAGCTCTAGGGAAGTCCTAGTTGCTACGTTGAGAAAAGCATTGATAAAGTTTACATTCCTCACTGGAGCGAATCGCTTGGTAGTGAATCAGTGCAGATTTTTCTAGATTTTCTTCAATCTTCGGTGTTGTCATAAGAGGTACAGGATGACACCTGCTCAAATATCCATCATTCAATCATAGGGGTTTTGATGAACAGTCCAGATTGTTTCCAAGCAGTTAATGGTAACTACCCTGTCCTCAGTCCCGCAGCCACATTCTCTCCTCTACTCCTTATAGATTTCCTCTGCAACTCCTCCTTTGGCAGACCAATATACCTGGTAAATGATTCAACCCTAACCTCTCTAGTTTTTTGATACCATTATACTCGTTGTGTTTCCTGATTGGGGATTCCTCGGTGCTACAGGTTTCTCATCTATGGCAGTCACCGACTACAGGGTGAACTCGACTCCACCGTCTTCTTCATAGGTGAGCTGGAGACTTCGTTGTTTTGGTTTCCTTTCATTGTAAGGTCTAATTAGAGAGTTAAGGGTCTGATTTTGTCTGTCTCCAGGGCGTGAAGGCTTGTTTGAAGCACATCTCACCTACAAGTTTTCAACTTGTTTCTAACCCCATTTTTTTTAAAACGAGAATTCCCTTACGGTTTAACATAGATTTCTACAATTTCACTTTGTTTGTATGGAAGGCATGGAAGGGTCCGACCTCTTGCTTTCCTTCAAATTTTTCTCTTATGACTATGCCTAAGATATTGGATTACCACTTGTTCTAGGTTTTTACCCATAAATCCTTTTTCTTGTCCAAGGTTTCTTCTTAGGTTATGGCCTAGGTTATGAGCCCAACCTGCTAATTGATAATTTCACTGGTCAAATAGTTTGGTCTATCGACTAGCATTGTGGATTTATTTTCTTAAAGAACTATGATGACATTTATGCAAGCTCAACTCGGTTTCCATATTTTGTAATTAAGGGTTTGTTTCATAATTAAGGGAATTCTCATTTTTGGATGTTTATACAAGATTTCTAGCTCTATAATTTATTTAATGATTCCTCCTTGTTGGGATTCCTCTAATGAAAAGTTCTTGGATCATAGAAATTTGTAACTACTGGAGGAAATATTTTCCAGTTAGCCATGAATTATGTATTGCATGTCTATACTGATCATTTCTATCTGGGTGAATGAATGACTGTCAGTCTTTTGTTAATTAATTTTTTTTCGTGTTTTGTCATGCTTGAACTTAGTTCACTTACTAACTATGGTAAAGCGTTTAATTGATGCATGATTCTTTATGTTCATCATTTTTAATAAACCATGGTTAATTTACTCTAGTCCTAGAGGCCGAAAGTTATGCTAGGCCCAATTTATGGATTGCTTTCCTTAGTTTTATTTTCCTTCCAATATTATCAGATTTAAGAGGAAGGGACTATTCCCTGTGGGCTCATGAATTGCATGGGAGAACTAATCCTCTCTGGTTTCACCGCTACCTATGCTATAGTAATTGCCAGAACCCTACATGATATGCACAAGATTGATTTTTTTATATCTACTTCCTAGAACAGATTTCAATACAACACCTGTTGGTAAGAGTCGAGGAAACTATACTATTCATTGGCCTCTTTTCTATCTATTTCACATAGACTTATCTAGTTCTCATCTAGAAATACCAAATATCAGTTAATTAAATAATTCTATCTTCCATTCAAGGTTTTATAGTGTCCTTCTTAGTCAAGTACTCGTTTTTTTCCTATACTGATCAGCACTAACCTATGTCTGATTCAAATCTTTTCATTTCTGATATGCATTATAAGAACATATATACCAAATGTAAGAAAATGGTTCTTACTAAAGACAACAATACCTTCTGTACCGTTATTCATTACTCAAAATCATAACTCATGTTAGGTTCAATTTAAACTAAACATGAACAACTATTTACTTAAAATAATGATGCTTCGTACACCAGCCATCACTACACATAGGAAGAACATATAACCGATTTAAATTAAATAGAAATACTTATCCGTCTTCAGTAAACTATGTTAGAAAATTAGAACCAAGATGGGACTTTGTTAACCTCCTAACATATGAGACTGTAAATTACATCTAGGTCTCCCCCCGAGCCTCTTAAGTTCTCAAACCTAGTCATGACAACAACTTTTATGAACCTCAGGACTCCAAGTCCAATTCAAAAATATTTCTTAAGAGTTTCAACTGACAGCCACCAGCTCAAGAAGACCCCTCTGTAGTATTACTGCTGCATTCTGACAATGTCCTATCAAAAACATATTCTCTCTTTTTTTCCCTTTTCCCTCAGTTACACATCTATTTTTCCAACAAAAAGATTTCCTTTTGATCTTTCCAGGAAAATAAAGGAGTAACTGTCTAACCTCTTTGGAAACTTAATATTTTCTTTAGATTCTTTCTTTGGTCCTTTTATCTGACCAAGCATAACTGTCTTTTTTTTCTTTAACACACAGTAAAATAATAATTAATGCATTTTTACTTGTAAGTTCATTTAACACAGTAAAAGAAAAATTAAATAAAAACTATTTACATGGCTAGGGGTGTCACATCCCCCCCCCTTAAACAAAACATCGTCCTCAGTGTTTATTTGTGCCCTCGGAACATGTCAGTGTATGATTCCCGCATCCAGCCTTCATCCTCCCAGGTGGCCTCTTCTAGGCTAAAGTGCTTCAACTGCACTTTAACCTGGGTAAAAACTTGCTTTCATAGCATTGTTTCTCTCCAATCGAGAATATGTAGAGGCTCTACCATGAATTCTCCGTCCGATTCTACCCATCCACAAATCATAATTGTTATTACTTATAAATTTTTCTAAACATTTGCATGGAATCAAAAGAATTTATTTACTAACTCTTTACCTGAACTTCTTGTCAGTTAATAATATGTTTAGGGTCATACACATATCTCTTTAACAAGGAGATGTGAAACACATTATGGACTCACATATAACTAGGTAATGCAAGTTGGTATGAAACTAGTCAGATTTGTTATAAGACTTGGAAGGGTCCACAATATTGAGGGGACAATTTTGCGCATCCTTTCCATTATAGGACACTCTTATTTGGCTTTACTCGAGCATATAAATGATCCCCCACTAGGAATTCTCTATAAGTCCTTTTCTTATCTGTTACACAACATTTTGTCACTACCCCTGTACTCCCCGTTCCATGATCCTGGAGGACCTCTACAGTGAACCCTACATGCTTTCCCTTCATGAAGAAACTTGCATTGTGTCCCTCTTCATGAGCAAAACAATTCCATTTTGCATCATTTCCCACAAATCTTCTGTTTTCCCCAGTTTACAAGATCGACGCTAATGACCCTTGTTCTCCTTGGGCTGATATTCGGGGATTAGAATTGTCCCTAGAGACGACCAGAGCAACTGAGCCTTGTTTCAGTCGTGCCGATTCTCTTTTGGAATTTTTTTTAAGTAAGGAGCCGAAGCTTCTAGCTCTAGAAGCTTCGTAACAGAAGCCTGGCAAATGGTTGGGCCAGATGGAGTTGAGGATGTCAGTTTGGGCTCTTTCCCCTATAAGGATGGAACTACCTCAAGAGATAAGACCTCCTCCCATGAGAAGAGGAACCATCTCCCATCCATTCATGCTATATAAACCTCCATTTTTCCCAAGCACAACCTAGTGTTAATGTTGGTGTGCTAGTGCTAATTAAGTTTGGAGTAAATGACAAGCTATTCATAGTTGTAGCTCTCTAGTTGTGTGAGGGAGATGCGTGAATTTGGTTTAGTGTGAAGTATAAAGGGAAGAGCCTTAAAACTATCATTATTGAGGCCATCATGGAATGCTAACGGAAGTGTATGGGAACTTGGTTTTGTCGGAGGAGAACAACAACGTCAAGACAATTATTGTAATCTCTTCATGATTTAATATATATGAAACTATAGATTGATTTCCTACATAATGTGTCATCTCACATGTTTATGGCTTAATGCTTCTTGACTTGTTAAGTAGGTTGAATTACAATTTCTCTATCATCATAGTTGTTGTTTGTTGTTGTTTACTTGTTTTAGGTGTTCGAAGAAGGAAACGGGAGATAACTGGAGCAAGCAAGCAAGGTCATAACCAAACGTGATAAGCGTACTAAGAGGTAGGCCCTTTTAATTGGTTCTAAGCTAAGGAAATCTTCCATAGAATGTCTTGTTAGTGGCTAGACCTGCTTTCGGCTAGGGGAATTGTTTGTGTCCACATTTAGAATTTCTCTTCACCACATTATCAGCATACGCTTTCTACCTATCTTGAGAAACTTTTAGATTTTGTCGAATTCTCTTTATAGTGACCTCCATTTCTACTAACATATCAGGTCCCAACATTATTTATCTCTAGTGCTATTCCAATTAATAGGGGTCCTGTACCTTCTTCCATAAAGGACTTGAAAAGGGCTCTTTTTCAAGGATTCGTGATAACTGTTTTTGTAGGTGAATTACACCAAGTGAAGGTACTCTTCCCATTCACTTGGTTGTTGCATGAAAAACATTCTTAGCATATCCTCCAAAACTTGATTTACTCTTTTTGTTTTCGCATTAGTTTGTCGATGATAGGCTGTTTTGAATTGAGCTTGAGTACCCAAACTGTTAAAGAGAGTTTTCCAAAATTCTCACGTGAACTTTATATCTCTGTGAGAGATCACAACTTTTGGCAATTCATGTAACCTAAAGATTTCCTTCCTAAATATGTTTGCAATTTGCACAATTCTGTAGGTGGATTGGATAGGAATAAAATGGGCCACTTTCCTTAACTTATCCACTACTACCATCACTGAGTCATTATGTCTCTTAGTTTTTGGTAAACTAGTTATAAAGTCCAAGGCAATTACTTCCCATTTCCATTCTAATATGGGTAGTGGATGAAGCAATCTGGCTGGGTGTTGATCCTCTACTTTGACTTGCTGGCACTCTAGGCATTAGGCCAAATACTTTGTAATGTCCTTTCCCATATCGAGCCATAAATAGTTTTTTCTAATAGTAGTAAATAACTTATGATAACCAGGTGGGATGCATACAATCTCTTATGAAACTTGTCTAATATGAATTGTCTAATATTTTTCTGATTGAGAACATAAATCCTTGCCTTAAAAATTAACAAATTATCTTCATTGAAGCCATAATCAGTTTGTTGTCCAGAATTGTTTTCTTGTTTGGTTTGCTGCCATAAAAATAGGGATTATGGGTCCTTATTCGCTGCTTTTTTAATCAAATCAATAAAATTAAAATTCACTTGAATATATGAAATCTCATATATATGATGTGATTTTCGACGTAATGCATCAACAACATGATTTTCTTTCCCTTTTAAACGATTGATATCAAAATGAATTCACTTAGGAATGTTGTCCACCTTGTTTGCCGAGCATTAAGGCTAGGTTTCTTAAAGAAGCTCGTTAAACTACTATGGTTCGTCATTAAAACAAATTTCTTTCCTAGCAAGTAGCATCTCCATAACTTTAGGGTATGCACTACCGAAAACACTTCCAAGGCGTAAGAAAAGTATCTCTGTTAGTTCTCCTTTATTTTCCGAGATTCATATGCAATTACCTTTCCTTCCTACATTAATACTCCTCTTACTCCCTCTTGACATGCGTCAGTATAAACAATGAATTCCTTTTCAGGGTCTGCAATCTTTAGCACTGGAGTTGTGGTTAATAAATGTTTTAATGTTTCAAAACTATGCTGGCAATCAATAATCCACTAAAAATATTTTCCTCTCTTCTACAAGGAGGTTATAGGATAAGCTATTCTAGAAAATCCTTCAATAAAAATGGATAATATCTAGCCAAACCCATAAAATATTGGATGAACACAACATAAGTAGGTACATGCCACTCCATAATAGTTTTGATATTCTTTGGATCAAATTCTATTCCTTTTCCAGAAATTATATGACCCAGCTATTGTATCTGGTCTTTGTAAAAGTCAGATTTTCTGTATTTAGCATATCGTTGGTATTCTCGTAATGTTTGCAACACTATTTGTAGATCTTATTTATGTTCTTATAGATTCTTTGAGTATATCATGATATCATCAATAAAAAATAGGACAAACTTGTTAAGGTAGGAGTGGAACACCTTATTCATGAGACTCATGAAGGTTGTCGGGGAATTGGTAAGGCCAAAGGGTAGGACCACAAATTCATAATAGTTGTACTGAGTTCTAAAGGTTGTTTTAGAAATATCTTCCTCCCTCACCCTAATCTGGTGGTATCCTGATCGCAAGTCTATCTTGGAAAATACAGTATCCCCTTTGACTTGGTCAAATAAATTATCTATTTTGGACAAAGGATACTTATTCTTAATAGTCAACTTGTTTAACTATCTATAATAAATACATAATCTCAGTGTACCATATTTTTTCCTGACAAACAAGACAGGGGCTCCCCACGGGGACACACTCAAGTGAATATAACCCTTATCAAGCAATTCTTGCAATTGCATCTTTAACCTAGTTAATCCCAGGATGCTCATTCGGTAGGGAGTTTTTGAAAGTGGAGCAGCTCTTGGGACTAATTATATGGTAAAAGCTATGTCCTTCTTAGGGGATAGTCCAAGAATTTCTTTTGGAAATACATCAGCGTAGTCCTAAATTATAAGGAAACTTTGTAAGGATGTTGATTTATTTTTTGAATTTGTATAACCCACTTGAACTGCATATATCTAACATCCTTTTCTAACACACTTTACTAATTGGGAGGAAGTAATCGGTCGTATTTTTATGGGTTTTCTTACCCCTTGAATTTATTGTCTGATACCTTCTTTATTAAGATAGTTAATAGTTTTATCTTTATAGTTCACTATTGATAATTGTCTTTCTAATGAATCCATTCTGATCAAGATATCATATGACCCCAGAGGTAACAAATTCAAATCTACATTTATTAACTGACCAACTATTTCAATAAGATATTCATTTACTTTACCTGTCACCCTCCATTTTTCCCTAGTGGCCAACTGCACCAACCGAGAGTTTTTAAACTTTTAGGTTTGTAAGTGACATGCTTCAACAATTTTAGGACTGATATAACTTAAATTAGCTCTTGGATCTATCAAAATGGACATAGCATAGTTATGTATCTTACCTTCAAACTCAATCATGGTAAGCTGGTATTCAACTTGATGATCGTCCAATGCTGCGTTAATTTTAGGTACACTCCTAGCCACTACACCAACTGTGGAGGCCTCTTGAACATTGGCAACAGGTTCCATTCTGAGGTGATAAGGGAAGTTTTTGTAGTAATGGGGTTCTCCACATCCCCAACACTACAAAGGAGGTTTTGCAACTAGTTAAATTCTGGTTTATTCGAAGCCTCTACTTGCTTAGACTCATTATGGGCTTTGAATTTCTGTTGATTTTTTCCAGGAAATTTACTGCGTTGATTTCTCTGCAAATTTATGATATTACCACTTTTCATACCCTTCATGTTCTAACTATTTTTCTGTAATTTATTACTAACCCAACTCTTGCTCCCCTCTCCCTTCTATTTCATCTGTTGATAACAGATCCATGCTTTCATAATGGCTTCGTCCATGGTTTTGGGATTTTCAAATTCCAGGCGTTCCTTCATGAATGCTGGTAGACTACTCATAAAACGTTGTACCTTATTCTTTCCCTCTCGAATATATGGTACATACCACCATAGGAAGGTAAATTTGGTCACAAACTCATCCATAGAGAGTTGTCCTAGCTGAAGGTCATGGAATTCCTTCGCCTTATCATCGTAAAATCTACCAGGTAAATATTTTTATTTAAAGTATTTTTGGAACTCTCCCCATGTCACTTCTTACTCATCGACATTATGAACAACCTTAACTTCTTCCCACCATAACGTAGTTCTCCCTTGCAACTGATAAATTTCTAATCGTGCCTTCAAGTTGTCATCTTATTCATAGATTTGAAAGTATTTGTTGATATTAATCAACCATGCCTCAACTACCTCTTCTATTTCTCCATCAAAAGTTGGGGGTTTAATTTTCTTGAACTCCCCTTTTAACGCAGTCTTTTGTTTTTTATTCTTTCAATGATTTAAAACATCGTCAGATTCTTCCTCATTACCACCCTTATCCCCTTCCATCCATTGAGTGTAACTTCCTTTCGATGCATTTTCTCCTCTCTGCCTTTGATCCTCGCCCCTACCTTCATTATTTGAGTTGGGTGTAGAGTTTTAGTGATTCTGATGATCATAAAGAATTTTTAATATTTTCTCCTGATCTCACATTAATCTTTCATTATCTGATCGTAGACTAGCCATTTTTGCTCTTAATTGTTGAACCCATTTCTATGGGGTTTTGGTTACCCCCTTCTAGTTGAACCCGCATTTCTGTGTTAACCCCTGAGATATGTATGGACCCAGAGTTGGTAGATTTCCTTATTGGCTGAGTGCTTCCTGCACCATGCCTCATTAAGCTTCCCCTTTCTCTGTGTGGTCACAACATACACATTTTGTTAATTGGTTGCCCAAATAAGCCCCAGTATTATAACCTAGAGTCTTTGATACCACTTGTAACAACTATAAGCCCAAAAATTTTCACCTAACATTACTAAGTAAAAATAAATAAAATTGTTTACTGCACCCTCACTATTTATTAATGCATTTTATTAATATATGGTGCAGATTATGTACTATGGACAATGGTCAAATTACTACACATGTCATTACTAAATTCCTCAACATTTAAATGCAATATTTGTGTATTGTGGTATTGGACTACCAGATGCCATTCCAATTTATGTAATAATAATAACCCAACTCCAAGGTTGGAGGCATGACAGGTAAAAATTCATAGTTTAATTATCCCCAACCATATAACAATTTTTTCTACGGTTTCTTCAATTTTCAGTGTTTTCATAAGAGTATAGGATGAAATTTGCTAAGATCTATGTAGTTCAATCTTAGGGATTTTGATGAACGATCTAGGTTGTTCCCAAGTATTTAAGGGTAACCTCCCTATCCTCAGTCCTGCAGCCGTATTCTCTCCTATACTCCTTATGTATTTCGCTCTGCAACTCCTCCTCTAGCACACCAATATACCTGGTAAATGATTCAACCCTAACCTCTCTAGTTTTTGTTTATACCGTTATAGTTGTTGGGTTCCTTGATTGGGGATTCCTCGGTGCTATAGGGGTTTCAACTATGGCAGTCACAGAATGCAGCGTGAACTCAACTCCATTGTCTTCTTCATATGTGAGCCAAAGACTTTTCTGTTCTAGCTTCCTTTCATTGTAAGTTCTAATTGGAGAGTTAAGGGTCTGATTTTGTCTATCTCCAGGGCGTCAAGGCTTGCTTGAAGCACTTATAACCTACAGGTTTTCGACTTGTCTCTAACCCCCCTTTTTTTTAAAAGAAGAGTTCCCTTATGATTTTGCATAGATTTCTACAATTTTACTTTGTTTGTATGGCAGGTATGGAAGGATTCGACCTCCTGTTTTCCTTCAATTGTTTCTCTTAAGTCTATGCCTCTAATACTTGATTATCACTTGTTCCAGGTTTTTACCCAGAAACCATTTTTCTTGTCCAAGGTTTCTTCTTAGTTTATGGCCTAAGTTCTGAGCTTGACCTACTAATTGATACTTTAGCTGGTTAAATAGTTTGGTTCGTCCACCAGGATTATGGATTTATTTTCTGAAAGAGCTATGATGAAATTTATGCGAGCTTAACTCGATTTCCATATTTTGTAATTAAGGGTTTGTTTCATAATTAAGGGAATTCATGTTTTTGGACGTTTATATAGGATTTGTAGCTCTGTAATTTATTTAATGATTCCACCTTGTTGGGATTCCTCTAATGAAGAGTTTGTGGATCATAGAAATTTGTAACTACAGGAGGAAATATTTTTTCAGCTAGCCATGAATTATGTATTGCATGTCTATACTTATCATTGCTATCTGGGTGAATGAATGACTGTCAGTCTTCTGTTAATTAAATTTTTTTCTTGTTATGTCATGCTTAAACCATTTGTTCTGTCATGCTTGAACCCAGTTTGCTTACTAACTCTGGTAAAGGGTTTAATCGATGCATTGTTGTTTATATTCAACATTTTTAAGAATTTGTGGTTAATTTAATTTAGGCCCAGAGGCCGAAAGTTATGCTAGGCCCAAGTTTATGAATTTCTTTCCTTAGTTTTATTTTCCTTCCAGTATTATTAGATTTAAGTGGAAGGGGTTGTTCCCTGCAGGCTCACGACTTGCATGAGAGAACTAACCCTCTCCTTTGGTTTCACCACTACCTACTCCGTAGTAATTTATAGAACCCTACATGATATGCACAAGATTAATTTTTTTATGTCTACTTCCTAGAACATATTTCAATACAACACCTATTAGTAAGAGTTGAGCCAACTATAGTATTCATTGGCCTCTTTTCTGTCTATTTCACACAGACTTATCTAGTTCTTGTCTGGAAATACCAAATATCAATCATGTAAATAATTCTATCTTCCAATCAAGGTTTTATAGTCTCCTGCTCAGTCAAGAACTCACTTTTCTTCATGTACTAATCAACACTAACCTCTGTCTAATTCAAATTTTTTAATTTCTGATATGCTTTATAAGAACATATATACCAAATATATGAAAATGGTTCTTACTAAAGAGAAAAATACCTTATGTACTAGTATTCATTACTCATAGGAATAACTCATGTTAGGTTCAAGTTAAACTAACAATGAACATCTCTTTACTTAAAAGAATGATGCTTTGTATACTAGCCATCACTACATATAGGAAGAACATATAAGAGATTCAAATTAAATAGCAATACTTATCTGTGTTTAGTAAACTTTTTATAGACATTTTTGGTCACTGCAACCCCAATCAGACATGTCCATAAACCAAGGGCTCCTAAGTCCCTAAAAGTGTTGTTCCATACCCTAAAAGAACAAGGTCAGCTGATTACATCATCTCCCAGAAGTTCTCCATGAAAAACTGCTCAGAACTGGACCATTTCACCTGCTCCATTGTCAAAGTGCGATTCATCCCACCTAATGCACATGGGAGGTGCGATGCATGTTGAAAAGCCCTTCTATGGGGTGCGATGGGCGAGAGTGGAAAAATGGCAGAGGCAGTATGCGAGGTGGATGATCAGGGAATCTTCCAGAAACTTCTCCTGTGACACTTGCCTCTCTGAATTCACCCAGGGATGAGTAAGAGATCATCAATCTCCAAGTGGAATCAAGAACTATTAGAGAGAGGACACTAATCAGAATCCCAGAAGCTGACTCACCTCCCTGCAATCATCTATATATGGATCCCTCATCCCAGAGATCCGGAGACTGGAATTTTGTATCTTGTAAGGAAGTGCTGTTGGTTTCTTATTGGAATATCATAGTGTTGGGTGATCTAAGCTTTTCATGAGGTGAAAGCAGGCCTTTCATGCTGGAGGATGACGCTGGGTCAGAACAATTGGTTGTAATCCTCTTTGATATTCTTGATTATTAATAAAGCTATTCAAGTTTTCCTCCACATTCTTGTATGTTTGATGATATATGCATTTGTGTGGTCAATATACATCTGGTCCTATATTGTTTATGATTGTAGATCTCTGTTCTTCGATAGTATTATGCTGCTTTGATCCCATAGGTGCTCTTTGAAGCTGGGTAGACGAAGGAGAAGTGGCAAGGATTTGTCAGAAAGGAGAGGAATCAAGCAAGGAACCATGCGCAAGACTGAGGTTGGTGTCCTTCATTCCACTCTTATCTACTTCTCATAAAGGAAAATGAAAGTGGTTTTAGTTTGTTTGCTTCTAAGATAGCTACCAGTCTTAGTGGGACTAGCAGATCCGAGTGGACACTAGATTTCCCGATAAAAAAATGGCGATTCAACTGGGGAGCGAATAGATTGTTTGTTTGTCTATATTTGTTTGTTTTATAAACTTACAGACAGAGCCTGAAGTCAAGCTAGCTAGCCTTCGAACTGCATTTTCTATGCAAGTGCAAAGTAGATCAATGCTGCTTCAGTCTATCTCCGGGTTTTTTTTATAAACTAAACAATCGATTTACAAACTTTATAATTGCCCTAGTGGTGGCTCTAGTAACCTCATTAGATCAGCCCCTGTGATTTCTATTTGCTGTACATCATTTGCTCGGCCTAAATCCCTGAACTGAGCTGCAAACTGTGACTAAGAGCCAAGTAAAGTCTCGTCCTAGTACCATCGCACCCTCTCTCAAGGAAATCTGGATGCATCGCACTTCCCATGTGCAGTAGGTGGGATGCATCCCTATTTCCCTGTGTTACAGGTGCGATGATCATAAAAGGCTAATTTTGCCTCCAGGTCTTGGTTTTTCTTCACTCTTTTTAGCTCTATTATGGAGTTTTGATGTTTGTGATCAGTATACCACTGTGGAAACCCCCTTCCTTTCCATCATTCTGCCTCCGTTGTGCAAAGACCTGTGAATGTTTTTATGTATTTTCCGCCATTTTCAGTTCTCTTTTACAAAGTAGTAGCATAGTCGAACTGTCGTCTTTTGATTTGAATGTGTTGCAAGTGTCGTTTTCAGTCAAAGAAAAGAATTCTATTGTTATTGATGGTCGATTATATAGTTACTCTTGTATTTGATTTGAATTAGTAGTTTTTCAAGTGTCGAAAGCAGTTTTCAATTCAAAATAGTAAAGTGTCGTAATTATCTTCCTTTCATTTTGAAGAGAAATTTGTTAGTACTGTCGCTTTGAAAAGATAGTTCAGATTTGTACTTAGCATTCTTCTTGTCATTCACACATTAATAAAGCTGAAAACAAATACATGCATGTGCATTTGCATTTAGACTGCTTGTTGGTTTGATTTAGGACAGTGCATCTAGTGTGTGCTCTCTGCTCTATGTTGAATGAATATCGTCTCTCTTTCTTTAGTAGCTAGGATTTTCATTGCAAAAAGAAGATTAAACGATTGTTTATCATCTTAGATTGCATTTTAGGAATTGTACATCTACATCACGCGGGAACCTGAAAGGAAAATTTCCTATGAAAGATCAACTGTAAAATAAATTTAATGAACCTAAAAACACTTTGGAACCTAATGCACAACATCTAGAGTCTAGGCTAGAGACGTATTTCGGCGTCGTAAAGCCTGGTAATTGTCGCTTTCACTGTTGGTTGGGTGATTCCTCCTCTTTGAGACGACAAGTGCTAGTACGGACTTGTTCTCCCACGTACCGTCGAGTATATATTGGGAGACCTCAATAGGCTATATCCTTTATCCATAGGAAACCGTGTCTACCGCCCTATCGATCGCAATGCACTAAACATAGCATTCGGGAAGATTGACTACTGTACCGTAAAAAGTATTCTGCAGTTTTGCGATTGGTTTGGTAATCCCTCTGTCTAGATTTCCAGAGTAGTCTCTTTCATTCCTTTTTAGACTCCTTAAAGGAAAAGGTCCATCTGAGCACTTCTCACTTCAGGCTCATTAAAAATCGAAGGTGACTAGAGTCATCTTTTGTTTTGTCTTGACTCTTAAAAATTAAAAAAAAAGTTGTGTCAAAGCATCTAAAATTCATTTAATTTGGAAACATTTTCCCCTTTATTTTTAGTTGATCGAGTAATCCACAATCGTGGAAGAAATTCAATTGAAACCCCGTCGTTTGCAGAGACTTACGAGTCAATCGTCTTTGTCCCCAGAATCGAAACTATTCCGGAAAAATCGAACTCATTTAACCGGCTCAAAGTCCCCTGTCGGGTTGGAACAAGTGTTCCAACACCCTCGGAGACTCCAGTTACTCCAAAAATTTCTGGTACCCCTGCCTTTACAGAAGAAGTTCCGCAGCCATAAGAGGAAAGTAGAACTGATCCTAGTGTGAAGGTAAACACTTCTATACCTAAATCGGCTACATCCATAGCTGATTCGGGAGGTGTTGTTCCCCAAACATCAGTCGCTGCAGAATCTATACCTTCTTCAGCACCGGAAATATTTTACGGACCTGACGGTCTACCTCTTCCACCTGGTTTGATTTCCATAGAAGAGATCATAGAAGATTCACCATCTAGTACTCCATCGCAATTAGGAGTAGGGGTCACTCTATATCCTTCTTCATCAGAAATTAGTCTACAGTTATCGGAAGTTCCTGTAGAATCGCTAGGAAACCTTTTGGATAGACTAGATATGTCTAAACAACCGTCGACATCTAGGACTGTGTCATCTGACATAGTAGCGACAGAACTTCTTGCTGCTACTCCAACAATGTTCACTAGCATACCGTCTGTCACGACTAGATCTCAATCACTAGATGGGGTCCATCCATGGGCTATTTTGACGGTATGGTCTGTTCCCATTTGTTCGTCCGGAATAATATCTGGAATCTCTTATGTTGAGTCTTAGCAAATTGATCCTTCGCAATGTTAATTTGGGCAGTCCGGTCTTCAAAGGCAAATAATTCCCTTAAGCACCGGATTACCGCCGTATGGGGGGCAATATGCCCTTTCATTGTCTCCTCCAGGAGGTCAAACATACGAGAGTTCACAACAGAATTCAGGTTATGCTGGAATTACATCCAGTGGTTGGATGCCTATACTGCCTCAACAACCAAGAGTTGTATACTCAATGCAACAAAGTATGCCTATGTCAAATATTCCCACTACACCAGCTATTGTGACGGTGTCGCAAGTACAAGCGTTACCTGTTGTATGCCAACCTCAAGTCTCTCAGGTCGCAATCCAACAGCCCCTTGTCCCTGCGACACCACCACAATCATCGGTTAGTGGCTCCTTAACTGGAGTGACCTAGGCTCAAACGGGTACCATTACCCCTCATCTCGGTCAAACAGCCAGTATTGGGCAACAGCACATGGTCTCACAACCATGGCTGGTGCAATATCAACAACCACAATTCCAACAAGTTTACCAAGGATCTGAGCACCAAGTCTTTGCAAGTAATGGGCAGCCCTATATTCAAAACAGGGAACATCAACCATTTCATAATGGTTATGCCCATCAACCTTATCAAAGTTATTAGCATCAAATGCACTATGCTAGTATGCAAAGACCCACTGCTCAGGCAATCCCATCTTATCCTGGGTACGCTTTGCCAAACCTTAATCAACAGTTGCCCTTCGTGGCAACTTTAGAGTTACCAGATCTAAACCGGCTAATGAACGATCAAATCGCTTACGCCCCTTGGTGGCCAGCGATTCCTTACAAACTTTCGTAAGATATTCCTAAATTTAATGGAAATTCGGGTGAAGACCCGCCGAATCATGTGATGACCTTTCACTTGTGGTGTTCATCTAACACTCTAAATGACGATTCGATCAGGCTTCGCCTTTTTTAGCGAACGTTAACTGGTTCGGCAGCAAAATGGTATATCAAATTGCCTAGAGCTTTGTTTGATAACTTCAACGCCCTAGCCACAACCTTTTTAACCCATTTTCAGTTACCCATAAGGTACGAAACGGGAACAGAGCTTCTTACCAATTTCAAGCAAACGACGACCACTCACATATCCGATCATATTTATGAGTGGCGACGTCGTCGTAGAATGGTAAAAACATATGTTCATGATCAGCTGTTGGCTGAATGGTTTATTAAGTCATTGTTACCTTCTATTACAGAAGATGTGGCAAAGGGAGGAGTTGTCACTGAAGAGCAAGTAATTTCTCGTGCGCAATATCTAGACTTGATCTATACTCAGTCTGGCACGCTCTACGATAAAATCCCTGATGCTCCTAGACCGGAATTTTCCGTTCCTCCATCTCCTAAATCAAACAAAGACTCTCATGTCGGGGACGATGTGATAGGAACAACCAGCACGAAAACCGTAAAGGCTAAGTCAAAAAAGGCTCGTACGGTTTTAGGTCAAAATGCAAATGAAGAACTTCTCGCCTTGGAAGTAAATGTCATGTCGACTGACAAAGGCAAAGAAACCAAGCAACCAGGAGGCAAGAAGAAAAAGAAAGGGAAGAAGAAAAAACAGGAGGAGTCGTCCCCTAAAAAATCTTCTGCAAACCCTTCTGGAGATAGGAAACCAAAAATTCCATGCCTAATATGTGATGAGGATCATTGGACAAGAGAGTGTCCATATAAAGCTGAGCATAGAAAATTCTTCACGAATTCAAAAACCTCAGCAGTATTGACTGATCTATTTCCAAATCTAGGAAAAAATTTGGTTGCTAGTGACAATGCTTCCCCGTCCCAAGTGTTAATGTTGTCGGTTTCAAAGCAGCAAAACGATGCTTTGATATCGACAAGGAATAAATATTATGGGAATCCACAACTGTCGGACAACAAGGCCAATGATCAACCCAGTAGTTCGATAACAACTTCGACCGAAGTTGTGCCACCCATCATTCCTGAACTAATGATAAAGCTGCCAAAGGGAGTAGTACATAAATCAACATTTAATCCTCATTCCAGAGTAGCACATCATTATAATATAGTGGAAGATTTGGCCCAATCACCATCCGCTATGTTGACACTTGAGGTACTGCAAAATTGCCCCTCCCAAAAGCAGGCTTTATTATCAGCAATAGGTGGGATTGACCCAACAGATTCCAATCTTGTGTCGTTTAATCACAAAGGATATGACCCTCAGTTACCAGCTCAACTAGCTTTCCTCATTCAAGTGAAAGCCCTCAACAAAACTGTTCATCGAACAATTATTGATGAGGGGGCATCTACATGTATTATGTCGATGAGTTGCTGGAAAACTTTAGGATCTCCACCCTTGTCGCGATCTTCGACAACATTAAAAGCATTTGATGGATGAACATACACCCCATATGGGATTTTAAGTGACTTGCAAGTCAAACTGGGGGGCAAAACAGTAGAAATAGATGTTGAAGTAATTGACAGAAACCTTGATTACAACATACTACTGGGAAGGCCTTGGATATATGCTATGGCAGTCGTTGTGTCGACCTATTTCAGGAAGATTGCACTTCCCTTTCAAGGAGGAATTACAATCGTCGACCAACAGAAATTTCTCCCCAATAGTTCACAAGTTACGGGAAGCATTCTGATGATCCACGAAAGCCCTCAATCGCTTCAAAATATCGGAGTAGGACTACTAAAAGACCCTATATTAATGGGGCCTTTTTCCCTACCGCCTCCAATAAATCTAGTGGAAGTGGAAATGGTGGGAACCTACAATATGATATCTTCTATTCAAAATATCTCTGAAAATGATATTAACATGGATCATCTGCAGGTATTGCCTCCAAGCCCAATAGAAATCTTGTAGCAATCAATGTTTCTAGCATGGGAGGAAAACCCAAATCAACGCTCGTCAAGCGTTTGGATAGATAGGTCTAAGGAATATGGTACCCCTTCAGATCCTTGGTCGCAAGTACATTATACAGACGAAGGAATTGTTCAGTCAATGATGATTGACGGGGCACCATGGGAAGATTACCACCATCATTCCCATCTTCTGGATTACAAAGAAGATACTCCTAGTGACCTTCATCATCCATCAGTTTTTGATTTTCTATCAAATACTGTAAACACGGTGGATTCCGAGCGAAACTTGTCCAATATTGAAGAGACTATTGCTGTAAATATCTCGACCAAAACAGATGTTGTAGAGAATATTCATGTCGGCAAATCTTGTTCTCCTTCAGAACTGGAAATATATAACGCTCTTTTTCGCGAATTCAGAGATGTCTTTGATTGGTCGTATGATGAAACGCCAGGCATTGACTCGAGCATAGTTGAACACGAAATTAAGATGTATCCAGATGTCAAACCGGTACGACAACGGCTATGGCAGGTGCACCCCAAGAAAGCCGCTGCCCCCCAAGAAAGCCGCTGCCATCAAGGTAGGAGTTGAAAAACTTCTCCATGCTGGTTTTATTTACCCAATTCCTCTAACCGATTAGGTATCAAATATTGTTCCTGTAATGAAAAAACAAGGAACGATTAGAGTGTGTGTCGATTATAGGGATGTAAATCAAGCTTGTCCAAAAGACAACTACCCTACACCCTTCATTGACCAGATAATTGATGAATGCACCGGATGTGAAATCTTCTCATTTATGGATGGATTTTCCGGGTATAATGAAATAAATATCCGCCCACAGGACCAGTCAAAGACCGCATTTATTTGTCCGTGGGGCACATTTGCATATCGAAAGCTACCCTTTGGTTTAAAGAACGCAGGGGAAACATTTCAGAGGGCAATGAATTATGACATCAAAAACATCATTCAACCACATCTCGACGATATTCCAGCTCATTCATGAAAACAGACCGATCATCCGCAACATTTGAGAGCGATATTTCTACGTTGCTAACACTACAAGATACGACTCAATCCACACAAATGTGTATTCTGTGTCAGTTCTGGTCGTTTACTTGGCTTTGTGGTCTCAAAGAACGGGATTTGTCTCGACCCATGTAAGGTTTAGGCAATCATTAATTTTCCTCCGCCTTCAAATTTGCTTCAGATTCAGAAACTCCAAGGGAAAGCAAACTTTCTGCGAAGGTTCATTCCAAATTACGCCGAAATTGATAAAGGTTATACTCTTCTATTGAAAAAAGAAGTACCCTTCGTGTGGGATCAGGTCACGCAAGCTTCCTTTGATGCTTTAAAAGAATCCCTAATAAAAGCATCATTAATGTATGCTCCTGATTATCAAAAAGACTTTAACCTGTATCTTGCTGCAGCGGATACAACCATCGCAATGGTTTTAGTTCAAGAAGACAATGGAATTGAACATCCTATATATTATTTAAGTAGAAACTTAAATGATACAGAAAGGAAGTACTCCTACGTTGAAAAGCTAGCTCTCGTAGCTGTTCAAGCGATACAGAGATTTCGACACTATATCCTCTTTCGAAAAACTACCTTTCTGTCAGATTGCAACCCCATGACGTATATATTGTCACGACAGTTGCTGGGGGGAAAATATTCAAAATGGATAGCAATTCTACAAGATTTTTATCTGGAATTTATAAAATCAAAATCAAAGAAATCCCTGGTTTTCGCGGAGTTACTATGCGATCTCCCATCGTCATCCA
Source organism: Pinus tabuliformis (assembly GCA_031772625.1). Taxonomy (NCBI): domain Eukaryota; kingdom Viridiplantae; phylum Streptophyta; class Pinopsida; order Pinales; family Pinaceae; genus Pinus; species Pinus tabuliformis. The sequence continues at coordinate 1,928,505,446 of CM062819.1, forward strand.
ACGAGGTCACATAAGAAGAAGCAATCGTGGACGAATCTTTGTTTTTGATATCTTCAAGCAATCCATGGTATGGAGACATAATAATCTATCTCCAAACCCAAACATATAGGTCTAATACCTCCCACTTGGAACAACGATGCATTCGATACCAAGCAAAAGACTACATGATCGTTGGTGATACACTTTACCGTCGTGGTGTCGATACAATTCTGAGGAGGTGCCTCACCCACAAGGAGGCCGAAAAAGTCTTGAATGATTTCCATTCAGGCGTGTGTGGGGGGCATCAATCTGGTTACGCTACGATGCACAAGATTTTACGAGCAGGATACTTCTAGCCAACAATGTTTAAAGATTACATAATCGCAGTTAGAAGTTGCCATGCATGTCAAATCTTTGATCGAAAAACTAGAATACCACCCGCACCGTTGCAACCAGTAGTTGCTGTTGGACCATTTGCCAAATGGGGCATATATTTCATGACATGTAACCCCACCTCGGCCGGGGGGCATGGGTATATCATAGTCGCAGTAGACTATTTTACCAAATGGGCCGAGGCGATGCCTACATTAAGCAACAGCAGCGAAACGACTGCCCTCTTCTTTTTTAATCATGTAGTCTCCAGATTCGGCGTTCCACAGGCCATAGTCATAGATCATGGACCGTATTTTCACAATCACATGATGGTTGAGTTGGCTGCCAAGTTAGGGCTATCCCACGACAGCTCTACTCCGTATTATCCGCAGGCTAATGGACAAGTTGAGGCAATCAACAAGGTCCTGAAGCAGATGCTGCAAAGGATGATTGGAGTCCACAAAAGGAGTTGGCACCTGATCCTGTATTCAGCCTTGTGGGCATACTGGACATTAGTGAGGAATGCAACTGGGTTTACACCCTTTCAATTGGTGTATGGCCTGGAAGCAATCTTACCAATTCAGTGTGAAATCTCGTCCCTCAAACTCGCAGTTGACCTTCTCCCCGGAACTTCTAAAGAAGAGGCTCATTTATTGGAACTAATCCAATTGGATGAAACCCATCGTGATGCCGCTTTGGCTAACGAAGCCCATAAGAAACGAGTCAAGGCACAGTTTGACAAGAATGTCAAACCCCGTGTCTTCTCAGAAGGTGACCTGGTCTTACTTTACGATCAGGAATCCAACAAATTGGGAGCAGGTAAGTTCAAATCCTTATGGATGGGCCCCTATATTGTTAAACGTGTATTAGCAAAAGGAGACTACGAGTTAGTAGATTATGATGGGATTCCACTGGCGCAACCTTGCAATGGGTTGTACCTTGTTATGAAACCAGCTCACAAAAAGATAGAAAAGAGAGATCCACGACTTAGAATTCAGCCTCTTCGAGGGGGCAACCTCCTTTACATTACATAAATGAACAATTCTTGGATGATACAAATGACAAAACCTCCTTTCTATATATAGGAGTCTAAGGAGTCACCATGTAATCCAGCCGACCTAACAATAATAATATAAAGCCACAAAAATAACAATAGAGGGATTCTATGGGGCACAGAAATAACAATATGGGGGTAATAGGGGCACAACAATATAAATAAGGGGTATAACTACAATAGTAATGGGGTAATCACTAGTATTATAGGGACCCAACATGCCCCTCTCCTTCAAAAAAGTGTTGTCCTCAACGCTTGAGTAGTTCTGGATACTTCTGCATAAAATTCTCATCCTCCCATGTGGAATCTTCAGCGGATAAGTTCTTCCACTTGATAAGATACTCTGAAATTGATCGATTTCGTAGCTGTCGAGTTCTTGTTTCTGTGACTGCTTCTGGTTCCAATATAATTTTTCCTTCCTCATCAAGTTCTGGCAATATTGTTTGAATTGGAAGCTTGTCACCTATAACCTTCTTTAAACATGAAACATGGAAAACTGGGTGCAATCGAGAAGCTGCAGGAAGCTCCAATTTGTATGCCATAGTACCAATCTTTTGCAACACCTTGTACGGACCATAATACTTTGGTGATAATTTATTATCCTTCTTAGCTTGCTTTAGGGACATTTGCTTATATGGTTGTAGCCGTAGGAATACCCAATCACCTACATCAAAACTTCTTTCACTGCGATGTTGATCTGCCTGTTGTTTCATTCTATTTTGTGCCAACACGAGGTTATCCTTTAAGAGTTGGAGGACTTGTTGTTGATGTTCGATGTGATGTTCCACTGCCTGAACCTTAGAATTTTCTCTTAAATATGATGTGATGGATGGTGGTTGATACCCATAAAGTGCCATAAATGGGGTCATTTTTGTTGCTGTATGGAAGGAAGTGTTATACCACCATTCAGCCAGAGGCAACCATTTGACCCATTGTGTCTGTTTATCAGATACAAAGCAACGAAGATATCCTTCCAAACATTTGTTTACTATCTCAGTTTGCCCATCAGATTGAGGATGATAAGATGAGCTATGAGCTAACTGAGTACCAAGACAAGAAAATAATTCTGTCCAAAAATTTCCAGTGAAAATGGGATCTCTGTCACTTACAATAATCTTTGGGTTTCCATGTAGCTTTTGAACTGTTTCCATAAATGCAGTAGAAACTGTACTGGCTTTAAATGGATGTGATAATGCACAAAAGTGTGCATACTTGGTAAGTCTGTCAACTACCACCATGATGACACTCTTTCCCTCAGACTTGGGTAAACCTGTGATAAAATCCATTGAAACCTCCTCCCAACGTTGGCTTGGAATGGATAAAGGTTGTAATAGACCCGGTGTCTTAATTGTTTCAACTTTATTTTGCTGGCAAACCAAACATTCTGCCACAAACTTTTGAATATCTGATTTAAGGCCATCCCAAAAAAATTCCTTCTTAACCCTGTGGTAAGTTTTTAAAAATCCTGAGTGCCCTCCTAAGGGAGAAGTGTGCAATTCCATAAGAATCTTTTGTTTTAGCTGGGAATTCTTACAGAGGTATAAGCGATCTTTGTACCATAACGAATCATTTTTCCAGCTAAATGTATCAGAAGTACTGGAATCTTGTTGTAGCTTTCGAATAAGTGCCCACACTTCTTCGTCATTCTTCCATTCCTCCCTTGCTTCGTTTATCCAATCTGGTTGGATAATAGAAATGGCACACAACAATGCTTCCACATCCTCATCCTTTCTTGAGAGTGCATCTGCCACCACATTTTGCTTCCCTTTTTTGTAGATGATTTCAAAGTCATAACCCAACATCTTTGTGACCCACTTTTGTTGCTCTTCAGAGGATAATCTTTGTTCTAAAAAGTATTTAAGGCTATCATGATCCGTTTTTACCTTGAAGTGTCTTCCCATTAGGTAGGGTCGCCATTTCTTAAGTGCATGGAGTATTGCCAACATTTCCTTCTCATAAATAGCTTTGCTTAAAAACTTTCCCTTGATTGGACGACTTTCAAAAGCAATGGGTCTTTCATCTTGCATTAGAACAGCACCAATTCCATTTCCTGAAGCATCACATTCCACAATAAAGGTTTTTGTGAAGTCCGGTGTAGCTAAGACCGGTGCTTGGCACATTGCCTCTTTAAGATGTTCAAAGGCCTTTGTTGCTTCCGGAGTCCATGAAAATGAATCTTTCTTCAATAATGTTGTTAGAGGTGCTGCTATTCTCCCATAATTCTTAACAAACTTGCGATAATACCCTGTCAACCCAAGAAATCCTCGCAGATGCTTTATGGATGTGGGGATTTTCCATTCCTTAATGGCTTTAATTTTGCTAGGGTCTACCTTAACTCCTTCATGAGATACAATATGACCCAAATATTCCACCTCCTGGACTCCAAAGAAACATTTGGATCTTTTTGCATATAATTGTTTCTCCTCCAATAGTTGTAGCACCCTGTCAACATGTTCAACATGATCCTTCCAAGACTTGCTGTAGATTAGTATATCATCAAAAAATACTAACACAAATTTTCTAAGGAATGGTTTGAAAATTGAATTCATCAAACCTTGAAATGTTGAAGGTGCATTGGTAAGGCCAAAAGGCATGACCAAAAATTCATAATGACCCTCATGAGTTCTAAATGCCGTTTTTGGAATGTCTTCAATCTTCATTCTGATTTGATGATATCCCGAACGAAGATCCAACTTGGTGAAGTAAATTGATCCATGCAATTCATCCAGTAATTCATCAATAACAGGAATGGGGAACTTATCTTTAATAGTGAGCTTGTTGAGCTCCCTATAATCTGGACACATGCGCCATGATCCATCCTTCTTGTGCACCAATACTACTGGAGCTGAGAAAGAACTTTGACTCGGTTGAATTATACCAGCCTCTAGCATTTCTGCAACCATACGTTCAATTTCACTTTTTTGGACATAGGGATATCTGTACGGCCTGATGTTTGGAGGAACACTTCCTGGAATCAGATGAATAGCATGATCATGATCACGCATAGGTGGGAGACCTTTGGGAGTCTCAAATACCTTGGAATGATTGTCCAAGACTTTTTGGAGATCTGGAGAAATAGATGATTCCAATGTGGAAACATCTAGCGAACATAATTGTGCAATTACACCTCTTTGCTCCTTTTTTAGAAGCTTTGTCATACCATTAGAGCTGATTATCTTTCCTGGTTTCCCTGCAATACCCCTTAATTCAACTTCCTTTCCTTCCGAAGAAAATTTGATGAAAAGTTCTTGAAAATTAAAAGCTATTGTACCCAAGGATTGTAGCCATTGGACTCCTAGTACAACATCAGCACCTCCCATTGGAATGGAAAGCATTGGGCTAGTCAATACATATTCTCCCATGGATAGCTTGATATTATGGCACTTTCCAGAGCAATTTATTGTTCCTCCATTTGCAATCATCACTTGACACTCTGGTGCTGGATATAGGAAGCAATTCAATTCTTTTGCTACCCTACAATGAATAAAATTGTGGGTGCTTCCTGAATCAATCAACACTATTACCTTTTTTTCTTGATTTGTCCTTCTATCTTGATGGTTTGAGGAGTGGTAATTCCCGCCAATGCATTACAAGATATGGTCGGATTTATTTGTTCTTCATCTAGGCTTTGTTCCTGGAATATATCCTCTTCTTTTGACCTTTCTTGCTCCTTTTCTTCTTCCTCTTCACAATCTATGTAGAATAATTTCTTCTCAGCACACTTATGACCTTTTGTGTATTTGCTATCACAATTGTAACAAAGCCCTTTTGCTCTTTTTTCTTCCAATTGTTGTGGTGTCAACCTTGTAGGTTGTGGAAGACTATGGGCAACAACACTTCCGTCTTTATAGTTGTGAACGGTATGCTTCCTAGTTGCCATAATTTTGCTTTCCATTTTTCTTGCTAACCTGAATGCCTTCTCTAATGAATCAGGTTCCCAAAGGCGCACATCATGTTGGATATTATCCTTTAAAGACCCTATGAACACATCAATCCTATGCTCCTCTGGAATATCTTTTACCCTTATGTTCAATTTTTGGAACTCCTCAATGTGCTCCATTATTGAACCCTTTTGTTTGAGACTTATCAATTGGCTAAAAAAAGTGTTGCTTTTTGTATCCTCATAATGTGCTATCAATTCTTCCGTAAAAATTGCCCAAGTGATAAATTGTTTACGAGAACAAAGCCATTGATACCATACAAACTGATTTGGTTCCAAATATAAAGTTGCCATACGTACCTTTTGTGTGTTTTGCACATTATTGAGATCGAAGAATTGCTCCATCTGTAATATCCATGTGGCGGGATCCTTGCCATCAAACTTCCTCATATCGATTTTTGGAACATGGTGAGTCTTCGATCCAACATTAGAGTCTATGGAATCATGATTAACATTTCTTTTGTTCTCATCATGAGTTTCCTTTACTACCTTTTCACCATTAGTGACCCTTTCTTGTAGCAACTTCTTCAATTCATCCATCTTATCATCCATGCCATCAATTTTAGCGTCCATGCCATCCATCTTAGCTTCCATGCCATCCATCTTAGCTTCCATGCCCTTTATCTTAGATTCCACGCCATTTACCTTAGATTCCACGCCATTTATCTTATATTCCACGCCACTTATCTTAGCTTCTGTTAGCTTTTGTGAGCGTGACATTTGTTGCACTTGTTCTTGTAATTTTGATATATCATGTAGCATTTCTTCCTCTTCTTCATGAGTCATGCTAGAGCTTTCAGGTTCCTTACTAGGTGTTTGCATTTTCTTTCCTCGGGGCATCAGTTACCGATAATAATGCTTTACTATTCCCTTTGAATTCCGTTAAACCAAGCTTACACAAAAATTTAAAAAAAAAAAAAACTACACACCTTTTTTCACTTTATAGAAGCCTGATATTGAATCTGATGTATCTCTGTAATTTCGGATCATCCAGTTCTGAAATTGCTATCTGTAGTAGCCTTCTGCGTCCTCTTTCCAATGCCACAAGTCTGAGCCAAATTGGATTCTCCAAGGAAGAGTTATGTGAAATCTCCCACAGTGACTAGCTTTTAGACTGGTTCAGTAGAGCGAACTTGTATGACGTTCCACGAGTCACTGTTTCAACCTTTGAATCTGAAACTCACCCAAAAGAAACTACAGTCCGTCCTCTTTCTGTACCTTTTTACGAAATTTCAATCTGATCCTCAGAGAGAGAGTTATGACGATTTTCCCCAGGTCACCTGTTTTGAATGTAATTCAGGAGTCTGCAAAAAGGCCAAATTCCTCAGATCATATCTCCGAGAATATCACGCTAAAAGCTCTGAAATTCGGACCCAAAGTTCAGAGCCAATTCTTCTCAAATGGGTTTTTTTTGCAACTTCTGAAACGTTACAGAAAAAAAGTTATAGCGAAAATGCCACGATGACCTATTTGGAGCAGCGAAACCCTAGAATCCAAAGCTCTGATACCAAATGTTATGAAACCAGCTCACAAAAAGATAGAAAAGAGAGATCCACGACTTAGAATTCAGCCTCTTCGAGGGGGCAACCTCCTTTACATTACATAAATGAACAATTCATGGATGATAAAAATGACAAAACCTCCTTTCTATATATAGGAGTCTAAGGAGTCACCATGTAATCCAGCCGACCTAACAATAATAATATAAAGCCACAAAAATAACAATAGAGGGATTCTATGGGGCACAGAAATAACAATATGGGGGTAATAGGGGCACAACAATATAAATAAGGGGTATAACTACAATAGTAATGGGGTAATCACTAGTATTATAGGGACCCAACATACCTTAAGCGTTACTATGCTTGACTCAAGATAGTAACCCCTATGCTTTTGTTACATTTTTGTTTTCGATAAGGGTAATTGTTTTGGTTAAGGGATCCGTTTTTACATTTGTTGCAGATTTCAAACCTATTGGAATCATTTTTTGGATATGCCAATGGAGCGAGTCGTAGTTCGCGGAACCTATCTTCTGCGGCCTAGGCCATTTTCGATCCAAGCGGCGAGTTAGTAAGTTTCAGAGGGGTATGTATCGGTCGGTCAACGAACAATATTGCTGAATACAACACATTGATAGAACTCCTCTCTGATGCCATTACGCGTGGCATACACCGTCTAGTCGTCAGGCTAGACTCACAACTTGTCATCCTACAACTCACTGGTATCTACTCCGTATGGAATCCAGCTATCTATTGCATGTTCCTAAGGGTCAATATTTTGGAAAGGTAGTTTGATTCTATTCAATATCAGCATATTTCCAGAAACTTAAACACATTAACAGTCTCATTGGCAAATTATGTGCTAGATAGACATTTGCAAAATTTATAAAAGAAGCATTTCATCAAATATTTGCATCAAGATCACATAACTCAACCAAAATAAAGCTCCGAAAATCAAAAATATATATATATATATATATATATATATATAAAACTATTTATGGTTCATACATAATGTTCTGTAACCAGGAAAAAATCAGTCAAATGACCCAAAACGCAAAATGCTAGGGGGCACCCTAGTCTAATGATGTTGGTGATAAGAAGTCACCACCTGCGCAATCATGCGTAAAAGCCTAGTCCATCGACTCGGCACACCAATAGTATGTCGCTGCAACCTTAGGGGCAGCTCATCGGTCCTCACGTCCAGAATACCAGGAGTGAGGCCCTCGACCTGATCCTGCAATGCTGAAAGAGTCTCGGCCACATCAAGGTCGCGGAGGATAGCTCTCCCCATAGCCTCTCCTGCTGGAGCGGCAGCTGGTACTCTCAGACGTACTACTGGCCGAATTGGTCCAACATCTACATGAGCAGATGAGTTTTGATTAGTCCTGATAGAAGAAAGCACGAGAACATTATAAAAAGAAACGATGAACAGAGATATGGTCAGAGAATTTACCGATAACACCCCACTGCTCACCAGCCGGCAGCACCAAATCCGGGTCACCCCGAAAATCCATACCAGCATATGGATACTCAGAAAAAACCATCTCCTGATGGTTGAACCACTCAAAAAAGGTATTAGAAAAGGAAACCTGGGACTGACCAGCATGTCGGGCCATAAGGTCGACCCATCTCTGCATCCGTGGCTCAGTCGGTAGAGGTAAGCCAAGTGAGATGTACTGCGGCTGCATCAGTGGGATCTTTTCCAAGGTGAAAGCGGTCAAAATAGAACCATAGCCGAAGTTCTTCAATTTTCCATTTTTTACCTTGGTCAGTTGCTCTTTCATCACAGGGAGTACCGCGTCACACTAGTTGAACACCTTTGGTTCAAGGCATTCCAAGGCGTACTGCATATAGGACCTGTTAGCTACGTGAGGAGCCGCACTACCAGCCAGTCTAGTAAAAGTGAACAGAATGGTCCTCAAGGATCGGTCATTGACATCTCAGATGTTGATCTTGCCATCCCTACTCAGCTGAGATCCCTCTTTGCAAAACCGGTGAATATAATCTCTCACGAATTCGCCCCCACGGGCGGAACCTGATAGTGAAAGAGGGGCACCACGCCTTGATAAACCAGTCAAAAAATAGATGTCCACGAGAGTCAAGGGGATAGATTTGCCTTTGATCTGAAACACCTAGTTGGTAGGATCCCATGCATCGAGAAAATATTGCAACAAGTTGATTTGTTGCCTCATGCTAGAAATACAGAAAAACTTGAACAGGCCACAGTTCCGCAGTGCAGTTACCGTAACCGGATCATGTAGGGCAAGCATGTCCTCATCTTCATGCTCGCAGTCTCGCCATGTAACCACCATTTTGCTCCGATAAATCTTTGCAAAGCAAGCAAGAGAAGAGTCAGGATCCTAATTTGGCAAAAAACAGGCAAAAATTCCATGAGAAAACAGTGTAAAGACTTCCCTTCTCGCGCCCATCACACCCCCAGCAGTGTACTGGGTGGGATGCATCCTGACTAGCCAATGGCCAAGCCAGGATGCATTGTACCTTTCGATGTAGAAAGGGTGCAATGGAGCTAGGGTGAATTTTTCAAACCCTAGAGGCTCAGAAAAACAAGGAAACATGCATAAAATTCAAAAAGGAAGGAATGCAACTGAAGAGCTCAGGTTTAGCTCCTACCTGGTCCAGACGGCGCCAAGAATCATCCACAGAATCTCCCAAAATCAGCTGGTGAAAATCAAGGGGGAAAAGCACCTCCAGAGCTCCAACAAACCAAATTTCAAATGAAATGGTAAAATGAGGGGTAAAAAACCACTTTTAAATTACTTTTCACGTAATTCGAGTAAAATATTAGTGTTTTAACTCATTTTTGAAACATATATTGTCCATTTCTAATCGGTTTGATGAAGCAATTGAACAGGCGGTACAACCTTTGGAGGAACAAAGTGATTAACGGTGAAATTAAATCAATGACCATTATCACGAGCAGTTTTTATGTGGAGTTCAAGCTCGTTAAAAATTAAACATAAGCAATGAGCAAATGTTCCCCCAAAGTTTAAGCTCATTAAAAAATGAACCAATTTCCGGTAAATAACCATTGTGAATGCATTATCATCAGCTTTTGAGCCTTGGTCGTGTTCTCTTCATCACCTCCACTCTGTTTCAGCTGATCATTCACCTCCATTTGATTGTTTACCCCTTTTGAGGAACAGTTGCGAAGAGTGATCCTGTTATCCATCCTTGTGACACTGCCGTGACTGGAAAATTCCAAACCTTACCTCGAATTAGTTGCTACCTGAAATTATCACTTGTTCCTCAAAAACAAGTCTCCTTTAAGCTCTTTTCACCTAACTCGTAAAATATGAAAATATTGCCGAGCGATTGGCCTCTCCAGCTCGTTAAATTGACCAGAAGTGCTATCCCTCTTCTAGATTTTAATCTTTTTGGACCTAAGGGATTATTACACAAAAATATCGAGCGCTTGTCTGGTTCGGCTCATTAAAATTACCGAAAATTCATCCCTTTCGTATTATTTTATACTTTTTCGAAATTAAGGGATTACATGACGAAAAAGGATTATTGGAGTTTCCTTTACGTCCCTTTTTAGACTCTCTAAAATTGAAAAGGACCGAGTTATCTTTGTCGTTAAACTCGTTAAAACTGAATAGCGACGAACTTGTCCATACAGACAAGAACGAGTTTCACTATCGCTAGGCTCGTTAAAATATAGTGACGGATTTGCCCAAAGGGAAAATTATAGAACAAGCATATGTTATCCTCCTCAAGCTTGACAAAAATAAAGAGGTACTGGTCAGCAATGACTGGGGAAAAATTGGGAAGAAAACTTGAAGAAACTTTAATGGTAGCAAGTCGCTCTTGAACATGACACTTTCACTCCGCATCTGAGTCGGGTTGGGTTGTTCAGTTCACTGGTCATATCACCATTGGTCCATCACACCATACAGATTTGGGGTTAACGCTACCAATCCATCATGTCAGTGTCGCCGGTATGTTCAAGAGAAGTCACTCAGAGAATTCACCTGTGTCTCATTCGCTGCAATACATTCACGCTCCATTCTTTCATGACCGCCACCCTGAACCCTGTATCATCAGACCGTTTTCACCTCCAAAATCATTTACTCCGTTCCGTGTCGTAGATGTGGGATTCATTAAGGCCCTCCTACGGCGAGTCACTTCTTGTCGACATCAGCTCATTATCCAAGAAGTCGACTTAGGAACAACCCCTTCAGTACTTTGAAGCTTGCATGCCTCAATGGCAAGTTTCTCACTTCCGGCGACAGGTTTACATCAATGGCCTTCGATTGAAAGATTTTGCGCGGTGTTCGATGCCAAGTTCCTTATTCACACCACGTGAATTTTACTGTAGTACCTTGAGGGTCATCATCATTATCGGTGATTCCTCTCGTGCCTGTTAACAACTTACATCATTGGCTGGTAATCAGGTGATGTCTTTCCATGTTCGACTCTAGAACATATTTCACATGGATTGACTTGTAATCCGAGTGAAGATTGAACGAGTTTGAAGACCCCAGATCCAGTTTCATCCATCCGAGATGCGATATATTCAGGAAAATAAAGACATCAAATGTACATTGCTACTGCATAGATGATCATCCAAATCAAAGGATGATGACTCTATTAGAATCATCAGTCTCCCGCACAGACGATTGTCTATCTTATGTACATGAAAATGAATTTATAAAGCTGAGCATGGGAATGCCCGTCTCAGCTAGATCATGAAAAATATTGTGAAGATAATGTATTTTATTGTATCTTATTACAGGTTGCCTTCCAGCTCAAAAAAACTTCAGATCCTCATGATAAAGCATTTCACCCAACATCAAAAGATTAACGACCTCATGCTTTAGGGGGCAATTGTTATAGACATTTTTGGGTACTGAAACCCCAATCAGACATGTCCATAAACCAAGGGCTCCTAATTCCCTAAAAGTGTTGTTCCATACCCTAAAAGAACAAGGTCAGCTGATTACATCATCTCCCAGAAGTTCTCCATGAAAAACTGCTCAGAACTAGTCAAAACTGGACCATCTCACCTGCTCCATGGTCAAAGTGAGATGCATCCCACCTAATGCACATGAGAGATGCGATGCATACTGAAAATCCCTTCTATGGGGTGCAATGGGCGAGAGTGGACAAATGGCAGAGGCAATATGCAAGGTGGATGATCATGGAATCTTCCAGAAACTTCTCCTGTGACACTTGCCTCTCTGAATTCGCCCAGGGATGAGTAAGAGATCATCAATCTCCAAGTGGAATCAAGAACTATCAGAGAGAGGACACTAATCAGAATCCCAGAAGCTGACTCACCCCCTGCAATCATATATATATGGATCCCTCATCCCAGAGATCCAGAGGCTGGAATTTTGTATCTTGTAAGGAAGTGCTGTTGGTTTCTTGTTGGAATATCATAGTGTTGGGTGATCTAAGCTTTTCATGAGGTGAAAGAAGGGCTTTCACACTGGAGGATGACGCTGGGTCAAAACAATTGGTTGTAATCCTCTTTGCTATTCTTGATTATTAATAAAGCTATTCAAGTTTTCCTCCACATTCTTGTATGTTTGATGATATATGCATTTGTGTGGTCAATATACATTTGGTCCTATATTGTTTATGATTGTAGATCTCTATTCTTTGATAGTATTATGCTGCTTTGATCCCACAGGTGCTCTTTGAAGTTGGGTAGACGAAGGAGAAGCGGAAAGGATCTGTCAGAAAGGAGAGGAATCAAGCAAGGAACCAAGCGCAAGGCTAAGGTTGGTGTCCTTCATTCCACTCTTATCTACTTCTCATAAAAGAAAACGAAAGTGGTTTTAGTTTGTTTGTTTCTAAGATAGCTACCAGTCTTAGTGGGACTAGCAGATTCGAGTGGACACTAGCTTCTTTTCACGCAAGGAATGTCTCATCAATCTCTAGTCCATCCACCTGATGAGCACGAATGATTCAGGAGGACATGACTGAAACCGAGGGGGCATGCACCCTGATCTATTTCGGTAGGAAAACCTTGGGTATAGGGTAGGTTTCCGCGGAGGATATATGACTAGTCTGACACACCCGTCCATTTAGGAAAATGGGATTAGACTGGAATAGGATTCCATCGTCAAAGTTATGTGAGTGGAGGCGACTGCGCCACTCGCCTTTGTCTATTTCGATAGACATCGCCAAGGAAGCATTTTGTCTGCGACGCGGATGGAGAGCTTTCATATGGTAACCTGGGAATTTTTCACTATACCTGGGGGCATGCAAACCTCTCGTAAGCAAGCGAGAAACGACCAACTAACGTTAACTCTATGATTCTGCTGACTTCAACCGCCTAGGTCGGGTGAGTGGTCGAATCGACCATCCATCTTCACAGGGGCCACCATGGCACCGGCAAAGTAAAGGAAAAAGTTTCCTACCTAACCTTGGTAATGATCTTGGTAGTTATGTAGAGGGGTGTAGTTGGTCATTCCTAGCTTGCATGCGAAAGGATCTGGGGCAAAGCTTTGTAAGGTGCAAGCTCCATAAAAAATGGCATCTTAGATGAGACATCCTTACTATACGACTCGCACGAGTAGTTTTTATGTGGGGTTCAAGCTCGTTAAAAATTAAACATAAGCAATGAGCAAAAATTCCCCCAGAGTTTAAGCTCATTAAAAAATGAACCAATTTCTGGTAAATAACCATTATGAATGAATTATCATTTGCTTTTGAGCCTTGGTCGTGTTCTCTTCATCACCTCCACTTTGTTTTAGCCGATCATTCACCTCCATTTGATTGTTTACCCCTTTTGAGGAACAACTGCGAAGAGTGATCCTGTTAGCCATCCTTGTGACACTGCCATGACTGGAAAATTCCAAACCTTACCTGGATTTAGTTGCTACCTGAAATTATCACTTGTTCCTCAAAAACGAGTCTCCTTTAAGCTCTTTTCACCTGACTCATAAAATATGAAAAGATTGCTACGCGATTGGCCTCTCCAGCTCGTTAAAGTGACCAGAAGTGCTATTCCTCTTCTAGATTTTAATGTTTTTGGACCTGAGGGATTATTACACAAAAAGATTGAGCGCTTGTCTTGTTTGGCTCATTAAAATTACCGAAAATTCATCCCTTTCGTATTATTTTATACTTTTTCAGACTTAAGGGATTACATGACGAAAAAGGATTATTGGAGTTTCCTTTACATCCCTTTTCAGACTCTCTAAAATTGAAAAGGATCGAGTTATCTTTGTCGTTAAACTCGTTAAAACCGAATAGCGACAAAATTGTCCATATAGACAAGAACGAGTTTCACTGTCGCTAGGCTCGTTAAAATATAGCGACGGGTTTTCCCGAAGGGAAAATTATAGAACAAGCATATGTTATCCTCCTGAAGCTTGACAAAAATAAAGAGGTACTAGTCAGCAATGACTGGGGAAAAATTGGGAAGAAAACTTGAAGAAACTTTATTGGTAGTAAGTCGCTCTTGAACATGACACTTTCACTCCGCATTCGAGTCGGGTTGGGTTTTTCCATTCACTGGTCATATCACCATTGGTCCATCACACCATCCACATTTGGGGTTAACGCTACCAATCCATCATGTCAGTGTCGTAGGTATGTTCAAGAGAAGTCGCTCAGAGAATTCACCAGTGTCTCATCCGCTGCAATACATTCACGCTCCATTCTTTCATGACCGCCACCCTGAACTCTGTATCATCAGACCCTTTTCACCTCCAAAATCATTTACTCCGTTCCTGTCGTAGATGTGGGATTCATTAAGGCCCTCCTACGGTGAGTCACTTCTTGTCGACATCAGCTCATTATCCAAGAAGTTAACTTAGGAACAACCCCTTCAGTACTTTGAAGCTTGCATGCCTCAATGGCAAGTTTCTCACTTCCGACAACAGGTTTACATCGATGGCCTTCGACCGAAAGATTTTGCGCAGTGTTCGACACCAAGTCCCTTATTCACACCACGCGAATTGTACTGTAGTACCTTGAGGGTCATCATCATTATTGGTGATTCCTCTCACGCCTGTTAACAACTTACATCATTGGCTGGTAATTAGGCGATGTCTTTCCATGTTTGACTCCAGAACATCTTTCACATGGATCGACTTGTACTTCGAGTGAAGATTGAACGAGTTTGAAGACCGCGGATCTAGTTTCATCCATCCGGGCTGTGATATATTCAGGAAAATAAAGACATCAAATGTACATTGCTGCTGCACAGATGATCATCCAAATCAAAGGATGATGACTCTATTAGAATCATCAGTCTCCCACACAGACGGTTGTCTGTCTTATGTACATGAAAATGAATTTATAAAGCTGAACATGGGAATGCCCGCCTCAGCTAGATCATGAAAAATATTATGAAGATAATGTATTGTATTGTATCTTATTACAGGTTGCCTTCCAACTCGAAAAAACTTTAGATCCTCATGATAAAGCATTTCACCCAACATCAAAAGATTAATGACCTCATGCTTTAGGAGGCAACTGTTATAGACATTTTTGGGCACTGTAACCCCAATCAGACATGTCCATAAACCAAGGGCTCCTAAGTCCTTAAAAGTGTTGTTCCATACCTTAAAATAACAAGGTCAGCTGATTACATCATCTCCCAGAAGTTCTCCATGAAAAACTGCTCAGAACTGGTCAAAACTGGACCATCTCACCTCCTCCATGGTCAAAGTGCGATGCATCCCACCTAATGCACATGGGAGGTGCGATGCATACTAAAAATCCCTTCTATGGGGTGTGATGGGTGAGAGTGGACAAATGGCAGAGGCAGTATGCGAGGTGGATGATCATGGAATCTTCCAGAAACTTCTCCTGTGACACTTGCCTCTCTGAATTCGCCCAGGGATGAGTAAGAGATCATCAATCTCCAAGTGGAATCAAGAACTACCAGAGAGAGGACACTAATCAGAATCCTAGAAGCTGACTCACCCCCCTGCAATCATCTATATATGGATCCCTCATCCCAGAGATCCAGAGGCTGGAATTTTGTATCTTGTAAGGAAGTGCTGTTGGTTTCTTGTTGGAATATCATAGTGTTGGGTGATCTATACTTTTCATGAGGTGAAAGAAGGGCTTTCATGCTGGAGGATGACGCTGGGTCAGAAAAATTGGTTGTAATCCTCTCTGCTATTCTTTATTATTAATAAAGCTATTCAAGTTTTCCTCCACATTCTTGTATGTTTGATGATATATGCATTTGTGTGGTCAATATACATCTGGTCTTATATTGTTTATGATTGTAGATCTGTGTTCTTCGATAGTATTATGCTGCTTTGATCCCACAGGTGCTCTTTGAAGCTGGGTAGACGAAGGAGAAGCAGAAAGGATCTGTCAAAAAGGAGAGGAATCAAGCAAGGAACCAAGCGCAAGACTGAGGTTGGTGTCCTTCATTCCACTCTTACCTACTTCTCATAAAGGAAAACGAAAGTGGTTTTAGTTTGTTTGTTTCTAAGATAGCTACCAGTCTTAGTGGGACTAGCAGATCTTAGTGGACACTAGATTTCCCGATAACAAAACTTTATCAGAGAACTAGAACCAAGATGGGACTCTATTAACCTCCCAACCTATGAGACTGACAATTACGTCTAGGGTTCACTCTGACCCTCTTAAGTTCCGAAATCCAGTCATGACAACAACTTTTCTGAACCTCAGGACTCCAAGTCCAGTTCAAAAATATTTCTTAGGATTTTCCACTAAGAGCCACGAGCTCAAGAAGACCCCTTCATAATATCACTGTTGCATTCTAATAATGTCTTGTCACAAACATATTTTCTATTTTTTTCCTTTTTCCCTTAGTTACACATCCCTTTTTTCCAACCAAAAGATTTATGTTTGATCTTTCTGGGAAGAGAAAGGAGTAACTTTGTAACGACTTTAGAAACTTAAACTTTTCTTTAGAGTCTTTCCCTTATCCTTTTATCTGACCAAGCATAATTGTCTTTTTTTCTTTAACACACAGTAAACTAATAATCAATGAATTTTTACTTGTAAGTTCATTTAAAGTAAAAGAAAAAGTAAATAACAACTATTTACATGGCTAGGGGTGTCACAAAATATTATAGCTAAAATTCTTATTAAGCATTGAAAAAATTACAAATATCCCTCATACATTGAATGAGAAAGTAGCTATTAATGGAATAAGAATTCCTTTAGTCTTTCTCTCTCTATATATGTTTCATGTTAAAATATTTTACTCAACTTGGGTATTGAAATATTTTATTTATAAAGTACAATAAACTTTTCTTTGTTATTGATATTTTTAAAATCTTATATATAAACTCTATATTAGAAATAAAATAAATTACACATCTCTCTCTCTCTCTCTCTCTCTCTCTCTATATATATATATATATATATAATTTTTAATTTACTTTACTTTTTACTTTTTGTGTATAAAGTAGATATAAAATTATGTTATTTAATATGGAAATTTAAATATTTTACAAAATATTTTTTATTATTAATATATTTTTGTTTTAAATATCACATGTAAACTAAATGTAGAATGAATTACACATCATGTAATATTAATAATACTATTTCCTGTCATCTCCATATTAAGTATTGAAGAAATTACATTTCTTCATTGTAGTAAAAAGTAAATTAATTGTTTTTACTCATCTCCATATTAAGTAGTGAAGAAATTACATCTCTTCTTCATACTAAAAGGTATTTTTTTTATACTTTATATCTCTATGTAATGTGATGTAAAATTGGTGCAAATTGAAGTATTTTAAATATGGCCAACATTAATTTATTTTATTATTATTATTATTTTTAATTTGTTAATTTAAATTATTATTTTAATATTTTTAAATGTAACGTCACGTGACAACATCTCTCCCATATTTGGATGTAGAGTGCCTTTGGGCAAAAATAGTTTAAAATAACTTGAATTACTAAATTTAATAAATTTTAAAATAATAAAAATGGTAGGTGTGGTGTGTTATTTTGAGTTCCAAAGATACAAGGATCTCACATACTTATGGAGTTTGGGAAAAGTTTCAAATAACTATGTAGAAGCATACAATGCGTATTAAGGAATTAAGTAGACAAATGCATTGAATTTTCAATAGTTAACAATTACAGTGACTCCTCTATGATCATTAGAAATATTCATTATCAAACTCGTCCGATCAATTGAAAAACATATTTAGGAGAATTAGTTTGGCTCTCAAACACCTTTGGGAAATCAAAGTAATACATGTCCTTTGTCAAAAGAACAAAAAAGTTGAACTATAGGCAAATCAGACTATATACCACCTAGTTGGAGCTTTGTTAACTTGTGGTCATGGTTATTTTTCACTCATCTGCTGACCATGGTTGAGCCTAACTGTAGGATGACTCAAATTAAGACACATCGAATGGGTCCAAACATGTGGATTTATTGAAATTTAATCAAAATACCATTTCATATTTGTAGCTCCACCTCTTCTTACCATAATCCTCCACTCCATTGCTTAATGAAATCACATGATCTCACATTTAGTTTGGAATTTCGAATCACCATAGTGGGATGATGACAAGGAGGATCAACATGGCATGCTTGAGGCCCTGTTCATTGAATATAGTGGGATAAATTTTTTTTATTAGTATTTTTCCTAGAGTCTACAGTGCCTTGGATGCTTCTACTCACTCCTAGGCTTACAACCCCCATCTTGGATAGAGATCATCCTTCCCTTATCTTTTGTTATTTTTTGCTTCATCCATGAGCCTGCCTTACTCTCGTTCTTCTTATTATAATTATCGAGAGATCACATTGAAAAGTTAGTTTTCAATTATCAAGATGGCTTAGACATGTATGAATAATAAAATAATTCACATTCCCAGAATAAGGAGTTTGAAGAAATGTATCAAGAAATACAACATCTACAAATTCAACCAACGCAACTATCTTTGAGTTGGAGTACTACACTAAAGATTTTGAACTCCTATGGGCAAAAAATGAAATAAATGGTGAATGAAATTCTCACCCTAAGATCCCAACTTGAAGATTTAAAGCTTTTAATGCAATAGGAACAATCCCAAGACTTCTCAAGAATCTCAACCAAACCCCAATTTTGGATTTGAAAATCTCTCCTTAGCAAAAACATTTTCCAAGTCAGGTTACTAATTCTCCCAATTAGAATGCATGCACATTAAAGTTTTTAAAATTTTGAAAGTCTTAATATCTTATATATACTACAAAACAAAAGAAGGAAGAACCATTTATCTATCAAATATAGATATTTAATCCCTCCATAAAACAAAGCTTATGAGTAGTTGCACCTTGAAAACATATTTATGATTATATCTAGATATATATATATATATATCTATATATATATATATATATATATATATATATATATATATATATATATATATATATATATATATAAGGAATTGTACTACTTTTTATAACAAAAACGTTACAATTCCGTAGATGCTGATGACATTCCCTTAACCTAAATCAATCAAATGCATGTATATATCAACTTGATATTGCACATACAAAACCATAAACATATCTTGAAATATAGCATATATATACTCTGTGTAGTCATCCATAAATCTGTAGAAATTCTCAAATTCTCTACAAATCTCGCTTTGAGACCTATGTACAAAATATTCCTGTAGGTTAACCCGATAATGCAATATAAATCAAAGCAGAATACTATAACCTACTTCTACTATCAATTTGTGGAAGCTTAAAGATTGGGCAAGATCGAGCTGAACACATATAACCAAAAGAAGAAGAAGAATCAATGCAAAATACACATGAAAATACTTTGGGGAAAGCCTCAGCCAAAAACCCACTATCTGTATTATCATACAAGGTGGAAATACATAGGAATCATACAAAGCCTTAGCTCTCATAGCTAGCCATCTCTCAGTACAATCCCCACAGATGCTCACAGGAGATCTTGGCTTCTCACAAGCCTTCTCCTCTGCCCTCCAAGCTCCTATTTCCTTGTGTTGTTCCTCTGGGATGATTTCCTCAAATCGAGTGGAAAAGTGATCTCACACACTGATCTCACACCCTGTCAGAATTGCACAATCCTCAAGGAAATGATCCCTTTGCATGCATGAGTTTTCTTTATAGGAAAACACATGCAACTGATAGTATAATGTCCTTGAAATTTAACTTAACTGGGTCTTTCTCAGAATAGACATGCATGAGTTTCTGATGAGGGAATCTTCAGTTAACTGGAGTACACTAGTTGAGTGCATGCATGCATCAACTGACTGTTAACTCTCTATTAGTTCCTCAAACAGTTTGGAACTAATTTAACTAGACTTAACACAGTGAACTGAGTTAACTAATTACAACTCAAATATAACTCAATCTTATCTCCTTAATTTAAGGGATAACTCTTGCATGACTTCAAAAAGACTTCTAACTTGAATTTCTCCAACTAATTAAGTCAAAATAACTTAATTAATTATTTTCAAGTAGCTGTTAAGACCAAATTCAATTTTAATTCACAATTTAATTCAAGGACAAATTAAATTGGAATTTATGGATTCTATTTTTATCATTTCTTGTTTCTATTTTCAACAAAATCATTTTGAAAACACGATCCGAGGGAAGGTTTATTGCTTAAAATCTTAAACTATCCACATGAAATATCCCAAAGTGTGACTGCAATCTATGATATCCATCCTAGGTGGCAACTGATAAGAAAATGATAGCTAATGTCCATCCATCCCAAATACGAAGCTATCATGCAACACCACTTGTTACACTGGGTTATTAGAAAAACCATCAAGCAATCAAACACATAAAGTTCGAGATACAACCGAGAGAACCACGAGGATATATATATATATATATATATATATATATATATATATATATATATATATATATATATATATATATATATATATATATATATATATATATATATATATTATATTTATATAGATATGGGCAGTTATTTCTAGGGCCATCCTTCCTTGTCTTGTTTTATTTCCCAGTGGACTTCAACCTTCAACCAATGCCAATCCTTTTTTTGAAATGAGATCATCTTCTTGGTTCGTTTCCTTGTAGACTTGTGAGAATGAGATTTGCGATAAATTTCTAACTCTATTTGTGACATTTTGAAACACAAGAAGAAGGGTGTAGGCAATTTGTGGGATGCTAAAGGTTTTTTAGTAGAGAGCCCAAAGGACTAAATAGTTACATACCAACCTTAGTTATGAATTTATTTGTTCCTCATATATATATAAAGGATTTAAACATTAATTATATGTATTATTATGATTTTTTTATTTTTATTTTTTTAAACTCCATTTATTATTCTTAAATCATAAAAAATATTTTAAAAATTCCTTACAATATTCTTTATAATTTAGGATGCCACATGTTAATGTGACCCTCACACTTTCTTGCTATTTTTATGAAGTAACTAAGTGATGGACAAAGTTATGATAAAAGGAATATGTTACTGCTAAATAATTTAGGATATATATATATATATATATATATATATATATATTCCAGAGGAAAAATCATAATTTTCATTACTTAAACTGGAAAAACATATTATACAGATGCACCAATATTGTGCATTCAAAAAACTATATAGGTCCCCCAAAAAAGCAAAAAATATTAGTAGCCTATCAACCACCCTTGTACATGCATAAGGGATTATCAAGATCCCCTCACAATGTTGAAAAACCAAAACTCAGACCTGATTTACAAGTATGTCTAGATTTCTATTTACATAAATATGAAAATATACACAGTCCATCATAATATCCATATATCAACACAAACAAAAAATAGATAAAAGTGTATATTCATATCATGGATGCTCCTATTGCAAAACCTCTATAATGGGCCTATGAAGTATTCATAAGATGTGTTCCCTATCCATTCTGTGATCTTCCACATACTCATAGCCTGTTGAATGTCTGCTTTAAAAATGGTATCAACCACTGATTTTCTTTCCTTGTAGATATGATGACATGAAATTATGTCAAAATCATGTTTAAGTTAAAATATTTCTTCTAAGATAGGAGCCAATGTGTGTAGGTGACATCTCTGAACATTGTTGAACCAACTAATGCTAATCATAGAATCACAAAATATTTGAATATGCCAGATATTTTTCTCAATAAAAAATAGGAGAAGGATATTAAGGTTAAGAATTTCAACGTAGTTATTTGATATTCTACCCTATCCATTCATAAGTGTTTAAAGTTGTATTATAATTCCACTAGAGATTTGTAAATTTGTCATGTAAATTTAAATGATGTATAAAAAATTAACTGATGTACATACATCCACCCCTAAGCCCAAATGGAGGTATGGGTATCATCAACCACCTAATTTAATGTAATTTTTCCTCACTCATTTAGCAGAAGGATCATTTCCCAGGGTAGCCGATAATGCTCCCCACAACCAACCCAGGGGTTAATGCCTATTTTTACCTTTTTCCCATTTACAACCTTCTAGGTCAGAACCTCCTCAATTACATAAAAGGAAGATATTAAAAATTTTTAGACCACTGATATTTTAGTCCTCTTCTTGTCAGCTTGACGAACCTCTTCTTATTAGCTTGATGAACCATTTTTCTAAAGAGAAGGGGAAGATATATTTTTTGTAAACCACAACCTTCTAAAAACTATCCGTTGAAATCAACCTCTAATCAACCTTCGTTGCCAATGCCTTAGAGAAGGATGAAATGCTTTTAATCCATATCCAACCTAGATCTCAGGTAGAGAGTCTTGTCCCATTTTACCTAGGACAAGATATATCCTTCTTTGGATCCAAGCCATAAGAAATGAGAACATATTTTTCGACTTGAGTTTAAGGCTCCTTCAGGGATCTAGGATAATGACTTCTATAAAATAGGAATCACCTAAAGAACGTATTTTATAAGTACCAATCTAACATCTCTAGAAAGCCACTTGTAACTCCAAACTTTCAGCCTTCTCTCAATCTTTGTAATGAGCCAATTCTTGTCAGTGTTTTTATAATAATTTGGTTTCAAATGGAAGCCCAAAAATTATAATCCATTATTAAAGTTCTATGAGTGGAAAGGAAAAAAATTCTAAACATTCATAGACTCATCCATAGAGAGGCTCAGAGGAGAACTAATTGATTTAACAACGTTTATTTTCATACCAATAGCCTTCTGAAACAATGTCAATGCATTTTTAATGGCAACAATTTCAGTTCTAGAACCATCACAAAATAGTAAAATATCATCAACAAACAATAAATGTGTAATGGTCAAATATTTAGCCACCCATGCACCTTTTAAGTCCCCCCTTCTTTGTGCATCTGATAATAACCTACACATACCTTCTACAACCAAACGAAACAAAAGAGAGACAAGGGGGCATCCCTATTGGAGGCCTCGTTGGGCATGAAAGAAATCCAAGGCAACTCCATTTATTAGGACAATGAAGGACACTGATGTAATACAACTCATCACCTAATTTATGAAGGGGACTTCAAAGCCCAAATGTGGGAGCAGATGGAGGTAAACCCAAATGACTCTATCATATACTTTGGAGAGGTCAGTTTTGAGAACCAAACCTTTAATTTTATGGGAATTTAAACTATGGAGCCCTTCATGCACAACCTCGATTGCTTCATGTATCTGCCTTCCCTCCAGAAATATAAACTTTTCCTTAGATAAATTATTAGATAGAATCAACTTCAGCCTATTTTCTATGATTTTTGTGATTACCTTGTATATACAATTTCATAATGAAATAGGTCAGAAGTCATAAAAATACTTAAGGGATTTGTATTTAGGGATGAGTGTAATAAACATCGAATTAAAAAAATATAGCATCTGACCTAAGGAATAAGAGTTCTTCACCACTCTTAACATGTCTGCCCCCATAATATTATACAACTTGTTGGTTCCTATCCCCCAGAACTCCATTACTTGTTGCTTCTTATCCCCCTTTACCCCATTACCCCTAGGATTTATGGTCAACCTAAAATTCACAAGTAGGGTATCCCCCTTAGAGCTATAGTCAGCAGTATAGGAAGTCCCACCCATGCCCTTTCCAAATTCCTTGCCAAAAAACTTTGTCCCTTTTCTGGCCATTCTACCTCCTTCATTAAAGACTCCTCTGATTTCATTCAACAAATCAAGAACCTTAAGCTTTATGAGAATGACATAATGGTTAGCTTTGATGTCATTCCCTAAAGCCATTGATCTCATTTTCAAGCTCGTAGATCCTGAAACCCTCAACCTTATCAAATTTTTTCTTACCACAACCTTTTTCACCTTTGACAAGTTTTGTTATGAGAAAAATAGAGGGCACAAACATGAGTTCATCCCATTCCCCGGTTTTAGCTAGTATTTTTATGGAGCACTTTGAAGCCATGACCCTTGAGACCTTCCACCTTAAACCTAAATGTTGGAAGAAGTTTTTTGATGCCACCTTTATTATTTGGTCCCATAGTATTCTTGCACTCCACAATCTCCTATCCCATCTCAATAACATCTACCCCCGCATCTAGTTCACTATGGAGCTTGAAGATGAACCATTCCCTTCCCTTTGTAGATGTCCTTGTACCACACCTATAAGATGGTTCCCTCACTCACCAAGTTTATCAAAAGAAGAATCATATCGATAGGTACCTACATGGTAACTCCCACCACCATCCTCCTAAAAAATATGCCATTCTTAAAACCCTTGTCACCTATCATTTGAATCTCCTCCTCCCAATCCTTTCCCAAGGAAAAATCCCATCTCTCCACAACTCTTAAATCTAATGGTTACTCCACTTACCAGATCAGCAAGGCCTTCCACTCTATTTTCCATCCCCATCCTAATACCTTCCTAGCTCCTCTCCCTTAGCTGAAGTAACCCTTCATGATATTCAAGGGGTCACTGACCATTTATCCAAAATCCTCTCTAAAAATAATATCAAAACCTTCTTCAATCCCCAGAAAACCCTCAACCAACTCTTTAGATCCGCCAAGGATAAAAATGACCCTATGTTAGGTCCCAGAGTCTATAAGATCCCCTTTTCCTATGGAAAATCTTACATAGGACAAACCAGTAGATCCTTTAAAGCTCAGATGAAAAAGCATATGGTTGACACCTTCCATGACTGCATTGCAAAATCTGCCATTGCTGAGCACTCCCATAATACCAAGCACCTTATTTGTTTTGACAAAACCAAAATCTTAACTTCTGCCCTATTCCATTCCAACCGGGTCATTAGGGAAGTCCTTGAAATTGAAAACATCCTAATGACTTTAATGAGGATGATGGATACCAGTTAAGACATTCCTGAAAACCCACCATTTATTTCTTTTCATCTAAAACCCTTCCCTCTAATTTAAATTCTAACCCTTCCTAATCCATTCTCCCCCCTGCCCTCTTTTTATCCTTCATGTTCTTATCCCTTTCTTGCTTCCCGACCCTCCATTTCTTTTATATATTTTCTCTTTTGTAGTATTATTCCTCCCACCCCTTTCCCTTCCTTATAGGTTTCTTCTTATGATAAATTTTCTCTCTTTCTATTTCTCTTTTCATTGTCATTTCTTTTCCTCATTGTAATATTGATCAATTTTAGCGAATTTTCTAATTAATTTTCCTTTCTCTAATTTAAACTATCTTTGATATAATTAATAAAATAATAGTATTTATTAATATTAATAATATACCATTTCTTAACCATTTCAAATGTTTGACCTTTTTTACTATTGACCACTTCCAAATCAAATTTTAAAAATTTTAAATGTCTTAATTTTTATTCATTTTTATATTTCTCTTTTCTTCTAATAATATTAATATAAATAATAAACTTATTGATAATTCTAATAATAATATTAAATGATAAAACCAATAATGATATAAATGAAATGATATTTTAACGTCGACGAGACTAAAAATAGTCCATGGGACCAATAGTTCCCTGCTTTTCGTCTTTTGCCTTTCAATCCTTTTCTTATTCAAATTGACGATGAGCTGGCCCAACAATCCCCTCACTGAAAAGACAATGCCAAGAAACCAATGCTAACATATTCCCATAACTTTCTCTGATGTCTTTAAACACATCACCTTCCAAAATGAAATGTTTTTCTGATTCCACTGCTCCAGACATGCAAAATTTACACACCCATTCTTCCCAATCTTCTTTAGGCCTTTTCCACTATCCCATTTCACATTGAAGTCGATGCGAGTTGGTTCTTAATTGAGAAATAAGAACCTTTTCCCTCCACAAAATTCTAACTCCAATGTACTCTTTTTGTTGGAGGCCACACAATAATAGTATTTATTAATATAAATAATATACCATTTCTTAACCATTTCAAATGTTTGACCACTTTTTACTATTATCCAATTCCATATTTTAGATATCTTAATTTTAATTCATTTTTAATATTTTTGGTTTATTTCTATATATTTTCTCTTTTCATTTTAATAATCTTAATATAACTAATAAAATTATTGATAATTCCAATAATAATATTAATTTATAAATCCAATAATCATATTAAATTATTAAATAATTTAATTTCAATTCAGTTCTAAATCTTTTGAATTTATTTCTTTAACAATTAAAAAAAAAATAATAATTTATTTTTTCATTTCTCTTTTTATATTCTTAGTCAAGTTTATCATTTATGCAATGCTCCCTCTAATCTCACTTTCTCTAATGACTATTTTTAATCATTCTCCATATATCTTGTTCAAGCACTCTTCCCGTCATCAATTAAGCTTCTTGTCCCTGAAGATGGGTGAAGTGTTCACCCGAAACATCGGGCTCATCAAACAAAATACACAGGTTACTAGAAGTTTTCAACAACATTAGGTTCCTAGATTGTTCTAGTAACTAGGAGAAATATGAAAACACATTCATTGAAGGTTTAAAACCCTTTTGCTTCAGGCCAAAAGTTCTGGTTTCCCTTCGCCCCAGGGGGTATTCCCTTTATCAAATTATAAAATGTATTCTAATAGGAAAATATATATGACCAAATTACATATATAATAAAAAGGAGTGTAAAATGTGAAGCCCTAGGTGTGAGAGACTTACATACAACATGTAATTAATAATATCAAATTGAAAACTTAATTATGCAAGAAGAACATAACATCTAATACAAAATAAAACAAGAATTTAAAAAAGAAAAGAAAAGAGAAAAGAAAGGATAGATAAATAAAATACTTATATCCTCCTATTGATAACTTATCTAAATGGAAAATGCGAAAAGGTATAATATCGTGTGTTGAGCCTCACAATTGCTTCTTTTTGACACCCTTTTTCACCTGAATTATTATTCTTTGACCATCATAATTACTCAATGGGCATCAAATCACAGGATTTATGGCATGGCAGGTGTATAATTGTCTTGTATTTCATAAGTTGATAATGTTCTTTATTGTTAGTCTAATATTTCCTTTAGCTATTGAAATGAGATGATTATGCAGCTAATGTCTGATTTTGCAGCCAAGTCCATGGTTTGACAGGTTCCAAGGTTCCAGTTGGAGAGAGAAATATATGGAAAGGTGGCGATCAATGCACTCAATGATTCCATCCTACCTTCATGAACCAGATTGATAAAGAAGCTTCCAGTTACGTGGTCAAGGATAAAGTCAACTCTGTTAGCTATAACAGGCGAGTGAGGAATGAGATATACCCCTCACGATTTTCTTTGCTAATAGAAAATCGTGAGCTAATATTGTTATGATATATTTTCATAGTTAATTTTAGCTTTCTGTTAGCAAGGATAGGCATAGAGCTCCGAACATTTAGTGATACGAGATTTATAAAAGACCTTGCAGCAGACACAAACACAATGATTTTTTATGTGACAGTAAAGACTTAAAAATATGTTTTTAATATTTAGTTTATGAAGAACCTTTTCATTTCCATGTGTGGTTGTCTGTTTGATTGATAGCGCGATTACCTGCTTCTGGTGGAGGCCCCCCTCGAGCAGTAAGGATTTTTGTTCGTTTTCAGTAGACAGAATTTCTATATAATTTCATAAGCTTTCTATTATGTTCAATTAAGTAGTTGTGTTTTAATTTCTTTCAGATTCAAATTATGATTGTTTTACTAATCATCTCTTTTGTTTATAGATGCACATGAATTAAGCTTAACAACAGTGATAGCAACAATATGATTTATACTTAGACAAAACTTTATTTTCCTTATAAAATAGAGGATTTATTTGCATAATTAGATGTTTCATTTTAAACATAAGTGATTTATAATTCAAGCAAGTGTGGATGTAGTTAAGCAAAGATTTATTTCATTTTGGTTTCAAAAAATTATGAATGATATTCTTACAGATGTGTGATGAGATTAATAGTAGCTTTTTCCTTTCAAATGGAGTGTGTACATAAGTAGTGTGAAGAGTGCAATTAATTTTCATTTACAATAATTGTGGGATTCATTTACTTATATACAGAGTTGTGATATTTTCCTTAAGTAGCCTTCGATAAAAGAGTGTGATCATTTTATTTTCTAGGAATAATTGCTTTGCTGATGTGCATTTCTATAACTTAATTTAGAATTTATATGTAGGTAACTCAATTTAATTTATAATTGATGTGAATAACCAAAGACTTCTAGTATATACAATACACTTACACTTCATAAGCTTACTAGCCCTTGATGATAATTTATGCAAGTAATTTAAGGTTAATTAAATTACCAAACATTTTGGCGTCGTTGCTGGGGAAGTGTAAATAGAAGTCTTTTATTTTTACTTGAAAAAAAAAACAAAATGATATGCATAGGGAAAGAGATTCTATGGGTAGATTTGTAGGTAGAGGTAAAAGTTTAATTTAAACATCATCACTCACCCCACCATGACCTTGTAGTACCACACAACCCACTCAAACTCATATTCATGTGCAGGCAAACATAAACTTCCTGAGGTACTTAGATCCGAAATCCAACCTAGAGATTCACCAACTTCATCAACCGAAGCAGTAATAGAAGAAGAAGATACTACATCCCCAATAGAAGGAGTAGTTTTCCTATCTTCAACTGGAGAAATACTTCTAGGACAAGAACTAGAGATCCCTAGTGAAGAAGAAGAGGAAGAAAATTATTTTAACTTACCATTGATAGAAGAACCAGAACTAGAAGAGCTAGAAGAAGAATTATAAAACCCAATTTTGGAACATTATATTAGTTTTGAAGAATCTACAATGGCTGGAGAAGGGGAAGGAGAGGTACATAATGTTAATGGTGAACAACCTAGGATTGGAGGAGGAAGAGGTGGAAGAGGTGGAGGAAGAGGGAGAGGAGGAGGTAGAGGAGATCCATGACCCTTTGGATTTCCTATCCTCGATGAAGATACAAAAACTACAATTGAAAACATCTCACCCTTCATCCTTCCAAATTTTCATGGATTAAGAAATGAGGATCTTGAAACATTTCTCTTTGAGTTTGAAGTTTTGTGTAGATCTTATGATTACCTACTTGATACTCAAAGGTTGAAATTGTTTCCATCAACTGTTAAGGATGCAACATTAAAATGGTTCATGGGCTTAGGAGTACATTCTATAAGAACATGGGAAGAAATTAATACTACATTCTTAGAGAAATATAAAGATTATTGTATGCCCCATAATATTAAGGATGAAGTATTTAAAATGATGCAAAAAGAAGATGAAAATCTTGAATATTTCATTGAAATATTTGCTTATAATGTTAGAAGGGATAAACTGCATGAACTAAATGAAGAAACTTTGAAATCTCTCTTATTAAAATCCATAAGAGATGAGTGGATTGATCTTCTCAATTTAATGGGTAAGGGATATATTTATCAGTTATCACTTGGAGAAATTTGTGAGTTATGCATACACATTTAAAGAGGTAAGGCAAGAACTAGGAAAAATCCAAGAGATCCTCTCATGTCTAGGATTAATAAATCTGCAACTGGGACTGTAAGTAGGGCTGAATTAGGCAATTTGATTAACAATTTAAAACAGACATTTTGGGAAGTCTTAGTGAACAAATAGATACCCTTAAAGTGCAAAACAAGCAAAATCCTGAAAATGATGCATTGTCAATATTTTGTCCCAAATGTAGAAAGAAACATCCTCTGAGAGAATGCCCTCTTAAAATAAAAAGTGTAGAAACATGTGTTATATGTGCAAAAAATCATGATACAAAAGAGTGTCCTTCAATAGTAGGTCTTAATGGTGTTTATCAAGAGGAAATAATACCAAATCAAGTAGATAAAAAATTCTAAGAGACCATGGAAAAATTCACAACCAAATATGACTCAAGGATTTAACACTCAAGCATTTTCACAACCATCACAAAACAATTGGACTGCACCCACGCCTTGGCAATCTTTGCGTCCACCTTGGGCATAAGGATGGAAAAATCCTTATGGAAAATATCCTCAATATAAAAAATCTTACCCTATTTTTCCACCAAAATATTCTCCTCTACATGTTCAACCAACTCAACCTCAGAATCCGAATCCACAACTTTCATTACCATTCCCTCAAAGACCAAATCAATTGCCTGCTCAACCACTTCCAAATCAAAATAATAATAAAAATTCACAACCTGTTTACAATATGGAAGGACAAAATTTCCAAACCTACTTGATAACTCCATTAGATCTAAACAATGTCCAACTTAGATCTGGTAGAGTATTGGAAAATGAAGTCCCCATCAGTTGTTATTCAAGAATCTGAAAAGGAGAATCTCTCTGAAAAAGATAAGTCTCTTAGTCAAGAAGAAAAATCTCAAAAACAAACCACCCCTGTACATTCTGATGATATTCCAATAAACTCAACTCCTATCATAGAACAACCTTTAGTATTTATCCAAACACCACCTTTTCCTAAGAGATTAAAAATTGATAAAGGGGTAGAAAAACATATTTTATTGCCTGATTATGATATGATAGATGAACTAAAGAATGTTTGTATAAAAATTCCTTTGTTACAAGCTATAAAAGAAATACTAATATTTGCAAAGAAAATTAGGGAATTGAGTATTAAAAGGCCAGGAAGAAAGAGAAAAGAAATAAAAAGAATTCAATTAGTTTTAAAAAAATGCAGATATCATGATGGGAAAAGAAACAATTCAGAAATACCTTGATCCAGAAAGTCCCATTGTGAAAACACATATCAATGGTATTGAAATTCCAAATACATTTATTGATTTAGGAGAAGATATAAACATCACGAGTAAACAAACTACGAATCAATTGAAACTTCCTAATCTTCAATGCACAGTTACATTGTTGCAATTAACAGATAGATATATTATTAAACCTCATGGTGTATTAGAAGAAATATTTGTATCCTTAGATTCTTGGGAGTATCCTATTGATTTTATGATTCTAACACCCAAGAGTAATTTATGAGGACATCATTAATTCTAAGAAGACCATGGTTAGCTGCAACTAATGCTTTTATAAGTTGTAGATCTGGCGATATGTTTTTGTTTTTGTTTGTTTGTTTGTTTGTTTTTTTGTTTTTGTTTGTTTGTTTGTTTGTTTTTTTTTTTTTTTTTTTTTGTTTTGTTTTTTTTTTTTTTTTTTTTTAATTGAAGTTCAACAAAGAAATTCACATTATATCCTCCTGCAAAAACAACAATACAAGTAGAAAGTGAATAATGGATAGATGATGATATTGATATAAGGCCAGTCTTTGTTACTTCACAATTAGATGAAGAAGACCAGATTTTGAATTTAATGGAAAATAATGAGTCTTCCTCATAATTTGAATCTAATAAAAGTTTTCAAGAACAATGAAATATTGAATATTTATCATCTCATCAATTATCTTAACATTCTATGAAAAAAATTGGCAATTCTCCAATAGAAATCTTCCGAGAAAAAACTTTGAATATCAATGATAATCTGGAAGAATTTCAAAAGAAAGACTTAATAAAGATGTTACAAGAACATTCCTCTACTTATGCACGGGAATACACTGACATGAAAGGAATTTATCCTAATACTTGTATACATCATATTTACATTGAAGAAAATTCTAAACCAATCCGACAACCTCTGAGAAGAATGAATCCAAATTTGAGAGATCTTATTAAAGAGGAAATACAAAAATGGTTAAATGTGAATTTTATTTATCCAATATCAGATAGCGAATGGGTTTCGCCATTGATAATTGTTCCTAAAAAGAATGGAAAATGGAGAGTATGCATTGACTATAGGGAATTCAATAAAGCTACCTTAAAAGATCATTTTCCACTTCCTTTCATAGATCAAGTTTTAGACACATTGGCAGGAAAGAAATAATTCTCATTTCTAGATGGTTTTAGTGGATATAACCAGATCCGGGTAGCTCCAGAAGATCAAGATAAAACCACTTTTACCTATCCACGAGGAGCTTATGCCTACCGAGTACTTCTCTTTGGGTTGTGTAATGCACCTGCAACATTCCAAAGGGAACTTTTAGGAATTTTTTTCTGATCTAATTCATGATTGTGTGGAAGTTTACATGGATGATTTTACTGTCTACGGAAATTATTTGAAGAAGCTCTTAAAAATTTGGAAAAAGTTCTCATTGGATGTAAGGAAGAAAATATTTCGTTAAGCCATGAAAAATGCTTTATGATGTTTACTAAGGGGATTGTTTTAGGACACCATATTTCAAGGAATGGAATTAGAGTGGATACATCTAAAGTGGAAGTTATTTTTAAATTATAAATTCCAACTTGTCAAAGAGATGTCAGAAGTTTTCTTGGTTTTACTGGCCACTATAGAATATTCATAGAAAACTCTACAAAAAATGCTTCTCCACTTTTCAAATTGCTCACAAAAGATTGTAAATTCAATTGGAATTCTGATTGCCAAAAATATTTTGAAACATTGAAAGAAAAAATTTATGAAGCACCATTCTAAGATGACAAAATTGGAAATTACTTTTTCACATTTCAACCGATGCTTCAGATACAACATTAGGAGTTTTATTAGGACAAAAAGATTTAAATCCTTATGCCATTTACTATACCAGTAAAAATTTGACTCCTACAGAGTTTAATTATACTATAATAGAAAAGGAGTTTTTAGCTGTTGTCCATGCCATTAATAAATTCATACATTACATCACTTGTTAAAAAACCTTTGTACATGTAGATCATTCTTCAATTAAGTACTTAATGAATAAACCAATTACTAATGGCAGAATTACAAGATGATTATTGTTATTACAAGAATTCAATATTACTATTTTTGATCGACTTGGGAAACAAAATACAGTTGCTGCCTTTTTATCTAGGATTCAAAATGATTATAATGATGTACCTATAGAAGATAATTTTTTTATGAATATATTTTTGCAGTATCTATTAAATCTCCTTGGTTTGTAGATATTGCTAATTATTTGGCTATAGGAAAGTTACCATTATATTTATCTCCTCGAGAGAAAAGAAAGGTAATTAAAATTAGTGCATCTTACTCATGGATAAATGGAGAATTGTACAAAACAGGGCCAAATCTAATTATTTGAAGATGTGTCAGAGAAGATGAAGTACTAGAGATATTAAAGGCTTGTCATGATGAACCATGTGGAGGCTTCGCTGATAAAAGAACTACTTACAGAATCCTTCTTGTAGGATATTATTGGCCTTCTCTTTTCAAGGATGCCAAAGAATATGTAAATAGATGTGATAGTTATCAAAGAATGGGGAAACCTATTCTTCAGATGAAATGCCTCTGCAACCTCAGGTACTCATTGAACCTTTTGAGAAATAGGATCTGGATTTTGTTGGTCCAATTAATCCACCATTCAAACAAAAAAGTTACATTGTTGTTTGCACTGATTATGTTACAAAATGGGTAGAAGCTAAAGCACTTTCTTTTGCTACTGAAAATGTTGTAGTTTCATTTCTTCTCGAGGATATTTTTACTCATTTTGGTGTCCCAAGGGAAATTGTGACAGATCAAGGTACTTAATTTACATCCAAGTTGGTACAAAAGATAATGGAGGAATATAAAATAAAACATCGAAATTCCACTCCATATCATCCACAGGCAAATGGACAGGTGGAATCCACCAATAAATTAATTGAAGCAATTCTTACCAAGACTGTGCATCTACATAGAAGAGACTGGGCAGAAAAGCTTCCAGAAGCTTTATGGGCATACCATACCACATGGAGAAACACTACAGGACATACTCCCTATGAACTTGTTTATGGGAAGCAAGTCTTATTTCCTATTGAGTTCCAGGTAAAGACCTTCAAGACAACAGTTAAATTAGGTCTTGATCTATCTGAAGCACAAAAACAAAGAATGGAGTAGCTGAATGAACTAGATGAGATAAGACATGATGCTATTCAAAGAACCAACATAGTTCAACAACAAAGATCCAGGTGGCATGACAAGTACATAAAGGAAAGAAAATTTCAGCCAGGAGACTGGGCATTAGTTTTTGATTCAAAGTTTAAATATTTTTAAGGTGTTAGAGTCGGTCTGGTTAGCCCTCCGTCAGAGATCAAAACTCTTTGTGCATTTCAATTTTAGGTGTCCCGCTCCATTCACTCAGCTGCATTTCGCTAGAGGCATGCCATGATCTAATGGAGAAAGTCATGCTAATCATTTTCCTCATATCTGGGTCCTGCTGGCTCAGGTCTTTTGCCAATAATCACTAAATTCCATGACAGTCAAGGTTTGGTCCTTTATAGGACAAAGTCATTTTCTATGTTTGGGTCTAGGAATTCATCAATTTGGTCTTTGAAACATAGTGGCAACTCCGCTGGGGACGTAAGTTGAAATCAAATCCCCTTGTTTCATAATAATTCTAAGCTTCCGGATGATGAGCTTAGGATTGGAAAGGCTGAGTAAGTTGGTTGTGTCCTGTGATTTTTCTCAATAGCACGCTGGCTTCGAGACGATATACCAGAGCCAATCCAGACCCAGATCCTCCTCATATTTACGAAAACCCCAATTTGATCCCAAGACTCCTTCGTCAAGAAAGCACCATAACTCCCGTGTTCAAATCCCATTCATGTCCCGACATTTTTGAGTATCTTGAAGAGCTTGAGTTTGACGAACGGTTTGAGATATCATTATTTGAGTCTAAATCCGAAAGGGCTATTGATTATACTGTCCCCAATCCGCAATTTCTTGTAGACCTCGAAACAGAAAGAGCTAATAGATTAATTGATAATTACATTGCAACACAGCCCCAAACTCCAATTGCAAGCCCCTTGCAAACTGTGCACACTCCTCCAACACCTCCAAGGCCAAATCCACCGAGAATGATGGCTGCCTGTTTTGCACCACTTGTTCTACCCCAAGTTCTAGATGATATGCCAAAGGATTATCAAAGTAAAATCTCATTTTTTGATGGCACTCCTAACAACATTACTGCTCAACAACATGTAGACAAAATGGCAGACTTCTATGAACTTCATGAGATTGATGCAGAGAACGTGGCAATGAGGCTCTTTGTACAGACATTTGCAGGTGATGTGAGGAAATGGTTCAGAGGTTTGACGGCTGCAAGTATCACTACCTTGGCAGAATTACAAAGACAATTTTTGAACCGGTGGGAAGTGAAAAAGAATCCCCTTCAAATTCTGGCCGAGTATGAACAAATCAAATGGAATGCTGGTGAGTCGGTCCAAGATTATTGTGTTAGATTTAATGCAGTCTATAACAAATTCCAGATCATCTAAAGCCACCTATGGGACTAGCAATGATGAAGTTTCCAGATGGTTTTGATGCTGACATGGCGTACCAATTAAGAGAGAGAGAATCGGCCACAATGGAAGATATGCAAAAAATTGCGGTCAGCGTTGTGGCAAATCTGCTGTCCAAAAGAGCTAGAGTGAAAGCGGAAAAGAAAATCACAGTAAAGGAAGAGTCTTCTTTAATGGATCAACTTCTCAAAAAGGTAGAGCAGATGCTTGAAAGGGTAAAACTTGACAAGCCTGAGCCACAAGTTAGGAATCCTAACTTCCGTGGCCAGCAGCAGCCACAATATAGAATAAGACAAAGAGATCAGCGAACTCAAGAGCAGACAACACAACAGCCGGTACAAACACCTTTGCAGTAGAATTTTGTGCATGGACCGGAGTCAGATGAGGACGGGAATTTAATAGGCGAAGAAAACCACCTCTTTACTCCAGATGAGCTACCTACTTACATTACCGAAGAGGAAGAAGGTGCAGTGAATTCAGCTGCACACCAAGACACTGATTTTATTCTAGCTAGCGACACCGTGTTGGAAGAAGAATTAGAAGAATATCAAAGGGGGTATATGAATGCTCTGTCCACACAACAGCAGTGATATTCACTTATAAACAGAGATGTGCTGGCCAAACCAATTCAGAAAAAGAGGGAGGTTGAAACAACAAAAAATGATTCATTAGCTACACAAAGAAAAGGAAAGGAGGCGGTTGGTCCGGAGAGCAGCAAATCAAAATCAGCAGAACAATCACAGCAGCAAGCCACATCAAAGGAAAAGGAAAGGAAAGAGATCCCTGTCAAAGAGGTAGAAAAGACTCCCGCTTTTAGCTTAGAGAATGATATTTCTAAGTTAAAGGTATCCATCCCCTTGACTGAAATCATGAAGAACAACAATTATAAAGGACAGATTTCTAAAATGTTGAATTTGGACCCAATGTCCGACATGGTAAATGTAGAAGATGATTAGCCCGAAATGATTTTTGGACTAGCATCCAATGGTGAGTCTCCTGATAGCGATGTGCCACCCTTCTATATCAGTTTACGATTGCATGATTTTGTGTTACACAATGTCATGCTCGATTCCGAAGCTTCTCACGATCTCATGCCCGAGGCTATCATGGACAAGCTTGGTCTGGACATCACCCAGCAATATCATGATCTCTATTCATTCGATTCCAGCAGAGTAAGATGTATAGGACTCATCAAAGACTTAGTTGTGAGTTTGGATCAGCTTCCTATGAAAAATGTCTTGATGGATGTGGTGGTAGCAGATATTCCTCCACGGTTTGGCATGCTTCTTTCCAGGTCTTGGGTAGCAAAATTGAAAGGGACACTACAACTGTTTTTCTCTTATGCAACAATCCCGGTGTTTGGACAAATGAGGAAGTTATATCGGGAACAAAAAATGAAATATATGATCACAAGCAAAGAGAAACCTATAAATCATCCTATTAACTATGTACATACAGATTTAGAGTCTTTTGTTTTGTTTTCAGATAGTTTAAATGAGATAGATAGTCAGATAGTAGAAGCAGATGACATACCGGAAATAACAGAAAATTTCAGAGAAATTTTGAAGAAAGAAAGACAAGAAAAGCAGGAAAATGTTGGGTAATCAGTTGAAAGTAATGGACAACAAGCAGACAAGGCATGGCAAATAGATTTCTAGCACTAACAAGAGGAGGAAGAAGGCTTGTGGAACATGGATTTCGATGGAGCAGTAGGAAATGTTGGCGCTGCAATTGGAATTTGGGTAAGCAGTCCTTTCTCCGCCCCAAACAAAGTGCCTAGCAGCGTGAGGGTTTGCTCTTACAAGCTGGCCTTTGAGTGTTCAAACAACGAAGCTGAGTATGAGGCTCTGATTGCTGGCCTAAAGATTCTTAGAAAGATGAATGAAAAAAGGATTTCGGTATCTGGTGACTCCGAGTTGGTAATAAAACAGGTCAGAGGTGAGTATCAAGCAAAACATCCTAGGATGTGGGCCTATCGTAATGCAGTTTTAGACATCTTGAAGTTATTTTCAGAATACACCTTGACATGTGTGCCTCATATACAAAATAGTATTGCTGATGCTCTTGCCAAGGTAGCTAGCAGCTTGAAGATCCCCATGAACTCCAGAAATAAATTTGAAATCCATGTCAAGCAT
This sequence comes from Pinus tabuliformis, assembly GCA_031772625.1. NCBI lineage: Eukaryota > Viridiplantae > Streptophyta > Pinopsida > Pinales > Pinaceae > Pinus > Pinus tabuliformis. Next base: position 1,928,543,028 of record CM062819.1, read on the forward strand.
CGTCCAACCATTCCAGACAATCAGCAATATTGGCAAGTGTTTCAAGATGATGAGGAGATTAAGGATTTTCTGCTAAACAAAGGCAAGTTCAAAGAAACATCAATTGATGTAGAAAACGATGAGGGCAAAGGGAATGGTACAGATGAAGTGCAGATCAATGAAATGGACGTATTGCAGCTGAAGAATAACATCATTCCTAAAGGCTTGATACCTCTAGAGGAACTTTTTGATTAGGATGATGTAGCCCGCAACACAACATTGTAGCCAATAGAGAAGGGTGTAGAAGAAGTCAACATCGTTACAGCTGCCAATCCAAAGTTGGTAAAATTGTCCAAAGCATTACCGCCAAAGATCAAGGACAAATACATCAGTTTGATGGCTTCATTTGCAGATGTGTTTGCTTGGGACTATTCTGATTTAAAGACCTATGATACAAATATTATTCAGCACACAATACCCATCAAGCCCAATAAAAAACCATTTAGACAGAAGCTGAGAAGGATAAATCCAAAGTTGCTGCCATCTATCGAAAAGGAGGTAAACAGGTTGTACAAGTCAGGTATCATTGTGCCCATCAGATTTTCAGATTGGATATCTAACTTAGTGCCTGTACGCAAGAAGACCGGTGAGATCTGCCTATGCATTGATTTCAGAAATCTAAATAAAGTCTCATTGAAGGACAACTATCCACTACCCAAGATGGACCATATACTTCAGCGAGTAGTGGGGGCATCTCGTATGTCACTACTTGATGGTTGTTCCGGATATAACCAAATTTCTGTCCATGAAGATGATAGAGACAAGACAACATTCACCACTCCATGGGGAACCTTTCACTACGCCAAAATTCCCTTCGGTTTAAAGAATGCAGGTGCCACATTTCAGCGGGCAATGGACTTTGCTTTTGCAAATGAGAAGGATGTGTTTTTGGTGGTGTACTTGGATGATTTGATGGTATTTTCCAAATCTGATGAAGAGCACATGCATCACCTAAAAATTGTCTTTCAAAAGTACAAGAAATATCGTCTATCACTAAATCCTAAGAAGAGCTTGTTCACCATGGAAGAAGGCAAATTACTTGGGCAAATCATTTCAAAGGATGGCATTCGTATAGACCCAGCACGTGTGCAAGCAATTCAGCAAATCGATCTGCCTAGGAACAAAAAAGAGATACAATCATTAAGATGAATTTTCTGCGTCGCTTTGTGCCTAATCTTGTAGAACACTTAAGAGAAATGACCAACATGCTTAAGAAGGATAGCCAGGTGAAATGGGCAGAGGAGGCTGTAAGATCTTTCAACTTGGTCAAATTGGCCCTTTCTTTAGCTCTAGTTCTAGTCAGCCTGGACTACACTCAGGATTTCATATTGTTTTCATTTGCTTCTGAGCACACTATGGCAGCAGTATTATTACAGAAGAGAGATGATCATGAAAGACCCATTGCATTATTCAGTAGGGCTATAAGGGATGCAGCTTTAAAGTACAACATCATTGAGAAGCAAGCCCTGGCATTGGTGAAGGCATTGAAAGATTTCCGGGTATATATCCTACATTCTCACATTCTGGCCTATGTTCCTAATACTGCTGTAAAGGATGTTTTAGTGCAGACTGATCCGGAAGGGAGAAGAGGCAAATGGATTGCAGCTTTGCTGGAATATGATGTGGAAATAAAGCCTACAAAGCTGGTCAAAGGGCAGGGGTTGGTGAAGTTAATGGCCGAATCAAACTTGCATGCCTTGGACATAAATCTGATTGCTGCCATGTCCGATGAGAATGAGGAAGGAATGTCAATTCAGGTATCCGAAATGTTTGCTTTGTCCCCATGGTATTCAGATATAATATATGTGCTGAAAAATCTATCACCACCGCCTGACATGACTAGAAACAAAGCGAGAACACTCAAATTGAAGGCTGCCAAGTTTTGTATTTTGAATTCTGCACTGTATTGGAAAGATCCCAGTGGCATTTTGTTAAATTGTTTGGTGGAAGAGGAGGCAAAGAAAGTCATGGAGGATTTCCACGGAGGAGAGTGTGGTGGTCATCTTTTTTGGAAGTCAACAGCGAACAAAATTTTGAGGGCAGGGTACTACTGGCCTACTTTGTTTGCAGATGTGTATAAGATGGTCAAGCGCTGTCATAAATGTTAGATTTTCGAAGGGAAATAGAAATTACAGCCTTGCCACTTAAGCCTGTTAAGGTGAGCGCTCCTTTCCAGCATTGGGGGTTGGATTTCATTGGGGAAATTCATCCCACCTCTTCTGGACAACATAGATGGATCCTTACAGCGACAGACTATTTCACGAAATGAATCGAGGCAGCTCCCACCAGACAAGCTACAGACACGGTAATCATTTCATTTCTCGAAAATAACATCTTGTCTCGCTTTGGTTGTCCAAACAAATTAATCACCGATAATGCAGCAGCTTTCAAATCGAAAAGGATGGTAGAATTTTGTCATAAATATCACATAATCTTGGGACATTCAACTGCCTATCATCCGCAAGGCAATGGATTGGCAGAATCTTTGAATAAATCCTTGGTCAAAATCATCAAGAAGCTGCTGGAAATAAATAAAAAGAGCTGGAATAAGAGGTTGGTCCATGCGCTTTGGGCAGATCGGATCAGTCAGAAAAAGTCCATTGGTATGTCACCGTTTGAGCTTGTTTATGGAGTTGACACAGTATTCCCCGCCTCTCTTGCTGCCCCAGTGGTCAGACTTCTTCAAGAGGCCGGCAATGAAGAATATCCCATGCATAGAAGGTTGAATCAAATGATTCACTTGCAGCAAACGAGAGAAGAAGTTTTCGAGAACACATTCAAGTTGCAGGAGAAGATAAAGAAAATCTATGAAAGAAAAGAAAAAGCAGATAAGTTTCAGTTGGATGATGTGGTGCTGAAGTGGGATGCAAGGAATGAAGAGAAAGGCAAGCACGGAAAGTTCGAAAATCTGTGGAAAGGTCCCTTCAAGATTGCAGCATATAGGGGTCAGAATGCCTTTCTTCTGAAGGAAATGAACAGGGAATATTGTCTTGGAGGGCTGATCAATGGTCGGCTACTCAAGCGGTATCACTGCTGATCTATTAATGCTGCTTCCACTGTCATTGTAAATACCATTTTTATTTCAGTTTGGTTTCAGTCTGTAAAGTTAGTCTTTGAGTTATTTCGATGTCAAATTTGAGTCAATTTCTTGGTCATTTCAGTTTCGTAAATAAGTCAGATTCTTGTGTTGTTTATCGAAATGATGACTAAATAGCCCAATGGACAAAAGGCACTATCTAGCTCCTCCAGAGACCTGCTGTTCTTGGTACCTCCAAGGAGTTACCATCCCCCATTGGAGCCAATGTTAGAGTCGGTCTGGTCAGCCCTCCGTCAGAGATCAAAACTCTTTGTGCATTTCAAGTTTAGGTGTCTCGCTCCATTCACTCAGCTGCATTTCGCTAGGGGCATGCCATGATCTGATGGAGAAAGTCATGCTAATCATTTTTCCTCATGTTTGGCTCCTGCTGGCTCAGGTCTTTCACCAATAATCACCAAAGTCCATGACAGTCAAGGTCTGTTCCTTATTAGGACAAAGTCATTTTCTATGTTTGGGTCTATGAATTCATCAATTTGGTCTTTGAAACATGTCCAGAAAAGCCATGCAGGCCAGAGGGATGGCCCTTACACAGCTATGGTTCAGAGAGCTTCATTGTCACGTGGATAGACTTCGACTCTTCTTCAAAACTCTGTTTTGAAGAAAAGTCAAACAAGGTCATTTATGATAAAATTTTCCAAAAAATCACCAGTTTACTTTTCAGATGCAGTTATGGTTTACATGGCCAAATTCTCTATCATACAGTCCCTACAAAGATGTGCCGAAAATTTCATCATTTGAGCCAAAGTGTCAAAGGGAAAGTGAAAATCAATGTGTTTAAAAATCAGTGAAAAAGTGCAAAACACAACATTAGAAAAATGGGTTTTCAAGGAAGCAAAAATTAAACCCATCTCCTCCAAGGCTATAAATACATGTTTTGACCCAAATCAAAGGCATTGTGCTGCTACAAGACTTGGAGAAGACATTGCAAAGGCGTGAGTGTGAGACTGGAGCATTGGAAGTGAGTGGGAGCATATTTTAGAGGGTGCGGCGCACATACCCAGGAGCGCGGCACACTCACCGGGCGCAGCACACATGCAGCCAGCCTGCAGTTGGAGCTTTACACAGGCGCGGCGCACTGGGATTTGCGCACGACGCACACAGTCCAGGGTCCGAAACACGTTGCCAAAGCACTCCAAATTTCGGTGAACGCCATCAATTCAAGAGGTAGGCCTTATGACATCACCGGTTCATCAATTTTGTCAATGATATGGTGTTTGTGGAGATGTTTGAATGTCACCCAAAAAGCATAATGTCAACCATAAGAAAATCACCAAGAAAACGATGGCTGGGGTTGTAAAATTGTGTTGTTAGTGCCAATGGTTTCACTCCACTCACCTCTTTCTCCTCAACTCTCATTTTTCCCATCTCCCCTTGATCATTTTTCCTAAAACCCCACCCTAAATCACTATCATAACCCTCTCCCTATTCCTCCACTATTTGGTCAACTCAAAGTCACCACAAGACCAGCTCATTGTGCAAACCAAGCTGTGGGAGAGGGGTGCATAGTCGAAAGAGTTGAAGAGTCAAACGATTAGGAGAAAATTTGGGTGATTTCATAGCGCGCGACGCACACACCAAGGAGCGCGGCTCACACGTAGCCAGCCCGCAGTTAAAGGATTACACTGGCGCGGCGCATACCCAGCGCATGACGCACTGGGCATTGCGTGCGGCGCACAGAGAGATAAAGCCCAGAACACAATTAATTTGCCTAAAAATCTTTGAGGCTCACCAAATTTGAAAGGTATGCAACCTACCTCCATTCTTGCATCAAACTTCAAAAGAATAGCATGGTTGTAGGGGTATAAATCAAATGCAAATTTTTTTTTATAAAGCAAACAAAAGAGAAACAAAGAAATCATGATCTTAGGGTTTATGCTACAGTGACAGTGCTGCCAATATGTTTCAAACCCTACCCCATCAACACTGTACCCAAACTACTCCCAAATCCCTGATAAATCTCTCCCTTTAGCCCCTATTCCCATTTCATCATTCCCCTCCTGATACTCCCTGTTTTATTGTCCCCTTGGTGGCAGATTTTCAGAGCAACTACTAGCTTCATTGGAATCAAAGGGCAACATAAAACTCTGGGTACAAACAGCAGTAATGGCATCCGAAGTTTCATCAGAATATGAGGAGGATACCCATAGTGACACAGCTTCAGGAGAGAAGGCCCAAAGGAGACATCACCGGAGTGGCAGACATCTTAGAGATGAGACAAAACCCTCACCGAGTTGCAGGCATGCCCTCTTGCTATGTCTTGTTTCCAACACTTAACATGTTTCAAATTTTGTCAGAGGGTGGCAAATGTCAGAGTTCATCATGAGTTGTCCCATCTTTTTGCACTTCACCTACATGGGGGACAGTCTATCTTGCTGGGGTCACTTTCACATTGACACCCGAAACCATATCAGTGGCAACAGGCATACCAAACATTGGAGAGTAGTGGCACAAGAAGAAGAAGGTAGAAAGACATCATTATGAGCCTTACATCAAAGACAGCTATTTAAGCCATCTCACAGAGTTTTTCCATTCAAGTTTATTAAAGATGAGTATGCCCCGCTCATGAAATTGATCATGAAATACATCAGTTGCGAGGGGAGGTTTTCTCGCCTTTATGCATACCACATTAGGTTGCTCGTGCACTTTACTAGGGTTCAGATGATGAACCTCCCATTTTTCATCTGCGGGAACATAGAGAGGATGAGAAATTTCATGTAGCACAAGACCCCTTCACAACAGCTTAACAGTGTGTATCACTTTGCCCTTATTTGGATTTTGGTAGACCATCAGTTGGGATTGCAGGGTATTGCTTGGGAGGACTTCATCTCCCGTGACTTCTTTAGCACTCCACAGGTGGTTTCAGAGGCAGAGCATGAGGTAGGGGGCCCATCTCATCAGTATGAGTGACATGAGATTGCCACTATGCCAGTATACATCACCTATCAGAAAGGCAATAGACCCTTATTTGCAGTAGCAAAGCGAGTGTTATCTCCACCTGGGGTGGAAGGGGCCTCGCTTCCGACATTAGCATCACAGGGGCAGGGCAGAGGTAAGGAGCCAGTGCATGATGAGGGGCCTTCAGGTGAGCCATCAGGTGAACGAGAGACTAAATTTGTTCTCCTTCAGGATGATGAGACAGATGCAGAACCTACAAATGCAGAGCTTGGAGAGATCATTTAGGAGCAGCAATCGGTGATTGAGAACTTATCCCTTGACTTGGAGAGGGCTAAGTGGAACATGAAATATCTGGAGCAGAGGAACAAACAACTTGAGGATCGGCTAGCTGAGATAGAGTTGCAACTGATCAAGGAAAACCGGCAACACATCATGGCAGCACAAGGCAAACCTATGGAGCAAAGAGATGAGGACTGGGAGTATGTTTTAGAGAAAGTGAACGTCCACTTGGAGCAGCAGTTGGATAAGGCTAACAGGGAAAAATACATGCTGAGGCGCATGACTCACCACTACATGGCCCGAAACATGAGCTCCAAAGCAAGAATCAGGAGCCTAAAGGCGAAACTGAGCAAAGCACCAAAGAGGCAAAAGAGGCAAAGGAGCAAGATCGGCTTCGAATCTTGGCTGAGGCTTCCTTGGCACAGCATAGCACTTCATAGGGAACATCCAGCCCAAATTTCAAAAAATTTGGGGAAATTTTGGTCACTTGGTAATTTTTTGGGTAAAAAACAGGGATTTCCTCCCTGTGCGCCGCGCCACTGGCGCGACGCTAAAATTCTAGGGCTCCAATTGAGAAATGGCTTGCAGATTTGGATTTAGCATGGAAAATTACAACTATTGGTGTCCAAGCAAGAGATTTGGGCAAGATCTAGGTCTCCTAAAGGTAAAAAAAAACCCAAAAATGGCCTCTCTGCCACTTTTTTGACACACAAAAAGCAGTCTTGGGAGAATGGAGATTTGGAGGGGCAAATGAGCACCAAATTTGAAAATTCTAGTTGGGTTAGAAAGTAGACAAGACAGGATTTCCAGCAAGTCCACTTGGGCACATTTTGGACACCTGCAAGTTCCGAAAATCATGCCCCAAAGTAGCACGACGCATAGAGGAAAAAATTGCCAATTTGCTTCCGTTTCGTGAAATTTCGAGTCGCGATTTCTCCAAGTGGGCCCGCTCATATACACTTCGGTTTTTTGGCACCAAAGGTGGCATTTAAAGAGTTTTCTCTCCAGATTGGCTTCTATCCAAGTGGCAAAGGAAGGCAAACGGTCACCCAAAGCCAAATGTCATGTTTGCAACGCTGCACCTGTAGCTGATGGTTGGCTCTCCATCTCCATTTCGCAATGATTCGAGTAACTCCCCAACCCTTGGGGATTCTATCTCTTCCTCACACATTCTATATATTGTATACAAGTTATTTGCAAAGGGTTGGTTGGCTTGTAACTTCTGGGAGATTGTGGGAAAGAAACTCTGTTTCTTCACTGTGTATTTTTGACAGAGAATTAATGAAAGGTAGCAGCTCTGTTTCATGAGATTCTTGTGGTTTTGAGTGTAGCAAATGTATTTCTTATGTTTTCATATGTATTTAGTTATGTTTCATAATTCATTTCATGCTCATTTCCAATGAAATTTTCTGAGTGAGATTAGGTAGAATTCAATTTGTATTGCTCTTCCTGTGGGAAAATTTCATGTTCAGTGATATTCTTCTGTTGAAAAGGATTCATGTAACTATGCCATTTTCACTTTCTTCAGCAATCTATTCATGCTGCGGTACCTCAAACTAAAATTGTTACATTTTCCGCCTACCTTTCCTCACGGAATAATCTGTGCCTTTGTATTAAATTCTCTGTTCTTTGCTGAGCGCCGGTCCCATAACATCCCAGAAGCTCGGTCATTTCATAAAATTGTTTCCAGAATCCCTATTCACTTACTAGCCTAAGGTAAACATTGTATTGTAAGTCATCTCTGGCCATTTTTGATCATCTATTCACTGAGCGTGACTCAGAGAGAGCCCTCTCCTGCTCTGGTAAGGCTAGCTACCAGATTGAGTGTGGTTTGTGGTTACCCTAATTTTTGCCTTCCTTTAGCCTAAGGCAGATTTAGGTGCTAACATAAGGAAAATTTCAAACTCATTAGCTTTAGCCATATGAGATTGAAACTATCTTTGATAATGGTGCAATCAGGATCAGAACCATTGATGAAGAAAGAGTGGCCTTCCTTGTAAATGGTCAATGATTGAGAATTTATCACAAGTCATTGACAAAGGAAGAATTTGTTAAAAACTTACAAGACAATATTGATTTGAAGATGATTAGGAAGGATTTTCCTTCCTCTCCAACTTGATTTGTAAAGCTTTTTGTTTTCTAAAATAAAAAATAAAAAAAAAATTGAAAATTAATAAAAAATAAAATTGGATAAACATGAAAACCAACACTGTTGGCATGTTTATACAAAAAATCTAGGATGAAAACAAAGTATTCTTGGCACCCTAATTTTTTTTTTCAATCCTATTCTAATCCCCATTTTCTTTATATCCCTCTTTTTCTTTTCAGAATAAGTAGCTACAAAATTGTTGAGAATATGCATCTTTGACCAAATTCTGTAGCTGATATTGACAAGAATCATTGACTGGGATAATCGAAGATTTTAGCAAAAGGGAATGATCAAGCCTACAATTGAAAGCACCTGAAGACAATTAAAAAAGAATAGTCAAGTATTAGAATAAACAAATTGAGGGTATGTAAATATTGGATTTAGAAAAAAAGGTAGAAACATTAGATTATGAAATAATATAGACGTTGTACCGCCATTCGAAATAATTATTACTATTAGAACTTCAGAATGAGTTATAAATATCATGTCATATCAATGAAGTTAGCTGGAAAAGCCCATTTTCCATTTATCATTATGCAAACACTTCATTTTTGAAACCCTGTTTCATTGATAATTTCACTCACTCATAGCCATTCATACTCTGTTTTGTCAAGAGCCGTTTTACTCATTTCCATTTACCATTTCACTCTCGTCCATACTCATATTTTTGAAACCAATATCATTCCAAAACCCTGTCAAAGAAGCAATTGTGGAGTAAAACTTCACTAACATGGGAGTCATTGTTGGAACAAAACCGAATGGAAATAAGTTTATGGAAGGGTACCCACAGGTCAAGAAGATGCTACAACAAGCATAGTGGTTGGATTTTATAGAAAAATTCAATGGTTATGACAAAGAGGTAACCGATTCTTTTGCCTAAGTGTTTGATGCAACTGAAGCAGAATTCGGGGACATAAAAATAGTGGTGAAAGAATCCTTCATGACCGAGTTAGCTGGAATACCTAGGGTTGGCGAGAGGTGGTTTAAAAACGGGGGAATCGAAGGGAATGATTGGAAGGCATTTCTAAAAAACCCAAGTATGGATACAACTATCTTTAAAAAGGGTATTCCAAGTACAACTCTTAAAAGTAAATGGAGGAATTTACTATTAGTTATTCAAAAATTCATTAGTTGTGAGGGTAGATTCGGTAGCATGTTTTTATACCATGTTTGTTTAATGACACACTTTATTGAAGGAAATGAAATCAATCTACCCTATTTTTTACTTAATAGCTTGAAGAAGATGTTCAGTAATACTCAAAGAAAAATACAGTCCATTGAAAATACTATGTATCATCATGGTCTTGTAAAAATGCTTATTGAAGCCCATCTTGACAGTTTAGAAGATAACTGGGAGAGTTTTATATTCAAAAATCATTTTAAGGAAATAGAGAAAGAAGATCCTAATAGAAGTAAGGTAAAGAGAAGCAAAATAAAATTGTTTGAAAACACTACTGATAACCCACTTCTACAACTAGAGCATCATTCAGAAGATGAAATTCCCCTTGTAAATGTTTTATAAAACATAAAGAAGAAAAGTGTTAGAATAAAGAAAGCCAGTGGAAAAGAAGAAAAGACGCCCAAAAAGAATACAGAGGAAACAAATAAAGACAACATAGAACAAACAAAAACTCCTCTTACTAAAACTTCATCTTCTGTTAGGAGAAGTGATAGACTCAAAAAATCAATAAAGGAATCATCTCGAAAATCTGTAGAGTTTGTTAATTTGGAGCAAGATGAATAACTGAAGATTCCATCGCCTATATTTCCGTCACTAGCTTTATCACCAGTTTCATCACAAATTGCTAATACAATGAGAAGATCACCTGAAATTGACCTTGTCCAACAAAAGATATATGATTACATAGAGTCTTTGGAGAAGAAAGCTACAAAAAAGGCCACTGCATCCTCAAATCAAGGAATTCAGTCTGATAGTCCACAAGAACCTCCAATTGTGAATACTCTCAAACAAGAAATTTTTGAATTGGAGACACTAAACAAACACTTAAAATAGGAACATGAAACATTGAAAGTGCAGAATGAAATACAAAGGACTCAAAATGACAACATTCTCTTACATCTTGCTCTGTGGTATGATAAGAATAAAAAGCTAAAGGAAAAGAAAAAATCCCTTAAGAGAAAGGTCATAAGTCTGAAGTATAAGATTCTGATGAAGAAACTAGGGATGACAGTCAGTAAGAAAAAGGAAAAGAAGACAAATCTAGATGTTTTAGGTCAAGTGTCTGAAGGAGTGAAGTAACAAGAAAAGTTCATCAGTTTTGAAATTTTTGCATGAGGATATGCAATGACTTTCATGTGGGGGAATGTTGAGCCTCACAATTGCTTATTTTTGACACCCCTTTTCACCTATTTTATTCTTATTTGACCATCATAATCACTCAATGGGCATCAAATCACAAGATCTATGGCATTGCAGGTATATAATTGTCTTGTATTAACTTGATAATGTTCTTTATTATTAGTCTAATATTTCGTTTAGCTACTGAATTGGGATGATTCTGCAGCTAATGTCTAATTCTGCGTCCAGGTCGAGTTGGAGAGAGAAATATATGGAAAGGTGTTGATCAATGCACTCAATGATTCCCTCCTACCTTCATGAACCAGATTGATAAAAGAAGCTTCTAGTTACATGGTCAAGGATAAAGTCAACTCTACCAGCTATAATAGACGAGCGAGGAACAATATATATGCCTCACGATTTTCTTTGTTAATAGCAAATCGTGAGTGAATTTTGTTAGGTTATCTTTTTGTAGTTAATTTTAGCATTATGTTAGAAAGGATATGCATAGAGCTCTGAACATTTAATGATACAAGATTTATAAAATACCTCACAACATACACAAACACAATGATTTTTTATGAGACAATGAAGACTTAAGGCTTTGTTTTTAATATTCAGTTTATGAAGAACCGTTTCATTTCCATGCATGGTTGACTGTTTCATTGATAGCGTGATTACTTGCTTCTCATGGAGGGCCCCCTCTAGTAGTAAGGATTTTGTTCATTTTCTATAGATAGAATTTTTGTATTAATTTCATAAGCTTTATGTTCTTTTCAATTGAGTAGATGCATTTTTAATTTCTTTCAGAGTCAAATTTTGATTCATTTACTAATCATCTCTTTCATTTATAGATGCACATGAATTAAGCTTAATAATAGTGATAGCAACAATATGATTTATACTTCGACATAACTTTATTTGCCTTATAAAACAAATGATTTATTTTCAGAATTAGATGTTTCATTTCAAACATAAGTGATTTATAATTCAAGCAAGTGTGGATGTAGTTAAGCAAAGATTTATTTCATTTTGGTTTCAAACAATTATGAATGATATTCTTACAGATGTGTGATGAGATTAATAATAGCCTTTTCCTTTGAAATCGAGTGTGTACATATATAGTGTGAAGAGTGCAATTAATTTTCATTTACAATAAGTGTGGGATTGATTTACTTATATGCAGAGTTGTGAGATTTTCCATAAGTAGTCTTCGGTAAAAGAGTGTGATCATTTTATTTTCTAGGAATAATTTCTTTGCTCATGTGCATTTCAATAACTTAATTTAGAATTTATATTTCGATAACTCAACATAATTGAGAATTGGTGTGAATAACCAAATACTTCTAGTATATACAATACACTTAGACTTCATAAACTTACGAGCCCTGGACGATAATTTATGCAAGTAATTTAAGGTTAATTAAATTACCAAACATCGTGTATTATTACTTTTTCATTCACTTACAAAAAGATAAGTTTCAAGATTATAACCATCCTCTGATAATATGAATATTGGAAGACAAAAGAATCTCATGTAGGCTACAATAGAAACAATACCGATTAGGACCCTGCTGACAAATTTAAGATATAAGCATATGAAACGACAAAAAATTAAAAACAAAGGAAATAAACATATTATATAAATGATAAAAATAGTATTCACATGAATTGCTACAACAAAAAAATAATATCAAGCATCTAGAGCTCAATTAACAACAAAACATGTAAATAATTTAGTCCATCTACCTCTAATAATATCTATATCTGAGAAGAGATAAGATTAAATAATGAAAAGTGATCTAAATGATTAGTCAAATTAATATTCTAAACCACAATATTTATTAGCATATGTTTGTAAAGGAAAATAAGAAGAGAATTAGAAGAATATCATATTCTAATTGTAGAATCAAGGTTACAAAAAATATCATGATCTGGTATGTGCATCAGGTGCACTTGGGCCTCTTAAAAATTAAACTATTCCCTCATAGGAACCATAATATTCCTTTTTTGAATGAATTTAATAACTATTCGAATAATTGTCCCTTAAAAAAAAAAAAAAAAAAACTTAATTTTGAGAATCTTCTTTGAAAGAGTTTTCATTTCTCATGGATAATTGAAAACTTTAATTTTTTTCTTTTCTTTGGCATGGACTCGGTGGTTTCCTCCTTAATAATTCTTCATCGAATTAATTGTCTCATGTTTCAACCCATTCTTAATCGGCTTCCTTGCATCACACAAATACAAATTAGTTTTTAATATTTATTTACATAATGACCATACATAAACTACAATAAACATAATTTTGTTTACCTTGTTTATATTTCCTCAATGAAACTATTATGCACCTTTTGTTTTCTTTAAATTAATAATTTCTCAAAACATTTCAAAGAGAAATATATGTGGTGAAATGACATTTACATACCTTGTATTCTTCACAAATTGTTGCACTAAACGCTGGTTAATCTCATCAAAATATAACAAAACCCTAAATTACAAATTCATTTTGGATCCCTCACAATAAATTCTAGTAAATATTCTCCATCCTTAAGTTATTAAATGTTCTCCCATGGGTGAATTTCAGCTGGACCACATCCTCAACCAAAGAAAGCAACGAGGTCAAATAAACCCTTCGCAAAGTTAAATAAATTTCAAGTGAGGAAAGCCCTAAAATAGAGGGATTAGAGCTATTTTAAATTGAAGGTAGTTTAACGAGCCTTTTTTAACCGTCAATCTTATTTTGGGTGGATAGTTGAAGGGTGTATAAACCTAGTCCTCCAACCTGATGACATTCATACATGTGATGCAAATTAGTGGGGGCCTATCGGATAAGTTTAATGTCATATTTTGTTTAATAAAATATTTAAACATGAGCCTCTATATAATACAACAAGGTTTAATAGTATTTTATCTTTGTTCAATACAATATTAAATCTACATTACTCACCTACCTTATATCATGTAAAATGATTTGATCATTTTTATCTTATTGCCAATATTTCGACATACATATTTGTGTGGGTAAATTTCATTTCATTAATTTCTAAAACTTTAAAAATAAACTCTCACCAGAACTAAAATAAACTTATTAATTGAGAGTTCCATAGTTTATAATCAGATTAGGAGAAAAAGGGCCTTAATGTCGAAAATCAATGCATGGGAATTAATATTAATGGAAATTACCTTCCCTTTTGCTTTATTCTGTTGTAAATATGAGGTAGAGTTATGCAAGCCTTTAAAAATTTATGAAATTCTCATCAATAATATTTCATTAATGAAATTAATAATTTTAACTAAACATAAAAATATTATTTACATGCATAATAATGGAATTTAAATTAGTGTATGAAAAATATTTTGATAAATATTTTTATGAAGTGATTGGTTTTCCAATTTTGATATAGGGCACGAAACGAAGATTTTAGTTCTAAGTTATAGTAGAGCAATTAACTCTTTCATGTTACTTTTATTTACCTTCATAAAACATCATATATGAATTACAAATGTGTTTTTATATAAGAAAGTCAACCCTCTTAAGAAAAGGTTATCATAATTTTTTGAGGAGGGTTGGATTTGGCAACAACACAACCCAATGAATAATTCCACTGACCATCCTTCAAGACCTAGAATCTTATCCTTCTGACAGTTGTGCAAAACCTTTTGCAATTCTTCCTTAGTAATAGGCTTCATAAGGTTCTGATTATCCTCGCCATTAGAGAATATGGGGAAGTATTGAGCGAGAGGGATAACTTTAGCAACAATTGTTTTAGGGGTGGCCATAAAAAGAATGTAAAAATGGTTTTTTCCCAAATGAGAAATATCTTTGAAAGATGTGGCTCTACCCCCACCTGGAGTGTCTAAATCCCACATGGTATTTTGAGCTTTGTGCCCCTTTGCAAAGTTTTTAAAGAACTTTGTGTTTTTGTCCCCACTTTTTAACCAAATAGCTCTGTTGTTTTGTCTCCAAGATTCCATTTTTTCTCTCATACTTCTTCTTTTAGCAGCCTCCAAATGATAAATCCTTTATTTTGAGACTTCATTTAGATAATCCCCCCTTCAAGAGATTCCAATCCCTCTAGTTATTCCTCCATTTCTTTAAGCTCCTCCTCCTCTTGATGTCTTTTTTGGGTAGACCATTGTATCATAGATTTCTTAACCCTTTTGGGGTTTTCAACAAACTAGATTACAATATACTCCCCATCATCTGGATTATAAGGGACCCAAGTTTTAGATACTAGCATGAGGAAAGAGGCATCCTTAAGCCATGATACATTAAATTTAAAAGGGATTCCACACTTATTTGAGTTCCCATTGAACTTGAGGAGGATATGGTGATGATCATATTTACCCCCCACTCCAATCCACTTCTAAAACAAAGGGGTTATTTCCATCAGGGCTTCTGTCATAAGAAAATGATCAATACATCTTGCAACCATATCATCCTCTAATCTTCCATTCCTCTAGGTGGGCTTACATTTGACCAAATCCGCATCAAATGCTTTATGGTACATCAAAATGTGGATAAAATAATTATATAAAGAGTCTACATGGGCACGAGGGCCCCATATTTCCGAGATATCAATAGATAAATTCAGATCGACCCCAACCACCAGATTATTAGATTCCATAAAAGATCTAGTCATCAACATACTATAGAAAGTCTCTCTATCATGACATGGTTCTTAAATAGTGAGAATCTTAAGATCCTTCCCCAAATGCATAGAGAAATTAAGAGAAGGTTTTACTAAAAATGAATAATTGATCATTAAATAACTTATTAAAAAACATAGGGGTAGCAGGAGGTTAGGGATATTACTAAATCCCAAAGGAAACATTGTGGATAAATTTTCGTGGGGTCTTGGTTGGAAATCCAAAAACTAGGAAAAAATTTATGGCTTCTTATTGGGGATAATGCTAGTTCAAAATTGGGGTGTCCAAGACATTATCATCGTGGGTGACTCTTACCTCATTATTTGATACTTGAGAAAGGGTACTCTGCCAAAAGATAACACATTAAGCCTTTTGTTTCATTGAATGAAAAGTATCCTTCTGTCCTTCTCTAGCTCTTACTTCTTTCACATCCTTAGAAATATTAACTCTGAAGCAAAACTTGAAGGCAAGAAGACTTTCCATTTTGGCAAAGGAAAAACCAAAATTAATGGTATTTGTGGATATGTTTCTATTCCTTAAGGTTTCCATGGTTGGCTCCCCTAAGCTCCCTAATCTTATTCCTCTCCTCCATGATTTAATGTGCCCCCTCCATAAACTGAATCCCTTTCCTCATCCCATTATCACCTATATTTCACTCTTAAACCATAGTTTTAAATCCCTAACTTGCCCTCTAACTATTTTAATTCACATCCTTTGCTAACCTAACGTGCCACTATATGGTTGCTGGCCTCATGCAAGCATGCCACCATTAATGGTTCTTGTGTGGATTAGATTTATTATTAATTTAGATCACCTAGTTTGTAATGGCTATATATATGCAACTGTGCCTCATTTAACTGAACCAGTGAAGATTGGACCTACCCGCAAGCCTGATCTCATGGAATGCAAGGAATGTGTCTCCTTGGATCATTTTTTGATAATTTCCTTATCTTAGGATACTGAAACCAATGATGAGGAATTTAAAGTTCGTGTGCATCTACCAAGCTACAATAAGAATCAATTTGGGAGTGGGAGTTTGTACAAACTTATTCCTTGCGATTGTCATGGCTTCCATATATTTAATTCTCTGTGGAGTTTACAGTGGGAATCCTTAGTGTCAAGAGTGGCATCTAGGTGTTGGTTCAAATGGAATCTTAGTGATGATCTTCGAGTTTCTCTTCGTGCCTTCTTCGGTTGTGTGATTTGAGTGTGGATTCACCATAATTGTAGTAGGGTGATTTGGAGCCATGGCCTCTCAGGGTCTGAAGTAAGAGTCTCATATTTCTCCTTCCTCAGCCTTGTGATATTTTGGATTAGAGATGGTACCTTCTTTGTCCTAGGTCCTAGTTCCATTATTGGTAATGTGGCTTAATTGAGAGTGGCTCGACCCTCTTCTCTGGGTTCTGTTTCTATAATTTGTCTTTTCATCTTAATTTGTGCTTTCTGGAAGCCCTGTGGAAGTTCCTGGTTATTGGGTGTTATTTGGTCACCTCTAGTCATTCTCTCCTATTAAACCTTGTTGAGATAGCACCTCTCTTTTGACACTGGCATCAACCTGTCCCTCACATGGATTCTACTTCTTCAGCATTTGATTCATCGGCCTCTTCGATGTGTGACCATTGAAAAAAGGAGCATGCATCCATCGATTTTGAACTTTATGACCTGCATGTAAGGCTCTATCAGCATAATGCTTTTGAATGAAATACCTTGGAAGTTATAATGGCTCTCAAACAGAGAATTTCATGCCTCGAAGATGAAGTCGATGCAACCTGCAACATCATCACAGACCTCAAGTTACAAGGTGTTTGTATGGATAGTCCTACTATAGATCCTCAATGGGATATTGACCTCAACTGACCAACAAATCTATCTGATTAATCAACTCTATAATGTTTGGTTTTAAATGTATGTGGTTTTTGTTCCAATTTTTCCATATATACTCCTCTCGGAAAATAAAAGTATTGATAGGATATGGGTTTTTTGATGTAATCTGGGTGAGGGTAATTAGATACAGTTTGGCATCTCATATGTGCTTTAGAAATATGGAAATGTAAATCTCCTGGGTATTTTCGGGGACCGGGCATGGATTTAATACAAAAGTACTCATTTCTGTTAAAAAAACCCTTATTAAAAGGATGGAAATTTATTGCTATAAAATTATTTATGTTAAATTTTATTTATTCTTTTTAATTATATTAAGTGTATTATTGAAATTGAGTGTATCAAAGAATGAAATTTTATGCCATATCAAACATATAATTTTGATATTAATTAGTAGTGGTTTTTCCTTTTTCCAATTAAACTTTTCTTATACTAATATTAATTTAATTTTAAAGTCACGACCAAGCTAGACACCAAATTAGTGTATGATATCTCTTGATTGTGGGATAAGGAACTCATATCTGTGCAAAAATTTGACTGCTAAGGTCTGCAGAGGTGTGCATACTCTAACCCCCATCTAGGTTTGAACTTATGACCTATTACAAGAAAGAACATGTTCTTAACCATTAGGTTCACTAGTGCTATACCTATGAGTTGCAAGATTGTCTTTGTGAGTTGCAAGGTTTCTTTATGAATTACAACATTTTCTTTGTACATGTTGTTTATAGAAGTATTCAAGAGAATTTTTATATTTAACATATATTATTATTTCTTGTGAGGAGTAGCTCCAACAATTTGAACTAACAATGTTAATGTCATGCACTTGGATTTGAATCTTAGCTAATACCCTTGATATGATATATGTTATAATGATCACAATGCAATGCATCCTAGATTATGTAAATGACTATATGTTTTAATGAATGATTCCCCTTACAAAAAAGAAGAAGAAGAAGAAAAAAACACATTTATTATTAATATTATTTAAAAAATATAACCGCTTATTTATAACAAAAGAAAAAGGGTTACGATTTTAAATGTTATAAGAACATTTCGTAAGAGTTGAAGATGATTCTCTTCAAGTGAAAGAAATATTTGATAATATCACACATTTTTCTATTTCTTTGATGAAACATAATTCTTTTCCTTTTCTTTTTTACTTTTAATTTCTTATCATCTCTTTAAAACGTATGTTATAAATTTGAAATATTATTTAATTTTAGATATATATTGATATGTAAATTCTTGTGGATATTTCATTGGAAAAGTTTGTCACAACAATTCTAATAAAATATTAAAATCCTTACTATGAAATTTAATTTACTTTAAATTTTTGGTTTCCTTAATTATAGCTTTAATGTGTAATGTATGAAATAGTTGAAATGCGAAAAATAGAAAACATAAAGATACTCACACACCATCCAAAAATGAACACAAAATCTACCTTGGACATCCTGTATGGGAAAAAAATTGTAGATTTTAACCCTATACAAAAATTATCTGCAAACAAATTCTTCAAATAGAAAAACAAACAATTGCAAGAAAAAAAAACAAATATACACAAAGATTTTCCCCTGGATCCCAAAACTGGGACAACCATATTGATTTTTCAATATATTCCTTTCAATGTTACAATACATATATATACATTCCAAAGCATTCATAACTTCCAATCCATTAACCCTGGATTAGAACATAACCGTAGTTCCCTTGACAGGATCTACAAAATATCACAAGAAGTAAACCATCATGCCTAAAACCATGTGTAAAACCAATGCAAAAAACGATGGGTAGTTAAGCCCACTATCTTTTGGTCCTGCCTACATTCTTGGGTCTACCTAATTATTATTGGGTCCACATAATTTTTTTTTCCTAGGGCGCTTAGTGCTCACAGAATTTGTCAATGCATCTGTAACATTCTTCAAAGTGTCCACCTTTACCAGCAATACCTTTTTGTCCTCAGCCATATCCCTCATAAGTGATACTGAACATCAATGTAATTTGTCTTTGAATGATAAGAGGGGTTCTTTGCCAATACAATTTCACTTTGGCTGTCATATTCTATCCTTATAGCTCGCTGCACCAACCCCATCCTTGAACACAATACCTGTAACTAAACGGCTTCCTTGCTTGCATGAGTGAATGCCATGTATTCTACATCTGTAGTTGAAAGTGCCACTACATACTGTCTCTTGCTCATCCAGCTGACTACTCCTCCACATAGGTTGAAAACATACCCACTTGTAGATCTTCTCTGATCCAGATCTCCAACCCAATTTGCATCGAAAAATCCATGACTATCCAAAACTCTATCCAATCTTGGTCTTCCTTGGTAGCACAAGCCATAATTAGTAGTGCCATGCAAATACCTGAAAACCCACTTTACTACAATCCAATGCTCCTTCGTTGGTTTTGACATAAACCTGCTCAATACTTCCATTGCATGTACAATGTATGGTCTAGTACAACCCATTATATACATTAGGCTACTAGCTACACTTGCATATGGACAAAAGACATGTCCTCTTCCTCTTCTTGTGTCTTAGGACACTGTTTAACAAATAAATTTACACCTACAGGAATAAAAACCTTCATTGGTTTATTATTCTCCATATTAAACCTCTGCAATATTATGTCGGCATACTTCCTTTGGTTTAACTAGAGCTTCCTCTTTAATCGATCTCATTTCATTTCCATGCCCAAAATATAGTTTGTAGCACCAATATCCTTCATATTGAATTTGGAGGACAATTGGGTCTTCAAATCCAGGATAATTTCTTTGTTATTTCCAATCAACAACATATCATCCACATATAAGACGAAATAAATAACACGATCACCAATTAATTTAAAACACACAAAGTGATCCACTTTTCTTCTTTTGAATCTAAGTCCCTATATATATGTATCAAATTTCTGATGCCACATACTTGGTGACTGTTTTAACCCATACAAAGACTTTTTTTAACTAGCATACAAGTTCTTTCTTACCCTTCACCACAAAGCCTTTAGGTTGCTTCATGTAGATCTCTTCTTCTAGATCCCCGTGAAGAAATGTTGTCTTTACATCCATCTGTTCTACCTCAAAATCAAATGAAACAACAACAGATAAAAGTAATATAATAGAAGCTAACTTGGCAACAAGAGAAAATGTATCACCAAAATCAATTCTTGGCACCTGGGAATAACCTTTTGCTACCAATCAAGCTTTGTATTTATCCACCTTGCCTTTTGAATTCATATTTTTCTTAAACACCCATTTGCTTCCAATGGGTTTCCTTCCAGTCGGCAACTCCACCAGATCCCAATCCTAATTTTTTTTCCAAACATGCCATTTCATCAACCTTGGCCTCTTTCTTGAGTTTTCCATCCTCTAAATCTACTGCTTCCTTCACAGTTCTAGGATCGTCATCAGTAATAGATAAAGCAAAATTTGAACATAAAGCAGATGGACAATACCTTTCTGGCTTCCTTATTTCTCGAGCTGATCTTCTCACAACCGGAGTTTGTGGCTCTTCATCTTTTGATTCCTCTTTTGCTATAGAGTCTGATTCTTCCTCCTTTAGCTAAAACCCTATCTTCGTAGGTTCCTTTGGTAGGAATTCATGTTTACTAACATCTTTCACCTCTCTAAACATGACATCTTAACTGTACACAACCTTCCTTGTTTCTGGGTTCCAAATCTTATAACCTTTTAAACCATCCTTATACCTAATAAAGATGCACCTTTTAGATTTACTATCCAACTTGGTTCTTTTCTCCTTTTGAATGTGTACATATGCATCACAACCAAAGAACCTCAAATGTGAAAGACAAAGTTTCTTACCAGTCCATACCTCATGTGGATTCATGTCCTCCAACGTTGATCTGTTAACCAAGTAACATGAAATATCCACTGCCTCTGCCCAGAATTCTTGTCCTAACCCGAAACCACTGAGCATACTTATTGCATCATCAACATCCTATTCATTCTTTCTGAAACTCCATTTTGCTGAGTTGTGTATGGAGTAGTATTCTACTTTGATATACCACACTTCTTACAAAACTCTTCAAATTCCTTCTTGTAGAACTCTCCACCATTATCTATCTTCAACACCTTGATCTTCTTCTTTGTCTTATTTTCCACCAGATCCTTAAATTATTTAAACCCATCAAAGACTTAAGATTTATCCCTGAGGAAATATATCCATGTATTCCTTGAGAAGTCATCTATAAATGAGACATAGTACATAGACTTACCTAGTGATGGAACCGACACAGGTACACACACATCACTATGCACAAGCTTTAATATTCGTTTCGCCCTCTTAGCACTAGAGGGGAAACTCACCCGATTATACTTCCCATATACACAAAGTTGACATAAATTGAAATCCAAAGAGAAATTAGAAATGCCTTCTACCATACCATTACCATGTAGTATTTGAAGGCCCTTCTCTCTAATATGTCTAAGCCTTTGATGCCATAACATGGTTTTTACTCTAGAGGCCACTAGGTTTTTTGCTCAACTTTCAGGAACCATAGAATTATTGCACCCATCAATAACAATGCTACCTAGAATCTTGTACATAGTTCTACTCAAAACTCCAGACATTAATACTAGTTCTCCCCGAACTATCTTGCAGGTATCTTTCTCGAATACTGTTTTTACACCTGCATCATCCATCTTGCTTACAAAAATTAGATTTATGGCTAATACAGGAATATGAAGAACATCAAAAAGTGTTATAATCCTTCCACCATGCAACTTCAGCATGAAGTTTTCCACATCTGATGATTTTGGCCTTCCTTTCATCCCTTAAGAAGACATCACCACCATCATATTTCTCATACTCATAGAATCACTCCCTATGGGGAGTGAAGTGAAAGGATAACACCTGATTCAATCAACCATGCCTCATGATCTACATATGTACTTGAAGAAGAAGCCAAGTACACATCCCACCTTCATCTATGCTGGTTTTTGCTTCTGCATAAGGAGCATTATCATATCCCTTTCCCTTCTTAGGAGCTTTAAATCTACATTCCTTTTTTTAGTGCCCTTCCTTTTCATATTTCCAACACACCTTTACCGGTTTTCTTGGAGATTTAGATCTCCCTCTAGATTTATATCTCCCACTCAAGGACTTATTTTTGCTTATGTTCTAAGATTGTCCACTTACAGAAAAGGAATCTCCATTTTGGCTCTCCATATTTTTCTATCTCATCTCTTTCGAAAACAAGGATGATACTATTTCATCAAACTTCAAGGTAGTTGTATTGCTACCTACAACAACAATCAAACTATCCCACGAATCTGGTAGAGAACAAAACAAACTAATGCACTTATCTTCATGTGAAATTTTTATATCAACATATAACCATTGGAATACCACTGTATTAAAGGCGTTCAAATTATTTGTTATCAAGTTTCCATCCTTCATCGTCAGGTTATACAACTTTTTTCGCAGGAATTTGTTTTTCACCAGAGACTTAGATTGGTACAAAATCCCTAACTTTTCCCACAAAGCCTTCGCCATAGCTCCCCTTGATACATTCAACAACACTGAATCTGAGATACACAACCATATTTTGATCTTTGCCTTTTGATCCAACTTTTCATACACGAATCTTTATCCACCAATAGACCACCCATCTTGAGATTCCACAACTCAAAAATCCGATTATTAAATTTTTTGATCTCTATCTTTCTATTGTTTTCCATCTTCTTTCATTGCAAGAATCAATCCCACAGATCTCCCACTGAACAGAGTCTACCACATGCTTGAGAAAAAGCCCTCAATAGTAAAGGCATCCCCTTGGAGCAGAAACAACTCTCATACTAAATGTAGGTTTTAACCTTGTACAAAAATTACCTGCAAATGAATTCTTCAAACAAAAAAATAAAGAATGGTGAGAACATAAAACAAATATACACAGATATTTTCCCCTAGATCCCAAAACCAGGACTACCAGATTGATTTTTCATTATATTCCTTTCAATGTTACAATACATATATATACATGCCTAAGAATTCATATGCCCCAATCCATTAAGCCTGGATTAGAACATAAATTTCGTTCCCTTGACCATATCTAAAAAATACCATGGGTATAAAACCTTCATGCCAAAAACCATGTGCGAAACCCATCCACAAAACCATGGGTAGGTCTGCCCACCATCTTTGGGTCTGCCCCCCATCATTGGGTCCACCCAACTATTATTAGGTCTGCATAATTTTGTTTTTCCAGGGGTGCTTGCCCGAACCCTGTGCAAGGGGGTTGTTGCCTCCCTGCAAACCCCCTGACAAGGGGGACTACCTCCTCCCTGCAAATCCCCTGACAAGGCGGAATTCCACCCCCCTATGAACCCCTCGCTACGCCTAGCACAATGTAAAACACGTGGAACTAGTCATGGAAAGAATATAACACATACCCAACAAAAATAGCTAGAAAGTTAGACCACTAAACTCTCTTTTTCCTAATATACAAATAAAGAGGTACTCCTTATAGATTATACTGAGTTTATAGGCATGAAAAAACTTTAATTACCCTAAATTTTGTAATGTAATGAAGAATGCATAATGTTAGGGTTCCACCATTGATGCTATGATTTCAAACTCTATTATATGATGTAATTTTTATTTTTATTAATAAAAATGATAGAGTTGAAGAAAGGGGAAAACCAACATATTATGATGCACTGGGGAGGGGAAATAATTGACCTAAGAGGAAAAATATACCATAGGTGAATATTTCCCTTCGATGTGATGGGTAATATTCCCAAGAAACTGAAAGGTTGGGAAGATGAAGGGTCAAGGTATGATTATAAAAAAAGAGGGAGGAACAATTAAGGGGTTCTTCTTCTTGGTTCTTAAGATTCTAGTTTTCTCTCTCCTATTACAATCTCATGCATCTCTCTCTCACTTTAAAAATTTGATTTGGCAAAAGGATTGGTGATAGAACCCAAAAAGGTTCATACCTTATGACTAGTTAAGAACTATGAGTGAGAACTTATATGACAAGAAATCATTGTGTTGTGGCACTTTCTCTTTGGACTAGATAACTCTAAGGATTGGGAATGGTCCTGGTTGTGTATGGAATATAGAGCACTAAAGAGGGGAGGGTTGAGAGACTATAGAGATCAAATAAGGACTCCCTTGTGATGTGTATACACACATGGTATTTTTGTGAATGTGAGATTGGTCAAATATGGAAAGGTTAATCACTAAGTTTTCCTATGTGTGTGTGAAGGAGAATTTCCTTCACTTTGGGTATTAAAATCTAGTCTGAATCTAAGTGTATGAAATATCCCTGAGTTAAGTTCTCCATAAGGCATTGAGATCTGGCATGGGGATGGCCATTTATGATAAAAATTGTAGCACAGCTGAGCCTATGGTGGAGTGAAATGTGGTTCCACATACTTAAATTTCCAATATTTTTCTAGCTATAATAGATAAATATTTATTTCTGTACTAATGATATTTCCGACACAGATGGTTTAGTGACATGCATGAGTATTTCATTGCTATTTCTAGCAAGTTTATATGTACATGCATTTAACCTTAAATAAATTTATCATGGCTATAGTTGTTATACTATTTGGATGTAACTTTTTATATGTATTAAATTTTGTAACAACACTAGTTGAGGAAGATAGAGTTCCTAAATTCTTTTTTAAACAAGTCATGTTGGCATTTCTGCTATAAATTTTCTTCTAGGAGATTCTAGAAGCTGAAACTTGGATGATAGTGAGGGGAAATATCATTTTCCTTGTAGTCTAATTTTTAGATATTTTATCACAAAATTTTATGAAATATGATAGAAGGAAATTGGGATTCTTAAATGCATCTTTAAACAAGACATGTTGAAATTTCTATTATAAATTTTCTTCTGGGATGTTCCAGAAGCTTAAAATTGGATCATAATGGGTAAATCCCAATTATAATTTGGTACAAAATTAGATATTTATTCATGATATTGTAGGATATATGATCAGAGGAACGCAAGCATCTTGGATGCAACTTAAATCATGCATCAAACATACCATGTTGGTATTTTTACTATAAATTTTTTCTGGAAGGTATTAGAATCTAAAACTTGAACCATATTGAGGGGTAATCCTGTTTTTCATCTAATCCAAATTTCAAATCTTGGGTCGCAATATTTTAGGAGATATGATTATATAACTTCAAGCTTCCTAGATGCTCCTAAAATCATGCATCAAATAGGTCATGTTGGAATTTATTCTATAACTTTTCATATGGAAGGTTCTAGACGTTGAACAAATGGGAACTCTAACTAATATATGGTTCATTTTTCAAAGCTTAGACTTATACAATTTAAGAGATATTCCCTAAGGAAGTTTCTATATTAGTTTGCATGGAAAGTGTTTGAAGAAATGTCTAAATGGTTAAATGATTCATTGCATACAATTTTTTTTATGAAATGACTTAATGAAAATGTTGTTTTGTGGATGGGGACGATATTTCTATATGTTAGCATTGTTGTGTGATTGTACTATTATAAATGATATATGCCTATTTTCATGCAAGTCATTTGAAGAAATGTGTTAAAGGTGTTTTATTACAAATTTCATAGAAAGTATTTGATAAAATATCTCAAAGACAGAAACCAAAAGTTGCATGATAGAGTGGTATATTTCAGTCAGTGTTCTGAAAGTGGAGTCAAAGAAATGTTTCTTATTTAATTTGAAACACAATGTTTAAAGAAGTTTCTGCAAGAAAAAGAATATTTAAATGGTTGTATACAAAGTATTTGAGGAAAGGTGTAGAGTCCTATAATTACATTTCAATAAGAGAAGAAACATTTTATGTAAATATAAAAAATTAAATGCAAGTACACACCTGGTTGATGTCAATCCCTGGATGATGTTTCTTTGATCCTTCTGCTTTCATTACCAAACTGATTTATTCCTCCTTGCCTAGCTAGGATCAACATCTCCGGTTCCAAGATCCAGAAGACTTGGAGATCGAAGTCTTCTGGCCCTCGTGCTTAAAACTCCAAGAGAGATGCTCAAGTTTCCAATTTTTCAATTAAATACAGAGCCCCAGGCTTTCTCTAATGATAACCTTCCTTCACTATGGCTCTCCCTCTATATTTTTTTTCTCTTCTGTGTTCTATTCAAAGGAAAAATAAATTCCCCCTACACTTCTCCTCTTCACCTTCCTATATTGAAGTGGTTTTGTTCCTCCTCATGCAAATTCCTCACTTCCTCTTCATATATATATTTTTTAATTCTTGGAAGTTGTCACCTTCTATCATGGTTTTGACAATATAATATCCGTCGACTCTATTAAGGGTGGGTTGTTCAAATTATATCTAAAAGGGGATACAACACTAAATTATATGTGAGTCAAATTCTATATAAAGGGGGGTGGTACAATAGAGGTATGCATGTAGGTTAGTAGGGGTGGTAGATTCACCTGAGGTAAGGGAAAATTCCTTCACCATAGAGGTAATGACTTGCTTTCAAACTATTGATAACCATAAGTCTATATCAACGTTTACTGTAATTGTGTTTTATTGTTGGCTTGAGGGGGCCTGACCCAGGTTCAATGTTAATTAGCCAAACAAATCCCCACACTACTAGCCCTTTCGGCATTAGCCCATGGAGTGCAAACTGAACTCTCACCCGAAGTAGTATGGGGGGATGTTGGAACCAAGTTTCCACACCTTGAGATGGTTGTGATGTCGTTTGATTCCCTCTATCCCTGCCTTCATGTAGGTGGCTTCGATTTAGGGCTTTAAGACGAGCCCTCTATTTTGTCCTTCAATGCCTCTGCGAAAGGATACAATAATCCTTCACGCAACCCTAACCTGCTGGTCAGGTACTTTCGAACTGCTATGGCAGCATGTTGTGTAGATTCCCCAATTAATCTGAGTGACTTGCTTATCTTATCAAACAATTATAGTTAACATCGTGTAAATAGATATTCATAAATGTGTTCAGTTATTCAATGTAATTGCATTCGTTCATGCATCACATAAGCATAATAAAGGAAATTCATACATAACATATCAAGATGCATCAATAGAACAAAGACACAAAAATTGCAGAATATCTCTCTTTATTAATATCTTCCAAGTGTTTACAACTTCTGTCCACCTTGTGCACACAACTACAGGGGTCCGCGCACTCAGCTATAGACTTTTACCCTAGGCCTCTGCGCACTCAACTGCAGAACCTTTAGCTACGCTACGACCCAAGACTTAGACTTCTAACTTCAGAGCTATGACTCTCTTACTTTATTCATCCTTTTTTGTTCCTAAAACTACTTAGAGCTTAGCTCTTTTTATACCATCCCATGGTCCGTAGACCATGGGTAGATCTCTTCCAGCTGACTATACTTTACAAAACTAAGGGTAGACTACCCTTTATGACACATGACACCTTCGCACTTCATGACCATAAAATGTGGAGTCTTTACACTTTTATTACAAAATTTGACTCTAATATGGGATTTTAGCCCCAAAACTGCCCTTGGGGGATCCCGCTCCCAACGGCCCTCCAACACAAACATCGTGACTTGCCCTCGAGTCACTCGGTAGGCCCAAATATCTTTGCACAAAGCTCATCCAGCTGAACCCGGATGACCGCAGCCTTGGTCGTGCACTGAGCTACCGTTTGTGTCACTTCTTCCATTGTCTTCTAAGTCACTACTCCTACATTGTCAGCCTGAAGCTTTTGTTGTGTCGCTTATAGAGTCGCAAGCTTTCCTTCAATATTTCCTGTGATTGTGTAAGCTTCCTCCAACCAGAGCTTTAGTCACACCTTCAGCACTGCTTCCTTGTGCAACACTGCATCCACCTGTTCCTTCAGCTGCTTGGCCTCCCGCAACTTGTCTAGCCTCTGTGTCAATGCGACGGTTCACGCTGTGCCCTTAACTTCATTGTAGCACCTCTGTATATTTGGGTCCTCCTGCAAGCTTGACAGGACCTCAAGTGACTGCTTGAACAACTGTGTGTAGTCTACTACTGCACTCTCCACCACAGCGACTACTGCTGTGACAACGGTTGCCTATTGTTCCTTTACTTTTGGTGGTGTTGAAGGCTGGGCCCTCAACTGTAGCTCTGTAATTTGCAAGTTCAACTCCAACTGAACCCTCACCATCTCAGTCTGAGTGTCGCGCACCCCTGTGGCCAGCTTGCAGATGCGTACCTCAACTGGATCTTCCTCTGGAATGGCCAACTCTGGGACGATTCTACATGCCTCCTCAACGACCTGCATAATCTTCTTGCTTTGATTGGTCACCTCGGTCTTAGCAGCGATGGCAGCATTTCTCTATAGGGCCATCTATTCATTGTTGATCCACTGCTCACTGATTACATGGAGGGCATGGTGCTCACGGGCCCTTAGCTCTGCAATTACTCCATCCTGCAAGAGGTGGGGTGATTTGTGTGGAAGTGCTGCCAGGTTTAGCCCAACTCTGTTCAGGCCACTAACAGTGGGCCTGTCAGCCTCATTTTCTGTGGTCAGTGCTCCATCTGCCAACAATATCATAGTGGAAGCCTTTGTGTGCAGCATATCAGTAGCCTCTAAAGTGCCGATAGGCAAGCTGGTAGACACTGTGCTAGCTTGCGACGCGCGGGTCTATCCTCAACCTGGTTTGGATGTCCCCTTGGTTGATCTGCTACTATTGTTCAAATTGCTGCAGGGCCTCCATTACGACATACCTAACTGTGTCACCGATATCATGTAAGTCGCCCTCTGTCAATCTGATAGGGTACAACGAGGTCTTGCTTGCCTTTGATTTCTTTCTGGACCCTCCCTTCTCCAGCTCTCTTGAGCACTTGATGCAGGCTATTCTGTTTCTTCCTCTTTTGTATCAGGTGAAGGCAACCTCACACCTTTGTCAGAGCCCCACTCTATTCCACCTGTCTATTTTCCTGCCTGCTTCCCTACCTTCTCTGCCTGGGCCTTATTAGTGGCCTCCTTTTTCCTCTTTTCAACTTGCTGCGCCATCTTCAGCTTGGCCTCCTCCTTCTTCTTCTGCATGGCAGACTTGCTTCCACCCACCGCTAAGTCCGTGGTAGTGCGCCACTCCACCATCCATTGATCAAGCACCACATCAATGCGTCATCCATGGTTAGATACGGCAAGTCGTACCACTTCTACACAGGGTCCTTCCATGCCCTAATGGAGACTCGATGGAAATCAGCTTTGAAATCGGCATAGCCCTACAGGTTGACGTACACCGTGGGCGATAATCACGACTTATGATTGATGGCCATCCAGATGTTCATCTCCATCAATATCCAGAAGATCTTGTTGTCCCGAACTCACTGTGCGTCCTTGGTCACCCACAGCGAAGCGTACTTTGCTGCTTCAGGGAGGTCTGGTGCGACTGAAGGGAACTAGCCATCGTCTGGTAGCCCCCATGCTACTAGCATAATCAACAAAAAGAGCCACACATAGTGGAACATCTTTTTGAGCTCTTGTGCTTCGCGATAGTTTGCCAGGAACCCTCCGCGAAGGTAGTCTGACTAGTTGAATTAGACTCCTTCCGCGCATTGCTATGGGAGTGCGACGATAGGCACCGACACCTCATCGATGTGACACTTCCTCATTACCTTCCTTGTGAGGAACTATGTGGCTACCTTCACAGCGGGTACACAGATGTTGGAGATAACATACCTTCACGGCTTCTTCACTAGCTTAAATTTCTCCTTCATTGATGCTGCAAAAGCCTGCTCGCTACCCTTTTTGCCAAACATCATCATTGGATTCTCACCCGTATACGGCAGGCACGTTATTTGGTGAATTGACCTATCTTTGATGGGTAGCGGCTCCTCCAGCCATAGACACCCATCATGCACCAAGCATAGTAGTTGCTTGATGACCAAAACTATCACCGGGGTGCGGTTATAGTGCGACACCTAGAGCAGGTTGAGCAATCCTACCTTTTCTACTCCATTGAGCCACCTCTATGGCTCCAAGGTGGTTATTCCCATATTTGTATCTATGATGAGGCACATCAGGTGCTCGGTCGCTAGGTGTGAGAACTTCTCGTGGTCCACCAAGTCCCAGTCTTCAAGCTTCAGCAGTGGCACTCGGGCCAAGCACATACCATCGAAAGCAATTTCGTCCGGTAGCAGAGGGGTTTGCAGGGGAGTCTTACTCTCGTCAATGTCCTTTCAGACCTTAGACTTAGGCTTGCGTGGAGGGACATACTTTGGCAACCGCATAATAGGGTCCGCACCTTAGGCTTCAACCTCCTCCACTTCCATTCCCACATCCTCATTGTCCATCGAGATGTCTTCGATATCCTCCTCCTTTGCTTCTAGGTTTATAGCCTTTCCTTTCCCCTGTGGAGTGGGATTTGGTGGGTTTCTCCTTGGTGATGTGCACACCGGTATGGAAATTTGCTTGCCCTTCTTGTCCTTCATGGTTTCCTTGGTTGGGGTTGGCTTTGGTCTTGACATTCTCGGTGATTTAGGGACCTGCACCAATACTTCGACCATTTCCGGAGCAGCGACTTCTACCTCTATGTCCATTTCCTGTGTCGGCTCCTCTACTACTTGTTCAGTATTTATAACTTCAGGGGGCGCTGACATGATCTTCTGCAAGAATTCCTGTGTTTCCGTCAGCAAGGTCTCAAATACCTTGGTAGCTATCAGAAGCTCGTATTGCTCATGATTCATTAGCGTCTGAGAGCTCAACAACTCAATTCTCAAAATGCCAAGTGTTTCTTGCTGGACAACCACTTGTAATTTATAGGGTTCGTTCCCTCACTCCTCTGATGTAAATTAGCCTTATTGTTGGTTTAAAGTGGAAATGAAACGCATTCAAATGCCAAGATAGTAGTAGTAGTAGGGAGGATCAAACTCCATTTAAGTAGATAAAACCTATAAGGTAGAACCTAAAAGCCTCTCCTCTGTGGGGCGGGCCGAACCTATAAGAGGAAGACCATCACTTGAACTCTCTTAACAAAATGGATGAAAGATGACCTTAGCATAACCCATCCGTATTTGGGGTTTTAAGTTGCCATAAAACGCATTATTTAGGGTTTTCATGCTCATCCTTCCTAGGGTGAGGATCGCCTTAAGGCGACCCACCATTACATTATAGGCGAGGCCCGGAGGGACTCGACCGAGGGGACGAGGGAGAGGCCCAGTAGGGACTCACACATTCATATGGGTGAGGCACGGAGGGAATCAACCGAGGTACCGAGGGATGGAGTCACTCACTATTCATATGGTGAGGGTGCGTAAGCACACTCAACTGTCAAGGAGAGGCCGTTCCCCCCAAATTCGGTTCATTAATGCCAGATTGGCAATAGATTTTCAAGGATCTGAGCCATAAATTTTGTCTTAAATGCTGGCTGCCCGCTCCATTTGGCCGCACTTCTACCGTTCAATCATGAACAATGACTTTAACGGTCACTTTTCCAGCTGACCTGTGCGATTTCTCTCTAGGTAGCGCAACTCCCTCTGCGCTCCCGCGAAATCAATGACACTTGGTTTGCACCATCCTCTAATCGCGTAGCTATCCAATTCGGGCAATGTAGTTTATAGTCCCGCACCTCCTTTCAACTACCTGGAGTGCTAAGACTGTTCTACCGTCATCTAGTCACATGGCCAGACCACCAGTGTCTGGCTTCAAGCGACTGCCATTCACATTTCTTGGGAAGGGTTCTCCATTCAATTTGACCAGTTGTACCGCTCCTCCATCAGTAATTTTCGTAATGACATAGGGCCCTAACCAGTGCATTCGGAATTTCCCTGGAAATTTATCAAACTTACTATCATATAGCAAAACTAGGTCATTTACCTTAAATGTGCACAGCTTAATGTGTCGATCATGCCATGCCTTTTCACACTCCTTTTGGACCTGTTGGTGAAACCTAGCTAAAAATATTTCTTCCTCCAGTTCATCTAGCTGTGCAAGCCTTTCCTCCAGGGCTCCGTGATCTGTCATACATGTGAGCACTGCTATGTGTAGACTAGGCACAATATACTCCATAGGCATTACTGCTTCCACCCCATAGACGAGCCTAAAGGGGGTTTGTCTAGTCAAATTCTTGCATGTCGTTCGATAAGCCCATAGTACTACAGGTATGTGTAGGTCCCAATCACTTCGCTGAGCATTACAAACCTTGGTCAGCGCATTTTCGAGCACTTTCTTAAACACCTCCACCATCCCATTAGCCTGTGGGTGATAAGGAGTGCTCTTTTGGTGGTATACCTGAAATTCTTCTGTCAGCATGCTGATCATCTCATTCAGGAAGTGAGTACTGCAATCACTTATTAAGATCTTTGGACAGCCAAATCATGTTAGTACATGCTCAAAGAGAAACTTTTCAGCGGTTGCTCCTGTGAAATCCTTCACAAGTTGTGCCTCCACCCAACGAGTCAAATACTTGGTCACAGTGATAATGTACCTTGCTCCTGTCTTTCCTTGTGGTTGAATGGGTCCTACAAAATATATTGCTCACTTCTCGAAGGGTTGCAACTTCATCTGTGGATTCAAAGGCATCTCATCCCTTCGTGATGGCCTGCTAGTCCTTTGACACACATCACACACCTTGTAATACGTTTTTGAGTCCTGATGGAGGGTTGGCCACCACAACCCTGTGTGTAGAATCTTCTGCATGGTTTCTCTTCCTACATAATGTCCTCCCACGATGTCCCCATGAGCATCTGCAAGGATGCTGCTTCTTTCAAACTCGGGTACATACCGTCGCAATATTTCATTAGTCCCCATCTTGTAAATATGCCCAGCAATGACAGAGAAATATTCCGCGCACACCACTAATTCCTTATTTTGTTGGACAATGTATCCTTCCAGAGAAGTTCCTATTGTTATGAAGTTTATTATATCCTCTAAATGACCATCCGTGACGTGCACTGCAAATAGTTTCACGTCAGGCAATCCCTCCTCCAAATTATTGGGATCTTCCCCCATTTCGATGTCTGACAGATGATCTGGTCCCGTGTTTAGTCGTCCACACTTTACAATAACTTCAAAGTCATATTCCTAGAACAATAAGAGCCAACTATAGATTCTGCCCCCCAACACAGGCTTATTGACTAGGTACTTCAGCGCGGAGTGATCCTTATACATCTTAAAATGGCCTCCTAGCAGGTAATGCCTATACTTCTGGAGTGCATACACCATAGCTAGCCCTTCACATTCAGTGGTGGAATAGTTCTTCTCCACTTTTGATAATCTTTGGCTTACGAATGCGATAGGATGGTCCAATCCTTCTCCTCTAGCTTGGGTCAGTACTGCTCACAGCGCTATGCATGATGCGTCGACATGTACACGAAAATCTTTCTTCCATTCTGGGAAGACTAGAATCGGCATGGTGACCATCTTTTCTTTCAATATATCCAAGCTTTTCTTACAATCCTCGTTGTAGTAGAAAGTGACATTCTTCTTCAACAATTTTTCCATAGGCGTGGTGATCTGGGCATAACCTTTGATAAACTTTCTATAATATCCCATATGTCCAAGGGTAGCACGCAACTGCTTCACACTCCTTGGTGCTTCTAAGTTCAATATCACCACTATCTTTGTGGGGTTTACCATCAATCCTTGTCTGCAAACCACATGCCCCAATAGGTTCCCAAAAGGAACACAAAACAAACATTTCTTGAGATTAAGTGTGATTTGGAATCTTTGATAGGTATCCAACATTAGGCGCAAGCTTGCTACATGGCATTTAACCAACCTAAACATAGTCTAATCATCAAAATATACCTCCAAGAACTTATGAATAAATTCCTTGAACACAACAACAACTATGCGCGAGAAGATCGCAGGTGTATTCTTCAATCCAAATGACATTACAGTGTATTGAAAACAATCCCACTCAGTCGTGAAGGTTGTTTTGCTCCTATTATCTAGCATGATTTTGATCTGCTGGTATCTAGAGAACCCATCAGTGAAGGAATATGCTTCCTGGCCACCTACATTGTCCAACACTTCATCAGTGAATGGAATCAGGATAGGATCATGTACGCAAGCATCATTCAGCTTTATGAGATCCACGCATATCCTTATTTCATCCTTCTGCTTTTTCTCCTGTACCACCATTGGGCTTACCCAGTCAGATTCTTCCACAAGCTCAATGATGCCTGCCGCAAGCATCTTGTCTAGCTCTAAGCGGACCTTCTACTTGTATTTTGGATTGAGACGGTAAGGTCTTTGCTTAACTAGTTTCGCATCGGGATTTAATGTAATCTTCATCATACCGAGGTCCCCTATTATCCCCTTCAGATTCGTAAACTTGGTAGGGAATAGATCTTGGTATTCGCAGAGAAATTCAGTGACCTTATCTATCATCGCATCGTCCCAGTAATCTCCAATCTTCATGAATTTGGGTTTTGCCTCCGTACCAATGTTCACTTGTTTTGTTTTCAACTATGTGGTTATATCATGGTTCTCAATCTGCAGTCCTTTAACCTCACAGTGACCTTATGTTTTCAGAATGTTAATCTTCTGCGGATCTTGATCTTCTTCTTCAACAGTCACGTTATAGCATTCCAGTGTGTGACTTAGCTGAGTAGCCCACTCAGGCTGAATCAGGTCCAATTGATCTTGTGGTATCCGAAAGATGACTACTTTAATTTCTTATAGTGCCTCATCAATGCAGTCAAACTTGTCTTAAAAAATGAATGTCATTACAAAGCCCTCGCGCAGAACATCCCATTCACCAGTACTATGGCGGAGCTCAGTTTATACATACCAATTCATTAGGACAACATCTAGGGTATGAAAGAATAAGTGCACCCACACAGGTTGGGGCTTTTCTCCATAAGCCTTGGCCCATTTGGCCAAATGCATGAATGGATCATCCTTCCCATCATACTTGTTTTTCATTCACATCTTAGGCTTCTTGAATCGTGTTCTCATCATCCTCCTACATTCACACCAATCAGTAAAGCTTCCTTTATGCATAGCCCACCATCTTGCGGGCATAGCGTGCAGTTCCCAGTCCAACACTTGGAAGCGCTACTTTTCTGGTACCTCCCTTTCAAATGCATCCAAAAAGATATCTACCTCATTCAGGCCATCATAAGTAGGCATATTTCTTACCTTCGAGGGCACACAACGCATCGATCAGGTCATCATATTGTAGTTCAATGTAGTCACTTCATGTAACCGATTCTAGCAGCATTCTAATTCTTCATCGAAGTCTGAAGTGTAGGAACTGTCACGATCCCATGTAATTCGTCCATCCACGGTAGGATTCACCCAATCTTGATCTCACGCTGTTATCTTATAGATACAATCCAAATCATCATCACTCTCGTAATCACAGACTGGTCCCGTATAGCGCGATCCTTCAGCAGGATCTAGGGGTATTATTACGTGTAGTGATTATCATCTTTCACTTCTTTAGGTTGATTACCCCATTCATATCAGTAGCCCAGTCAATTCCCAGGAGCGCAGGATAGGGATTGTTGTCATCCACTATCTCTATTACTTCGAAATCAGCCAACGCGCTCGCACCTTCAATATCCACAATAATCCCCTGCAGTCATCCCATGGGGATGATCTTCTGCTGATTGGCCATCCTTAGCTGAATCGGAGACCATTGTAGTGTGGGTTTCCCCATCCATTCCCAAGTATTCTTCAATAGGACGTTTGCATCTGACCTGAGGTCCAAAATAACCTGATCCATTTCATACTCTCCTATCTGTATGGTCAGTCTCATCTTCTATCCCGTCCTTGTTTCATGTTTGCCAATCTTTCATACTACGTGCGACGCACCCAATGTGGTTCCAGCGCATCTATCGATGAGCTCATGTAGCCCTTTCACAGCCTTACTATCATGCAGTAACTTCATACAGGTCTCCAGGAAAGTTGTGAGCATAGAGGGGTCCATCTCCTGCTCAGGCTTGTCCTTGCTTCCTAAGGTGGATGCCTCAACGAAGCTCTTCTTGGGTTCCATGAAGGTTTCATGTGTGAGCTCCAAATCGAACTCAACCTCCGTCAGAGCTTTGCGGACCCATGTACTGTCTTTTGGCTATTACCCCTTATCATCTCCTATCGTGATTCCACTCTTGAGCACTATATTTACATTTGGATCCTCTTCACGCGGCTCAAACCTCATCATCTGCAGGTCCTGAGTCAGCGGTGGTGGTAGTGCCCCTTTGTCACGTATCCTAGATATTAGCGTAGGATAGTCTTTTTCTTCATGGTCAAACAACATGCAATACTTTCATGATGGATGTGTTGGATTAGTGCAATCATGGGCATAGTGTCCTGGTCCTCTGCAATTGTAGTAGATCAGCTATCCTCAACCTCTACCAGGTCCTCCTCCACCTTGGCCCTGTCCATGCCATCCCTGCGCTCTGGTTAGGCGGCCACGTTTTGGTCTGAACCCTATAGGCAGGAGTTCTATCCATCATCAATTCATAACTCCTGAAATTATACTCATCATGCCCTACCGACCTACAAAAGTTGCAGAACAGTTGTTGCGATGACTATACATACTTCTGCAGCAAATGATAGTTATCTGTGGCATGTTTTCCTATTACCTAACATATAGCAGACCAAAGTGCAGGCCCCACGCTTGATCCTACTTGAGCTTCCGGCCTTAAAGGCATCGGTCCTCCTCGTGTAATTTAGTTTGCAAAGACTGGGTAATGGTCCTTGTCATGCCCCTGACTTTTGCATTTCAAGCACCATACCTCCTCGTGCACCTCTAGTCAAACCGTCCTGTCCTACTTTAGACTTTCATCTCAAGGCACAAATTCTTCAACTGCGCATGGATTTGTTGAACCCCCAGGTTTGGATCTTGCATTAGTGTTTCATGCAGTCTCATCGCAATCTCCAAGGCCTCTACCTGAGTTGTTATCTTCTATTGTGACAGTGCGACCCTTAAGTGTGGCAGTAGTGAAAACACAAACCACTCGCTATGTTGTCCATCTATCAAATTCATGTTGGCTTCACGGATTGTACACTTCAACCTCTGATCTAGTTCCCAAGTTGTGTCACCTGGCTGCATCACGATCTAGTTGAACCCCATAATCGGCTGCGCCTCAGATTTAGGCCTACTGAACTCAATATTTAGTGTTGTCTGGATGTCTACCACTCTAGCATTTAGGTTATCATTAGAGTACTTGATATACCAGGTTAGCACGTGATCTTGCAGAGAAATAACCAGTGTCACCTTCTTTATATGATCATCTATAACCCCTTGAGCTCCCATATAACTTTCTTAATGAACCAGGATTGGTCTGGGTCCTCATATCCCAAGCCTTTGAACAAAGGCAGGTTCACTGAGTTTGCCATACTGAATTGCGGTGGAGGTGGAGGTGGTATGGGTGAAGTTGGAGGTGATGGTGGTGAAGTTGGCGACAGTGTGCACAGAGGTGGTATTTTCGGGAATCCTTGTCTTATTAACTGAATAGCACTTCACAGAGAAACCTTCGCTATTCCTTCCTCTTCACCTCGCGGAGGTGAAATCAATGGACTATACTCCGGACCCTTTTTTTCTTTGTTACTATAAGTTTTTCCACTTCGCGTAGTTCTGAACGTCAAGGTAGCTGCATAAACCATTTTTTTCACAATAGCATTTTAATCCAAGTATTCAAAGATTTCACGTACTTACCTTGCAGTCCTTTGAAAAAGCGTCGCTCCACCTCACTGTAGCTAACTGAGGTGTTGACTGCGAATTCCGTCACAAATCCTCCTATGGCGCGATTGAGCCAATGATCAACAGCACACGCGATCTTGTCCTCAGATGCTTCCAATTTATGTATGAGCTCCGGGGTCCAAACAATTGGACCGTCAAGTTTCCACCTTACTTGGCTATCTGCTAGCTTCACGATCCACTCATATAGGTCAATTGGGAAGGAGCAAAAAAAGATAGTGTGGATCTTTGTATACAAGTATCTGTCCAACCACTGTTCCTTTGTTAGTCGTGGGTTTATGTTCTCCCGCCCCACAAATTCGTGGATATTTCTATCCAACTAGTCTCTGATATCCTTCTTAGTTTGATTCCAGTGATACGACATCACACATCTCTTATGCAAATTCCGGTCCCAACAAAGGAACCATTTGTTGGCTTGAGGGGGCCTGACCCAGGTTCAGTGTTAATTAGCCAAACAAATTCCTACATTACAGGCCCTTTTGGTATCAGCCCACGGAGTGTGGACTGAAGTCTCACCCAAAGCAGTATGGGGGGATGCTGGAAGAAAGTTTCTGCACCCTGAGATGGTTGTGATGTCATTTGATTCCCTCTATCCCTGCCTTCGCACAGGTGGCTTTGCTCTAGGGCTTGTAAGATGAGCCCTCTATTCCGTCCTTCAATGCCTATGCGAAGGGATACAATCATCCTTCGTGCAGCCCTAACCTACTGCTCAAGTACTTTCACGCTGCTATGGCAGTGTGCTGTGCAGATTCCCTAAATAATCTGAGTGAATTTCTTATCTTATCAAACAATTATAGTTAACACCGCGTAAACAAATATTTGTAAATGCGTTTAGTTATTCAATGTAATTGCATTCATTCACGCATCACATAAGCATAATAAAGGAAATCCATACATAACTTATCAAGATGCATCAACAGAATAAAGACACAGAAATTGCAGAATATCTCTCTTTATTAATATCTTCCAAGTGTTTACAACTTTTGTCCACCCTGCGCACACAGCTGCAAGGGTCTGTGCACTCAACTATGGACTTCTACCCTAGGCCTCTGCGCACTCAGCTGCAGAGCCTCTACCTACACTACGACCCAAGACCTAGACTTCTAACTTCAGAGCTACGACTCTCTTACTTCATTCATCCTTTTATGTTCCTAAAACTACTTAGAGCTTAGCTCTTTTATACCATTTACTTTACAAAACTAAGGGCAGACTACCCTTTATGACACATGACACCTTTGCACTCTGTAGCCACAAAATGCGGAGTCTTTACACTTTTATTACAAAATTTGACTCAAATATGGGCTTTTAGACCCAAAACTGCCCTTGGGGGATCCCGCTCCCAACATTTATATATACCCATATTTATAATGGTCCCTAAATTTTATATATATACAAATTATATTTAGTTATATGATTTAAACTTCAAATTAAGTTTAGCATTGTATACGTTGAAGTTGTGAGAAGGCTTAGCACCATCTATGGAAATTCCATACTTTTGAATATATAGAAAATTTATCAAATTAAGATGGTGGAATGACTTGATCAATCTACACGTAGGAATAATAAAAATTGGTTTGGTAATATTTACATTTTATTTTGTATCATATATTATAGTTACATATTTTTTTTCTAAGTAATACTATTCTATTGAAAAGAAGTAAAACAAAAATACAATGAGGCATCTGCCTCTGCGGTGCTAAACAGAGTTATGTAAAAAATTATCAACAGACTAAACTTGACTGCCCAACGAGGGGAACCAGTCTGAGTGAACCCAAGAAAAATCCCACGTAGGGGTCTCAATACTTAACTTATAAAGGCCCACATAGGGGTCCTAGATCCAAGCAGTCAAAAACATGCTAGAAGGTTCGAAAAAAAACAGAGGAAAAAAACCTCAGATAACAATCACGTAAGAACACTTGGCGTCAAGATCATCAGTCTGTACGGACCCCCTAGATGTCATCAGGGGTGGGCTCTTCAACAATGCGACATGCGTACTCATACCAGTCATCATCCTCTGCTGATGTGCCACGCGGGATTCCACTAACTGCTTGTATGCCTACTGAGTTGCCCTTGGCTGCATGTTTGTTTGACGTGTCGCCCGGGATGCCTCCAACTGCCTTCGTGCCACCCGCTCTGCCTTTGGTAGCATGCTTACTTCCAGCCAGCACCTCGCCATGCAAAATTCCAATTTTCCCTGCCATCTACTGCTTGCCTGGTTCCCTATCATCCCTGTTCCTCTTAACAACCTTCTACTGCTCGCCGTTGTTCCTTTTCTCAGGTCCAAGGTCGTGGGTCTGAGCATTCTGCTCAGCCTGCGGACTGAATTCCTCACTGAAGGTAATAGTGACAGTGGCTATGATACTCTGGAAGCGAAATTGGGTTGTGTGGTGAGAGGGGTGAGGGGGGGTGGGGAGATTGGCTATTTGGGTAGCTGTGTTCACTCTTCAGGCACCATCGGCCTGTGACCTAC
Source organism: Pinus tabuliformis (assembly GCA_031772625.1). Lineage (NCBI taxonomy): Eukaryota > Viridiplantae > Streptophyta > Pinopsida > Pinales > Pinaceae > Pinus > Pinus tabuliformis. The sequence continues at coordinate 1,928,583,396 of CM062819.1, forward strand.
CTCTACCACTGCAAGTATCAGGGTATCTTTCAGAGGAGGGACCACGGGAATGAATGGCAGAAGGGGAAGAGGAAGGAGAAGCAAGTTCAGGGCTGGGCATTGCAGGGGGGGCCAATGCTTCCGCCTCGACTACCCCCTCTTCTACTGCGCATTCGATGGCGAGTGCGTGCCATGACTGTATTGATTTCAGAGTTTGCAGTAGGGGAGACAGAGGTATCTCTGGGATTGAAGTGGCTATTCAGAAAAGGAGCAAAGGAATTCTGAGCGTAATTCAACACACAGTGAGGTGTTTGGGAGAAATGGAAGCCATTTCCCAAATCGACACAACTTAGAATCCAACAACGCCTACCAGTGATGGTGCGAGAGCTCGGCTCCGCAGCTTGAGGGGGGCAAGAGCAATTTAGCAGGGGAGGGATGAATGAATTGTGGTTTGCGGAGGCCATAGCCTTAAGCCTGCTACGAGTTTCTCGACTTGAGCACCAGAGTAATGGTGCCTGCAGGTCGACTATAACTTGCCATAAATTGGCATGGAAGGGGGCGCGGGTGGCCATGTGGCCTAGCCACCTGCCATCCTTCTGTCTAATCTTCATTAATTGCATCATAATCACCCACATCTGGGTGTGCCTCTTCACTCTATACCAAATCATTATATTCCTGTATCTGGGAAGCAGTGGTGATTGTATTGAGCGAACCTATATGTAGAGTCTGATCACTTTCTACCCCTAAATTAGCTAAGAGATCAGCCACTTTGTTTCCTTCTCTTCTGATATGTTTGAAGGTGACTGCTCTATTGGTGGTGAGCCATTGTTCGATGAGCTCTAATCTTTCTGCCAATCTCCAGCTGCTGACCACTTTGTATGTCGGGGTCCCCTGCAGAATCTGATTAACCATATTAATGAGAATCTGAGAGTCGCCTTCAATTACTAGGGGGAAGAAGCTGTGTTGTTGAGCTAAAAGAAGCCCTTGCCATAGCCCTTCTAGCTCTGTAGAATTGTTCGTATCCCATCCAATTGAGCCTAGGAAAATTAAAAGAGGTTTGCCTTTGTGATCCCTGAAAGCTCCTCCATAGCCTGCTTTGCCTGGGTTACCTTTGGAGGCTCCATCGAAGTTTAATTGGATCATATTAGGTGGCAGAGGGATCCATTTGTTTGGTATTTTGTGGTGTAAAGAGGATTTACTATGCTTTGCCTGTACCTGGTTCATCCGAAGATTCCAATTTGTCCATATACTCTGCTCCTGTGGAAGGGAAGGAAAGTCCTCTTCAGTCCAAGTTTGGAGCATTAATGTTTCTTGAAGGTTTTTGCAAATGCTGTTCCATAGGACTTCTAATAGTGTAGATTGATCTCTAAAGATGCGGCGGTTCCTTTCTTTCCATATAGTCCACATAAGGAGACTTGGGATGATTTTCCATAAAGAGTTTAACAGTTTGCTCTTGTACGGATTGATTGCCCAACTACGTATGGTGTTGGTAATATCCTCTTTAATTCTTCCTTCTTTTTGGCATCTGAAACTTGCTTTTTCCCAAAGTTTGTTTGCCAACTGGCAAGAGTTCATGAGATGCAGAATGGTTTCTTCCTATTGTTTTGTAGTTGGGGCATATGGAAGGCCCGAGTAAACTTCTTTTCCTGAGATTGTCCTAAGTGATATTTTGTTTTGACATAACAACAAGAGGAAAGTAGAAAATTTAGGCCATATGTTGGGGAACCATACTTTGTCCCATAGTGGATCCTTGACTGTTTGATTGCCAATTATTAGTTTGTAAGCCTCTTGAGTGGTGAAAGTTCCTCATGCATTATATCCCCATCGTATTATATCCTTCTTGTCAGAAAAATGAATTTTCCTATTGAAAATCTCTGTCTCCAAATTCTTATGAATAGACTCTGTTCCTTGCTTAATGATGTGGGTCGTGCTCATCCATTGCCTATATCCCTGCGTGAGAGTAGGCATCTAGTGCTGGATAACTTTATCCATCTGATGCTCTTCCCATTCCTATGTTTGGTGAGGTCTAATCAGGTCACTCAGCTTGGGTCTTTGCTGCCATGAGTCATCCCAAAAACATGCATTTTTTCCATCCTTTATTCCCAGAAACTATGTTGTTGGATTATAGTTTTGTGCTGACTAGCTGCATTCCAAATTAAGGAACCTTTTCCCACTTCGGTGAGTCGAATTAACTCATTTGTCGGTCGGTTGTTTGCATATTTGGCGGTCCAGAGGATGGCCCAGGGTGTATACGGAGCAGAAATCCATTTCCACCATAAACGTGCTCCCATGACAGCATTGCTATGTTGAGGATCATGAAGCCCAGTGCCCTCTGAAATTTTTGGATGGAAAACCATAGTCCACTTACCAGTGCCCATTTTCTGTTTTGTCCCGAGGATCCCCATAAAAAATTTCACTCAAGATTTTTGATTTTCTTAAGCAACCATTTTGGTGCTGCCAAAACAGAGAATAAATAAAGAGGCATGGATTGCAGGACAACTTTGACTAATACTAGATGATTGGCCATATTGAGGGCTCTATACGTCCAGGAGGAAATGCGAGCTTCCAATTTCTGTAGGAGCAATTGCCAGGTAGAGTGCTTTAAAGTAGAGTCAGTCATGGGTGCACCCAGATATTTAGAGGGGAGATTGGCAACCGAGAAACCAAAAATGTGTGCTATTGAAGATTGGGTGATGGAAGGGGTATGAAAGAAAAAAATTTGGGATTTAGAATTGTTTATGCTGGCACCAGAGGCTTCAGAGAATTCATTCAGAAGGGATTTTATTTTATGTGCCTCTTGAACTGAGGGATGGCAAAACAACATGTTATTGTCCACAAATTGTTGGTAGGTAAAAGCTAGGGTGTTGGGGAAAATAGACCTCTGAGTTGCTGGGATTGAAGAGCTTTTTTGATACTTCGTCCAAGCCCTTCCACCATTAAAACAAACAGAAAGGGGGAAAGAGGATCTCCTTGTCGGATGCCTCTAGAGGGATGAAAGGGAGTGGAAGGTATGCCACTGACGAGAATGGAAAAAAAAGTGGAGGATATAAGACTCATAACCCATCTAACCCAAGGAGGGGAGAATCCAAAGGCTATCAACATCTTTTGAATATAAGTCTAACTTAATTTATCGAAAGCTTTTGAAAGGTCAATTTTAAGGAGCATACCTGCTTTTTTGAGTTGCTTCAGGGAGTGTATGATTTCATGGGTGAGAATGATGCCATCTGTGATTTTCTGGCCTTCCACATACCTCGATTGCTATGGCGGGATGAGCAAAGGTAACAATGGCTTCAGGCGAGAGGCAATAACTTTAGATATTATTTTGTAAATGACATTACAGAGAGTGATAGGCATGAATTTGTCCGGAGTTAGAGAATATGGTTCTTTGGGGATAAGGGCAATAAAAGTTGCATTCAAAGAGGGAAGCATCCATCGTGAAGTCCGGGATTCTTCAACAGCCTGCCAGACTTCCTCTTTAATGAGATCCTAGAAGTTGTGAAAGAAATTTGAGGTAAAACCATCTAGACCGGGTACCTTTCCTTCCTTGAGCTATCGCATAGCAGACTCGATTTCCTGTAGAGATATCGGACGAAGGAGAAACTGATTGTGTTCTTCTGTTATGATTTTTGGAATGTTCTATATAATCTTCTCTATAGCTGGCTGTCGGTTGACTTGTGGTTCTTGATGCACTTGTTTGAAATAAGTAAGAAGCTCTTGTTCTATGTCCTCATGGTTTTCCAAGCGTGCTCCTTGCTGATTCTGAATATGAGTGATATTATTGTGCATTCTTCTCTGTATGGTAGTACGATGATTTTTTTTGTATTTCTCTCTCCCTCCTTAAGCCATGTGACTCTAGATTTTTGTTTCCAGAGTATCTCCTCATGCTTTTCTCTTTTTGCTATTTGTGTCTGAAGGAGCTTTTCCTGCTCTGAAAGGGCTTCAATTCAGCCTTCAGTAATGATTGTCTGTTGGATTCTTTTCATTTCCTGAGCTAGAGCATTCTGAGCTTGGAAGATATTGCCAAAGGTCAGTTGATTCCATTGCTTGATGTTCTTTTTGAGATGTTTGAGTTTTTGTTGGAGTTGATACATTTTTGAACCTTCCAGAGGGCTAAAGCTTTTCCAAGTTGTATGGATCAGGTTGATGAAGTTTGGATGCATCAACTAGAAAGCGTCAAAGCGAAAAGGTCTCCGAGTGTTGTTCCCGGGTCTTTGCCATTGGAGTGAAATAGGCCAATGATTTGAGCCAGTAAGAGGTAAGATCGAGGCAGAAAGATCTCCTCCAAGATGGATGGCATTGTCTGAAAGTAAAAATCTGTCTAGTCTGGAGGCGATTTGCTGGGTGCCTGTTCTTCTATTATTCCATGTGTAGATACCATTATTGAATGGCATATCTATAAGCCAATTATTTTTTATGAAGTTCTTTAAATGGATACATTCATTATCCAGTTTATTCCTTCCTCCGCTTTTTTCTTCCAGTTTAGTAATCATATTGAAGTCTCCTCTTGTAATCCAGAGTGGATGAATTCTGGTGGAGTTGATCAAAGTTAATGTATTCAAAATGTCTATCTTATGCACTGCCTCCTGGGGGAAGTAGACATTGGTGAGGTGACCATGCACATTTGTCCCTATTATATGAAAAGTGGCTTGAATGAAATGATGACTCGCATGGATATTAGTAAGCGTGATAGCTCATTCATCCCAGGCTATTGCTAGTCCTCCTGAAGCTCCTAAGGCATCCACTGCTACTGCTTGACTGCCTGGCCATGCTTTGGCAAGAGTTTGGCCAAGTGTGGTAGATTTGAATTTTGTTTCTTGCATGAAGAAGATTTGGGGTTTCTCCTGCTGAATCATGTTTTTTATCATTCTGTATTTCCCAGGGCTGTTTAGCCCTCTTATATTCCAAGATGTGAGCTTCATGTTTCATTATTGGGTAGGGGACTGTAATACTTTGTAAGCTTAGAACATCTTCTCGATTCCACCAACATTTCCCCAATACGTATGGTTCTCTGGAGGTCTATCTTTCTCCCTCATTTTTTATTGTCTTTAGGAATGTTTTTTCCATCCCATTGACTTCCGTGTTGAATACCTAGAGATCTTTGCTGATGTGCTCTGGAAAGGACGACTTCCAAGCTTTCCTACTGTCTTTCTAGGATCTTGTCAAATTCTTTTTTCCTGGAAGCTTGTTCTAGTCCCAATATGTCCAGATCTCGTATGTCTATACTTTCAGGTTCTTCCTCCATATGCTTGGCCTCACTACTTTCCACTACGAAGTCTGTAGCAACGGTGGTCTCTTGCTGCAAAATGTCTATATCCATGCCATGAGGTTTCTAGATTGGTATTCGACTGGGCGTGGAGGTGGTTAGATCTATGGATTGCGAGGGCTTTAGAGTTTTCCCTGAGCCTGTGGGGTTGAGCTTAGAGGTTTCCTTGAGAGGCTGCTCGGAGGGTAAGGGGGATTCAGTGGCTGTCGGGTCAGGTTGAGATAAGATATCAAAGCTGTTACTGGTGGATGGCATTGAGGTGTTGGTGGAAGGCTTTTTAAGGTTTGATGTAGGTTTTTTGTGGTTCTTTTTGTGATTGTTTACCTTGGTGAAACCTTCAGAATCATGTTTTTCTTAGGAGGTATAAGTTGGGGGCTTCATATTTAACGAGAAATCATGAAAGAGATGGCCAAGGGCATGACATTTTCTGCACTTGAATGGAACATGTTCGTAATCTATTGACTGAATCCACTCAAAATCATCATGATATGAACTTACCGCATCTGGAAGAGCTTTTCTTAGATACATATAGACAAAAATGCAGGCGTAGGAAGTATATCTTCTGAGTTTTGTCTCCTCCGCAATTTTAATGAACTCCCCCAGTCCATTTCCAATATCTTTCAGTGAATCTTCATCCTAATATTCCAGAGGAAGGGAATAAAGACGGATTGTTATAGACATTTTTGGGCACTGCAACCCCAATCAAACATGTCCATAAACCAAGGACTCATAAGTCCCTAAATGTGTTGTTCTATCCCCTAAAGGAACAAGATCAGCTGATTACATCATCTCCCAGAAGTTCTTCATGAAAAACTACTCAGAACTGGTCAAAACTGGACCATCTCACCTGCTCCATGGTCAAAGTGCGATGCATCCCACCTAAATGCACATGGTAGGTGTGATGCATACTGAAAAGCCCTTCTATGGGGTGCGATGGGTGAGTGTGGACAAATGGCAGAGTCAATTTGCGAGGTGGATGATCATGGAATCTTCCAGAAACTTCTCCTATGACACTTGCCTCTTTGAATTCGCCCAGGGATGAGTATGAGATCATCAATTTCCAAGTGGAATCAAGAACTATCAGAGAAAGGACACTAATCAGATCCCAAAAGCTGACTCATCCCCTGCAATCATCTATATATGGATCCCTCATCCCAGAGATCCAGAGGAAGGAAGTTTGTATCTTGTAAGGAAGTGATGTTGGTTTCTTGTTGGAATATCATAGTGTTGGGTGATATAAGCTTTTCATGAGGTGAAAGAAGGGCTTTCATGCTGGAGGATGACGCTGGGTTAGAACAATTGGTTGTAATCCTCTTTGCTATTCTTGATTATTAATAAAGCTATTCAAGTTTTCCTCCACATTCTTGTATGTTTGATGATATATGCATTTGCGTGGTCAATATACATCTGGTCCTATATTGTTTATGATTGTAGATCTCTGTTCTTCGATAGTATTATGCTGCTTTGATCCCATAGGTGCTCTTTGAAGCTGGGTAGACGAAGGAGAAGCGGCAAAGATATGTCAGAAAGGAGAGGATGCAAGAGAGGAACCAAGCGCAAGGCAGAGGTTGGTGTCCTTCATTCCACTCTTATCTACTTCTCATAAAGGAAAACGAAAGTGGTTTTAGTTTGTTTGTTTCTAAGATAGCTACCAGTCTTAGTGGGACTAGCAGATTCAAGTGGAGACTAGATTTCCCGATAACAAAATGACGACTCCACTGGGGAGTGAATAGATTGTTTGTTTGTCTATATTTGTTTGTTTTATAAACTTACAGACGGAGCCTGAAATCAAGCCATCTAGCCTTCGAACTGCATTTTCTATGCAAGTGCAAAGTAGATCAATGCTGCTTTAGTCTATCTCCGGGTTTTGTTTATAAACTGATCAATTGATTTGCAAACCTTCTAATTGCCCTAGTGGTGGCTCTAGTAACCTCAATAGATCAGCCCCTGTGATTTCTATTTACTGTACATCATTTGCTCGGCCTAAATCCCTAAACTAAGTTGCAAACTGTGACTAAGAGCCAAGTAAAGTCTCATCCTGGTACCATCGCACCCTCTCTTCAAGGAAACTTGGATGCATCGCACTTCCCGTGTGCAGTAGGTGGGATGCATCCCTATTTCCCTATGTTACAGGTGCAATGATCAGAAAAGGCTAATTTTGCCTCCAGGTTTTGGTTTTTTTTCACTCTTTTCAGCTCTATTCTGGAATTTTGTTGTCTGTGATTATTATACCACTATGGAAACCCCCTTCTTTTCCATCATTCCACCTCCATTGTGCAAAGAACTGTGAATGTTTTTGTGTATTCTCTGCCATTTTCAGTTCTCTTTTGCAAAGTAGTAGCATAGTCGAACTGTCGTCTTTTGTTTTGAAAGTGTCGCAAGTGTCGTTTTCAGTCAAAGAAAGGAATTCTATTGTTCTTGATGGTCGATTATACAGTTACTCTTGTATTTGATTTGAATTAGTAGTTTTTCAAGTGTCGAAAGAAGTTTTCAATTCGAAATAGTAAAGTGTCGTCATTATCTTCCTTTCGTTTTGGAAGAGAAATATGTTAGTACTGTCGCTTAGAAAAGATAATTTAGATTTGTACTTAGCATTCTTCTTGTCATCCACACATTAAGAAAGCTGAAAATAAATACATGCATGTGCATTTGCATTTAGACTACTTGTTGGTTTGATTTAGGACAGTGCATCTAGTGTGTGTTCTCTGCTCTATGTTGAACGAATATCATCTCTCTTTCTTTAGTAGCTAGGATTTTCATTGTAAAAAGAAGATTAAACGATTGTTTGTCATCTTAGATTGCATTTTAGGAATTGTACATCTACATCATGCGGTGAACCTGAAAGGAAAATTTCTTAAGAAAGATCAACTGTAAAATAAATTTAATGAACCTAAAAACGCTTTGGAACCTAATGCACAACATCTAGAAGTCTAGGCTAGAGACTTATTCCGGCGTCATAAAGCCTGGTAACTGTCGCTTTCACTGTTGGTTGGGTGATTCCTCCTCTTTGAGATGACAAGTGCCAGTACAGACTTGTTCTCCCACGTACCGTCGAGTATATACTGGGAGACCACAATAGGCTATATCCTTTATCCATAGGAAGCCGTGTCTGCCGCCCTATCAATCATAATGCATTGAACACAGCATTCGGGAAGATTGACTGCCTCTGTCTAGATTTCCAGAGCAGTCTCTTTCGTTCCTTTTCAGACTCCTTAAAAGAAAAGGTCCATCTGAGCACTTGTCACTTCAGGCTCATTAAAAATTGAAGGCGACTAGAGTCATCTTTTGTTTTTTCTCGACTCTTAAAAATTGAAAAAACAAGTTGTGTCAAAGCGTCTAAAATTTATTTTAATCGGAATAACACCACCTTTCCTATGTTGGTCTTAGGTTGAGGAAAATGGAGTCCACCAACCAAGGAATTCCCCTTGGAGGAAATCCTAGTCCTTTCTCCTCTTGGGGAGATGTTGGTGCACCCCATATGGCCACATTTTCACTTCCAGGATTGACAATTGGCTTGCCCGTATGGCTCTTCTCGACCTCCATCATTCAGAATACCGCGATTCCTGAACAATCGAGTCATCAACTAGATGATACTAAAGTTACCCCCCGACCTTCTACTTCATCCGATCCTCCCTCTCCTCCTTCCTCTTCGCTTGATAAAGCCGGTAAGGCCCAAAACCAAGTAACTAAGAAGAAGAAGGAGAAGAAGAAGAAAGAGAAGAAGAAGAAGGAGCCAAAGACAGAAGGGGGCAACCATGCATCGTCTAGCAAAAATCCACACACTGCACCGTCCAGGCCTAAATCGCCATGTGTCATTTGCAAAGGATACCACTACCACCGAGATTGTCCCTGCATCCCTCGGATCTTAAGGGACTGGTCTCCTCGTTTGCACAATCCGGTGTCATCAACCTTTGATGATCATGTTGAGAGTACACCGTCAACTAGTGAAAATGAAGCACCTGGACAAAAAGGAAAATGTAGATTTCCTTGTAGATTGTGTGAAGGCAATCATGCCCTCCACCATTGTCCCTTCCTGGACGAAGCTAAAAGAGTTTTGGATGACCTTCCGGCTTCACCGTTACGGCTGCCTCCTGGATATAAGAAACTCTTGCCAAGTCCATCACTGGTTGAAAATCTGACTGACACGCCATTGTGGTCAGTCGAAGCATCTATCATTGAAGATAAACCCGCTGAATCCATACCAGATGAAAGTCAAAAGGTTGAGGTGGCAGTCGACCCGGTCTTGCCTTTGGAAGTTCCGTCTTCAGATGACACAGTCACCGAAGAGAATGAGAATGACACCGTTCAAATTCTTTTCGTAAACACCGACTCTGATGAACATGGGGGCAGTCTACCCATTCCTTTACTGCAGGAAGGAAGTTCATCAGAGTCGTATCCGACTGTCTATTCGGTCCCACCTCCAAGCAACCTAGTTGTTTCCTTCGATTGGAACCTACTAGGCAGACCCCGTTTACCGGCTAGTGTACCATTCCGAATCATTGTACAAGCTTACAAAATGATCATGGTCGATACCATCATAGATGAAGGGGCTTCTGTGAGTATGCTTTCCTCAATTGCTTGGGAAGCGCTTGGTTCGCCATCGCTTCTACCTCAGATGAGAAATCTGACAGGTTTCGACAAAGGAACCAGTCGACCGTTAGGGATCCTTCCCAATGTGCTGATAACATTGAGAAGGAAAACCATTCACATGAACGTAATGGTAGTCCAAGGACCTTTGGATTATAATATACTCCTTGGGCGTGACTATATTTATTGCATGGGAGCCATTGTCTCCTCACCCTTTAGAGTAATGTGTTTTCCGCATGAAGGATGAGTGGTCAAGCTCGTAGACCAGCTTTCGTTCCCCGGCTCACACATAGCAAATAGTCAAATACCATCCCTAAATGGTCTTTTCATGCAAGGAATGTCTCATTAATCTCCAGCCCGTCCACCTGATGAGTGCGAGTGATTCGGGAGGACATGACTAAAACCCAGGGGGCATGCACCCTGGTCTGTTTCGGCAGGAAAACCTTGGGTATAGGGTAGGTTTCTGCGGACGATATATGACTAGTCTGACACACCCGTCCATTTAGGAAAATGGGATTAGACTGGAGTAAGATTCCCTCATCAAAGTTATGTGAGTGGAGGTGGCTGCGCCACTCGCCTTTGTCTATTTCAGTACACATTGCCAAGGAAGCATTTTGTCTGCAACGCATATGGAGAGCTTTCATATGGTAACCTGGGAATTTTTCACTATACCTGGGGGCAAGCAAACCTCTTGTGAGCAAGCGAGAAATGACCAACTAACGTTAACTCTATGATTCTGCTGACTTCAGCCGCCTAGGTCAGGTGAGTGGTCAAATCGACCATTCATCTTTGTAGGGGCCACCATGGCATCAGCAAAGTAAAGGAGAAGTTTCCTACCTAACCTTGGTAGTGATCTTGGTAGTTAAGTAGAGGGGTGTAGTTGGTCGTTCTTAGCTTGCATGCGAGAGGTGCCGGGGCAAAGTTTTGTAAGGTGCAAGCTCCATAAAAAATGGCATCTTAGATGAGATATCCTTATTATACGACTGGCACGAGCAGTTTTAACGTGGAATTCAAGCTCGTTAAAAAATAAACATAAGCAATGAGCAAACGTTCCCTAGAGTTTAAGCTCATTAAAAAATGAACCAATTTCCGATAAATAACCATTGTGAATGCATTATCATAAGCTTTTGAGCCTTGGTCGTGTTCTCATCATCACCTCCACTCTATTTTAGCCGATCATTCACCTCCATTTGATTGTTTACCCCTTTTGAGGAACAACTGCGAAGAGTGATCCTGTTAGCCATCCTTGTGACGCTGCCGTGACTGGAAAATTCCAAACCTTACCTGGAATCAGCTGCTACACGATATTATCACTCGTTCCTCAAAAAACGAGTCTCCTTTAAGCTCTTTTCAACTGACTCATAAAATATGAAAAGATTGCTGAGCGATTGGCCTCTACATCTCGTTAAAGCGACCATAAGTGCTATCCCTCCTCTAAATTTTAATCTTTTTGGACCTGAGGGATTATTACACAAAAAGATCGAGCGCTTGTCTTGTTCGGCTCATTAAAATTACCGAAAATTCATCCCTTTTGTATTATTTTATACTTTTTCGGACTTAAGAGATTATATGACGAAAAAGGATCATTGGAGTTTCCTTTATGTCCCTTTTCAGACTCTCTAAAATTGAAAAGGACCAAGTTATCTTTGTCGTTAAGCTCGTTAAAACTGAATAGCGACAAACTTGTCCACACAGACAAGAACGAGTTTCACTATCGCTAGGCTCGTTAAAATATAGTGACAGGTTCGCCCGAAGGGAAAATTATAGAACAAGCATATGTTATCCTCCTCAAGCTTGACAAAAATAAAGATGTACTGGTTAGCAATGACTGGGGAAAAATTGGGAAGAAAACTTGAAGAAAACTTTATTGGTAGCAAGTCGCTCTTGAACATGACACTTTCACTTCGCATCCGAGTTGGGTTGGGTTGTTCCGTTCACTGGTCATATCACCATTGGTCCATCACAACATCCACATTTGGGGTTAACGCTACCAATCCATCATGTCAGTGTCACTGATATGCTCAAGAGAAGTCACTTAGAGAATTCACCTATGTCTCATCCACTGCAATACATTCACACTCCATTCTTTCATGACCGCCACCCTGAACCCTGTATCATCAGATCGTTTTCACCTCCAAAATAATTTACTCCGTTCTGTGTCGTAGATGTGGGATTCATTAAGGCCCTCCTACGGTGGGTCACTTCTTATCGACATTAGCTCATTATCCAAGAAGTTGACTTAGGAACAACCCCTTCAGTACTTTGAAGCCTGCATGCCTCAATGGCAAGTTTCTCACTTCCGGCGACAGGTTTATATCAATGGCCTTCGACCGAAAGATTTTGCATGGTGTTCGACGCCAAGTCCCTTATTCACACCCTGCGAATTTTACTGTAGTACCTTGAGGGTCATCATCATTATCGGTGATTCCTCTCGCACCTATTAACAGCTTACATCATTGGCTGGTAATCAGGCGATGTCTTTCCATGTTCGACTCCAGAACATCTTTCACATGGATCGACTTGTACTCTGAGTGAAGATTGAACAAGTTTAAAGACCCCGGATCTAGTTTCATCCATTCGGGTTGCGATATATTCAGGAAAATAAAGACATCAAATGTCCATTGTTGCTGCACAGATGATCATCCGAATCAAAAGATGATGATTCTATCAGAATCATCAGTCTCCCGCACAGACGGTTGTTTGTCTTATGTACATGGAAATGAATTTATAAAGCTGAGCATGGGAATGCCCGACTTAGCTAGATCATGAAAAATATTGTTGGAAATAATACTGAGAGGGGGGGGGGTGAATCAGTATTATCAGATCAATAAAACTTTTTCAATTTCATATTCAGAAACATATACGCTACTTCAGTTAAGTGAACCCGCGTGTACACGCTGCTGTGTCTAAAGCAACTAGCGTATATCCAGAAATCTTATGATTCAGTTAGCTTATCTTCAGTAAATGCATCAGAACATTATTAACCATTTTAACAGTAAACAGGTGCAGTATAACAGAACAGATCATCACACAAAAGCCACACACATGAACACCAAGATATAAGGTGGAAACCCAATGTGGGTGAAAACCACCTGCTGCAAGTCGTCTCTATCTTTCTTTAATCAGAAACTTCAGTTTACAATCTTTTGTACTGGTGCAACCTTATACCAGTACGCAGGCTACAACCTGCAGAAGGCTACAACCTTCTCTTGTTCTCCAGACTCTCCTGGAAGGGAGCTCCAACCCCCTTTGCTCTTGTACTAGCTAAGATACTAGTACGTAGGTGCTGGCCTACAATCTTCTTTCCTTCAGGTACCACTTTTCATACATTTTCAGACTGGATATTCCTGAAGCACAACATTACAATCTGAAGACCACAATTCTTCCAATTTTCATAACAGATCATTGAAGCACAAAACAACCAATACTAGCATCATCAATCTTTGAATCACTGAACCACTGAAACCCTGTCAACACCCAGTCACCAGAACACAGAGCAGACTACAGAACTCTGCAATAACAATCAGACCCAACTGCAACCCCAAAAATTAAGCTTCAAAAGATATACGCTACTTCAATGAAACAAACCCGCGTATACACGCGCTTTTACCGAAGCCAACATGCGTACATATCTAAAAGTATTTTCTTAAAACTTCGCAGCTGTACCAGACATCAGTCATACCTAGAACATAACATTGTGTCAGTATGCAGATCTAAAAATACGCACAATCAACCATATAAAGATAGTTCATTTCAAACAATTTGATCCCGATCTATCCTTAGATCTAGTCTTCCATCAACCGGTGTGATCTCTCCTTAGCTCAGATCAAGCAATGTATCATCAACTCAGAACCTGCATACTAGATCTCTTTCTTCATTAGATATTCAAGACTTTTTCGATACCATTGCCTAATGATCTTCTTCTCCTTATATAGCCTTAGGCCCTTCACAATACCACGGTCCAAAACCATAGTAACACAATACCATCAACTTCAAAACTCGGGATCAACACGACTGTCGAGATACCTTGGTCCAAAAACATAGGCTCAAGTACTGAGGACTAACTACCACGGACCAAAAGAAAGCTTCTTGACATGTACGCTCTTTTCTGTTCATGAAACTGCGTGTATACGCGACTTAGTATATAGTGAGCCTGCGTATTCGTGACTTAGTATATAGCGTACCAGCGTGTATATGCAACTTGGGCTTAATGAACCTGCGTATATGAAGTTTCTCTTCATTCTTGTAGTCTGGACTGAGATCTGTCTTCAAAGAGAGTTGCCATCAAGGACAACACCTGTACCATTGCGCGCCACACCTATGCCAAAATTCCAACAATCTCCCCCTTTGGACTTGATGGCAACCCCAAGATCCTTAGAATCATTCTCCCCCTTTGTCATCAAGGGCAAAGGGCTGTGCTCCCCCTAAGTACATGCTGATATCTCTACTCTGCTGTGCTGAAAATGCTCCCCCTGACTGTAGGCAAGATCTGCAAAAGATGTTCTTCAAAAGAACCAAGACTTATACATCATAAAGGACCTTCCTATCACCAAAAGACTCAATATATACATCCATACTCCCAACCAAGAGGGGATACATCAGAAATTTACATATAACAACCAATTACATTACATCATTCATCCCAGGCATAGTGGGGAAACCAACATAGGCCATTACATGACCTTGACACCATAGAAGAGATATGACATAGAGACGAAAAATCTAGACCAAGACTTATGAAAGTCACCAGCAGCATCTGATAATCATCTTTTAGATCAACAACCAAGATTTCCTTCTGTGCTCCTTCTCCTGAAACCAACAACAGTTGTGAACTAGAACCAAAAGCATCTAAATGCCAACAATGCTTTATTAGACTTTAAGCTGCTCCCCCTGAAACTGTGCCTGCTGCTCCCCCTGAAACTGTGCCTGAAGGACTCTGGCATACCCATCTCAGACCTTCTCCAACCAGAATCTGCCCTTGCTGTTCAGAACTCCATATACGCGACTTCACCTGCATAAATCAGCGTATGTACGCGGATATCCCTTACACAACTCACGTATACCAACTTTTCTTTAGAGCAGACAAGCTTCAACAGCAGGATGAAGCATCAACTACTCCTAGCTTTTGTCTGAGATATTCAAAAGTCTCCCTGGGCAGTGGTTTTGTGAGAATATCAACAACTTGTTCTTTAGAAGAAACATACTCCAACTTGACCTTTTGTTCAAGCACTTGTTCCCGGAGGAAGTGATACTTGATTGGTATGTGCTTGGTCTTTGAATGCATGACTGGATTTTTTGAAATGCTGATTGCACTTGTATTATCACATAAGATAGAGACTGGTGGAGTGCAAGTGATTTGAAAATCCTGCAAGGTCTGCATCATCCAAAGAAGTTGTGTGCAACAAGATGCCGCAGCCACATATTCTGCTTCAGCTGTAGATAAATCAATCGAACTCTGTTTCTTGCTGAACCAAGATACTAATCTGGAACCCATGAAGAAAGCACCACCACTTGTGCTTTTCCTGTCATCCACACTTCCGACCCAATCTGCATCTGTGTAAGCATGAAGAGTGAGATCTGTATCTCTAGGATACCATAAGCCATAGTTTTGAGTCCCTTGAAGATATTTGAAGATTCTTTTGACTGCCTGAAGATGAGTTTCCTTTGGGTTGGCTTGAAATCTTCCAACAATTCCTACTGCATGCATAATATCTGGTCGGGTACCTGTCAAATAAAGCAAACTCCCAATCATGGATCTATAAGTTGGTTGGTGAACTACTGCTGATTCATCATTTGCACTGAGGTTGCATCCTGTAACCATGGGGGTACAAACTGGCTTTGAATCTTCCATGCCATACTTCTTCAAGATCTGCTTGAGGTACTTGGTTTGAGACAAGAAAATACCTCCTTCATTTTGTTGGATTTGCAATCCAAGAAAGTATGTCAATTCTCCAAGTAATGACATTTCGAATTCTTTCTGCATAACCAAGGCAAAGTTTTGACTCATAGCCTCTTCATTGCTGCCAAAGATAATATCATCTACATACACAACAAGTATTAGCAATTTGTTATTTTCAACTTTTATATAGAGATTGCTATCTGCTGACCCTTTTGAAAAACCTTGTTGGTGAAGATATTTGTCCAATCGATAGTACCAAGCCCTTGGAGCTTGTTTGAGACCATAGAGATCCTTTTTCAATCTGCATACAAGGTTTGGATCATTCCCAAGAATGAAACCATCTGGCTGTTCAATATATACTTCTTCTTCTAAGTCTCCATTCAGAAAGGCTGATTTCACGTCCATTTGAAATACCTTGAAGTTTTGAAAGCTTGAGAGAGCAAGGAACATTCAGATGGCCTCAAGTCTTGCAACAGGAGCAAAGGTCTCTTCAAAATCTATTCCTTCTTGCTGCGCATACCCTTTACAAACAAGTCTGGCCTTGTTTCTAATTACTTCTCCATTTTCATTCAATTTATTTTTGAAGACCCATTTTGTCCCTATGACATTCTTATCTTTTGGTCTAGGAACCAATTCCCAAGTGTTGTTCTTTTCGATCTGCTCAAGTTCTTCATCCATTGCTTTGATCCAACATTCATCTTTGCATGCCTCTTTCACATTTTGTGGTTCAGTGGAAGAGAGTAATGCCAAGTAGCTTGAAGCTTCTGCAATTGTTCTTCTTGTTTGTACTCCTGCTTCTTTCTGCCCCACAATCTGAGATTCTGGATGATTCTTCTGAACATATCTGGATGGAGTCTTCTCTTCTATTCTTGTCTGCTCCTCTGGTTCTTCTTGAGGTTCTTATTCTTGAGGTTCTTCTTCTTCATCATTCTGTCTTTGAGGGTAGCCTTCATCTTCTTCAATGTCTTCATGATGAACTTGCCTAGGAATGTATCCCTTCTCATCAACCACAACATCAATGCTGTCAACAATTCTGCCAAGTCTTTTATTGTAGCACTTGTATGCTTTGCTATGTGGAGAATAACCAAGAAGAATGCCTTCATCTGCTCTAGGTTCAAGTTTGCCAAGTTGCTCATCAGTATTCTTAATATAACATTTGCTCCCAAAGATTTTGAAGTGCTTCACCGAAGGAGTCTCACCACACCAGAGCTCATGAGGGGTTTGAGTGCTGTTTACTCGGACATTTGTTTTGTTGAGAATAATAACCGCAGCATGTGCAGCTTCACCCCAGAAAGTTGCGGGAGTACCTGATTCATCAAGCATAGCACGAGCCATTTGTTGGACTGTTCTGTTCATTCTTTCCACAACTCCATTTTGCTGAGGAGTTCTAGCTGTAGAGAATTCTCTTCTTATCCCATGTTCTTCACAGAAATAAAAAAATTCATTCGAGGTAAACTCCCCACCTCTGTTAGATCTGAGGCACTTAATTTTGTGTCCTGATTCATTTTCAACCAAGGCCTTGAAGGATTTGAATTTTTCGAATGCTTCATCTTTGTGCTTCATAAGTCCGAACCAGACAAACCTGGAGAAATCGTCAATGAATAATATCAAATATTCTTCTCCTCGAGGTGTTCTTTTTCTGAATGGACCGCATGTATCTGTATGTACTAGCTCAAGAGGCATGCTAGCTGATCCTTCCTTCTCAGGAAAATTAGTTCTGGTTTGCTTTCCAAACTAACATGATTGGCATATGGTGTTGTCTGGAATTTTGATATCTGGAAGATCACGAACTGCCTGATATCTACATGCTTTCCTTATTTGTGAAAATCTTAGATGCCCCAGTCTCCGATGCCATAGCCAGTGTTCATCATTCTTGCTTAAATAGCATTGTTGTTGTCTTTCTTCAAATATGTATAGATTATTTGAAGTCCTTCTTCCTTTGATCACTGTTTCACCTGTATCAAGATCACGAACACAACATCCATTTGATCTAAATATTACCTCTGTTCCTTGATCGCACATCTGACTGACACTTAGAAGATTATGCTTCAATCCATCAACATACAAAACATTTCCAGCTTTGACCTTCTCTTTCAACGAAGCAACGCCTTTTCCTTTTATGGCCGCAGAGATATCATTTCCAAAAGAAACTTTCTTTCCCTTTTCTAATGCGGTATATGATTCAAGTTTTTCTTTGTCCCCTGTCATATGCTTCGAACATCCGCTGTCAATGTACCATAGACTTTCTTGACCTTCTGCATAAAAGGCTATCCCACATCTTTCTGGTTGCGGTTCCTTTATTCTCCATGTTCTGACATTTGAGGTTTGTTCCTTCTGAGTTGTCTTTCTGAACCTGCTCCTACATTCAGAGTCTTCATGACCAAAGTTATTACAAATAGAGCATTCAACTTCATTTTCAAGAACCGAAAAGTTGTTATAAGTCCTTTTCATGGTTCCAGTCATACTTCTTTGCTTTTGAGCTTCTCTAGTCATGATTGTCTTGTAGGCAACACATTGAGCTGCTTTGTGACCGAAGTTATGGCAAGAAAAACATTGGCCATTAAAGAAGCTTCTGCGATAATCAGATCTATCATCCAACCAATTTTAGCTTCTATTGACATCCATTCTTGGGGAAAATTGGGAAGATTTTACCTGTCGCTGATTGTAGCTTCTGTTTGTCCTTAAGGCAGCTTGTTCCCGAATTTCTTGATAGTCTTTGTTTGTTCTTGAGGTAGACTGTCCCTGATTCACCTGATGACTTTTATTTTTCCTTTGCTCGCTCCTCCTTGCTGCATCAAGATAACTTTTAGAGGTAGAAGCTTGAGATGTTTCTCCATTATATCCCAGACCTGTCTTGATCAGAGGAGAACGCTGCACATTGATAATCTCATCCAAGGTTTCAGATCCTTTAACAAATTTAAGATTAATCGCTTTTGTTTTCTCAATCTCCTTTCTAAGACAAACAATCTCACATTCCAATTTTTCAAGATGTTTTTCCTTTTCAGCCAGTTGACATTGTAGAGAATCAATAATAGCACTTTTCTCTTCTAAGCAAACTTTGAGATTATTCATTTCTTCACAAAAGCCTTCTACATCTATAGCATCCATGTAGTCATCATCTTCAAAAGCCATTAAAAGTTTATATCTATTACCTTGTTCATCTTCGTCACTATTTGAAATACCATCACTATCTTCATGAGTGTAGTAGCTTTTCTTCTTTTCATTCTGTTTCTTGTTCCATTTGACAGGTTCCTTTCCCTTGTCATTCTTACCTTTGTGAGGACATTTGGCAGCATAATGACCTACTCTTCCACAAGCAAAGCATTTAAAAGGTAACTTACCTCTGAACCTTCCAGAACCCCTTTGAATATTTCTGACAAAATTTGATTCTTCTTCTTCATCTTCTGGCACGTGACTTGCTTCATAATAATCTTCTTTGCCTGAAGCCTTGCAAGCAGCTTCTCTTCTGTCTGATGGACCTCCCTTTCTCATTTCATAATCAGTTAGAATTCCGTGAAGCTGAGACATAGTAAGAGTTCGTAGATTTTCCTTTTCTTCTATTGCAGACACTTTAGATTCAAATTTGGGGGACAATGATCTTAGAACCTTTTCAATCACAATAGCCTCTTTTATTTCTTCAGCCAAGTTTTTCATGCAATTAACAATCTCATCCACCCTAAGGAAATAGTTAGCCACACTTTCATCATTATACATTCTGAGAGTCTCATACTTAATCCTGAGAGTTTGAAGTTTAGCACGCTTTACCTGTTCGTCTCCTTCATAGCTCGTGACAATTTTGTCCCATATTTCTTTTGCGGATTTATAGTGCATTACCTTCATGAATTCCGATTGGGATATACATACCAATAGAGTACTGACAGCTTTCGCATTTGTTTCATATTTCTTTTTCTCGGCCGAATCTGTAGGAGTAGCTGAAGGAAAAGTGTAGCCTGTCTCTACGATGTCCCAAACTTCTGTACCAAGAGATTGAAGATAGGCAGTAACTCTTACCTTCCAATAATTGAAGTTTGTCCCATCAAAAACCGGTGGCCTGATTGATGCTTCTTTCTCGTAGTTGCTCATGATGAACGATCTACCTTCAAGCGATCAAGCTTCTCTGAAGGACCTGCTCTGATACCAATTGTTGGAAATAATACTGAGAGGGGGGGGGTGAATCAGTATTATCAGATCAATAAAACTTTTTCAATTTCATATTCAGAAACATATACGCTACTTCAGTTAAGTGAACCCGCGTGTACACGCTGCTGTGTCTAAAGCAACTAGCGTATATCCAGAAATCTTATGATTCAGTTAGCTTATCTTCAGTAAATGCATCAGAACATTATTAACCATTTTAACAGTAAACAGGTGCAGTATAACAGAACAGATCATCACACAAAAGCCACACACATGAACACCAAGATATAAGGTGGAAACCCAATGTGGGTGAAAACCACTTGCTGCAAGTCGTCTCTATCTTTCTTTAATCAGAAACTTCAGTTTACAATCTTTTGTACTGGTGCAGCCTTATACCAGTACGTAGGCTACAACCTGCAGAAGGCTACAACCTTCTCTTGTTCTCCAGACTCTCCTGGAAGGGAGCTCCAACCCCCTTTGCTCTTGTACTAGCTAAGATACTAGTACGTAGGTGCTAGCCTACAATCTTCTTTCCTTCAGGTACCACTTTTCATACATTTTCAGACTGGATATTCCTGAAGCACAACATTACAATCTGAAGACCACAATTCTTCCAATTTTCATAACAGATCATTGAAGCACAAAACAACCAATACTAGCATCATCAATCTTTGAATCACTGAACCATTGAAACCCTGTCAACACCCAGTCACCAGAACACAGAGCAAACTACAGAACTCTGCAATAATAGTCAGACCCAACTGCAACCCCAAAAATTAAGCATCAAAAGATATACGCTACTTCAATGAAACAAACCCGCATATACACGCACTTTTACCGAAGCCAACATGCGTACATATCTAAAAGTATTTTCTTAAAACTTCGCAGCTGTACCAGACATCAGTCATACCCAGAACATAACATTGCGTCAGTATGCAGATCTAAAAATACGCACAATCAACCATATAAAGATAGTTCATTTCAAACAATTTGATCCCGATCTATCCTTAGATCTAGTCTTCCATCAATCAGTGTGATCTCTCCTTAGCTCAGATCAAGCAATGTATCATCAACCGAGAACCTGCATACTAGATCTCTTTCTTCATTAGATATTCAAGACTTTTTCGATACCATTGCCTAATGATCTTCTTCTCCTTATATAGCCTTAGGCCCTTCACAATACCACGGTCCAAAACCATAGTAACACAATACCATCAACTTCAAAACTCGGGATCAACACGACTGTCGAGATACCTTGGTCCAAAAACATAGGCTCAAGTACCGAGGACTAACTACCACGGACCAAAAGAAAGCTTCTCGACATGTACGCTCTTTTCTGTTCATGAAACTGCGTGTATACGCGACTTCGTATATAGCGAGCCTGTGTATCCGCGACTTAGTATATAGCGTACCAGCGTGTATACGCAACTTGGGCTTAATGAACCTGTGTATATGAAGTTTCTCTTCATTCTTGTAGTCTGGACTGAGATCTGTCTTCAAAGAGAGTTGCCATCAAGGACAACACCTATACCATAGCGCACCACACCTGTGCCAAAATGCCAACAAATATTATGGAGATAATGTATTGTATTGTATCTTATTACAGGTCGCCTTCTAGCTCGAAAAAACTTCGGATCCTCATGATAAAGAATTTCACCCAACATCAAAAGATTAACGACCTCATGCTTTAGGGGGAAACTGTTATAGACATTTTTGGGCACTGCAAACCCAATCAAACATGTCCATAAACCAAGGGCTCCTAAGTCCCTAAAAGTGTTGTTCCATCCCCTAAAGGAACAAGGTCAGCTGATTACATCATCTCCCATAAGTTCTCCATGAAAAACTACTCAGAACTGGTTAAAACTGGACCGTCTCACCTGCTCCATGGTCAAAGTGCAATGCATCCCACCTAAATGCACACGAGAGGTGTGATGCATACTGAAAATACCTTCTATGGGGTGCAATGGGCAAGAGTGGATAAATGGCAGAGTCAATTTGCGAGGTGGATGATCATGGAATCTTCCAGAAACTTCTCCTGTGACACTTGCCTCTCTGAATTCGCCCAGGGATGAGTAAGAGATCATCAATCTCCAAGTGGAATCAAGAACTATCAGAGAGAGGACACTAATCAGATCCCAGAAGCTGACTCACCCCTGCAATCATCTATATATGGATCCCTCATCCCAGAGATCCAGAGGCTGGAATTTTGTATCTTGTAAGGAAGTGCTGTTGGTTTCTTATTGGAATATCATAGTGTTGGGTGATCTAAGCTTTTCATGAGGTGAAAGAAGGGATTTCATGCTGGAGGATGACGCTGGGTCAGAACAATTGGTTGTAATCCTCTTTGCTATTCTTGATTATTAATAAAGCTATTCAAGTTTTCCTCCACATTCTTGTATGTTTGATGATATATGCATTTGTGTGGTCAATATACATCTGGTCCTATATTGTTTATGATTGTAGATCTTTGTTCTTCAATAGTATTACGCTACTTTGATCCCATAGGTGATCTTTGAAGCTAGGTAGATGAAGGAGAAGCGACAAAGATCTATCAGAAAGGAGAGGAAGCAAGCAAGGAACCAAGCGCAAGACTGAGGTTGGTGTCCTTCATTCCTCTCTTATTTACTTCTCATAAAGGAAAACGAAAGTGGTTTTAGTTTGTTTGTTTCTAAGATAGCTACTAGTATTAGTGGGACTAGGAGATCCGAGTGGACACTAGATTTCTCGATAACACGGATCTAGACTGGTGCCCAACATAGATCTTCTTTTTCCGTGTTGAATCTCTCAATGCAGTTTCTTAGGTAAAGACCAGCTGCATTGAAGAAGCAGGGTCCTCCATCGATGACCCTATTTCGGTCCTCTATATAGTTGAAGACTATCATGAAAAAACCCTTTGGTCCTAGCTGCAAGGTGATGTGCCCTTTTGGTCTCCATTTGGCTACAATCCAACCGTGCAGGGCTTTCTCTGTGGGCCAAAAGCTAATAAATTTCCCTATTAAAGCATGATCCTTCATGTACTGGATTTGGGTGTTGATTCTTTGACTTGGTAGTTCAATCTTTGGCCTTTCTGCTGCAATAGGTTTGCAGGTTTCCGAGGTTGCTTTGGGAACTTCAACCCTTCCTGTGTTATCTGTCTATGCATTATAAGTCGTTTCTGCTTCATCCTATGGCTTCTTCCCATAATTTCCCATGTGCATCTGAGGTTCTCCCTGATCATTGGGGGGAGGCACCGTGTCCTCCCCTTGGAGGTTATCCATGATAAGTGCTCTATTCATTGACGTATGTTATTGCTAGTGTTGCGATGAGTTGTTGCAAGGATGCTGTGGTTTGAGCAGGTCTGCCATTGCAGGGTCTGACAAAAACCCTAAACCGCCATAGTTTCTCCCTTCTGCTCCCCGTTTGTAGTTTGCAGAGTTTTTCTCATGAGTGAATAGCAGAATCTATATTATAGTTACATATTATGATGGTGGTACATACATAAATATCTTACTCAATATATTCATTATATTCTTGCGGTATAGGTATTTAATTAGTAATTTGAATAATTAATTCATTTATCCTATACTTGGAGATTCTTCATAATCAATTAATATGTATACTAGTGTAGTACATGTGATGCATGCATATGTAGCTATCATATGCATGCTAATACTCCTATTTTGTCTGTAATTTAAGATGGGTCATTACAAAAGGTTTACATGTAAATTATTTGACGAAATGTATGAGAGATGAAAATCAAGTTTTTGCAAGTGTGGTTAGGAAAAATTTAGTAGGGGTATGTGAAGAAGGGAGAAGAATGTATGTATGCGATAGAGTGGTATATTGAAAAAAGGTATGTATGTATTTTTGGGTGTGTGATAGAGTGTTATCAAATCTGATTGTTAATCTAGTTAAAAGAAAAAGAAAATGTTGGGTACTCCACAAATTTTGTATGTCATTGAGGGAAATGGGTATGTGACAAAGTGGTATCAGAGCTAAGGTTTAGCAATGAACCTAGATGAGCTCGAGTATAGCAAATAATTTAAGTTTTAAATTAATATCTATGCATGCATGTGTACTTATGTGAAATTATTTTTCTATATATATGAATACACTGATGTTACTTGAAGATTGACTTGAGTTTGATGTAGCAAGATAAACATGTAGGATGCTGACTAGATTCCTTGGAGTATCCCAATAAAATTGCAAAAGTTTATGGCCAAGTGATGTAACCATAACTATGAGGGGAATATCTTAACTTATTTCTTGTTAGTTTTAATATTATATTTAATGTTTTGAGAAGTTTTCATACGATGATGAATAATAAGAGATGAAATAGTTCAAAGATGCATGTCCATTGAATAGATATTAAATAATGATATGCTAGATGCATGAAGATATACTAGGTGCATACAGTAATGGATGTGCATGCATAAATACTCAGAGTAGTCTATTTTCATAACATGATTTAGATGACTAATAGTGGTTAATGGTGAACATGTAACTAGGAACATGTTGAAAACATAATTTGGAAGCCAATGAAGGTGTTGTATATATTCTTGTGGAATCAAGGCTATGGAAGATAAGGTGATGATGAGAGAATGGTATAAGTGGCACCTATGCATATTGATATGCATGTTGTGACAATGTTGTGAGTGCAATTCTCCTTGGGTTTCCTTGTGGAAAGCTTGAGCTCTGGAGGGAGGAGTGTAGGTACACATGTTTGTGTGTGGGGTATGGAGACTACCTAAAGCCTAAAAAGTATATGAAACTCCTATAAGCCATAGGGCTTTAAGACATACTTGACCAACCCAAGTTGGAGACCCTAGAAGAATAGTGGCATAATCAAAGGGACTATTGTGATTAGGGAAGGGAGTGCACTACCTTGGGTTAAGTGAGATGATGGGGGGATGTGAGCCTGTTGGTTGGAGGCTACTAGAGTTGTTACGTTGACTTTGGTTATGTTCAATATTGGTTATGTAACATACTTATCTATTGGTAAATCAATTTGTTTGTGGGGTCATGGCCCAACTTGAGGATGACTCATTGTTGATCAAAATAGGAGCCACAAAGCCTATGTCTAAGATAAAATAAGAGGATTACTTCTAGTCAGTGGGTTTCTCCAAATAAGTGTTATAAGAATTATTTATTAGCGAATCTTGAATTCTATGAAAACTTAATGCATTGTTTGAAAGTATGATTAAGTGCATGATATGAGTGTATGATTAAGTGCATGATATGAGTATATGCTTATGAGATTTCATTAAGGAATGCTCATGTTCTAAGATAATTGTAATGATACAATGTGTTTTGAGACAACTAATATGCACCTGAGTGCAAGGGGGGAGACCCATAACTGTTACAAGGAAGAAATTTGGGTTGTGAGCTTAATTTGAGAAAAAATATTATGTTTTATAAATTTTCTATGTTTATTCACATGAAGAAATTCCTAATGATCTTGGAAGCCTTCTCTACAAAATTGTGTTAAAGGGAAGATGTGGATAAAGAATTATTCAAGAATGGATTCACTGGGTCAATATGAACTAGATGGACAATGAATTCACAACTGTGAAAATGAATTAGGAAAGGAGTTTCCCTTAATTATAAATTATGCTTGGCTGATATATTTATATGTGAAAATAATATGAATGCAGGAATAGTAAGAAAATAGAAACTAGTACTTTCTATGTTTTGGGTAATATTGTAAGGTTATCTAATGAATTCGAAATCACATGGAATTTTTATATGGAAAGTGTGCAAGAGTGATCTCTTATTTTTAACTATCACATTAAATAAATTAGTGTGGTTATGCTTATGCTTATGAGACTTTTCATGTGAATGATTGAAAACAAGAAAGGCTGAGAATTAAATTTAAAAATAAATGTGTATGAATAGCATGGAATATGTGCAAGTATGGAACATGCATGCCAAGACGTATACCAACATGTTTGGGTGCATGATTGAAGGAATTGTTTGAATGTGTAAATTGGATACAAGTGTAAATGCTCTTTATGAATATTCATCAAAACTTTTTATTGAGAAGGTGAAATTATAGAGTTGTGACTAATATGTGAGGTTGAGATCATTTCAAGGACTGTTGAATGTTGTAACATCAAGTATGCTAAGAAGCCAACTGAAATCCTTGAAAATATCTTAGTTGAGAATGCATGTGATGGTAGCCAAGTAAGTAGGGAAAGTAGCAAGCAAAGGTAAAAAGGTAAAGGAATTGGGTAAGAATTCCTTTTAGTTGAATTTGATATATTTTGTTTTTTAAAATTAATGCATGTATTGTATGGATGCCTAAGAAGGGGTATGGTTAAGGAAAAAAAAATTTCCACAAAAGGTTTAGTAAAATATTAATAATGTGTACATGTATTGAACTGCCATGTTTAAACAAATATTAAATGAATGAATAATACACTCATGAGATAAAATATGTTTGGTAATGCATTGAGAGAATGCATGAAAATGTGGGATGTATGAAGAAAATGTAGGGACTACAATTGTGTTCATGAGTCCATGAGTATTGACCCAATAGTTTCTAAGCTTGAGACAAGTGATTCTATCATATAATGTTGAGTTTGTTGGTAAGGAACATGTAATTGAAGGATTGGTTTTTCCTAGTTAATGTGAAAATTGTATGGAATTATTGATATATGAAAGAAAGTTTGTCATTAATACCTAGTGGGTTATGACAAAGGAAAGAAGCCTTTAGTGTGTAAATATTTCTAGAATATTTGTGATGCATCCATGAGTTATTATGGCATGATTTGGTCATGAAACTCATATTATGAATCATGATGGTACATATGTTTGGTGCATTGAGTGCATGCATTCTTGTATGAGACAATAATTGCATGATTGAATGTCATGAAAATAAATAACTTCTAATAATTTTGAGGAATTGTTAAGTAGTGGAATGAGTGGCATGAATCCATCATCCTATAAAGCAAAGTGGAAGTTAATTACTCATGAATTTAGAGATATGTATCTTTCAGTTTTGACCCTTTGGTTGTTGGAATAAATATTTGAATGCATTATGGAATGCTTTGAATGATTGTGATGCAAATAAATAATGCAGTGATAACTTCATTTCAATCTATTTTTTATTCAATTGAAAGTGATTGATTTACTATGTGTATAATATTGATTTAATTAATATGTGTATAATAATTTTGATACCACTTCGCAGAATGTTATAAATATTGCAATGAAAATATTTTATGTATGAACAATTACCACTATTTGGTTGATTGAAAGTATAGATTGCAGTTGAAATGACCTTGGTTATGATAATGAAGGCTAAGTACTACCATATGCAAGAGTCAAACATCATGAGAAGAATGTCAAATTTATGAAATTTGATTCCTATATGAAGCAAGTTTTCAAAAGAAAATAAAATGGAAGAATATTTGATTCAAATTATTATGATTAATCTCATGGAACTATATACTTATGAAATATGTGAGAAAATGATCTATACAGGAAGGATAGATGATGATTATGAAGCTAAAAATCCTAGGGCCAAGGCCTTTTTAGTGATAGTAGGACCCTATGACATACATTGATCACCATGAGTTATGTTATGGAAAATGTGTTGTATTATTTAGAAGAAGAGAGAGTGATGTCATGGTTATAATACTCCATGAGTTTTGAGAATCTTTGTATGTAAGGAAGTCTTACCAAGGAATGGATAAGCTAGGGGACCAGGGAGGCAGAGAAGGGGATTCTTGAACTTGGAAGGTGTGTGAATTTCAGGGAGACTTGGATGAATTGGTTTTCAAAGACTCATGTACATACCCATTGGGATCATGAATCCATTGGGTGTGTCCAGGAAAAACACTGAGATGAACTTGTTCCCTATGGAAACCTTGTGAAGCAATGGACAACCATGTAGGAATGTGCTGAAATGGAAGGATTTCTAGAGGTAACAAGGCCATGAAAAATGAATGAAATTGAGTAAAGTGGAAAATATATGATGTAATTTTTAATTTTATCTAAGAGCTGAAGAAAGGGGACAACTGCAAAATCATGATTTGTTGGGGAGAGGGAAAACTTAACTTAAGTGGGAAAATATATCTTGAGTACATATTTCCCGTTGATGCAATGGTTAGTATTCCCAATAAGATGAAAGGTTAGGAATATGAAGGGTCAAGGTGTGATTATATAAATAAGAGGGAGGAGCAATCAAGGGATTCATCTTCTTCATTCTTAGTCTTCTAGTTTTCTCTCTTCTATTTCTCTCTCATGCATCTCTCTCTCTCTCTCTCTCTCTATCTCTCTCTCTCTCTCACTTAGAAAATTTGATTTGGAAAAAGGATTGGTGATAGTCCTAGTTGTGTGTAGCACATAGAGCATTGAAGAAGGGAGAGATGAGGGAATGTAGAGATTAGAGAAGGAATACCTTGTGTTTTAAATCCCTTCGTGGTATTTTTGTGAATGTGATCCTGTCAAAGATGGAAAGGATGATCACTGAGTTTTCCTATGTGTGTGAAGGAGAATGACCTTCACTTTTGGTGTTAAAATATGGTCTAAATCTAAGTGTGTGAAATACCCTTGAGTTAATTTCTCCTCAAGGAATCAATATCTGGCATGGGGGTGGAAAATTGTGAGAAAAATTGTAGCACAATTGAGCCTATGGTGGGGTGGAACGTGGCTCACCCTACTTCAGTTTCCAATATTTTCTAGCTGCAATAGATAAATTTATTTATGTGTTAATGATATTTTTGGCATAGATGGTTTAGTGACATGCATGATTATTTAATTTCTTTTTTCAACAATTTTATATGTACATGCATTTACCCTTCAACAAATTTATCATGGTTGTAGTTGTTATACTATTTGGCTATAACTTTTTATATGTATTAAATTTTGTAACAACATTGGTTGATGAGATTGTTTTTCTAGATTAATCACATCAATATATTTTTTTTGACATTTCAAACCAACTACCATGGTTCATCCTTAGGACAAAGATGAAGAATCTGATCCACCCAAGGGTTTAAATAGTCAAGATGCATAATGTTCAAAATATAAATGTTGAGGAAGATAGGCTTCCTAAATTATTCTTTAAATAGGTCATATTGAAATTTCTTATATAACTTTTCTTTTGGGAGGTTTCAGAAGATGAAACTTGGATCATAGTGAGGGGAAATCCTTCTTATCCATTGGTCCAAATTTCATATCATGGATTATGATATTTTAGGAAATATTATTGGAGGAAGTTGGGATTACTAAATGCATATTTAAATAGGCCATGTTGGCATTTCTATTGTAATTTTTTTCTGGAAGGTTCTAGAAGTGAAAAATTGGACCACAATGAGGGTATATCCCATATATAGTTTAGTATAACTTTTAGATATCGGTCATGATATTTTAGGATAAACGATAAGAGGAAATCGAGCTTCTTGGATGCTCCTAGAACCATGCATTAAACAGGTCATGTTGGAATTTCTACTTTAACTTTTCTTCTGGGAGGTTCTAGAAGCTAAAATGTAAAACATAGCGAGGGGAAATCGAGCTTCTTGGATTATCCTTTAATCAAGCATCAAACATGTCTTATTGGAATTTCTACTATAACATTTTACCTGGGGAGGTTCCAGAGAATGAAACTTGGAGCATAGTGAGGGGAACTCCCACAAATCATATGGATCCATTTTTAGAACTTGGAATTCTATAATCTAGGAGATACGACGTGAGGAAGTTGTTATTAGTTTGAATGACAATTTTTTGAAGAAATTTAAATCATTTAGTGATTCATCACATATAAATTGTTTGATGAAAGGTCATAACGAAAATGTTTTTTGTGATGGGATTGTATTTATATATGTTAGCATTTGTGTCAACCCTTTGGGATAATCCCCTCTTGCTAATATTGTAATAATTGTTGTATTTAAATAGAAATGGCTAAGATATGGGGGACAAATTTTAGAGCTTGGTAGGGATATTTCTTGGGAATGGAAGGAAGGTGGTTATTAATACCAGTGATGGGTAAATGGGCCTTAAATGAGTTGAATACATAATTGATTTCAGCTGGAGAAGAGAGGATGATTCCATGCTTATGTTGGGAAAGGCCACAAGAAAAGAGGAAAATAAATTAATTAAAAATAGTGGATTGCATTGGAAGGACAACACACCCACAACCATCCTAGCCATAAAGAAATGATGAAGGTGGATGGATAAAGAGACATGGGGTAATGTTAGAAAGGAACCCATGTAGGCTTAGGGGGAACACAAAGAGAGAAGAGGACAAAAGTCATGGAGTTAAAACAAGAGGAAGTCCGAGGAAGAGGAGCAACAATTTCTTGAGGAGCTCGAGAGAATGTTGTGTGGGGAACACAAAGGAAAGGAATATCACATAGGAATAATACCAAGGAATATAGTGATATCACTCTAGGAAAGAAGAAACTCACAAGGGGGTTGATATCAAAAGTTTCGA